>CAJGYM010000049.1:0-635656 GCA_904845305.1 Caenorhabditis auriculariae
TGTACCACCTCTCCGCGGTGATGGGGATCAACGACCATTTATGGCGGCAACGTCATAAATGGCGGCTAACGGTACACCGGTCACGCAGTTCGCCTTGCTTTATGCTAATAGAATGGGCGGTCCTCCCTAGCCCCTGGCAAGGCAACGAGGATAACCAGACCACAAAAAAAGCTAAACACGTTCAACAAGACGGCCCCAGTCCTCCGCCCGTCGGTCACGCGCCTCCGGTATCGGGGGCTGCCTCTGCCGACGAGGGGCGATCAAATCTCGGAGCAACAGGATACCATAGAAACGGACTACGGACGCGCCACGGTGACTGTCTACGTTTCGAACCCTCAACTGCCGCCTCGCCTCGCTTCCGATGCAGCAAAAGAGCAATTGCTCGCGGCAAACCGAAACGCACTCATCGACATAGTGGCGCTCCAGGAAACAAAATCTCAAGACACCAGCTGTAAGACTTGGCCAAACGGTGAACTTCTCATCCTCGGCCACAAAGTCCCTGGGAAGAACGTCGGCGGCGTCGGTTTCCTCGTCAATCGCTCGGTCCAACACCTCGTCGACTCGCACGAAATCGTCAACGCCCGCCTCGGCATCCTCCGACTCAACCTAGGAAAAACGAGGAAGACTCACCATCATCAACGTCTACTCGCCGACCTCACCAGAAGCCGAATCTAAGGCTAAAAAGGGAAGAGAAGGAAAAGGAACTTGACGATTTCTACCGGAAGCTCGAGGAAACGATCCAACGAGAGAAGGCGTACTACATCTCGTTCTGGGTGACTTCAACGCGAAGATGGGCAAGTGCGCCACTCCCTCGATTCGTCACGGGAAGCACGGACTCGGAATTCGGAACGACAACGGAGAACGCCTAGCCGAACTTCTCGACTCCAGAAGGCTCTACCACGGCAATTCTCTCTTCGAGAAGCCTGATCGGAGACGCTGGACCTGGAAATCGCCCAACGGAGACACCACCAACGAGATCGACCACATTCTGGCCAACCGGAAATGGTCTCTCCTCGACGTTGCCGTACTACCCAGTTTCGACGTTGGATCCGACCATCGACTCGTTCGCGCCAAGGTCCGTCTGAACCAGAAGTTCCTGAAGAAAGACTACCACCAGCCATCGAGACCGAGAAGACCAACCTACGACATCACCACGTTGGAGGAGAAGATCTCGAGCACGACTGGCAGCTTCTCGACGACCCGACAGCCGACTACGAATCCTCTGCGATGGCCTCATCAGATGTGCAGAACCTGCAGCTCGACCAACCTCGTCTCTACCGCCGCGACTCGACCAACGAGCGAAAGATCTGCTGCGAAGAAGAGGAGAAGTCAAACGAGACCCGCAGGCCACGCACCTAGAACGTCTGACGATCGACAAAGCCTGCAGAATGGCCGTGCAAGAGTCTCTAGCCAACCGACGCAGGAGTGCACTTCTTCAGACAGCTGAGAAACGTCAAAGCCTCAAGAAGAAGAAGTTCGAGCTCGTCGACGAGCGAACGGTGATGACAGCACTGAAGGACGAGAACGGCCAGCTGAAGACGTCAAGGAACGAGATGGAGCGCCTGACGGTCGACTTCTACACGAAACTCTTTCGAAGCGACGTTCCCGTCCCCAGAACACCAACGCCGCCACCAGAAGATGAACCCCTGATCCTTCCCGAAGAAGTCAAGTACGCCATCAGGAAGCTGAAGGTCGGAACGGCCGCAGGACCCGACAACATCTCATCCGAACTGCTGAAGGCTGGAGGAGACTCGCTGTACCGACTACTTGCCCGGCACTTCTCCAAGTACCTGAGCGAAGCCTCTATTCCTGAACAATGGAAAACATCCAAGACGATCCTCATTCCGAAGAAGGGCGACCTCACCGACCTGAACAACTTCAGACCGATCTCCTCTTATCGGTCGTCTACAAGTTGTTCACCAAGGTCATCGTCAACAGACTAGAGAAGCAACTCGACAACTTCCAACCGCCCTCGCAGGCTGGCTTCCGACGCAACTACTCTTGCCTCGACCACATCCACGCCTTGACCCAGGTGGTGGAACGGCACCGGGAGCACCAGATGCCACTTGCGTTGGCCTTCGTCGACTACTACAAGGCCTTCGACAGCGTGGAGATCAACGCCGTCTTGAATGCTCTTGCCTCCGCCGGAGTCGCCACGAAGTACGTCGAGCTGATCGCCAACAGCAACGAGGGAACGTCCACGACCATCCAGCTGTTCGACAAGAAGCTTTCGATCCCCATCAGGAAAGGTGTTCGCCAGGGAGATACCATCTCCCCCAAGTTGTTCTCCACGGCACTAGAAGACGCGATGCGCCAACTTGGATGGGACGAAGAGCACGACTGGGAAGACAGTACAGACATCAGAGGCATCAACATCGACGGCAAGGTCCTCACAAACCTCCGCTTCGCCGACGACATCGTACTCTTCTCAAGCTCCACCACCGAACTGTCCTCCATGCTGAACGATCTGGACGAAGTCGGCAAGAAGATCGGCCTTAAGATGAACGTCAAGAAGACGCAGTGGATGAAGAACCGCTTCTGCGACCAAGGCAAAGTCACCCTTGAGGGCCGCGACCTTCAGGAGGTCACATCCTACATCTACCTTGGCCGGGAAGTAAACATGGTGAACGACCTGCAAGCAGAGATCGGCAGACGCAAACGCGCTGGATGGGCCGCCTTCAACTCCATCAAAGAAGTCACCAGTCAGCTGAAAGACCCGAAACTGCGAGCTCACATCTTCGAAGCGTCGATAATCCCTGCCATCTCCTACGGTACCGAAGTTTGGCCTGACACGAAGAAAAAAATGCAACCGCCCTACGAACTTCCTACCGCGCACTGGAACGTGCTCTCATCGGCACCACTCGCTTCGAGCAGTGGAAAAAAGAACAGAGGAGCACAGACCTCCGTCAACTATCCCAAATCCGGGATCTAGAAGAGCACATACAACGCGGGAAACATCGCTGGGGCGGCCACGTCATCCGCAGACAAGACGACCGCTGGTCCACGAGATTAACACACTGGATTCCGAGAAACATCAAGCGCCCACTCGGGCGCCCACCGACCAGATGGACGGACTACTTCCGCAAGAACATCAGTCAGCCAGGCCGCCACTGGAGGACCGTCGCGCAAGACCGAGCCGCCTGGAGAACGTGTGGTCCACGCTGAGAACATCAGCGAAGATGGACCATCAAAGTATCAAAGTAAGTAAAGTGAAAAAGACAACAAAACTTTCGAGACTCAGAGAGATTTATGAAATTCGCGAAAAATAGGCACAAGAAAATTCAAAATATGAGTTCATTTTTACAAAAAAAAGATCGTCATTGACATTCTTGACTGATTTGAATAAAGAAGGAAAACGAGCCTCAAGAGAATAACTAGAAATAGCGTGGAAATAATAGAGATTCTGACAATTCCAGAATTTTTTTCCTAGACAGACTTTAATTGACTACACTAATTGAAAATTTCCAAGCTTTCAAAAAAATTTACGTCTTTTCTAGATCAATCTGCTGAATATTCAGACGGCTTAGAAAAAAAACCGTTAAGATACAAAACTCGACTCAATTTTAAATATCGACCGACCAAAAACTACTTTCGCTCTTTGGTACATTTAAACATAGGAGGAAACCCGCAAAAGGTCGGCTGCGGTAAAAATCAAAGATAGAACTCTCCTTTGGAGCCCGAAAAAGCTTTCAGCCAATCCAGACGTTTCAATCAGTTAAAAATCCACTTTTTTAAAAAGTTCCTCTTAATAGACCATAACTCACCGCTATTGATTCCTATCCTCAACTCGACGGTTTCTCCAGGCAAATGAGGGATCTTAAAAGACTTCATGTAAGCCATAAAGTCCAGGGACATCTCCACGATTACTCTAGGATTTTGTTTTAGAATTTTCTTCATTTATTTCCTCACTTTATATGGGCATAGCCATTTCTGACAGGAAGACCTGAAACGCACAGGTACCCGTCTCCAATCGATTCTACCTGAAAACTCCTAATTAATCGATTATTCTGAGGATGATCCACCTTGTAGACGCCATGTTCTTCGATGATGGCGTCAAAGTTGCTGTACATGTCGTTGAGAAGGTTCACAACCTGAAAACGAGATTGTAGATGATCCAACGTCTTGAAGGAGGACCTGGAAAGGCGAGCATTTCGTGGCGAGGATGGTGAACTTGACGACGTCGGAGAAGAAGACGGAGACCGAGTCGAAGCCTTCCGGCTCCACGGTTTGGCCCAGCTTCAGTCGTTCCGCCACTTGTCTGTTTTCATTTTATTTTGGGGAATTGGAAGATCGGGACTACTTCGGGAGCATTCTGCCCAGAAGGACGTCGGCTTTTTTCTTCTCTGCCGACAGTTCTTTGGTCCGTTCCTCGACTTCCAGTTCCAAGGTAGTCGTGTACTCCTCCAGCATGTTGAACACGTGGTCCATCAGATTTGAGTTCTTGCTTTAATTGGGAATATTTAGATTTGACACTTGGATATTTGAGTACTTTGGCATCATTCCACGAAGAAGGTTGCTGATGACGTCGATAACTGGCCGTTCTTCTGGGGTTTCACTCCAACAATCTCTCACCAGGTGAAGCTGGAAAAGTCTTCTATTTATTTTGATTGAAAGTTTCAAAAATCTGTTAGTTTAGTTAAGATGTTTTTTTGCTTTTTAAAGAAGTTTTGAAGCCTGGAAAAAGGAAAAAAAAGTCCTTTATTGCTAGACTTTAGTCTTGGACCTCGGTAACGAGAACGCGCTTCGGACATTTTTTGAACAGTTCTAGGGATCGCTTAAGGGTTCTGACTCTACTAAAGTGGCCCCTAAAAACCGCTCCGACAAGTCTGTAGTGGTGTAAAAAAAGTGTAAAAAAACACCTGAGATTTTTTCAAGGATAAATTCTTTGAAAAATTTCAATTGTGAAGTTTTATTTCACGCATTTCTAGCTGACCAATGCTTGAAATAGTTTCGAAACGTTGTCTTTTTTTTTAAATCAGAAAATCGAAACAAAAAAAAACAGTCATAAGCACTTTTGTCTTACTAACTACGGTTATTCTACTTTCAAACCAGAAAAAAAAAAATCAAAATACCCTTTAGGGACTACTTGGGCTTTAGGGGCCTAGGAGTCAAGCCATAAACCTCTGTAGGGGCCATCCAAATATTATCCCTCTAGGGGGCACTTTTTTGGTCTCTTGTAAAGGCTCTTTTTTCTCAGAGCCCTATAGGGACCCCTCCGGCCTTCCTAAGGAGTATACATGGGATGGATAGAGTTCTGAAAACTTACCAGGGTTCTAAATTCTTAAACTTATACAAATAACTGAATTCTCTTACACTATGAACAAAGGAAAAGCTTTTTCTTTTATTTCACGAATTTTTTGAACCTCTCCTTGATCAAACCATACATCGGCTGGATCCCACCCCAGCCTTTTGGGCGCAAAAAAAAATTTTAAAATGTACTGAAGTAGGCCGCACTTGGGGGGTAGGCCGCGCTTTTTAGGCGCACACCCCGGGGTGGGATCCAGCCGACGTATGGATCAAACTCACCACCGCCGGATTAATTTCCACGCCGTCCATGTCGAGATCTGGTCGAATTGGATTCACACCTCCTTTCTTGATCAAATAAACCAGCTCTTAACAACTAATAGAGGACTTTTTTGAGAAGTTATTTACCATCGACACTTTCTTTCCGGTTCGAAATGTCCCAGGCCGACTTTCTCGTCAGGATCTCCGAGCAAACGATGGCGAAGGAAAAAATATCGCCAGATTTTTCGATCTGACTCCGCGGCGTGTTATTTCGGAGGACTTCTGGCGCCAGCCAAAGTTGTCTTTTTTTCGTTGGAACCGCTTCTTCCAACAGTTGGTCCAGACCATAATCCGTGATTTTGGCCTGGAATGAACTATTTTTTACTTGAATAGTCCCTGGACTGGTTCAGAACTGCTATAGCCGATTCACGGCTTACTTAAGATCCTAAGGGGCGTGGCCTGTCTGCACTCTCCATTAGCCAGGCGCTATCTTGTTTTTGATCGTTTCAGGACCGTTTTTCGATGACTCAGTCAAGCAAAATATGAATCAGCTAACCAGACGCTTTTAAATCACAACCAAAACCAATTTTTCTTTTTCATATACTTTGAAAAATCGTCCTCTATAGTTCAAATAGTTTAGATATTTCGACAAGTCCAAAGTCTGATTTTTTTCTTTGCTCACATCTTCGAAATTGGTAAACCTACATAAAATTACAGTTTTATACCTATTTTTTTAAGAAAAATTTGAAAATTCAGAATGCTTCCAGGTTGGAAAGTGCAAAAATTAACTTTCTCGCTGATTTCTTTCGATATTTTCTGAGAACTTAAGAAACATGTCCAAAAACAAGATTCTAAGCTCGAACTAATTTTTAAGCATGATTACAGTTTCCAATCCGAGATTTGAGACAGAAATTTCAATGATAATGGTTTGAATACAGAATTTATTGCTGATTCAGGGCTAGCTTGGGACGCTATGGGGGCGTGGCCTGTCTGCGCTCTCCATTAGCCAGGCACTGTCTTGTTTTTTTGATCGTGTCAAGATCATTTTCCAATGAATCAAGCCACCCATGACTATACAGACTCTTTTAAATTGCGACCAATGTTTCGCTTTTTCATAGACTTTGCAAAAAAATCGACCTCTATAGTTCAGATAATTGATATATTTCGAAAAAAATTCAAAGTTTACTTTTTGTTTTTGCTTACATCTTCAAAATCAATAAGCGTAAAAAAATTTTTTTAGTTTCGAAAATGGAAAAAAATTTAAGAAAATTTAAGAATAAAATTACTTTTTAGGTGGAAAAATGAGTGGATCAAAAAGACTAAAATTAATTTCATCGCTGATTTTTTTCGATTCATTTCTTCGACCAACTCATAGAACATATCCAAAATCAAGATTCGAACTAATTTTTTTATTCTTGATTTCAGTTTCCAATCCCAGATTTAAGACACAAATTTTAATGGTAAAGTTTGATATATCGAAATCAAAAAGATTCACGAATGTTTCTACATATAAGACACTTCACTTGCTCTGAAGCTGTCATAAGTCAAATTTTGCCGAAAAAAATTCGGAAAAATCGGTTTTTAAAAGAAGTGTCAGTGAAAAGACAAAAATCAAACCGGTCGTACTTTAAAAGCGTCCGTCTTGAGTAATTATGATTTCTTAAAATGGCCAGGACCTTACTTAAAGCGGCTCGGCTCAAAAAAGCCAGCTACCTAATTTCCAATCAATTTCAACGCGACCGCGACGCTTTGAGCCATTCCAAATGCGACCAAACCCATCAAACCTGCCAACTGTCGTTGACCAGACAAGTGCCGGACCGCAAATTACCGTGATTTGGTAGAAAACTGTGATGCAAATACTTCAGGCCCTGAAAAATTTTTGATAAATTTTAAAAACCCTTTTTTTTACCTCTGCAATATCCCGAATGATACAGAACATGAAAAAAGGGTCCATTGAAAAGTTTCCTCGGGAAATTATGTCCTAAATAGGTAAATTTGGTACTTTAACTTCGTTTTCCAACTGGAACTTGGTAACGCGAATGTCGGGGCGTTTCTAGTGACCACTTTAGTAGCCTCAGAACTCTTAAGTGATCCCCAGAAACATCCGTTTCGCGTTACCAAAGTCCGAGTAGGTATTCTGTACCTGAAGACTGCCCCTGGCGCACATTTTCCACACGGCAATATATTCAGCGCCATCAATGGACATTCCAATGAACTTATTGATATTATCGTGGTCCAATTTTCGCATCTGAAAGAGAGAAAAATGTGACAAGGATGGTTATTTTACTTTTTGGCTGAAAAAATCCTGAAAATGGATGTTTTGAAACAGTTTTTCAAAGTGTCAATCTGCCAAAGTTCCTAGTTTTCGAGAAACAACGTCTCAAAGCCCAAGAATAGACTTTTTTACGGGTTTCGAAGGTTTTCTTTGACTTTGAGGTGTCCTTTCTCAAAAACTAAAAACTTGGGCGAGTTGGGACTTTCAGAATCGTCACCTGGGACATAAATGATCTTTCTGACCAATTTTCAAGAACAAAGTGAAACGACCTTCCTTGTGAGAGTGAATTTGAAAAAATCAAGGTTGAACCCATATTTCTTCGAATAAACTTGATTTCTCTGGCTGAATTTACCAAAAATAAAAAAATAGTCGAATATTCGAAAAAAATTTTGATTTTTTTAGAATATTATTAAGTTTGACCCAAATCGTTCATTTGAACAAAAAGTAACAAGATTTTTAGAAAGTATCTGCCGATGAAGAAGTAGAATCTCCGGAAATCAAATGAGCTTTTTTTGAAATAAGACAATTATAACAGCAAAATCGTTTAAAAAAAATGAACGAAGATCAATCTTGATGCGAAAAAAAGATTATACCATTTCGGAAGCTGTTCATTTGAAAAAAAGAAGCAGTTTCTGAATTACTAGGTTACAAAAAAAGGTTTTGTAAAAAAAATTCACTGACAAAGGCCATAAAAATAAGAGTTTTCGTCCTATTTTTTGGATTTCAATTACAAAAACTTTTTTCGAAGCATTTTAAAAAACTGGTGGATATTAAAAAATTGAAAGAAAGGACGCGAATTAGTGAAATGATTTTTTTCAAAAATAACCTAGAAAGGTATTTTTTTCAATTTTTCTTGGGCACTTGACCATAATTCACTTAAAATCGGAGTGGTGCCTAGAGAGACAACCTTAAGGGGCCCCTCTAGGGATCCCTTTACCTCCCTCTATGCTTGCAAACGTGGCCCCTAGAGAGGAGCATTTGTCTCATTTCGTAATGAACTCTATGAGATGCGAAAAAAAAAATCAATAAGTCCTCATGAAACTTTGAAAAAAACCTCTATAGGGGACAATCAAGCTTTACCTAAACTTTTCCCTATAGGGCTCTTTTTTTTTATGATTCAATTTTCGAAGTAAATCCGAAAAACCTTGACAAAACGCTCATAGTCCAGTTTAGTCAGAGTCGAAGCCGGATGTTTCGTAGCAATTACAGGTTCCCTGTCCAGGTAAAAGACCGTATAATGGCTGAATTCTCCATCATAGGTGAATTTGGTGTCTCCAGTCGTCGTGGAAGGTCCGGATTGGAGGGAACGTTTGCTCTGACGTTCACGTTCTTTCTGAAAATCCAAAAATCAAGCTGGAATCAAGTTTCTGAACCTTTGAAGGCGGTTTTTGAAGCCGAGCAAAGGCGATTTGCCACTCCGAGTTGATTCTCTCTTGTTCGAGTCGTTTCGATCTATGAGGGAATTTTTGAAAATTAATATTTCATGCATGTTTTGGATAATGGAAAGGCGGCTGGTGGCTGATCAGGAGCCAGAAAACTCGAAAAAAAATTTTTTTTTTCGAGCCAATTTTTCGGGGTAACAAGGTAAGAGAGGTTTCAAAAAAATACAAAAAAATTTTTATTTTATAACCGAAAAAAATTTTTTTAAACTATCGAAATACGACCGAAAAATTTCATCTAATTATGTTGAAAAAAATATTTTTCCAAGTTTTTTTAAATTCGCACTGATGACATCGTAGTATTTCTTTTTTTGCACTTATATTCCCGAATTTCTCCTGAAAAGCTTGAAAAAAATTGTTCATATTTGAATTAGTCACTCTAATTTTGGGAAAAACTTTTTGAGAAATTTTAAAATAAATTTTTTTATTGTTTTTAAAATGTCTACTGAAAGAATACTGTCTTTTCGTTTTTTTGCGCTTATTTTTCCTTAAATTTTTCCTGAAAAGCTTGAAAAAAATTCATTTATAACTTAATAATTCCCTTAGTTTTTGAAAAAAAAAACTTTTCGAAAAAAATTTTTCAAAACAAATTTTTTTGTTGTTTCAAAATTTCTACTGAAAACACCGGGTTTTTGCTTTCTTCTTTTTTTTCCCCTAACTAGAAAAAAATTGTTCACCTCTAATTCGAGATAAAAATTTTTTTAATTTTTAGTTTTTTTGATTTATTTTTTTCAAACTCCTACTGAGAACCCAGACCTTTTGCTTTTTGCCCTTATTTTCCCAAATTTTTCTTGAGAAGCTTGAAAAAATTGTTCGCATTTCAATAAATCACCTAATTTTGGGGACTTTTCGGAATTTTTCTTTTCAAAGAACTACCTTCTCGAACCTTTCCCAAATATGAGAGCAACATCATCTTTCTCGTTTACCTAATTATATAGACGATGAAAAACACGAAAGCGATCAAAATCAAGCCGAGGACGACGCCGACGACGATGACAAGGGTCGCGTACTGGTCCATGAAGTCCTTGGGACATTTGGTCCCAAGGAAACCGCAAATCGGGGTCGTCAGGGGCCGTTCCCCGCCTCGAGTCACCCAGATGACGGACTCGTCGGAGAAGGCCAAAGAGACCGTCTGAAACTGAAATCCGTAGTAGTACTGACGAGTTCTTTTCGGGCATTTTCGAAGGTATGTTACTCCCCACCGCCACGGAGGAGAAGTAGGTGACGTTCATGTAGGAAACTTGGTCGTATTTGCTGTTGAGGCCGTAGAATACAAATAGGGGCATCCGGGTGTTGTTCTGGTTTATTGTCACTTCTCCGCTGAGGCCTGGAGTTTCAATTGAGTTGGAATTCCATTTTTGGGAGGAACCAGGAAACGTCGTCTGCATGGCTTTCCCCACGGCGTCTGGATCCCGAATCGAAGTTCCATTGACCGCCAAATTCGACAGGGCCAATCCGTACAAGTACATGGCGTCGTGTAGATGACGCGCATACGCTCCCATCATCTACATTTTTTTTCATTGAATCAGAAAATCATGTTTTTTAAATACTTTTTTTAAAAACTTTGCTCATAATGACACCACGCAAGCCAACTGATGTAGAAAAACGCCATGCGACGCATACGCGCACTCGTCTCCATGGGGCGCGCTTGCATTTTTTGTGAATATTTGTTCTAAAATGAATTTTTTTATCTTCTTTTTAATTCTAGATGTGATTGTTTTAGAATATTTTTATTGTAGAATTTTCTTCCGGCGATTCCTGAATGAATGACAGCCAGAAAATTAATTTTATTCATAATAAACGTTCAATCTCACTTTTTGCGCGTCGCTTTTCATGCATCGTGTGCACTGCGTACAACACATTTTATTTTCCGCTTTTGCGGTGAATGTGGCGTCGATTTGGTGTCGCCGTGCAAACGAGCGCAATTTCCAGCTTTTGAAGCGTCTTTACTCGAAAAGGGCCGAAAATTTTCTTCTTTCACTGAATTCCGGAGGTTCTAACTTACACCGCAGGGAATTATCATCAAAAGGTCAACCATGGGCTAAAAAAAGTTCTCCAGTAGGCCTATTTTTTATCTGTGGAGTTTTAGACGATACTTCTATGTGTAACTCGCATTTTTTTAATTTATTTTTAAAACTAGGAAGCGGTCTTTGACTCCTAATTACTCTAGAAAAAAATGATGTAACTAAATTAAAAAAAGTTTGTTTTTTTGTTGCAAGCAAGCCATTAGAAAAAAATTTTAAATGTCTCGGACACGGACGTTTTTGAGAATTTCTAGTGGCCACTTTAGTGGCGTCAGCCCCTTGAGGGATTACTTCAAATGCTCAGAATTTGTTTTCGGTTTTTGTTAACGAGGTTCGAGACGTTATCGGAATCGCTGTTTTTTTTTGAGACTCAAAAAGATCCAGACAACAAAAACACATTTCAAAAATTCTGGATTTTCTGTTAATTCTCTTTAAAATTCCTCAATTTTCCTCTCTACAATCATTTCTGATCATTTCCTGACCGTAGTCGCATCAACGGCAAGACATTCCTGTGTCGCACAGGCGATCGGGGCCTTTTTCACGGCGTCCATCAAATTCGCTTGGAAATATTGCAGATAATTCTTGTCCTGGATGTCGTTGTTCAGATCGATCTGAAAACGGGTTGAAAAAGTATCACCAAAGATCCTGGAATCCCTGCAAAGTGGAAAAAATGAGCAGTGATTATTATTTTACGGAAGCCAGAAAAGGAAACGACACAAAAACGCGTGGAAAAATGAAAAACCAACGACAAAAGTGGCCGAGGCGGCTTCCCTGGCTACCGTATCCAGGCCATCTTTGTTGCCATTCGTGATGTCTTCCCAAAATGGTGACAGTCCGTTGGATACTGTAACTTGTAGTTTAGGTACTTGGAATAATATCGCAGAAAAATCGTCACAAGAAAACGATTGGTCAAGTGCGCTCCATGGATAATCAAATGTTTTTCGCTGCTTTTTTCCGATTTTTTTCTTTTTTTAGGTAATTCAAACTGAAAATGTTGTCTCCTTCAAAAAAAATTTAAAAAATGGAGGATACCGTTATTGTTAGGATTTTTTATAGAAAAATAAAAAGCGACTTTGGAAATCGAAATAAAGTTAAAAAAATAGAAAAAAATTTTTCATTTTTTTCCAATCATTTTTACAATGAAAATCAAGACGCTCTCCGCGTTAAAAAAAATTTTTTTGGAATTTTCGCGGTTTTTTCAAATTAGCGATAGAGCGCACTTGAGCATCGCCTTTTTTTCCGGCTATTTTTTTCCATGAACTATTGGTATTCCTATACAGGCAGCATTACAAGAAAAAAATCTAATAAAAAGTAAAAACTAAACAATTTTTTTAATCAGAAAAACGAATTAGCGATAGAGCGCACTTGAAGCATCGCATTTTTGCGGCTATTTTTTCATGAACTATTGGTATTCCTATACAGGCAGCATTACAAGATGAAAGTCTAATGAGAAAAAAAAACTTTTTTATCAGAAAAACGAATTATCAATAGAGCGCATTTGAAACATCGCATTTTTGCGGCCATTTTTCCTAGGACTATATGTATTTCTCTACAGGCAGCATTACAAGAAAAAAATCTAATAAGAAGTACAACTAAAAAAATTTTTTTTAAATCAAAAAAAAATGAATTATCGACAGAGCGCACTTGAAAAAGCGCATTTTCGCGGCTGTTTCTCTATGAACTATATGTAATCCTATACAGGCAGCATTACAAGAAAAATAAGTCTAATAAAAAGTGCAACTAAAAAAATCATAAAAAAATCAAAAACGAATTATCGATAGAGCGCACTTGAACTTTTCGCTTTTTTGCGGCCATTTTTCCATGAACTATATGTATTCCTATACAGGCAGCATTACAAGAAAAAAGACTTTAAAAAAGTGCAACTAAAAAAATCATAAAAATCAAAAAAAAAGTCGTCATCCATTCGGCGAAACTTACAAACAGTGCCGCTGACTCCGACTTGGCCTGAAAATTGGAAATCATTAAGAAATCTTCGGAAAAAGACCCGTGTCATTGCTCGGAACGCCTATAATCGGTATAGAGAAAGAGCGAATGGCCACGGGAAATCGCACTCACTTATCGACTGACCGTATCCCGAGCTGCGCAACGAGAGGAATATGTGCACGTATTCGTGGTTGGTCATTTCGAGTTTCGCGATTTTCGTGAGGTAACGCCGACGGTCCGTTGCACCGTAAGCACACACAAGGATTACTGAACTTACCATGGTGAGAAATGGAAAAATCATCAAGACTTTAACTTCAAGATTCTATTAGATTGGCCGGTTGTTAGAAAAGAGTGTTGCGTTTTCATATTTTTTTTTCATTGCCAAGGTATAGTTCAATGTAGTTTGGTAATAAATCATATAGCCTGTGTACCACGACTTGGAATTTCACGGAACGACATTCCGCTGTGCCGCTGCGCGCCTTTGCGAACCTTGGTCGCGCTTTTAATTTTTTTTTCTTTTATTAAGGTACTTTTTTTAATGTGCTCCCACAGCAATAAAAACCGATTGAAAGCGTGACCTAGACTCGAAAGACGCTTCGCGAACGCACGCAGCGGAACAGCGGAATGTCGTTCCGTGAAATTTCAAGTCGTGGCACACAGACTATAGAAAAAATAAGTTTTTCATTAATTGTATACTTTCATTCGTTTAACTAGTTTCTTTTAACTACAATATATTAATAATTATTAGAAAACTATATCAAAAAAAGTGGCTCGCATTTGACCTTGTTTTACCCGCCAAAAGCCGCGTCGCCTCCGCAACGCGTCACCTTTCTCAATCTACTCATTTCGGTTCTCAAGTCGGAAAGTACTGACTATAAGCGAAACTAGAAAAATCGATAAAAAATTATCAGGTCGGCCGGTTGTTAGTAAATAGCGTTGGGTTTATCTATTCAGATTTCGGCCCCAAAATTAGGATTTGAAGATTATTCTCGGCAGGAATTTAGCTGAAAAATCATATTTTCAGAACTATCTATCATTGAGAAAACGTACAAGGAAGGTAATTTGAAGTTATGATTTTTTTTTTAAATAGCCATAATTTTTCTCGAAGTACTAAAGGTAAGCTTCTGTGTTTCCAAAAAGGGCTCCAAGCCTGAAATTGACGGACTTTGAAGTCGTTGAGTTATTTTTACTCAAAAATTAGGAAGTTTTAGAGTTTGAGACTTTCAGGTTCTTCCTCTATTTTCCTCATTTCTCCCATTTTTTAATCAAGTATCAGCAAAACCCTCCAAAAAGTAAAATGACATTCCTAGGTAATTATCCTGAGTATGGTCTCATAGAGAAGCTCATAATGGTGTAAAATTTATATTTTTTGAAAAATGGCCATAATTTCCCTCGAACAACTTTTTTCAAAATCTGACCTTCTTCAAAGAAAAAAATTCATTCGAAAGGCTTCTCAAAAAAGATGACAGGCTGAAAAACTGGATAAAGTTAAAAAATTAAAAAAACTAATGCAAGAAACAGCAAACTAAACTAACTGACCAACAATTCCGCAATGAACTAACTATTTTTTTCTAACTATGTGAGTGCAAAGCGACTTTTGGGTGAAAATCAAATCGGTGCACAGTCAAAAAATAATTATTATTAAAATTTTTCGGTTTGCGTTTCAGGAAAGCGCTTGAAAAAGGGAACCTTGTTTAATTTTTTTTTCTCCTTCTTCAAAATAAATTGAAAATGAATTTCGGAAGATTTTGATTTTCTCTTCGGACGTTTCTTGACGATTCTAGGGATCACTTAAGAGGGCTGAGGCTACTAAAGTGGTCACTAGAAATGCCTCGACCCGTCCGAGTTATTACAGGTTTTCTTACGTTTTGCAATGAACTTAAAATTAATTTCTGGGCCCCTTACATGTTTTGTAAACCTCCAGCTAACGTTTAAAAGTTTTTTCAAGAGGTGAATCTTATAGTCTGTTCAGATTTTGAATGTCAAGTAGTCGTCCAAGCTCCGCCCCTAATTAAGCGATAAACCAATCACAGAGCGAGCCATCTACAGAGCGTTTTCAAATGACGTCATTGTAATTGAAATTAAAAATTTCAACGGGCTATGGTGCGTTTCGTCACGTTTTTAAAGCACGGCAGATAAAAAGTTACCGTAGAACAGTTTTTTTTTGTACATTTGCTTTACAGAACTGCAAAAAATGGTCTTGAAACGAAATTTGGCTTACTGTCTTTTGAGTAAAAAAAAAAAGAGGAAAAGCGCGGGATGGGTTATAACCTTTCTAACTATTCTAACAAGCACTAGAATATTCAAAGTATCAGGCAAAGTCGGAATAGTGGATAATGGCCGCTAAAAGTGAGAGGCTCAAAAAAGGCCACAGAAAAGCAGCAAAAAGGCAGCAAAAATGTAGCAAAAAGGTAGCGAAAGGGCAGCAAAAAGGCCGCAGTAAGGCAGCAAAAGGCTAAAAAAAAAGGCTGTAAAAAAGGTAGCAAAAGCCAACAAAAGGGCAGCAAAAAGGCACTAAAAAGAGCCCCTTTATCGAGCCTCCTACTTTTCTGGGATTTTAGAAGCTCAAGAAATGGTGAAAAGGGAGAGGCAGCAAAAATGGTTCATAAGGGCTGAGAAAAGGGCGCAGAAAGGCAGCAAAAAAGGAAAAATTCAATGGAGCCTTTTTCCACCCTTTCCGACTTTGCCTATGAAAAAAAATTCACGAAGAAAATTCCTCACTTCTCACACGACTTTTGGCTCTCGTCAGTGTACTTTCGTACAATTCGTCGTCGTCAGTAGGCAAAGTCAGTTTGAGACTGACATCGACCGGATAAGTCGCCGGGTCGCTCATCGCTGTCTATTTTATTTCCAAAAGGGTTGAGACTTTTGAATCCTCCCAGAAAACCTCGACGTCGTCAATGATCGTGGAGCAGAGGTTCATCTCATCGTCGACAGAAAACAAGGCCACTTTGTTCCATCGGAACGTCTCCAGAACTTTTATCGCGCAGTATCCTAATCTGAAGAAAAATTTTCGAAATTTTGGGAAAATTTTTAGTGGCCACTATAGGGTTTTGACGTTTTAGTGGCCAGTCAAGCTAGTGGCCACTTAAGGGCTTGAAAATTAGTGGCCACTATAGAGGTCTAAGTGCTACTACTAGACCAATAAAAGTTTTAGTGGCCACTTTGGGGTCAATGAATCAACATAACTAGTCCAATCTGATTGTTCTAAAATTATCAGAGTTACTGGAAGGAATACTGGATGAAAAACTACTGAAGAGGCCACTAAAACGGAAAATAGTGGCTCCTATAGAGGTGGTTTTAGTAGCCACTTTAGTGTCCTCTCCAAGTAATCCTTGGCGAGCCTCTAAAAATTTTCTTAGTTCGCTACAGAAAATCAGAGTAAATCTTAAAACGCAAATGTTGCAGGCTCGCAGTTGGAATCAGGCTTGCCCTAAAGAAATTTCTGATTTTTGAAATTCGTGTTAAACTCCGAGCCATTCTACGTGCAACCATAAACTGTTAAATCAGCACGACATTAAAAATACAGGACTATAAATAATCAATAATAGGCCCATGGAAATATGTATACAAATAAGTCTTTTTTGTACCCTGGAAGTCCTATGGTACCTTGAAGTTCTGAAAAAAGTGCAAAAAAGTTTTTTCCCGTGCTAGTTTTTTCTCAATTTCTTCAGAAAAATGACTATTTTACCGCCTTTTACTGGGAATACTTTTTAGTGACCCCTATAGGGGTTCCTCCAGGACTACTTGAAAAAGACACTTAAGTGGCCACTCAAACCTTCTCTATAGGGGGCACTAAAATTTTACACAGGTCCTACTCTTTTTGGAACTTGAAATCACCTTCTTCTTTTGGAAACCTTTTGATTTCCTTAAAAAGGACCTTTCCTAAAAAACTTTAGAAGACTTTTTTCTAGATCTGAAGGACAGGTCTCAAAGCAAAGGCAAAAATTTTGAAAATTAATATTTTTCCTACTTTTTGCGTAGAAACGAGAAAATTTTATAAAAAAGGACTTGCGAAAAGTTGAGATAAATTGGAGAAATAACGGAAAAAAAAAACTACTTTAGAAAGTTATTTTTGGCCCTTTTGGTCAATTATAAACCTCAAAAACAATTTTTTTTGCATCAACCTAACAAGTACAAGAAACTAACGACAAAGAATTCGGAATAACGTTGGTCAAGTAAGGAAATCGGGTGGCGTCGGTAAATTCATTGGCCGAAACGAATCCCCATCCCAACAATGGAACCCTGTAGAGACTCGACAGTGCTCCCATAACGACCAATGCTAAATTTGATTATGATTCTTTCGAAAAGTAAAACAGAAAAATTACGGCTTTGGCAAGGAGGTCCAATGACGACGTCCACATTCCGCATTTTCATGTACTCCAGGCCGACGGCGACCGTTGTGGCCCGATCGCATTCCGTATAGTTAATAAAAAATCTTGAAAACCATAGATAAAAATATGAAAACGGAAAAAAACTGTCCGATTAAAAAAAAGAAAATTCCAATACCGCGCATGTGCGCTCTATGGACATCTTGTAAAAATTTTTACTTTTTTTAAAAAGTAAAAAAATTTTTTTAATTTTTGTGATTTTTCTAATTTTTTTCTTTGTGATTTTCAATTAATTTTTTTGTGAAAAACAGCAAGGATAAAATTTAAAAACAAATGAAAAAAAATATATGAGGATTTCCTTGGATTTTGATCATTTTATCATAATTATTTTTTTAGAACTATTCTATTTTTGTTTCTTTGAAGCTAGATTGGGAGCTGCATGCAGCGAAAAAGGCTCAATCTCTGCCATTGGCCTTTGGAAAGCCGGCACCGTACTTCTTCCTACGACCTCTCTTGTACCTGATGTTCTACGAGCGAAATTCACAACTTCTCTGCCTAAGCCACAGCTCCTGCCGCCGTTTAAACACAGCCAAATCAATGAAAGTCGATTGCACATGTACTCTTACATTGAAGATGCAATAAACAGTTTTTAAACAGAAGCTAGATTATTAATTTAAATGATAATTTTTCTGGAGCAGATCCAGAAGAAAAAAATCTTTGGGAATACACGCGACTATTAAAACCACAAATATTCCAATTTCTGAAGCTCTGTTTGTGCAGCCAACATTATAAAATTTGATTTTTTTCTTTTTCTTTTTATTTTTCGTTTTTAACCCTCCGACTTGAAGTTTGATGAATAAATTCAAAAACCATTATATTTTTAGGCTCATTTTTGACATTTAACTAGACTTACTGAAACTCGAAATCTTTCGCATAACCATCTCTGTGAAGTCTTTCCACGGCCAACGCCAATGCACCTCCGCATTGTGCGAATCCTATGGAAAGCGGTTGGAATTGTTGAACTGCAGCCACTCCAACTTGTATCTTCCCAGAAGAAAATTGATAAATTGAATTAAGTATTCAGTTACCAATTTTCTATTTGCCGGAGAAATAGTTGTAGAAGGAGGATCGACAGGAGGAAATTGAGACGTCGCTCTGGCTACCAAGAGAACTAACAAAGAAAATAGTTCATTGAGCATCGATGTAGGTACAGTAGTTTTTTGGAGCTTTCGACGGAAATCGCAATAAAGGAAATGGCAAACTTCCTCTCAATAGGCGTTGCCAATAAGTTGAAGCCGCAAAAATTCGATTCACAAATTTTTTAGCAGGTTTCTGTCGGCTCTGTCAGTTTTTCTCGGAATCCTTACTAGGTGGGAATCCCAGCGGTTTGTATTTGATTAATCTGGTCTCGCAAAGTGTGAATCACGGCTGTTTTTTTTTCAATGTGACATTGGATTTACAAACATGCGGGCGGAAAGAGGACTTTAAGAAGAAAATTATATAAAATAAAGAAAGAATCAAAATTTGCAAGTTTCCCTTTCAAGAAAATTCGCGCATTTATAGTCCGTTCAGATTTTGAATGTCAAGTAGAATGACGTCATTCGAAAACGCTCTGTGGATAGCTCGCTGTCTGATTGGTTTATCGCGCCATTAGGGGGCGGAGCTTGAGCGAGGGCTTGACATTCAAAATTTGAACAGACCATATAGAGCAGATCATTGAAAAAAATCTTCAAAGTATTATTTGAGTACTCAGAAACAGCAAAATTTAAGAAAAGGAACAATTTTTTGAGAATCGGACTCGATTTGATCGGAACTTGAATACCGTAATCCAGATCAAAGCTCACGGGGCAAACTTGCCGCGCGCGAAAAATGTTGTTTTTTTCATTTTTAAGTTTCACATTTTCCGTTTTTGTTTTTTTAGTTGTACAAATCGTTGTAAGGCTGATATTCAACTCCAAATGTTGACCTAAAAAGCAGTTATCTTTCGAATAGTGACACTCAGCTTTTTCTGAACAGAGAAAGTTAATTTTAAAGATAATATCTTTTCTGGATTTTTTTGAAAATTTTCCGTAAAGTCCTTCGTTCATTTTTTTGTTATAATTTTTATTCTTTTTCAGTAAAATAATTTATCAAAAAAATTTTTGGCCTTTGTTATTACTTTTTGTCGCATTATTCTCATTCTCTTTATCTTTTTGAACAATCTCTATAAAAAAAACGTCAGGAACATGAAGTATCTGACGGCGCTGGCACTTTGCCTGGTCCTCGGCGTCTCTGCAAGGCCCGGACAATTCCAGCACCAAGACGCCGAGTTCAGCGAAGACGTCGAGCACCTCATCCAAAGGGCCAGACATCCGCCTCGCGCCAACGACGCTGTTGTCAGGTTTTTCAGCACCTTCCCGCGAATCTTTGGAATGAAAATTTGCAGCGATGAGGACATCGACATGATGTTAAAGGCGATTCTGGAAAGCCCGGTGCCAATTTTCGGCCGCGGCTCGCTCAAGGTGTTCCCGCCAAGAAAACCGTCTTCTTCGACGCCGAATACTGTAAACCCATCCACCGAGGCTCCGGTCGTCATTGTCGAGCCGAGTTAGTAGTATCGGGTGGTCGAAATATTTTTGCGGGGGTTTTTAAAGGCGCATAAGTCTTGGATAATTTCGAAAATGGTAGATTTTTGAAAAATCAGGCGGAGACGTCCCTTTTTTGGTAATCTGTGTCAATAAATTCGACTTACTGTGAATTTTTTTATCATGATTTTTTTATTTTTGAAAAAAATTTACTCAACAATATCCATTTTTTTCTTCAAAGATAGTCATAAATTGAACAAAAATGCTCAAAAAAAGTGAGCTAGGATACTAATAATTATTATAAAAATATACAACAAAAAAATTTAAAAAGAGGTTTTTTTACCCTTAAAAAGCAAAATTGATCCCCCGTGAAGCTATTCATAGTATTCATGTCTCTTTACCCTAAGGATTTTTTTGAACATATTTCAATTTATACTATAGTAATGGATTGGATTTTCAGCTTTCGTCGAACGGACCAAGAAGACTTTGGAAGAAGACGTCGAAATGTTGAAGGGCATGTATGCCAATGTCCGCACCGACATTGACACTTGGATGGTGGGAATTTCTATCAAGGAAGAAGAATAAATTTTTTGCCGATGATTCTTTTTACCGTCGGAATAGTTTTTCGCTCACTTTTAGGGAATAATGGCCGAGGAAATTATTTTTAGACAAGGTTTTTCAGCCTGTGTTCATTGTTTAAATAAGAAAATTAGCTCTAGATAGTCTTGTAAAAATTTTTTTCAATATTTTTGGCGAAAAAGTTCAGTCAAATCTTTATTGTTGTGAGAAAGTTTTCTATGTAAGTTGCTTATCAGGATTTTTTTACTTGATGTTTTGCAATTTTTTTAAATTTTTTTCACTGTTTTTGTATAACAAAAGAAGTCCAGTATCGTCATGAAAAAAATAGCGACTCCGACGAAATTTTCTAATTTTTCATGTCTTAAAAACTCTTTCTTGATGTATTTTTTTGAAAATTTTATTGGCTTGATAATACGTAATCCTCAAGGCGAAAAAAACTATTTTCATATAGTAAAGAAAAAGAATCAAGAATTTAAACCGATATCTCGCGATTAAAAAAATTATTTGTAAAGGTAAAACTTGCGCACGTTTTGACTATGTGTGTTCGAATCGAAGAATTTTCGAGCGAATTTACAGAAAATTTCATTCGGCTATGAAAAAATACTCGATTTACTTCTATTAGGCCATTTTCTCCCATTTTACTCCCCTTTTAAGCGACCCAGAAAATGTTTCATTTGCCAGGCCTACCCCCAGACGAAGGCCTACTACATGCCGATGTTGATCGGAAGCGTCTCCGCCCTTCTGATGCTCCTCGTCTTCTACACGTGCAAGAGCTTCTGCTCAGTCGCCCTCCGGTTTTTTTCTTCTTTTCAGAAATTTATTCCTCGTTTTCGAAGCAGTTTCTTGTAAGTCAAAATAGCCGTAGGAGAAAAAAAAATAACGGATTTGTCGAAAAAAGGTCCTGACACGATAAAAAAGAAGAGGTATTGCCTGGTTTGCGGAGAGCGCAGACAGGCCACCTCCCAAGCTGTGAATTAGCTATACAGTCTGTTCAAATTTTGAATCAATACATCCCTCAAGCTCCGCCCCTAATAAAGCAGTCAACCAATCAGAGAGCGAGCTCTCCAGAGAGATTTTTAATGACGTCATTGGCCTTAAAGTTAAAAATATAGCCTGGTGAGGTGGGAAATATCAAGTGCAATGACATCATTCGAAAACGCTATGGATGGCTCGATCTCTGATTGGTTTATGACGTCATTAGGGGCGGAGCTTGAGCGACGAATAGAAATAGGCCATTCCGCGCCAGCTTTTCACGACTTTTGTTTCCCTTCGAGCTAGAGAATCATTCCGTTCGAAGCGCGCGAGATGTTTCTCTGTGTCATTTATTTGGCCTAAAATTTCCGTTTTATTAAAGGCACAGGCAGAGATAAATATCGCGCGCTCCGAACGGAAGGGTTCTGTAGCTCAGAGGAAAACGAAAATCGTGACAAGCTGGCGCGGAATGGGCTATATTAAAAATCTGAACAGACTATAAACAGATTGAATGAATTGAATAATTATTTCTTTCCGACAAATCATAACGAAGAGAATATTTCCAGAAGACGTCGTATGCGTCGCGTCGCCGCCTTCGAAAACGAACTTTTCGACGGCGTCACCAAGGATCTCCTCAACAAGGGAAAGAACACTCCGCGCATTCCCCAGCGCCCTTCCAACAGCGACGAGGACATTTAATAATATCACTACTAACTCGATCGATTTATTGCACCATTCTTGTAAATATATATAATTGGCATGCTGTAAAGAAATGAAAGAATCGAAATAAAATGTACTTTCGTAACTTGTAAAATATTTATCATTGGCATGCCCTAAAGAAATGACAGAATCTAATAAATGTATCGCTCTTTTTGAATAAAAGAAAAGAAGGTTTTTCGTTTTTCTGGCCTTATCTCAAAGTACGATCAGAATGAACTTTTGCAGGTCCCGTGATATTTTCCTCCATTCAATTGATATCGGTACTCGATCTTTTGATGTACCTTGAACTATTTTGGGAAAAGCTTGAGAATGGCTGGGAAAAAGGGTTCGAAAGTATTTTCCAGGTTTTTAATAACTGTTCCAATACTTTTTAAAATCAACTTTCTAGTTAGCCTGATGATTTTTGAAAGGTTATTAATCCGAAATTCGATTTTCCTACACTTCCTTGAACTATTTCGAACTTCCTCATTGATAAAAAAAAATAAAAACCTTAAATTTCGGCTTAAATTCTCATAATAATGAAATAAATTAGAACAATTTATTGCCATTTAAAGCATTTTAGTGCAAAAATTAGCACAAGCTCGATTTCTGATGTTCCAAAACAGTTTCTTTAAAGGAGCATAGAGTCATTTTATCAGGGTCTCGAAGCGAATAGCCGCTTACAGTATGTTATAGGAAAACCATGATTTTTTTCTCCTTGTAGAGATCGGACAGAAGTTTTCATCGCATCAAACATGCTGAGGTTGTACGATTTCTAGAATATTTCTTCCCAAGAATCAATAATTTAATTCCTTTCTTCCCTACGAACGTATAAAATCAAGTTAACGGGGATCGATTTGACCGGTGTGGGAAAAAAAAATAAAAAGACGCCGCCAAACGAATGACGAACCATTCGTATGTGTCTTTCGGTGTGGCTCATTCGTTCCCGACGCGAAACCAATACTTTATTTCTATTTCTTCCTTCCCGTCGGCCACCTTTTTACGCTCTTTTGGCTATTTAAATTATACGCCAGTTCAAAAATGGTCGTATTTAAAGACTTCGTTCAAGTTTCGTTTGGGAAATCTTTTGACTTACAGAATGTAGAACAATTTTTTTTAGCATTTTTCCTGTTTTTCTTTATTTTGCGACAGTTCGAGCATTTTTTTTTCACAATAATTACCTAAAGTTCGCACAAAATCATTTTTAGCCTTATTTGGGCTCATTTTGGACACTAATTGGGCTGTAGATCACATGACAAACCTTTCGGCAGCTTTTCTAATTTTTTATCACGTTTTTCGGCAGTTCAAGTGTTTTTTTTTTCAAATTTAGCACCCAAATTACGAGCAGAGCAGTCTTTTAACCAAAAAAAATCGCTGAATTTCGCACAAAATCAAGTTTTTTTTGAACCTCTCTGAGCTCATTTTTGACGATTTTTGAACATTTCTGGGAAAAATTTTAATGGCCACTATACAGGCTTGCCAAGGACTACTTGGAGAGGACACTAAAGTGGCCACTAAACCCACCTCTATAGTGACCACTATTTTCCGTTTAAGTGGCCACTGTAGAGGTTTTCTATTGAAGGGCCACTAGAGGTTTTCTATTGAGTGGCCACTACCGGCCATTTTTTAACCCCTTGTGGCCAATAATTTAACTACTATAGTGGCCACTAAAACGTCAAAACTCTATAATGGCCACTAAAAATTTTCTTAGTTCTCTTTCGGTTTGAACACCCGTTCCTCATCCAAAAGCCGAGCAGTACGAATGGGCAGGACAGTCTCTTAATCAAAAAGGGCGAGTGTATCAAAAGAAGAGTCGCTGGGCCGAATGATAAGCGGCCTCCGGAGCGTCGCCGTTTCCATCGGGGTGCTATCTGCTCGAGGCTCAGATAAGATAAAACGGCATAAAAGCGGCCCAATCGTCTCCTCAGACGTCCTTCTTCTGACGTCTTCTAATCTGCCCAATTCTTCTGAATTACCACTTCACCCCCCGTCTTGGGCCAATTCCTGAGCTGGAGAATGTCATAAAATCCACATTTTGCGCGATATTATGCACATTTTCTAGTTCAAGAGACGGCCTCGTTTTTTTCTTCCAATTTTTTTTCTTCTTCGAAAAAGTTCGGAGTTTTCTGAATTTCTTCTTTGTCCGATAGAGACACAATTTCTGAAAAAGGAGCGTTTTAAGGTTGATAAAATGACTTTTTAGGTAATAAATTTAAATTAGGATAATTTTTGAGAAAAGATCAGAATTTGAAATCCATCAGAAGGCTCCTCAAGCTGTACTTTCAACGCAAACTGACTTTTTTTTTGTCTCAACCTGAAAGAATCCAGTTTTTTCGGTGTCTGTTTCAAGATTTCGTTGGAGATTTGTGATACGATTTAAAAAATTGGGAATTTTTCATACTTTAAAGATATTGGGTACCCTTCCTTTCCTAATGAATTTACGATTTTCAGGGATATTTTCATCATTATTTTTAGTCAGATCCAATCAGGTGATCTTGAATCAATTGGAAAGGTTTGAAATTGCATCACGATTTCGAAATTTTAGAATGAAACGTTTTCGGAGCCTTTTGAGTGAATAAAAAGTGTTTTTCCTTCAGAAAAGTAGGTCCAATAATTCAGTTGATCGATAATGAGCCAGCCAAGTTTGCTTCACGGTTACAAAATGCATTCATTTCAAGTTTGAATAAACTTAATAATTTTTTATATGATAGCCTTTTTTCAAAGATTATTAAAGATGTAAGAAAAGTTTTTATACTGGTAGGACTATTCAATTTCAAGTTATAATCTCTTCAACTCAGAAAAATCTTTGAAAAAAACTTCATAAATAAGTATTTTGACGATTTAAAAAGTTCCTATAACTCTTTAACTTCGTGGAAAATGATAAACTCCCTGGGAAATCAAAAATTTTTTTATTTTGTTATTAATTTTTCAAAAAGAAATTGACTTCTGAACTGCCAAACACTCGAAAAAAAATTCTTGTTGGGGCTTTTTTAAAAAAATCTTTTCTGAAAAAAAAAATAAAATTGAATCTTCTCGAAACCTCCATCAAGTTTGTTTATACTCCTTTAAAAACCTCACTAGGTCAGAGCTGGATTTTTGAAATATTTCTGAAAACTCGGTATTATTCCAGGACAGGATCGGGAAAAAAATCTCTTTTTGGAATTTTTCAAAGGTCATGCAAGTTGATTTTTTTTTCAAAAATCCGCTTCTGTGGTTTTTGAAGGCCCATAGACAACTTCAATCAATCTGAGAAAACCTTTATAATTAAAGAAGAATTTTTTTGATTAAAAATATAAATGAAGCTCTTCAAAGCTTCTCACAGTAAGCTTGACCAAAAATCTTATTTTTCTCGTCCAAATTGATGGAAAGATACTAAATCTATGTTTTCAACAAAAAAAATTTCTTCAGAAAATATTTTAATCTGAGAATTTCAAAGCTTCACGAAGTAGGCTTGTCCAAAAAAACCCATTTTTTTCTCGTTAAAATTAATTGATAAGTACTAATTCTGTGCTTTTAACCAAAAAAAAGACAATTTAAAAAAAATTGTGAGTTGAGATTTTTCGAAGTTTCTCACAGTAAGATTGACGAAAAAAATCCTATTTTTTTCTCATGAAAAAAAATAATATTTTTTTGAAGAAACTGGAGGTAGAATTCTTCAAAGATTCTTGTAGGACTTTGACTAAAAAAACCTTATTTTTCTCATTTAGATGAAAAAAATAATATTTTTTTGAATGAGTTGGGATCTTCCAAGTTTCTCACAGAAAACTTGACTAAAAAAACCCTATGTTCTCATTAAACTCAATCGAAAGATTCTAAATCTGTGAATATTTTTTTGAAGAAATTATAAGTTGAGATCTTCCAAGCTTCTCACATTGAGCTTGACCAAAATCTAATTTTCCCAATCAAAAGATACGAATCAGATTGCTCGTGACAACTGTATTCCGGCCCATATCAATCGAAACGATAAATTGGTAACATTTGTAATTAACATGTGTCTTTCTCTCTCGTCTTGCCTTGTTTGGAATGAATGATAGAGCTTCGGGGCACACAAGAAGAGAAGAAGCCAACGATAAGATACGGGGCTCCTCTGTTTGAACAGCCACAGTCCAACCGCACTTTACTACGGTTTTGCCTGGATTGGAATACACTTGCTCGTCAAATTTTGGACCATAAAATGGGAGAATTGAAAGTATGAAGATAGGTGGAAGCTTGAAGTACTAGAAAAAACCAAAAAAAAAACCAAGGTGACCTTTCCAACAAGGAGGTCGTTTTACGGTTGGAAATTTCTTGGAAAGTGGCCAGAACACTTCTTGATGTACTAGAAAAAGATTCTGAAAGTCTGAACCTTCACAAATTCCTAGTTTTCAAGAAAGGACTCCTTAAAGTTACAAAAACACTATAAATCCGTAAAATATGCCATTTTGGGGCTTTGAGCCCTCATTTCTCAAAAACTAAGATTTTTTTTCAGTTTGAGACTATGAGGATCTTTTTCTGGTATATCAAAAAGTGTTATGAGCAATTTTTGAGAAATTCCCAAACGAAAAGTGAAATGACATCTCTTAATAGGTGCTTGACGAACATTCAAAAAATCATAAACATCATAAAAGTTTTTTTTCTTTTTTTTTAAACTTGCGCTTCTAAAGGCCTCACCAAGATATTTTTAAAAAAGAAAAAAAGAAAAGAAAACCAAAAAAAAAAACAGCCCAAAAAGGTCTCCGTGACGGGGGATTTGCGCTCCACGGCTAACTTCAACATTTTTTTAAACTTTTTTCTGTTTTTAGGAACACTTTTTGTGGAAAATTTTCGTCTTAAGAGCAACAAATTTCAATGGGTATTGCACTTTTGAATTTAAAACTTCCCCAAAAAGTTAACCAACCTCTAATTCCAAAATCCCTTTTTGAAAGCCAGTAAATCTAGCATATATAGTCTGTGTGCCACGACTTAAAATCTCACCGAACGACATTCCGCTGTTCCGCTGCGTGCGTTCGCGAAGCGTTTTTCGTATTTAGGTCACGCTTTCAATTGATTGTCATTTTTGTGGGAGCACATGAAAGCAGAGTACCTTAATTTAAACAAAAAATTAAAAGTGCGACCAAGATTCGCGTACGCACGCAGCGGAACAGCGGAATGTCGTTCGGTGAAATTCCAAGTCGTGGTATCATAGATCAAACTCGGTTTCGAATTCAGCTTCTTTACGAAAAATGTATCAATCTGCCTTCTTTTCACGCACCTCTTCCATAATATTTTTACAAACGGAGAAAAAAAGATCACATCAAAAGGATGCTTTATGGGAGAAGAAGCCGAGACGATGTGGTCGCCTTCATTTCTTGCTCTTCTTGCCCTTCTTTTCCTTCTTCTCCTTGTCCTTTCCGCCTTTCTTGGCCTTCTTGCCCTTCTTCACCTTCACCTTACGCGCCTTGGGCATGTGCTTGAGTCGGTCTTTTACGAGTTTCCTCAAATAATTTGTCATTTTCGGGGCTTTGGGAAGAATTTACTTGACAAGGACAACATGGAGGATGAGAAGAAAGATTCCGAACAGAAATCCACCGCCCAAGCCGATTAAAAACGGCACAGGTGCCACCTGGCCCATCTGAAAAACAACATTTCTTCCATTTTCTTTCATTTGGAAAGTTCTGGAAAAGAAACGGAAAAGCTTCTTCCGAAAAAGACCTTTTAAGGGTCCCCAAGTACCTTATTCATTTTACTTTTGCACCTTTTTCACATACTTTAATTAAAAGACGCTGGAAAGGAGGTGCTACGAAAAGAGCGAGTTTTCCATTTGCGAGGAGTACGGTTAGGGACCGCAGACGAATTTTCAAAAAATTTTTCGAACTTCAATATCACTATGGTTGGATAGCTGCTCTAATTTACTATTCAAAAACTGTTTAGTTTTTTTCGAAAAAGGTTGAGAAAAAAAAAGTTATGGTCAAAACAGTAGTGAAAAAAAGTCGCGAAATTTAGTACTGAAAGTTTAGATTTTTACACTTTTTGGTCGTTCATTGTGTTTTCATATCGGATTTAAATTTTTTAGTAGTTTATTACGGTTTTCAAAGTCGTAATAAGTCATTAAAACAGTATAAAACCACAAGTTTGAAAAGAAAAGCTATTTTTTCTTGAAAAATAAAAAAAAATGGCCGCTGCGAGGATTGAACTCGCGATATCAAAACTGTATGCAAGCGCACTTGCGCTGCTCCACACACATCTCTCGGAGATAAGAGGCGTTCGCGCTATACACCACTTCACCTCAAAGTACAGCATTTACCGACTATCTTGTTTAAAAAAAGTTATGATAGTTGAACAATTATTAGTCATGTGTGTTTGGACCACTTAAAAAAATAATTTATTCATAAAGATTCAGTTCAAAAATACCTCCCTTTTTCGGCGTTTTTTTGTTATTTTTTTAACGTTGGCTCCAAATTAACAATAATTAAACTTTTTAGGCACCGCTAAAAATTTTTTTATTTTATTTTTTTAATTGGTTGAAAATTAAGATACGCTAATATTTAAGAAATAAAGAAAGGCGCCAACGACATCTAACCATGTTAAAAATAAATTTCGAAATTTTTCACTGTCTATTTTTTTCTCAGAAAACAAAGTTTTTCGGAATAAGTTTTACATTAATAAAATTTTAGTTACAATTTAATCCACAAGTTAAAATAAAAAAATTTTTTTACTTACATGCTCTGGAAAGCGAGTAGAACATTTTTCAACTTTGCGCGGCCTCACGAAGATTAGGCACCGTAAAAAAATTTTTAATTTTTTTGTCTTAAAAAGATTTGTTTTTTTCACTTAAAAAAATCGAATTCGAAAATAAAAAAAGGCGCCAACGACATGGAACTAGGTTAAAAACCCGAAGAAAAAAAGTAGTTTCGGTTTTTTGTACGACACTCCGCTAAAACGCTACGAAAATCGGGGGAAAAATATATCAGATTGAAGAGGAAGGTTTTCTCTATGTTTCTCCCAATTTTCTCTGTGTTTGGTTCAGTATTGTGCTTTTACGAAAACATCAAACACAAAATCTAAAAAATCAGTGCATTTCACCATCGCAAAAAGGGGCGTGGCTCTGCGGTCTCTAAGTACGGTATGCGGATATGCGCATTGCGTGCATACACTTTGCGTGTTTACACTTTCGTTGCGTGACGTCACCGGGTAGGATGTCTCCGGGTTTTTTTTAGAATATTGTTCAATTTTTTTTTTCTTGATACTGTTTTTCATCGTGTATATATATCGAGAAAAATGCATACCTTGAAAAAAACAAAAAAAAGTTTAAAAATATTCGCAAAAAAAAACTCGGAAACAAAAAACCCGGAGACCTGGTGACGTCACGCAACGAAAGTGTGAACAAGCAATGCGCATTTTTGCATACAGTACTCCGCGCAAATGGAAAACTCGCTCTTGTCGTGGCACCGGAAAGGATTCAAGAAAAAGCTAAAAGTATTTTCCCATCATTTTAGGACCTTCCAAGGCCCTCAAAGGAGCTTTTCCGTCTCGACTTCGTTTCAAACTCACGTTCGGTCCTCCTTTATTGTCCGACATTTTCCGTCCTGAAAAAAAAACTTTGATGCTTCTGATTTTTTGGATCATTTATTTTATCCGCTAGATTTCCAAAAGGTGCAGGATTTTTATTGAGTTTTTAACGTCTTTATTGTATATTTGGCAAAAATTAAGTTTTTTTTAACTTCGTAAAAGTCGAGCTCAAAGTCTCAAAATAGCCTATTTTTATGGGTTTTGAGGGGTTTGGAGTGTATTTTCTCCAAAACGAGGAAATCGTGCAGGTTGGGACTTTCAAAATCTTCTGATACATCAAGGAGTTTTCTGGCTAAATTTCAGGAAGTTCCCAACCGTAAAGTAAAATGATCTCCTTGTAAGATAAAATTAATATTTTTCCCATACGTTTTGAAAACGTAGGAAAAGCTCTACAAGTTGTTTTTTGCCTCAAATCTCGTTTTTTTCTTTTTTTTTAACGTCCTGGATTCCATATATAGACTGTTCAGGGCTGGTTCGGGCAAGACAATTTCTGCACTCTCCACAATCTAGACACTATTTCTTTTTTCTTCGTTTCAGGACCCTTTTCGATGGGTCAAGCCACCAGTTCCGTGAATACCCTTTAGGAGCCAACAACCTCCGAAAACTATTTTAACCCGAGAAAGCTTCGGAAATCCCAAGGAAATGGGATCCGTACCTGTTTTGGAATCAGGAGACGACTCTGCAAGAAGCGCGGCTCCGCGAAACTATCGTTGCCGAAATAACTCCCGACCGACGTCCATTCGTCCTTTTAATTTCGTTATCATCACGTCTGAAAAAAAAAGTGCGTTCATTTCTATTTTTCTGAAACTTTATCTTCACGTGAAAGTTCAAAAGTACCTAAAATGGAACTTTTTGAGTATTGTAGTTCCCCCACGTACCTTTTGGAAAAAAAATCTTTGAAGGGTCTTCTCAGCGCCTTTTTCGTGAATTTGGCCCGTTCCAAAGAGATAAAAAAAGACTTTTAGAAGAAAAAAATGAATAAAATATCATGAATGATTTTTTTCTCGAAAACAAAGCTCAGAAGAAGTGATTCGTTTGAAAACTGAAATAAGATATTTCGAACTTTTAAGATCCTTAAAAGGTTAGTAAGGATCGTCGTGAAAGCCTTTCTGTTATTCAGAAGTCTTGATTAAATTAATCTACGTTTTTAATAACTGTTTTTATTGATCTACTCAGAATATTCTAGAAACGGGCTATCGTCTTGAGACCTTCATAAAGTTTTTTTCTTCTTTTTCCAAGCGTCAAGCAAAGTTTTTCTTTCCTTTAAAGAGTTTTCAAAGCTTTTTCAAATCAAAATCATCGAAAAGGCCGAAATTTCGAGCTCCAGAGTAGTCTCTATAGGGGCAACCTTAGGGGCCCTTAAAAGGTCCCCTCTAGCGACCACGTTACCCCTATAGGGGCCATTCAAGCTTGCAAAAGTGGCCCCTATAGGGGACATGCTAGTCGATAGTTTTTATGAACTGTAAACGAAGAAGCATTTCCATGGTTTAAACTGAATAAATAAGCGTTTTTTGAATGATCTTGAATGAACCCTATGGGGTCTACTTGAGCTTTAGAGGCTAAGAAATCAGGTTAAAAATTAGTGGGCACTTTAGGGGTCAATGGACCATCATAACTGGTCCAATCTGTTTGTTTTAAAATCATCAGAGTTGCTGGAAGGAATACTGGATGAAATACTACTCAAGTGGCCACTAAATAAAGGACCTCTATAGTGGCTCACTAAAAATTTTTCCCAGTAAGTTTGTAAAATGGAAATTTTTTAAAAAGCCTTACAAGAAAAAAAGAACCTTTTTGTCGTAGTACCTCTTTTTTTGTTTTTTTGTATGTTTTTTTCTTATTATTGGCCTTTATTTTTTTACCGATTTTCAACTTTTTCAAAACGAAACACGAGAGTTTACTTTTTCAGATTCAAAATTTTTAGGGGTTTGGGTTGGCTTTTTTTATCATTTTTTTCATTCGTAAGTTTCAATAAATTTGAGTATAGCCCTCAAAAGAATGATTCACCGGCTCCAAATCACAAAGTGAGGAAATTTTCACGAGAAAAAAACACTTTTGAATAATTTTTTGGCTGTCAACTTTGTCGGAGTCATGTTTCCATGTGGAAAGCGTAAGGTTTCAACTTTATTTATGGCGTGATGATTTCAAATATTGTTGTTGTCGTGTATTGGGTGAGGTAAAAATAGACCTATTAATCCATTTTTGAATGAGTCAAATAAGCCTAAAATTTAAAGTTTTTTTGAATTTTCTGACGTCACAATTCCTTCGAACTATTTATGAAGAAGGTCAATTTATTTTTTTGATTGAAATTTTTCCTGAAAATGGCCACTTTACTTCTCGATATATAAGAAAAAAAGATAATAAAATAAATATTCAAAAAGATCCCCAAAGTCTCAATTTTCAAAACTTTTTTTAATTTAGAGAAACAAGGGCTCCTTATATGGCATATTTTAACGGACTTCGAAGGTTTTCTTCGATTTCGGGGTTTCCTTTTTCCAAATTTCAGGACCTTTTGCAGGATGAGACTTTTAGAATATTCTTTTTTTTTGAGATTTTGGCCCGTTTTCAGCGGATTTTCAACCATTAAGGAAAATGATCTTTCATGTCAGCTTTTCATAAATTTTGTGGAACCTAAAATTGCCCTTAATGCTCCTAAAATCAATCGAAAAAAATCAAAAAAATCTAAAAAAATTTGAAAATTTGAAAAATTTTCTGCAAACTTGATTATTTTTTTCGAGAAGCTGGAGGGGTCAATGTCATTGAAAAATGGTCAAAACATAAGATTTTAGCCGAAATTTGAAGTTTTTTTATTTAAAAAGGTTCCTAAAACCCCTAAAAATATAACTCTTCTTATCGTTTTTTTCAAGAAGTGTGCTGTGAAAAAAAATCAAAAAAACGCTTAATTTTTACTTTTTTCAGAATTTTAAATGGCTAGGATTAATATTGACACGAAAATGATGACTCAAAGGGGTCACTAAAGCAACTTTTCAACCCTGAATGTTCAAAATTCATCTTGAGACCTACTTTGAAGATCAAAAAAATCGCAACTTTCCCTCCAAAATATTTTTTTAAAAAAATATTTTCTTTGTCGATTCTCAAAACAAATCTTTTTTTAAAGCCATTTATTAACACTTTTCTCTCGGATATAAATACATAGAAACCCATGTTACAAGGATCGATATAACACATCGAATGGGAAAGATGCAATTAAATGCTCAAGATGAGCTACGGTGCAGGTAAATGAAAATAAGGTAAAGCTATGCTTGAGAATTGGGACTAAAGCTATGAAAAAATGCAGGGCAACGATATTTTTGTGAGTTTTTTAAAGCGAGACCAGAATTATACTTCATTCCTCAATTTTTGAACAGTCTGACTTCTCTGCGTCTCTTTTCTCTAACTGACAAGGTCAGAAACGTGAAAATAGCACTTGAACACTAGAGAGCGCAGAGAAACGGACTTTTTCAAAATTTGATGAATGAAGTATTGACTTTTGACGACTTGAACTTGGAATGGCTCAACGAGCTGCGTTTTGGGTACATCCTATGATGGAGGATGCAGCCGCGCGGAAGTCGTTTTCAGTCGGGTGCACTGAAAAACTGACCCGCTGAGCCATTCTTAGGGCATTTAAGACGTGAAAATAGTACAATAAATAAGGGACAGTTTTTCATGAGATTTTTTTTTACAGTAACAACGGATTACGGTAGTCCAATGGGTCACAATTTCTTGGAAGGCTCCGTGGTGTTCTTCTTCTTGTTCCCCTTGATCGACTTGATGAACGGGAAAGTCAGAAATGAGCAAGGCCTTTCCGAAGACGAATTCGAGCGGATTCCCCTGGAAAAAAGTAAAATGTTTCAAAGATTCTCATGGTTCTATTGACCCTTTTTTTCGGGAAAAAAAACGGCGTGATATCTATTTTATGCATTTATTCCGTGTTTGCCCAGCCAAAACTTGGCGATTTCGAAACTGATATGATTGTATAGAAAGTCGGGGAAAAACCAACTTTGGCTGGATCACTTCGAGGTCCTCGAAATCGGTACTTTCGACTCGGGCCGGCGAGACCAAAGAGTACGTCGAGCGGTAGAATGACTTGTCTGAAACCGGGAAAATGGGTAATTTTCGAGCAGGAAAAGTTGGAAAAACTTGATTTTTTTGGTCTTTTGGGTCAAGAACCGTGTTAGGTTCAAGTAAACTTTTAAAAATCGATTTTTAAATCATTTTAAAACTTAAGAAAAATTTTGAAGACAAAAGAAGTTGCTATAAATCAACTGAAAATCAGCTTTCATTCAACAAACTCAAAAAAAAAATCAGAAAACTTGTTTCCAAAACTCTCTTACTTCCCTCAGTGGTCACTTCAGGGGTTTCCTGTTTTCTTTTTTGCGCGATACAGAGGTCAGACCTCTGAAAGGAAAAAAAAACAGTTCAGGAAACTTTTTGATTCGATTAACTTGAGGCGCTGACGTCAAGAGTTTCAAAGAAATCGAAAAGAAATTGAAGTTGTTTGCGATGGAGCATAATTGCTGCGACTGGTTTTTTCGAAAAAAGCCTTGAACTACAGAAGAGTTTAGAACTTTGTTGAGAAGACTAAGAAACAGTAAGTATTTCTAAACGATTTGAAGTAAAAAAATAATATTTTTGAATTTCTGCTTAAAATAAATTTTTGCGGCAAAGTTGCTCCATGGACAGAATACCTTAAAACTTAGGGAGCGCTTTAAAAAAACTTCACAAAAAAACTCATAAATATCCTAAATATAAGAAGTATAAGTTTTCTAACGTACGGAAAAAGTACAGAAAAAAAGCTGCAAATGTCGATTTTTGAAAAAGTTTTTTTGTCAGGTAAAATTAAATTCGTTATTTTTAGACCTTTTTATAGCTTTTTTTCTCAACCTTCAATTGGTCATATTTAAAAAAAATTATTAAAATTGGCTTTTTTTCCAACCCCATTTCTATCAAAAGCTACACTAAAAACTCTATTTTCCCTATTTTAACAAGCTTTTATTCCTCATCTAGGCCCCAAACGTAAGAAATGTCCTCAAACGTCATTGTTCGAAAATCTCAAGCGGCTTAGTTGTGTCACTTTTTCTGATAGGGCGAAACGCGGGACAAAAGGTGCCCCTAAGGCGATTTTCCGTCGCCTTGGGAGCACAGATAATTGTGCAGCACACGTGAAAAGGCGTACCCGAACCTTGGATTCGCAGCTTTTCGAGCTCGTTCTCGAGGTTCTTGTGGGCTTCCATCGGCGAGGGCGACTGGATCTCCGATTCGATCCGATGGGCGAATGAACGGAGGAAAAGTTCTTCCCACAGCTTGTTGGGCTGGAATTTCGAAATTGTTGATTGAGTTTAGATATTTTATGAATCAAAAAAGATGTTAAAAGGGTTTTCCTTTGCAAAAAGAGCTTCTCAGTCTAAAAAATCATCAAAACTTGCCTAAGGCTCAAGATGTCGTTACAGTTGCGCTCTATTGACAAATCTACATTTTTTTCGACCAAAAATCGAGTTTTTTTCCGAACAGAAATTAAAAAAAGTTATTATCAATATTACACTATATAAACGTTACGAAACGTAAAAAAAGAGCTTTTTCTAAAAAAAAACGGTTCAAAAGCCCAAATTCCCGCACATGTGCGCTCTATTGACAAATTTACATTTTCTCGACCAAATCTAGGTTTTCAAACAGAAATTTGAAATTTATTATCAATATTCTACTATAGTAAAGTTACGAACTGGAAAAAAGACAAAAAAAGTTCAGAAGCTCGAAATTCCCGCACATCTGCGCTTTATTGAGAAAAACTACAATTTTTCGACAAAATCTAGGTTTTCAACATAAATCAGAACTTTATCATCTATTTATTATAATAACGTTACGAAGTGGAAAAACAAATTTTTTTCACCAAAAAAATTTTTTTCAGAAGCTTAAAAAAATCTTGCCCATCTGCGCTCTGTTGAGAAAAACTAAAGATTTCATCAAAAGTGAGCCTACTTCAATATATATTTTTTTATAACCTCTAGCAGGCTTGAAAACCGTATGAATCTGCGCCCCAATGACAAATTGATCTTTTTTTTTTCAAAAATATCAATTCTTTAAAAAAAAAAAAGAATTCTCAATGGAGCACACTTTTCACCCATTATCAAAACATCAAGAACAAATTTGCCTCTCGGGGGGAAATTTTCCTTAAACTCTCCGAGTTCATTGATGTCACGGCCGATTAAGGGAAAGACCACGTGAGTGATTATCTTATCACTTTTTTCTCAAGACTTCCTTTTATGGGAATTCCCAGAGTTATCTCCTTTTTTAAATCCTGAAACAGGTACCTCTTCGTTGTTGGAGCGGCCGTCGACGATTTTCCGGCCGTCGTCAAGATATCGGGTCTGGGCTTTTTTCGACTTGGCCTGACCCGTGAAAAGTGGCCTCCATGATGGAGTTCTTTTCGCTACCGAGGGGGTTCGGACTGAAAAAAGGGATTTTCGAAAAAACCTCGTGAGAAAGAAGCTGAAAATAAGCTTATAAAAATATTGTTTTTTTGAGCAAGATCGCTCCAATGAAGTCTTACTCGTTCTACCGAGTTACTTCCAGTAAAATTAAGATTTTCCGTTTTTGAAAATTCGAAAAAAGCTCTTGGAAAAAATCATGAGATAATTCGCTCTACTGATAAAAATTTTTTAAAAGAATTCTCTTCCCATTCTGACTCCCAAAATAAAGAAATAAATGAAAAACTGAGCCAAACATTGAATTTTTTTAAAGAAAAAAATTCTAAAAAAAATAGCGAAATTGAGCAAATTCGCTCCAGTCAACCCATTATTTCAATGTTTCAAACAAATTGTAAATTAATTAAAATTGAAATCAACGTAATGGAAACTCGGCAAGTTATGCAAAAATTGTATATTCAAAGCTTTCAACCAAAAAAAAAGCTGCTTCTTTGGTAATATTCGATTAGAAGCTTCGAGAATTTTACGTTACCGTATCCCTACAGTATGCTAGATCTCTCTGAAAGCTGTAAAACCTACGCTGAGAACCATAAAAGGACATTGAAGCAACTTTCTACAAAGTGACAAAAACTGCGAAAAATTGACATTTTCCTAACCGATTCCTACAATAACCCTACCGTATCCTATACCATTTTGAAGCTCAAAAAATCGCCAAAAACCCACCATGAGTAGTGTCGCTCTCATTCCTCACACGGACCGACTCTTTGCGGGACGGCGCCGAGGCATAATAATCAAGGGGAGTGTCACACTGGACATTGACCATTCCAATCATTTCGGACTGAAATAAAAATTGTAAAAATGACGATTTGTTTCAGAAAACGGACAGGTATAGGTTATAAAACGGTCAGTAATGTTCTAAATTTAAAGAATCGGAGCAAAAACAAACGATAAGCGGACCCAGACGTCGCACAAAAAGCGACTCTTTTCAGCTTTTATGTCCGAAAATGATAAGGAGAGGAATTATATCACCTTTCGTTTTTCTTTCCGTCTTCTCAACACGAATCAATGGAATTCCTCGGGGTGAGGATTTTGGAATTCTCGATAAAAAATGGCGCTTCTGGCCCTTGACTTTTATAGGTCTTAGGGGAGTGATAAGGTTAAGAATTTTGGTAAAATGATGAAAATTGAGTTTGATGATGAAATAGGTACAGGTAGAGTATGAAGGAATGTGAATATAACCATTAAGGAAATGATAAAGAAAATAAAACTGGATTTCATCGAGATAAGCCTATGGAAAGTTCATCATTACCAAATCGATGAAAATCAAAGAAAGGTTGAGAATTTTTTGGGAAATCTGAGAAAGAAAGAAATAAATATGATAAAAAGTTGATTAAATTTACAAAGTTATAGTAAAATCCAAAAATCTCAACAAAAAGGTTAGAAAAACTCTTGAAAATCTCCCTCTTGGGTTCCAGAAAAATGATGTGAATTTAAAGAAAAAACAATAAATTGCATTGAAACTGAAAAAAAAGGAAAAGTATTTCTAAATTTAGGTGAAAATCAAGAAAAGTGATGCAAATGAAAAAATAAACGATTTTGACGAAAAACGCTTAAAAAAACACATAAACTATCAAATCACTATAGCATTCCTTCGGAAAAAAAAAACACTCAAGTGGTCACTTGCAATTTAAAAACGTTAAAAGCGATTGAAAAAAGCAAAACTTTGAAAAAACCACTTTTTGAGAAGGAAGAAAAAAGTTCTGGCCGAAAATGTTAAATCACTAAAGCAGCCCCTTCAATCTGCAAAATCGAAACCACTTTAGGGGTCCCTTGAGTTTTTGAAAATAGAACTAGCCTTTCTCAAAACTAAAAAACCGAAAAAGTAATTTCTCCAGTAAAAAAAGAACAGAAAAGTCACAAGAAAATAAAAAAAAAATTAATCAATAAATGAAAAACCCTGAAGTAGTCCCTTCCATCTTCAAGGAGAAAACCCTAGAGGGGTCCCTTTAACTTTCAAAAATCGAATCCCTCAAGTAGTCCCTCTCAAAACTAAAAAGGAACACAGTAAAAAACATGAAAAAAGTCAGAAGAAAACGATGAGTTATAGGCGAGAACCCTTAAAGCAACCCCTTGCATCTCCAAAATGAAAGCCCTTTAGCAGTCACTCTGCAAAACTGAACAGCCGAGTGGAAGTAGCGTAGCTGATAGGTTGGTTTGTCGGGAGGTGCTCGCTTAAATAGCGGGGCTCCGCCCCTTCTAAGGTGGCCTCTCCGACGGACGTCATCCCATTGACCGATTTCCACGACACACACGCAAAAAAAAGGTGACAAAAATGGGCGGAGCTTCGAGGTTTGATGACGTCAGAGGGCCGATTGGTTTTCCCACGCAAATTCGTATCGATATTTTGATTTCTCGACCATCAAAACGAGGGTGGAGTTTTATTGGCACGACGCCAAAAATATTTGACATTCCTTTTTGAGTCATGCTCGAAATAGTTGAACCGTGAAAGTGCGCTCCAACGAAATCAATTCTTGATTGGCTGATTAATCATGTTACACGGTGTAAGATCGAAAAAAGGTTGTGTCGCTTCAAATTGTCCATGGAGCGCAAAAGCTGGTTTCCAGGAATTATTTTTTTGAGTCGTTTGCAGTAAAGTTTCTCGAAAAATTCAAGGGAATTTTTATATTTTCACTCAAATTTAGTGTTAGAAGGATCTAGGAACTAAAATATAAAAAAAATATCAACGATGGAGCACTCTTTCCGGTGTGAGTCAACCGGAAAACTGTAAAAACTGAAAAAATGGCGCTGGAAGTTTAAAATTTGGGATTATTTTCCAAAAATAGGGTTCAATTTTATTCTTTTTTTAAGGTACTGGTTTTTTATAATAAGGGTTTTACCGTTAAAGTTTGCAACATTAGTTTAAAAAAATTTCAAATTTGAAAAACCCTTAGAATCTAAAATTCTCTATGGACATCATGACTTAGAAAAAACAAAAAGTTCGTTTTAAATTTCACGTTTTAGCGGCATCAGAACTCTTAAGTGATCCCTAGAGCTCATCGGGGCTCTTCCGGCCTCCCTATTCTCCATGGAGCGCACAAGACACAAACCCCGAGGCTTTTTTTCCTGGCACTGTTTTCGCCTTATTTTCTTTCATTTTCTCAAGTGCACTTGATCTTTGTCGTCTGTTGCTGCCATTTTCTATTTCAAAAAAGTTCTTAAAAAAGGAAATTCCGTACAAACAATGATAAATATGGCAAAAACTGTTCTTTCCATACAAAAAGGAGACAAAAAAGGCCCACGCAAACGTCCTCCCATCCCAAAATGTTCGCTTTTTTCTATGCTTGTCAACGTTGACCCAATGACTAAAGGCGAGGAGACTTTACGGCGTGGAAAAATAGGTGTCAGAGCAAACAAAAACAGTGTTAATTCCGTGTTTTCACCCGTTTTTCCAGTGTTTTCCAGAATATTCTTGTAGTCCGGGGCAAGCTTGGGCGAGGGCTGACCCCGACCATTTATAAAGCCCAGCCTGACCCGGCCTTAGTGATACCTCAAGCAGAAACGGCCGGGCTGACCCGGAAAGCTCAAATGTTCATCTTAAATTCAAAAATCACGCTTTAGGTTCATTTTCGACCTAACGATCCAAGAAAAACTATTAAATTCTCAGCTCGTGTGGAAACTTAATCTTGAAGTCCCGCCTGGCCCAAGCTTGCGCAGATTCCTTCGCCTAAAGCCCGCTTCAGTATCCCCCTCCAGCCTGATGCAACACATGGTCCAGAAGCTATTTCAAAATTTCCAGACTTTACGTGACAATTGCCAATTTTCGAGAAGCGTACCTAAAAAATCTTATCAATGATAATTTCTTTGATGATTTTTGTGATCTTGATAATGAAATGAGGCTGGGATGTTTGCTCTAAGCTTCCAATTGAGCTGAATATTTAGTAAAATGTTCTTTTTTTCCCATTAGAAAAAAATTTTTTTAATCACGCCCAAAGGTCCATGAAGCCTTGAGAAAAATTTTTTTCTAACATGAAAAAAATTTATGACTTTGAAAAAGGTAAAAAGAAGGAGATGTTCCAAGGAACTCAAATTGATAAAATTCGAGAAAAAAAGCTTGACATTTGTCCGAAAAATGATACTTTCTAGGAATAAAAAGCCTTTTTTTATTCAAATTGAAAATTTTTCAAAAAAATCAAAAAAATGAAATTATTCATATGATACCGATAGATGTAAAAAAATGTTATATTTGATTTTTTTCTAGGTAGAAAAAAAGTTTAAAATTAACTGAAATTGAGAAAATTTAGGAACTGATGAAAAAAAGTTGATAATTTCGATATCATTCTTCTCAAATGATCACTTGAAACTATACTCTAACGTTTATCAAAAATCATCATTTTTTTCTGATCTTTCAAAATTACTTAATTCGATTCTTGAAAAATTACTCAAGAAAAAAATCTTCATTATTGAAAGAGGTAGAAAAAAATTCATCAAAACAAAATTTTGGAGCGAAATTCAAAAAAAAAGCTCTAATCTCTCGAGATGACGTGTTTCGAGTCATTTCACGTCATTTCCAAACTCTTTGACCCTAATTCTCGTCTTTAATCTTTCCACCAGGTTTTTTTCCCTTTTGACCATTGAATTTGCACACAAAAATGATCGGAAACCGCCGATTTTCACTCACAAAGCACAGGGAACACATTTCTCACCGTGTGATTCGTGAATTTCGAAACATTTCGTGTCAATCTCCAATTATGGTTACGTTGTAGTGAAGCTATTAGAGTTCAATTGACTAGAAAAAGAAGTTTTGATCGGAGAATTATCGGAAACCGGAAACGGCTTTTCGGGAAGATGGCGTAATCAATTTCGCGTCAGGAAAATGATAGTGACCTTTGATTGATAAGAGTCTTTGGAAATTTATTTATTTATATTCTGCAAAAATTCTTTTCGTAAAGCGATGGTTGCATCTGGGATGGCTTTGGTTCAAGATTCAGCCGACCAAAAATGACTTCAAAAAAATCAAAACGAGCTTTTTAAAGAAATTGGCAGGTCCCCACGCGACCGCAACGCTTCCGAGCCATTCCAAATGCGACCTCAGGGTTTCAATTTGCTCCAGAAGGACAAAAAAACTTTTTTTAAAACGAACTTTGATTTTTTTCTTTTTTTCCTTTCATTATAATTTTTTTATAATTCTGCAAAAATCGCCTTATTTTTTAAATGGTCGCATTGGGGATGGTCTTGCTTCAAAATGCAGCCGACCAGAAACGACTTGCGAAAAATGGCAAAAACGAGCTTTTTGATAAGAATTCGACTGCAGGTCCAACTCAAACCGCCACGCGGCCGCAACGCCCTCGAGCCATTCCAAATGCGACTCAGTGGCACTTGGAATGGCTCGATGCGTAGACGTTGCTGAGATGCGGCCGACCAGAAACGATTTTTGAAAAACGAGCTTTGTGATAAGAATTCGACTGCAGGTCCAACTCAAACCGCCACGCAACCGCGACGCTTTCGAGCCATTCCAAATGCGACCTAGTGGTTTAGAAACGGGCGCAAAAGGTGGTTGGAACTGTTTTTGCAAAAATTTTGTCACAGAAGGACAATGAAAAAAAGAAAAAAATGTCCTGAACAAAGTTTAATACTTTTTTTTTCAACGCTACCTCTGCTTAACATTTTCAAAGAATGGGAAAAACCGCTCAAAGTTCAAAAAGGGTTTGCTTTTCGGCTCTCTCTGTACGCAATCGAGCTTGTTCTGTATCAGCAGCTCCGGAGGAAAAATAATCAAAAAGAGCATCAAAAATTTTTTTGAATTTTTAAAAAAATTCAGCTCAAAATCCGACTTTAAAAAAAATTATTTTATTATTTTTTATGAATAGACCAGTTCAAGAAGAAGTACCCGAAAAGTCTTTGAAATGAAAAAACTTTCAGCTTTTGCTCAAGTGATCACTATAGGGGCGAAAAAGGATTTCTGTGAAGCTTTTTTTCTGAAAAAAAACCAAGTTCAAAACCGTGACGTGATTTTCAGAAAAAAAAATTTCTCTCCAAGTGATCCCTTAAGAGAAAAAGCTCCATTTTAATGACAATTCACTCCTTTTCTAGTGGCCACTTAAGTGAAAAGCTCCATTTTAATGACTTCTCATTCCTTTTCAAGTGGCCACTTAAGTGAAAAGCTCCATTTTAATGACTTCTCATTCCTTTTCAAGTGGCCACTTAAGTGAAAAGCTCCATTTTAATGACTTCTCATTCCTTTTCAAGTGGTCACTTAAGTAAATAGCTACACTTTAATGATCACTCGCTCCTTTTCTAGTGGCCGCTTAAGGGAATAGCTCCATTTTAATGACTTCTCATTTCTCTCCAAGTGATCCCTTAAGAGAAAAAGCTCCATTCTAATGACTTCTCATTCCTTTTCAAGTGGCCACTTAAGTTAAAAGCTCCATTTTAATGACTTCTCATCCTTTTCAAGTGGTCACTTAAGGGAATAGCTCCACTTTAGTGACCACTCGCTCCTTTTCTAGTGGCCGCTTAAGGGAATAGCTCCATTTTAATGACAACTCACTCCTTTTAAAGCGGCCCCTTAAGGAAAAAGCTCCATTTTAATGACAACTCACTCCTTTTCTAGTGGCCACTTAAGTGAAAAGCTCCATTTTTATGACAACTCATTTCTTTTCAAGTGGTCACTTGAGCAATATTTCGATGTCTCTTGTTCTAGCTAGTACTTTCGTCAATTGAAACCTTTCCACATTTTAAAAATTTTGAGCTCTGAACCACCTTTTTCTCAAAAAAGCCTTTCTGCCCAATTAAAAGTCGAAAATGGGGACAACCTTGAGCCTCCGAAAAGGATGATTTTGGTGGTCTTAACCCCCTAGTTTCCATAATTACTGTCTCTTTTCAGATGATACAAACCACAACTACCCCTTTTTCCAGTTCAAATGATTCACTTTGAACCGTTTGAGACCAGAAAATGCCAAAAAGAGTCGTGTTGACCGTTGAGATTGAGCTACGGGGAGTGAATCATTCCGTTTTTTTCTCAACGGGTGCTGCTTTTCCTTGTTTTCTCACGAAACAATCGCATACCCAACTGTTGCGTCAATACTTTTCCCTTTTGCAACCGAAAATAAATAAAAAAAAGGGGAAAATTCTTTGGGAAGTTTGCGAGTGTACTGATATTGTGAGTCACGTGGGGATCTTGCAAAAAAATGATTTTTGTTGAAAAAAATTCGAATAGTTGAAAATGAAAAAAAAAGCTCCAAAAACCCAGGAAAACGTGAGATTTTCTTGAATGATTGAGGTCGATAGACTTCAAAAAATCAAAAAACTGAAAAAAATGTTTTTTGGAAAATTAATCTATCTCTACAAGAGTTCAAAAATTCCACACAAAATCAGTTTTTCGATCTCAAATTTCAATTTTCTAAAGGAGGACTTGCAAAATTTCAAAAAACGTCTAAAAAAGTTTAAATTCCGTCTCTTTTTATCGATAGTGGAAGTGAACTAAAAAATTTTTTTAATATTAAAAAATTAACGATAATTTATTCTTCTTTCTACGAAGAGAATATATATATTTTTGGTTTTTTTGCGCCGAAAAATCAGCTCGAAAATCTTTTCTGAAGCTTTTAAAGGAGCATAGTCCATTTTTGTAAAGGTCTTGAAGCGATGGGCCGATTTCATTATTATTCGGAATTATACAATAATCCTTTGTTTTTTAAAACTTCATTAAGAAATTTTGAGCTTCCTAAATTTATTTCAAACATAGTCTATGTTACATAGATTTCTGAAAAATTCATAGTATGGTAAACTTTTTTCAAAAAAATTATTCTGATTTTTCTTTTTTCTTTAAATTTGCTACTAAAAAATCAGAAACTTAGCCATTTTTGTCTCAATCACGAGCCTTTGCTCATGAATATCAAGTTGAGAAAGTTGTTAGTGGTCACTTTAGGGATTTGACGGCTTAGCGACCCCCTAAGGGGCAAAAAGGAAGTTTAAATGGTACTATGAGACCAAGAAGCTACTAAACTGGCCACTATGACGGAAACTTTTATGGAGGTATATTTAATGGTCCCTTTGGTGTCCTCTCCAAGTAGTCCTTTAGGAACCTCTTAAGTGGCCACTAGAGTATTTTCCCAGAGAGAAAGAAGTCATCTGAGCAAATCACCTAACCATTTTTTTCCTCATAAAGAGCAAACAGAAACCCAAAACCACGATATAAGTCGGCGTCGGATTAGCGGCTTACAATGTCATCATCTCACCTTGAAAAAGTATTTCGACACGAAAACTCGCGTCACTCTTTGCAACTATTCTCGTTTCCGCCGAAAAAATTGCAGCCTATCGCAAGAAAAAGAGTGCGCGGTTGCAAGATTTTCAAACAGAAATGATGATTTTACGGTTTGGAACCTTCAAATTCAGAAGAAATAAAAAAGGAACTAGCTTCTTTTTGGAAAAAGTTGGAAAGTTCGCACCGCTTTGGCAAGAAATTTAAAATTTTTCAGCGACGGGGGGGTTCAAAAACTTCAAACAGAAATGATGATTTTAGATTTTTCAAAGCTTCCAATACAAAAAAATACAGTGGGAATATGCTTCTTTTTGAAAAAAATCAAAAATTTCGCTCCCGTCGGAAAAAAAGAAAGTTTACAGCGGGGGTGTTCATCTAAAGAAAAAAACTAGAAATTTTAAATTTTTTTATTATGAAGGTATGTTTACTAAAAATTTGAAACTCTTCCGAAAAATTTAAAAAAATGGGGGGTTTAGAAATTTTTTTCATGAGCGGGGGTTTCTCGAAATTAAGCTGTTCCGTATAAAGGTTTTTTTCCAAGGGTTTAAAAATTAGAAATCATTACCAAAAAGCCACAACAAGGAAAGAAAAAAACAATAAAAACATGAGTCAACGGAATTTGAACTATGCAAATTGATCAGCTACGTATTTCCTGTCCGTTTATCAATGCAAAATAGGTTTTACGGCCTCTTTTTCACATCAAAATGTTGCACGTGCCGTCCGGCAGGAAAAAATAAATAATATGTTTTGGGGCGGTTTCGAACCATTCAAAACAGGCAATTTGAGTCATTTGACAATTGATCAAGCAACGCATTTATTATTGAAAGAAAGAAGAACAAGGTCAACAATATACAAACAAAAAAACTGCTTGAAGAATATGAAAAATGGTACAAGAGTATTTTCAAGGGGTTCCTATGGAAGGAAAGGCAATAAAATGTTGAGAAATCTAAAGATCCATTTCAGACTGATCCAAGTCGCCGTCGTCGTTGATAAGAGAGTTGTCGGCGTCCTAAAGATGAGCAATCATGAGGAAGTTCTTGAGTCATTACATCGGAAAGGTCGCTGAGGAACAACGGAGCGCCGTCGTCGATGCTCGCGTCGGAAGACAGGGCGATCGAGACGTTCGACGTGTCCGATGGCATTTCTTAAAGGCATAGGGGCAGTAAAAAACGGTGTTTCAGTTCGAAGCAGTATTTTGTAGAGCTTTTCATTGCGAATCGAACGGTGAACTTGAAAACGTACCGAACTTCCTATTTTTGGAGAAAAAATAGTTCAAAGTCGGAGAGAGGAACGTTTGAGTTTCCGCAAAAAGGGCACTTTGCAGTAAAGTTGCTCTATGGACAACAGGCTTCGCCATCTTCCGGATTTTCGCTTTTTTCTTCGTTTCTTTCAATTTTCAATTTTTTCTGTTGTCACCAAAGTTCTTTTCGTCACAAAAGCTTTCTATTCATGTATAATTTGCAAACTTTAATCGCAAAAATGCTTCTCTGGGGAAAAATGATGATTTTACACAGGTTTCGATGGGGATAGCAATATTTTGTGTTTTCTTTATTATCGGTGTGTGTTTTTTGTTTTCTTAATCAATTTTTCAGAAAAGAAACTCTTAATTTGAAGCAGATAACCGGTTATTTCACACAAAATGCGAGTCTAATGAGATGTCCGCAACATCGCGTGCACGGCTACTGTAAACATGTGTCCGTATGCCGATCCAAAGCATTTTTCAAAAATAAAGGCGGGAAAGTAAAATCGCGTTTTTATTCTAAAGTTGTCACATCTTTAATTTTTTCGAGTACACCATTCGATTCGCAAAGAAAAACTATATAAGATAATGCATTCACCTGAAACCCCATTTTTTACTGCCCCTATGCCTTTAACCATTCAGAATTTTTCTTTATTTCAACCTCAAATAGCCCTTCTTGACGTAAATCCAGTTGTCTTTCTTTGAGGGATTCTTTCCCGAAAACTAGAAAGTTGAGACTTTCAAAATCTTTTTTCTGATACATCTAGAAGTGTTCTGGCTAATTTTCAGGAAGTACCTAAAAGCACCTTCTTGGTTAGAAAACGTCAAAATCTCCTATTTTCGCACACTTTTTCGCTGTTAGGATCCTCATCATCAATATACTCAAAAAGAGTCATTTGGAATCATTTTCAATTTTGTAGTCTCCATGCAAAAATATAGCCTTTAACCAAGTTTAATGACAAAAAGGGCTCAAAACAGCTTTTTAAAAGAATTCTTCTCAGGAAAATTAAAAAAAAAGTCGGTTCATACGCCTTGTGTTCCATTAAAATTTCGATAAAGTCTTAAGATTTGCTTCGGAATAAAAAAAGTTGAAGGGTTGATTAAAATATGCTCCATAGATAATCACGAATGGCAAAAAACCATCCATCAAAAAAAAAAAAATAAATAAGCGTCTCAAATAGAAAATGTTTTTCATAATTAGCCGTGGAGCGCGATTCAATCTCTATAAACTTTTGTAGCGGCCATTTTTTTTTTTCAACTTTTCACCTCTAAAATATCTGAACTTTTACCAGAACTTCCATCAGCATTGAGAAAAATATCCGAAGAAAATCTTCGACTGATGCGGTCCCGAGGATTGCTGCCACTGTCGGTCAACTGCTTGGCCGATTCCATCGACGTCTCCGATTCTGGAGACGTCACCACCTTCTTCTTATTCATTTTCTTCGGCTTCTTGGCCTTCTTCTCGTAGACAGCAAAGTGATCCATCATTGAGAAGTTGGCTTCCTGAAAGACATACATGGATCTCCTCCAGAGTCTTCCGATTACCTCATGAGATGAAAAAAATTATTTCAATTTTTGTCAAAACTCTTCCTGAAGTTGAAAAAAATTATCTTTATTTCTTTATTTTTCAAAAATTTCTATAAACCAACCCGTCCTTGATTTCTGTACTTTTCCACTTTTTCTCAAAAAGTTTTAATCGATTGGCGTATAGATGACCGCGTTTGGAATGGCTCAATATGGCTCAATAATGAAACATAGGATTTTTCAAGATATAAATGACGTTTTTGTAAATGTTAACGTTGCATATACTAAAATAAATTTGAAATAGCACAAGATTTTTGGAAAAAAAAGCCTCGATTTAACCTCACGCCATGAAAACAAAGGATGTGTATACACACGATATCTTACCGTAATCCGTTTTTCGAAAAAATTCGCGGAAAATAGTTAAAGATCTTAATCGGAAGTTTCCGTGACGGAAAATTTCATTAGAGGAAACAGAAAAAATCAAAATTGCAAAATTCACTTTTGGGAGAAATTAAAAATGTTTCTTTTTTTTTTTCAAAATCATATTAAACGTTTCATATTCAAACGAATCTAAAGCCTAAAATATAACCTCAAAAGCGATTTTTAGCAACTTTTTTTGGACAAAAAGGTGGGAAAAAAACCTTAAAAATGAAAAAGTACTTTTTTTAAATTCCCCCCATCAAAAAAAGAATCTTACAGCCGGGACGGCATCTCTTTCAGGCGAAACGGGCCGATTGCTCAACGGGCTGAACATCCCGCCGAGCATGGTTCCCTCGTTGGTCGTGCTCGAGTATTGAGACTCTTCGAGGAGCGAAGAGACGTCGTCACGCTTCTGAAGTTGAAAAACTTCAAGGTTTTTGTGAAAATGAGCGGGAGAACCTCGAAAAGTCGACTGTGCTTTCTGACGGGAGCTTCGGATTTCTGAAGCTTCGAACATGGATAATTCTGAGGGGAATAGAAGACCTTGGGGGGAGCGACCTGCTTTTGTTTCTTCTTCTCGAGGACCGCCAGCCGCTGTTTCATGTCCTGAGACATGACCTCAAGGCCCGCATAATCGCTCAGAGGCTCCGAATCGACCTCATTCAGGTCTTCTGAACAAATGTGGGACTTTCAAAAAGCACGTTTCCGGTAAAAATTGAGTTCGAGGGTTAAAAAAACGTGTTTTTTTCATCAAAAAGTTCGTTGTAATAAGAAAATATGCACTTCCAGGGCTATACAAATAATTTAAAGTTATTCAGAGCAAAAACAAAAATTAAAAAGGAACCATAATTCACTTGAAAAATAACGATTTCAGTTTCGAGTGTATTTTCAGTACGAAAAAACTCTACAAGGTGACATTTTTCCCTCAAAACTCATTTTATCGTTCTAAATGTCTTGAAATTCAAAAAAAAAAAGTCATGGCTATCAGAATCGATTCCTCGGCTTCAGATTCGAAGTTTAAGGGCGATTTAAATTAAATTTTCAGTACGGAAAGGTCTACAAGGTGTTTTTATCACCCTAAATCTTAACTTATCTTCTTTCTAAACTTTGAACTTCAGAAAAAGCCCTAACCACAGTTTCCCTGGCTCCTGATTCGAAATTTTCCTTTGATGGCAAACCAAAAAGAACCAAAATCCGCTTCAAAAGTACCAATTTCTGCTCAATTTCGGTAAATGTATACAAGTTGTTTTTTATCACCCTAAACTTCATTTTCCTATTTTCTAAATGCCTCGAAATACGGTGCTACGACAAGAGCGAGTTTTCCATTTGCGAGGAGTACTGTATCCGGCAAAGCGCATTGCGTGCATGCACTCTGCGTGTTTACACTTTTGTGGCGTGACGTCATCGCGCCGTACATCTCCGGGTTTTTTGCTTGCGGGTTTTTTTTTTCGGATTTTTTTCTTCGAATTTTTTTTTCCGGTTTGATTTTGATTGTGCGAACATTTTCGAAATAAAAAGAAAACTTGTTTTTTTATTGATGAAAAAGTCTGTTTGTCAAGGGGGCAGCTTAGGAAAATTTTTGCCTTATAGATAGGTCAACTTAACAAATATAGAGAAGTAAGCTAATATTGATATTTCAAAGAGAAAGATATCAAACAATTGCATCATAACAAATACCAGTAATTGAAATAATTCAAATTCAAATCAAAAAAATTCAAAGTTAAGTTATATCAAAAAAATAAGAAAATAAGAAAATAACAATTTTTTTACAGAAAAAAATCATATCAAAAAAAGTCATTTTTCCCACAAAATCTGCAAGAGTTTTTTTAAATGTACATTGAGAGATTTGAATGGAGTTGTCATAAATTTTACGAAAATTGCATTCTTGTACAGTGCCGGTGTTGAGGGTGGAGGAGCAGGGACATCTTTTTTCGCCAAAACTTCCTTTGCGATTTCTTGTTGCTTTAAAACTGAGTCGAAAACTATGGCGTTAACAAAATCGTCAATTTCCATCCTGAATTTCATTCATAGCATCACTATTTTTCATTTCAAAATCTGAACGAGATAAAAAAAATAAGGAGAAGAAGAAGAACGCGAATATTTTTTTGAGGACAAAAAGGAGCCTTCTTATGAGGTAAAAAAGAAGTTTTCTTTTTGTTTCGAAAATATTCGCAAAATCAAAACCAAACCGGAAAAAAAAATTCGAAGAAAAAAAATCCGGAAAAAAAATCGAAAAAAAAAACCCGCAAGCAAAAAACCCGGAGATGTACGGCGCGATGACGTCACGCCACAAAAGTGTAAACACGCAGAGTGCATGCACGCAATGCGCTTTGCCGGATACAGTACTCCTCGCAAATGGAAAACTCGCTCTCGTCGTAGCACCCGAAATACAGAAAAAGTCCTGAAAATCGTTTCCCTAACTTCTGATTCGAAAAGTTCCTCTGGTGGGGAATCAAAAAGAACCGAAGTTTGTTTCAAAAGAACCGATTTCTGTGCAATTTCAAGTTAATTTTGCAGTACAGAAAAGGCCTACTAAGTGTTTTTTTTTTTTATCACCCTACACCTCATTTTCTCTTCTTTATTATCACCCCGAACTACAGAAAAAGTCCTGACCATCAGAATCGTGTCCTCGGTTTCTGAACTTCTTGGCGGGGACGGTGACATTCGGCTGAACGGCGCGAGTTCTCGGGGTTCTCATATTGTTGGAACGCGGGGTTTCTTGGGAAATGCGGATGCTGCGTCGGACTTGCGGGGTCGGGGCGACGACGCCCCCCTTGACCGCCTCCAAGAAGGCGACTTCCTCCGCTTTCCGGTTCTTCTCCTCCAGTTTCTTCGTCTTCGCGTTGCTCTTCATCGTCGTCAGCTCCAGCTTCAGACGGGCGATCTTTTCCACCGCCTGTTCAAAAAATAAAATAAGACCTGTTAGCCTGGAACTTAAGGAAAAGCTATCCAATTTTTAAAAAAATTGCTAGAGGACTTTTGGAAATTTATAAAATTACTACAAATATTGTTCCGTTCCCACGAAAAAAAAGCGTCTAAAAAGAAAGATTTTTTTTAAATGAAAGGAACAGAAATTTATGGAATATCGCTTTAAAAAAATCTAAGAATTTTTTTGGATAAGAGTCCCCTAAATATTTGTGATACTATATTAAAGACAAAAATTTACAAAAAAATTCTGAAAATAAAATTAGTCAAAAATGCTCCAAAAAAATAGATACAAGTTCTGGGAAAAAGCACCAAAAAAGAAAAAAATCCGCAAAATTCTGAAAATTTGCTCGAAAAAAATCTTAGAATTACTGGACAAGGGCCCCTAATGATTTCGATTTTTCGCTTCTTCTTTTATTGGAATCTAAAATTCAAGAATCTAACTAGCCAATAAAATAAATAGAGCTTAAAAATCAAATGAATAAAAAACCTTTAAAAACGAATTTTTTCAGGTCATCACTACAAGAGACCTCCGTGTAGATTTCCAAAGCTTTTTGGACGAATTTTGGGGAAAAAAGATTCCCTTTTAGGGACGTTTTTGAAGACGTTTACGACGTATTTCCTGGTCAGATCGAGGAAGTTTGACCATTTTTAGAGCAAGGAGGAAATTTTTAACAAACCAGTAAGGCCAAAATTGAAGCTTCCCAATGTTATTTTTGAAAAATTTTCTTCTCAAACCATGCATTTTATTCAGATTTTTTTCAAAAACCCGTTTTTATTGCTATTTTTCTCTACGATTGTTTTGTTTGTTGGTCTCGTTTCAAGCCTAAAACTATTATTTTCAGACCTTTTTCAAAAATAAGCAAAAAAAAAACCGCGTTTTTCTTCATTTCGTGCTGGCCAATGTTCAGTTCAAGCGATTGAGCTCCAGATTCTTTCGCCTTGATATTTTCCTTCAAACTTTCATTCTCGGCCTTCAACTTTGAAAGGGTGGTGGATCGCTGGAAAAGATATATTCATGAGGTTGAGAATAAATAAATGTTAAAACCTCATTTTTGATACTTTCAACTTGGCTGGAGACTTTCTTCGTTTCGTCAAGCAGAGCTTCGAGTTTTTCTGAAGAAAATCCATTTTTTCGTGTAAAAAAGGAGAAAAAAAATTATAATTTCAGCGCCTCAGTTCTCATTTTTCTACATGAGAAAGCTAAAGGATGCCTAGTAAATTTTTTTAAAAAAACCTATCAAAAAAATGAATATTTTTGAAACTACAGATCGATAATCAAGTAAAAAAAACGTAACTCATTTTTTGCGGGTCATTTGATTGATCTGCACAGAGGAACCGAAAAATCGAATAAATTACATATTTTTTCATTAAGTTACTTACTTTTCAAAAGCCCTTTTGATCATATTATTATTAGTCTATCAGTTATAAACTTAATTTAGTTATAAGAAGACGAAAATAAAGGAAAAAGGACTTATTATTACAAAATGAAGTGAAAAAAAATTTTTTTTAACAGTTTTTTTCAAAAAAAGGGACAAGAGAGGTCGCACCTTGAATTTACAAATTTCAAAAAATAAATTCATCCGTTTTACCATGCCACGGCATTCCTAATGGGGTGAGGGATGGTGAGCGAGGCGTCAAAGTTTCTAAATTTACAAAAAAAGTAATTGCGCGCTTCGGATAAAAGGACTGTGACGTCACAGCTGCCTATACGTTGCAAATTAAACTGAGTATTCAACGGCATGAAGAATACATTTGGCTGCGTACTTGAGATTTCAAAGATCGCGCCAAAATTTTATTGACTTCTCCCCACCCCATTTGGGAACGCCGTGACGCCTCTAAAAATAAACGTTTCGCATCGGCCAATTCGGCGGCCCAGTCGCGAGATCCGTCGACGGAAGAAACTTCGGAAGTCTCGCTCCAGAAGGATTCCTCGCCGAATTCCCCAGAAGACTCCGTGTCGTTCATCAACTGATCGACTTCCGACGCCAAACTCTTCAATTCTTCGTCCCAAAACTCGGGACCCAGCCCTTTTCCCATGGAGTCGACGTCTTCGCCCATGTTCTGAACGGAACTTTTAACTTGTTTTTTCAAAAATTGGCATGGAATTTTACTCGGAACTTCGTAATTTCTAAAAACTGCTGAAGAACTTTCAAAGGAACTAGTTAAGGCTCTGAGGGTCTCATTTCAAAAATTATTTCATTTCTGTGAATTTTACTCAGAATTTTGAGAGAAACTACACGTACAAGTTTGAAAAGAACTAAAGAAACGAATTTTTTTAGAAATTTAGACTCTTAAAAGACGCACCTCATCAAGATTTTTGGGTAACAACGGGCTTTTTATAAATAAAATGAAAAACAAAAGCTACAAAAGTCAGAAAAAAATTTTTTTAACGCAAAAGTCGGAAAAATTTTTTTCATCTAGGGGTAAAAAAAGGAGCTTTAAGGGAAACTTTTTACACTTGAAAAATTTTTTTGCCCTTTTTCAAGAAAAACCCTAAAAACACCTTTTGGACTTTGTCTACGCTGAAACTTCGAAGAAAAAAATCAAAAAAATGTCTTTTTTTATACATCTCGGATCAAAATCCCTCCACACAAAAATATTTTTTTGTTTAATAATTTTTTTAAACTGTAAATTCAGGATAAAATAATCCTTATCTCCCTTACAGCGAGCTGATCCTCCATCTCGGCCACGACTTCAGCTTCTCGGGAAATCTGCCCATTTAGACCTTCCAATTGGCTCCGGATTCCGTCGTCCAGCTCTTTCTTCCTAATTTCTTCATTGTTCAACTGCAAAAAATTATTTTTTCCTTAAAAAACTCGGAAAACCTCCTGCATGATCCGTTTCTCCTTGGATTGCTTCTCTTTAAGCGACAAAATTAAATCGTCTAACTGATTTTGCAGTTTCTCTATAACTTCCTGCAAATTTTAAGTTTTATTATATGAAATGTGGACTGTTCAGATTTTGAACGTCAAGTCGTCGCTCAAGCTCCGCCCCTTTTGGACGATAAACCAATCAGAGAGCGTTTTTGAATGACGTCATTGCCATTCAAAATCTGATCAAACTACACATAAACGGACTTGCTCCTGCTCCATTCGTCTGGTCTGATCTCTCTCGTATTCCAATTCTTCGCTGGAGATATCACTCTATAATAAATTAGACATTTAAGAATCAGAAACTTTAAAATTATTGATGAATCCAGATTTTCTTCAAAAATTTCATTTCTCGCCTTTAAAAAATTTAATGAATGAGTTCTTCCCAATCACAGAGAGCTATTAAAATCACAAATGAAAAAAAAAATCTACCGTATTAGTAGCTTTTTTGCTCAATTTATCTACAAAACTGCAAAAAAGACAGCAAGAAGGTCTTGAAGCGAATTTTGGTATACGGTCATTTGCAGAAAAAAAATGGGCAAGCCGGCCCGGAATCAGCTACAGACTGCGTTCCACGTGAGACGGTCATTTTTCAAAAACACAGCAGAAAAAAAGCTACAGTAACTACAGCCTTTCTTGCACTTTCATGCAACAAAAAAGCGAAAAAAGGTCTTGAAGCGAAGTTGGGTTAAATTTGGGATACGGTATTTTGCGCAGGAAAAAGAGACATGGGAACTTCTAAAAACCGACGGCTAAACTCAGAAAAACCGGAAATGCCAAACCTCGAGCTCAACAATTGAATCTTGCAACTTTTTAATGTCTCGCATTATTGAATCTTGCTGCTTTTTCAGTCGTTTGTTCTCGATTTGAAGCTTCTCTGAAAAAATCTCAGAAAATAATCAAGTTCCAAGTTTTTCAGACCGATTTCATGCGCTCCGACGGAACATTTCAGACTCAAATCGCTGTTGATCAGATCGTAGTGATTCATCACAAATCCCTTGTTCGCAAGGACTTTCTGAAGCTTTTTCAAGCTAAAAATTCAGATATTTCAACTGAAACCTGTTGAAGAACGGAAGTTATATCAGCAAGACGAATCACATCGTTTTCATGCACAGAAGAGCTTATTTCTAAAGCTCGCTCGGAAATCCGATCAACTAAAATAAATTTTAAAAAAATTCTCAAAACCCTTAAATGATCAACCTTCATCGAGATTTCTGTGAACGACCTCTTCAGCTTTTCTTAACGGCAACTTTCGAGATTTCAGCCAAATTCCGCGCCTTTTTCTCCGATTCATCGATACATTTCTTCAGAAAACTTGCATTGGCTTCTCCTGCAAGAAAATAACATGGATTAGTGGAATATGAGACCCTTTCCCAACCTTCAACCCTAATTTTTTTGGTCTCAATGGTCAGCTTGTTCAGTCTTTGAATGCATGCAGATAAAGTAGCGTTTCTGGAAATTTTTAAAACAAAATAAACTCAATGATTAAACTAACGTGGAACTGAATCCCACTATGTTAGGCTCGTGGAAGTCTAAGTCGATGGCCAAGTATTCCATCTAGAACGCAAATTATCAATTTGAACTACTTGAATTGATTAAAAAATCAAAAAAGGCGCGAGTGGATATTTTTTGAAGTGTGCCGAAAAGGCTTAAGCGGCCACTAACGATTGCGATGACGCGCACTTTCTGGGAAAAGATTACTGTATCAAAAATTTTTTTGATGATTTTTCTTTTTTTTTCCACATTTATATTTGTTTGTCGCTAATATCGCGTATTCAAAGTGGTTTTGTGTGATTTGGAAAAAAACCTCTGGAGCTCGTTTAACAATACTTTAAAAATCTCTTCATTTCTAAAGTTCGAAATTGTAAAATCGCTTTGAAAACAAATTACATATTATTTTCACGTTTTTTGAATCTTTTCGCACATGAGATACGAAGTCATTTCTATAAAACTACGTAGCTCTCGCTGCACGGCGAAGCTCGATAACCGAATATTTTTCATTACCTCTTTTCTCGCTTGTTTCCAACCAAGATGAAAGGTTTGATTGTTTCTGTTTTTTTTTGTTTCAGATTCCTTTGCCGAAAAGAGGCCCAGAGCTCGGGCTGGCCCAGAACGCCCACCCTGACTCACAAGTTTTTTTTTAACGGGTTCCGTGATTCTCGTGGCTTGTTTTATTGGGCTGATTTTTCATCGTATAATTTTTTGGCTAGCTCTTTTTTCACAGCTTTTTTGTGATATAATCTGATCAGATTTCAAATGTAAAGCATCTAACCACGGCTTCATAGCTACAATTTCTTTCGGCTCAATGTTTTAGCGCGCGTGTGACAATGATCCTTTAATAGCGCTCCTTCTTTTAACTTCTTTTTCTAGCCATCAATTTGAAAAGATCAGAAGTTCTAACACTATTAAAGGATCTGTAGCCACGGAACTTGAATCATTTTTTTTGAGCTGATTTTCCATTAGCAAATTTTTCGCTATCTTGTTTTTTGCAGTGTTTTTGCGATACACCCGTTTTCACGGATTTGCAGAAAACATGCGGCGCCGATCCGTGAGCGAAAGCGACAAAGTGGAAGACGTCTCCCTGCAGGAAACGGTCAGCCACGCCGAGTCGGATCCCGAATTGCCACGTCGCGAGTCTTCCTCCTACGGAAGTCCCAACGTCTCGACGGCCTCCTTGGACGTCGCCCCTATAGGGATCCCTTCGCTTCACAATTTCCAGTCGACCTCGCGATCGGCGTCCTGCAGCCCGCCGCCGCCCGTCTCCCGCATCGGGAGCTCCTCGTCTAGGCCCGAAGAGCTTCAGGATCACCTGGAGAATGGAGAGGTGATTCGCTTGCAGGGTCCTAACATGCGCGGAGCTTTGAAAAATCGTGTTTAGGCTGAAAGTTTTTCAATTTTGACAGCCCCTGGAATTTTTTCACATGAGTTGAGGGCGATTTTTAAGCAGAATCAGCGGGAAAATACTAAATCTAGTGAATATAATCTCATTCAGAAGTCCCATTTTTTTTTTAAAACCCCTAGATGATTGGGAAGAATGTTTGTATAGTTTTTCCTTTGAAAAATGCCAATTTATTCATTTTTTGGGAATTTTTCGAAAGTGTTCATAACATTGATATCTCCTGAACATTTTTAACACCATTGTCCGTTTTTGTGAAGGAAATTTTTCTCTGTCGCAAAGACCGTAATCTAAATTTGACCAAAGTTCGCTTCAAGACCTTTTTTCGCTGTTTTTAGAGGATTTGTAGATCAGAAATGCAAAAATAGCTGGTTTTATGGAATTTTTTTCAATGCTGTGTCTTTGAAACGTAACAGTCTTGCACGGAACGTACTATATACTGTACGGGAGACCATTTTCCTTTCAAGACCCCTTTTTTTTTGTAATTCTGTAAAACAAAGGTGCAGAAAAAGCTCTAAGCGGTTGGTTTTTTTTTCATACCGTGCTTTTTTTGTTATTTAAAAAAGAAAAGAATAAACTTGAAGCTGACCTACGGCCAACGGCTGATGGACGACCTTCTCAACACTTTTTGCGACAAACTTCAAAATGTGGCCCCGATGAAAATCGAAGGAATGCTAGCGATACAATTCCTCACGGTGATTTGTTCAAAATGATTCATTTTAAAGCGATTTTTTGCAGGTCGAACCCGCCAATATACACACGTTCATTTCGGGCAAAAATTTGGTCTTGCAGCTCATTTTTGATTATTCCCGTGTACATTATGTTCTAACTTCGTATGTTTTTAGGCGTTTTGATCGGGATTTTTGAGACTTTTATTACTATTTTTTGAAGCTTTTCGATGCATTTTGAATTTAGTGGCCACTTCAGTAGTTTTTCATCCAGTATTCCTTCCACTAACTCTGATAACTTTTAAAAAAACAGATTGGACTAGTTATGATGATCCATTGACACCTAAAGTGGCCACTAAAATTTTTAGTTGTCTAGTATTAGCACTTAGACCTCTATAGTGGCCACTAATTTTTAACCCCTTGAGTGGCCACTAATTTGACCACTTCAGTGGCCACTAAAACGTCAAAACTTCATAGTGCCCACTAAAAATTTTCACAGCATATGGGTAAAATTTGGGTGGTCCCTGTAAGTGGAGGTGAAGTGGACCCTAGAGGAGTATCTTCAAAAGCCCCTATAGGGATCACTCTGGAGTTCCGAACTGCATTTTTAACTTGACGATGTTCAGAAAGTTGCTTACCGTAATCTAATATCGAAAAAAGCAAAATTTTGTCTTCGAATATTAAAAAAATCCGTACTAGTCGGAAGATTTCCTGCCGGGGATTCTTATGGAACTAAACAAAAAAATTAGGATCTAGGTGAACAAAAAAAGCAATTTTTTTAGAAAAATTTTATGGGTTTAACAACTTTTCGCGGGTTTCTTGATCCTCATATCTTTTTTTGAAGAATTTTCCTCCCATATGGAATTTTTTCCGAGAAAAGGCCAATTTTGTAGTTTTAAGTAGACCGGAAACTGAACTGCTTTAAAATCTGGCACTAAAGTTTTGAAATTCTTTTTTTTTTACTGACCAAAACCATCTGAAGTATTGTTTGAAACACAAATCTTCATATTTTAGATATGACCCTCGAACACCGGAAACGGTTTACGTATATGACTCGCTGCAGTGTTACCAAGGTGGCTTTGAATGTTCGGAAAGCGTTCCCCATGTGAGTTTGAAAAGTGCGAAAGATTATTTCAATGTTTCATGTCGGGGATAATTAAAGAATTGAATTTTCTGTCAGTTCACAAAACAGTTCGTATTATGCTGGAAAAGTCGGTCGCTTTTTTTTTTAGGTTGCCATTTTTTGAAAATTTTAACTTTTTTCAAGCTCTAAGTTGTTTAAAGGTTCGAAATTCGTAGGATTCTCGATTTAGGTTACTGGGAAACTTTTTAGTAGCCACTATAGAGGCTCGCCGAGGACTACTTGGAGAGAACACTAAAGTGGCCACTATTTTCCGTTTTAGTGGCCACTGTAGAGGTTTTCTATTTAGTGGCCACTTCAGTAATTTTTCATCCAGTTTTTCTTCCAGTAACTCTGATAATTTTAAAACAAACAGACGGGACCAGTTATGTTGATCCATTGACCCCTAAAGTGGCCACTTGAATTTATAGTGGTCTAGTAGTAGCACGTAGACCTCTATAGCGGCCAATAATTATTAACCCCTTAAGTGGCCACTAATTTGACTACTATATTGGCCACTAAAAATTTTCGCAGTAGTTTGTAAGTTTCGAAAAAAACCAGATATTGTCGGCTCAAAACAGGCGATTTTTGGTTTTGCGTTTCCATACATTTTACTTTTACCCTGGCTTCAACACGAAATATGTCAAAAATTGAACTATTTTTTTCATTAATATATAATAAAAATTTTAAAAAAGGATCCTTTTTCCAACCTGAAATAGAGTTAAAAAGCAATGACTACGTCGGAAATTAGGAAATTATGAAATTTCTGTTCTCAAAGTTGCTCTGAAACTGTATTTTCATCTTATTTTCGGCAGTTTATTTCAAATTTAATGCTTTTTTTCATTTTCATTATGATGGAAATTCAGATTTCCGACCAAGTCCATGGAAATATTCGTACCCTCTATGAACATCTATTTCCCAGTAAGCAGATAAACGTTGCCATCGATGCGAATTTCAGCCAGCAGGTTTCCTTTTTGTGTCATTTTGAGAGATTTCGTGTGATTTTGTGTGATTTTGAGTCAATTTAGGTCAATTAAAGTCATTTTCGCGTTTTTTTTTTAGGTGATTCGGGTCATTTTAGGTTAATTTTTTGACTTTTTTTTTTGTGTCACTTTGTGTGATTTTGCGTCATCTTGTGTTTTTTGTGTCCTTTTAAATAAGTTGTATCATTTTTGGTCATTTTGAGTCAATTTAGGTCGATTTAGGTCATTTAAAGTCACTTTCTGCATCATTTCATGCCTTTTAATGTGATTTTCTGCACGTGGATAATCATTTTGTGTCATTTTAGGTCATATTAGGTCATTTAAGGTTATTTCGAATCATTTTGAAAAGTTTTAGATCATTTCGGTTGATTTGTGTCATTTTTAGTTATTTTAGCTCATTTTGGTTTTTTTTTAAATGTCATTTTGTGCCATTTTAGGTGATTTAATGTCATTTCAGGTTTATTTAGGTTATTTTGAGTCATTTTTGTCATATCAGGTATTTCAGGAAAATTTTTGCTATTTTAGATCCTTCCAAGTCATTTTTTGTTATTTTGAGTCTTTTTCTGCCATTTTAAGTCGTTTTAGATCATTTCAGGTCTTTAGAAGCAATTTTTAGGTCGTTTTTGGTAATTTAGTACCATTTAAGGTCTTTTTTGGGTAACTTTAGGCAAAAGTCATTTTCTGCCCTTCAAAGACATTTTGTGTCATATTAGGTCATTTTTTGTTATTTTGCGCGATTTTAGGTCATTTATATGAGGAATTTTGAATCATTTTGTGTCATTTTAAATCATTTTGTGCAGGGAAAAATGTGTGAATTCATATTTTTCCAAAATTAATTTCTTCAGCAAGAAGATTGGTCATGTGGATATCGAGCGATGGCCGCCGTTGTCGATATTGCCCGGGGAATCAGGCCTGGAAGGTTTATTTTCATTTATTTTTTTATTTATTTTAGTTAGGGTTTTCTGATTTTTAGAATGGTTCCAGAAAAAAAAGACAATTTTTTTGCAGCCAAGAGTACAGCCGAAGAAAGATTTACGACTTTTTGAAGCAGATTTTTGGACTGTCCCAAACCGACCTGGGACATGTTCCTGAATGCCGATTTAGGATGGTGAGAAATAATTGGAATTTAACAACATTTGCCTGTTTCTTGAAATATTGATTAAACGGAATTATTTGTGAAAAATTTAGTCCGTTATCGTTAAATAATTAGAAAAAAGTCAATTTTTAAATAATTTGGATCTGTAAGTCAGCTGAACCTACAACCTCGTCGACGTTAGAAATGAGTCTTCACCAGCTGAGCTATGCCCCGCTGGAAGTTTTTTTGATTCATTTTAAAAAAAGAGGACCGAGCAGTGCGAAAAAAATTTCTTGATAAGCGAAAAATTCTGATTCTATCTTTAATATTTTTTTCTTTTTGCTTAATTTCCATACGAAAAAAATTCGGAAAAAAAGATGGTTTGAAGCTGAAATTTTAGCGACTTAGTTTTACTTTATATTTATCGAATGGTATGTGGTTTCTACAAAAAAAGAAGTTATTTTTTTAGTTTGAAGTTTGGTATTTTGGGATTTTTTTAGGAGGATTCGTTTTTTGAGATTTTTTAACAAGTTGAAATTTTTCGTTTTTAAGATAAAATTTTCAAAGTTGAGAGATATCAGTTTTTCATTTTTTGTTGGATCATTTAATGCTTATTTCGAAATTCATGATTTCGTAACGAAATTTTTTTGATCCATTTAGTTTTTCAAGAAACTTTATCGAGACCTTCAGAGAAATTTTTGAGCAAACTCCGATTTTTTTTTCAAATTCTGAGAAAAAAATCAGCCTTTTTTTCACGTTTTTTTAATGAGAATTATATAATTTTTTTCTTTAGGGAAAAAGCCGGACTATATCTATCAAATGAGAAATGTTCTATTGGTCCAGAACACCTCGTCGTCTTCTTCGACCGAATTCCTGCATTCCGGGTTTTTTTCAGGTCTTTTTTGAGATGAACTAGAAGTTGTCCTTGCAGTGCCAGCCTTCAGCCGGAGTCGACGGCTTCTTCCAGGCCTTTGTCGCGTCTTTCTTCCTCCAGCGACGTCTCCATCAACACTAACAGCAATTCCAGGGTGATTTATCATGGCAAATGTCTGGTTTTGACTTGTTAACCTGAAATTTTTTCTTTAAAAGTCCAAGTTTTCCCTTGTTACCCAAAATATCGTAATTTACTTGAGAATCAGGAGATTTGTGTCGATTTTTAGTTTTTTTAAATGGATTTTTAAGGTCATTAAATGTGTCTGAAAAACGTTTCTAGGAACAGAAATTTTTCTTCATTAATTAAATTTGAATTCAAAACTTCGCATTTTTTTCATTCTTGGGTTCAAATTTGCCCATAAAAATCTCAAAAAAACGCACCCATAGCTTGAAAAATTTTTAGATTTGTTCCCAATTTTAGCTTTTTTGAATGAGTTTTAAGGTATCCAAAAACGATTTTAAGAATAAAAATCACCTCATTTATTCCTCAGTTTTTATCTCATAAATTTGAATTTTTTTCCTTTCCTTAGTTCGAATTTTTCTCATTTTTAACCTCCAAGTCTTGCTTTGTTACTCTAAAATTTTCAAAGTGAAATTTAAGTTTTTCGAAGCTTTTTTTCCGGTTAAAAAAATTTTTCAAAAGTGAGGTTTTGAAGTTTTTTTCCAAAGTTAAAATTGTATTGAACAATTTGCATTTTTCATAGTTCTGTGAATATTCTGAAGAGCTCCATTACATATCAAAATTAAGCAGTGAATGGTTTTTTTAAAAATGCAAATATTAGCCCTTATCTTATCCATCTTATTTTGGAAATGTTCGAAAAGTTTTATGATTTTTCTAGAAGCGCGCCGGCCGAGACAGCCCATACTTGATGAATATCGAGAACTGTAAGCCTAATTGTATCATTATTCTAGAAAATTCTCATTTTTTCCAGCCAGCCCCGGCGGTCTGCCTCATTGGAGCGGTTCCGATGATGATGAATTGCCGAGTTTATTTTTTCCCCCAAAAATAACCAAATTATCGATTTTTCAGCCGATGAGAAGATCTACTACGTGACAAAACGACAGCCACTAACGCCAAATGGTTTGGAAGTGGGGAAAAGTTTTTGGAGATTTGTCAAAAATTTAAGAAAATATGCAGCTTGACGTGAGCCCGAGCCCCAGCAGAAATATGCAGTGAAAACCGGGAAAAAGAGGAAAAATTCGTAATATTTAATATTCTTGTTCTCCTTCTTGTTGTTGTTGATCATCTTCTTCTTCTTCTTCTTCAGAATATTGTGATATTAACTTGTTGTCACCAAGTGCAGCGTGCATATATTATAATTCGTGTTAACTTGTTGTGTCTGGAGGATCCCCCACCTCCTCTCAAATGTATAATTACCTTTTTATTTGATTTGTTTTTACATTTCGGAAGGTACGAAATAAAGCGAAATAAGATCCCAAAGATAGCTAACTAGTAGGAGCTTGAAAAACGGTGCGCCCGAAATTGAAACGACTCGCGCGTTTTGGTATGGAATACGTTAGGGTGCAAGGCTTTTTTGGAATTTCGGACGGTTTTTTGGATATTTTTATCGGATGTAACAGTTCTTCAATGCAAAAAAATGATCAGAAATCGAATTTTAAGGCACGAAAAGAGAATAATTTTGTATTTCTACTTTAAATTTTAATTGAAGCGGATCATTTTAGGCATATTTAGCTTGAAAATGGCTTATTGATGGGGATTTTAATAAAGTTTGATGAGTATAAAAAATCATGGCTCATTGAAATTTTAATGATCGCACTTTAAAAACGTCCTTTTTCAGCCTTGATATTGTCAAAAAATTGATTGAAAGCCTTCAAAACTCTGAAAATATCAAAAACTATCACGAAAAACCGTCCAACAGATCCAAAAACTAAAATTTGAACTGCAACGCTTTGAGCCATTCCAAATGCGACCATAAATGAATTTCAAGCCGTCGCGAGAAGGGTATAATAGAATAATATGCATTGGAAGAAGCGATCACAGAAATATTCTACCGAGTAGGGAATTCATAACGAGAGAGATGGCATTTAGAAAAAAAGGTTGGAAATAAATAATTTACCCCGTTTGGAAATAAAAAAAAGTCAAGTGAGAGAGGAATTATTGGGTCGAGTTTTTCGGGTCTTTGGTGGTAGCTGGAGGAGGTTTCGAGCTCGTTTCTTGAGCTGGAGCTGGAGCTTCAGAGGATTTTTGAGCTTGAGGAGAACTCGCTGCTGTCGGCGCTGGAGATGAACTCTTTGCGGGTTCCTTGTTGACCGTAGTCGTCGTCGTCGTCGTCGGCGAAGAAGTTGTAGATGAACCGTTGGATTTCGGTTCGATCTTCTCGCTGGACTCCCGTTTTTCCGTTTTCGCCTTGTTCGGCTCGACAGGTGCTACCTGAAAAATTGCGATATTCCAGAGAAAAGGAAGTTTATCGTTTTTTAATGATGTATAGTTCAGAAAGGAAAGACTAAGGAAGAATCTTTGACTTTTTTGAAAATTTATAGCCACCGAAAATTCTTTAATTTTTTTTCTGCAGATTGATCTACCGAATTTCGAAAATATTTAGTTCCTCCCGAAGAAAAATTGGATTTTTGAGTACTTTCTAAAAAAATTATATTTCAAAAAGATATGACTAAAAAAATTTTTTTGACCAAAATTTTTTTAAATTTTTCAGTCTGTGAGAACTCTTTCCGAACGTTTTTCACAGGCTGATCGACCGAATTTCAAAAAAATTTTTCTGGGTTTTCCCAGAGAAAATTGCCTTCTGAGTTCTTTCTCAAAGTTATTCTTCAAAAAAAGAAAGACTAAAAAAACTTTTTGACCAATTTTTTTAAAATTTCCAGTTTATAAGAACTCTTTCAGATTATTTTTTTACAGGTGATTATCGATAACTATCAATATTTTTGGGCTTCCCAGAAAAATAAACTTTTTTTAGTGTGATTTTAAAATTACATTTCAGGAAGGAAAGTCTAATGATTCACAAATTTTTTTAAAATTTATGGGTGATTGACCAACTTTGAGAATATTTTGGGTAAAAAAATAGAGTTTTTTTAATATTTTTTCTAAAAAAAGAATTTTAATCATGATAGTTGGCCACCAAGGCTTAAATTGATCTAAAAAAAAATCCCTTTCCAGAAAAATTCTGCATTGATCTCAAATTCAAACTTTCTTTTCTTAAAACCCTTTATGTGTGTTTCTTTTTTGATCCACTATCTGAATGAAAAAGTGTTTTCCGTGCAAATTATGAATTTTTCAAATTAAAATACTTCTTTCTGACCCTTTTTCATGCTCTACTCCATGCTTTTACAAGTTGAATCATCAAAAAGAATTCTGAAACACGAAAAAATGAAAAAATTCACTTATTTATAGCCGTTTCCTGTCTCTTTTTTTTCAATAACTCTTCTCTAGGTTCACAAATCTCTGTTTCAAATCCTAGTTTCCTTGCTCAAAATTTCTCCCTACTGACCAAATTCGCGCTTTTCGGCGGTTCAACCTTCGTCTCGTTGGCCACTGGGTCGGGAATCGGCGGCAAAGTCGTTTTGACGTCGGGAATCGGGACGACGGCGCTTTTCGGATGCATCGAATCGAAGTAAAACTCCTTTAACAGAGGAAAAAAAACCATTTTATTCACCATTTATTGATCGTTTTGTCGAAAAAAACCTTAAAAGAGAAAGCGAGAAGGAAATGGAGGAGAATGACGCCGAAGATGGCCCCGTAGGCGACCTGGAACGGAGAAAGTAATATAAATAGCTGGTATTTGAAGATTCAAAGGAACATGGGCCGTAAAAAATAAGGTTTGAGATAAATTGAGCATTCTGTAGAGCTGTATACTGCGTGTCGAACAGTATTCTTGAAAAAATACCGAAGTTTCTAATTTTCAATATACACTGCGACCCATAATTATAGACCCACCCTAATTTCTCCGATTTTAAGAAAGATTGAAAAACTTTGAGCCACCAAACTTTTTTTGTGATAAACCTTGTTGATAAGGAACATAATCATAATATAATTATCAATCACCCAGTTGAAAAAGTTTTTTTCAAGATACGAGAAAATCTGATTTTTTTGACCGACCCAGAATTATAGACCCACTATAAGTAATCAACAAAATTCATTTCACAAAGTCAACAAAGTATAACAAAAAGATTAATTAATAATGTGTGATGCCTCCTTGTTTCTGAGCGACTTCGAAAATCCTGTTCGGCATACTGCCAACGAGTGATTGCAGCAGTGACTTGTCCTAACCATCCCACTCGGCACGAATCGCTCTTTTCAGATCGTTGACCGTTGTATACTGCTTGGCATTCGCGTAGACCCTTCGTACAAGGACTGACCATAAATTCTCTACAGGGTTGAGGTCAGGACTGCACGCGGGCCAGTCCAGAAGAACCACGTTCTTGGCCGCAAACCAAGCCAATGTGGAGTTGCTCGCGTGAACAGATGCATTGTCTTGTTGGTAAATCATATTAGCACGTCGTCGGCGACGGAGATAGGGCAGGAGATGCTGGGCAAGCAGTTGCTGGTAGTCTTGCGAATTCGTTCTGGTCCCAATAAAAGAAAGAGCTACCGTCCCGTTGCCGCAAAAAGCCGCCCAGACCATGAGGCTGCCGCCGCCGAAGTTTCTCTTGGAGAAGTACATCGGATCTTTCCTCAAATCTCTCCAGTAGTGGGCGTACCCATCTGGCCCATCAAGGTTGAATTTCTTCTCGTCGCTGAAGATGATCTGAACAGAAAAATTGGGAATCATAAGGTGATAGAAAAAATTGATACCTTATTCCAATCCGTGGCCATGTTAGAGCGTGCAAACTGGAGCCGTTCATTTTTATGGCGTTGCTGTAGACGAGGTGCTGCCTTCATTGGAGTATTCACAAGTCGACCGGACCGATGAATTGTTGGTAAGATGGTGTCTTTCGAGACGTTTTCAGGAATTTCGGATCTGATTTGGTTGGCGGACTTCGTAGAGTTTGATGCTTTCCGACAGACGTCTCGTTCAGCTTGAACCGATAGCAGCCTGTGCCGTCCAGAATGTATTGCTGTGCCGTATTCTTGCGGATTCCTTGCATAACGGTCAATAGTTCGTCTTGAGCGACCCGTCTGACGAGCGATTTCCCGATGGGACAAGCCGTTGTTGAGTAGAGCATCGATTACCGCTTTTTCGGTATTATCAAGTTGAGTATATTTAGGCATTATGGCTTATAGTGACACACGAGGACTTTTTCTCTTATATACCACTGAAAAAAACAGGAAAAACGTGTTACCTGAAACGAAAACTCGGAAAACTCTGGGGTGGGTCTATAATTCTGGGTCGGTCAAAAATCAGATTTTCTCGTATCTCGAAAAACTTTTCAACTGGGTGATTGATAATTATGATATGATTATGTTCCTTATCAACAAGGTTTATCACAAAAAAAGTTTGGTGGCTCAAAGTTTCTCAATCTTTCTTAAAATCGGAGAAATTAGGGTGGGTCTATAATTATGGGTCGCAGTGTATATTCAAAGTGATAAAAAGAGCTGGATTTTAGAGATTTAAAGGCACATGGGCAATGGAAAATGGGCAATTGTGTAGAGCTTTTTATTGTGCGTCGAACGGCATACTTTAACAATTACAGAAGCTCCTAGTTTTTGAAAAATAATGATTTAAAGCCGGATAGAAAAAAGTTCGAATTCCCATCGAAAGAGTGTTTTGCAGCAAAGTTGCTCTATGGACAAGCGCAATTTTTCTGGCTATTTTTTCTAACAGTTCATTATCTAATAGCTACTCTTAGACATTCTTTCAAAACGGCTTTTCTATGAAATTTTTTTCCCGTGAAACTTACAGTTTTAGCTCATTTTCCCAAAGTTTTCTTTTTCTTTTACAGTTTTAGCTAACTTCATATTAGTTTTAACCGTTTAGTTACATATTGAGATTATTTCGTTGCAGTTTTAGCTCATTTCGATGCCGTTTTTGCGCATTTTTTCAGAGTTTTCAGTCTATTAGTTAGTCTTAACTTCATTAGTTATAGCTTGAGATTCATTCCGCTACATTTTCAGCTCATTTCGTTCCAATTTTTGCTCATTTTTTCACAGTTTTAGTCCATTTGGGGCGGCATAGCTCAGCTGGCATAACTCATTTCTAACGTCCGCAAGGTCGTAGGTTCGAGTCCCCCCGAGGTCGACCAAGCCTTTCATCCCTCCGGGGTAGATAAATTTGGGAGCTGCATGCAGCGAAAAGGCTCAATCTCTGCCATCGGCCTTTGGAAAGCCGGCACCGTACTTCTTCCTACGACCTCTCTTGTACCTGATGTTCTACGAGCGAAATTCACAACCTCTCTGCCTAAGCCACAGCTCCTGCCGCCGTTTAAACACAGTTGAAATCAATGAAAGTCGATTGCACATGTACTCTTACATTGAAGATGCAATAAACAGTTTAAACAGTCCATTTCGTTACAATTTTAGCTCATTCTGCTACAATTTGAGCTTTTTAGCTCATTTTTTGGTGGTATGAAAAAAACACCAGCGAAAATTCAAACGGCGGCTTTTCCGAGTTTTTCATATCGCTAGGGAACTTTCCGACGGCCACCTTTCTGCCGAATCCCTTTCCGACTTTTTCCCTTATATTTTTCTGTTTATAAGACATCTATTTACATTTTTTTTTCCTATTTCTTTGTGTTTTAATCATCAACCAACTACCTACTTCATATAGGAAGATTTAAAACGAAGATTTTATCGAGAAAAAAAGTCGGAAAAAGATTAGTCGGAAAGGTGGCCGTCGGAAAGTTCCCTAGCGATTTGAAAAAATCGGAAAAGTCGCCGTTTGAATTTTCGCTGGTGTTCTTTTCATACCACCCATTTTTTAAGATTTTCTATTTCCATAGTTAAATTTTTGGCTTTTAGTGAGTCTTAACCCTACTAATTGTAGTTTGAGCTCGACTTTCTTACAGTTCTAGCTCATTTCGTTACAATTCTATCTCACCTAAACACAATATCAGCTCAAAAAATGCACAAACGAACCGCCTTGTTGTCGTTCTGGAAAGACGGCCAGAGAGACCTGGCGAGGACGGTTCCGGACAAGGCGACCGAGACGATGATCAACGCCCATCGGAACAAGTTGACGTCGACGACCCACAAGACGGAGACGGGGATGAAGATGGCGAGGCTGTAGCCGTAGAGGCAGACGAGGTCGACGTAGGGGTGTTGGAGTTCGCTCCGACGGTACCACATTAGGCCGTAGACGAGCACGGGCACCACCACCACGTACAGGAAGATCAGCGTCGACGCCGACGTTACTGAACGATGTCTGGTCTCTCAGGAGTGAAAATTAGCCAAGGAAAACTTATATCTTAGTTTTAAAAAATCATTCGAAACTTTTTTTTTAATACAGCTGGCTCACGGCTGGCTTGAGCCATTGGAAAAAGGCTCATTAAAGGGTTCAAAAGGGTCAAAAAAGGGTCCTGCCACTATGAAAAAGGGAGCCTAGTTAATGGAGAGCGCAGACAAGCCACACCCCCTAATCGGTCCCAGTTAGCCGTGGATCGGCTATGAACGTTTGTAAAAGGTTTTTTTTTTCCTTGAAAAAGCAAGAAAATCATACTGAAAACGGTTCTTCGTGGCGAGACCTCTATATAAATTACTCTATGCGCCTTTAAAACTAGCAAGAATTATATCACCGTTATACTTAAAAACGCCAGAGTGGCCCCTATAGTGAAATTTAGGCTATAGGGTTTTGGATTCTGGCCCCTCAAGATCGAGCGGTCCCTATAGGGGTCTTTTAATTTTTTTTATTATGATTTGAAAATAAAATCGATCGAGCCACTAACTAAAGTGGACCCTAGAGGGAAATCTTCAAGGACCACTATAGGGACCACTCTGGCATTCCTAAACTGAAGTTACCCATTCGGAAATCGCTGCCGTAGTGTCCCTTGGCGCCGTCATTCTCGATAAACTGAGCCAAGTTTCCAAAGACGGCGATAGAGAAGACCAACGTGACGGAGACCCAGAAGGGACCTAGACTTTCTTTCGAAATGTTTTCTCATGTTTCAAAGAGACCCCAGAGGTCCGGAATGGGCTGGATGAAGTCGGCGATGTAGTTGTGATGGGTTGGGACGACGCTGTTCAGAAGTCGCTTCAGGACCTGATCCGTCTCGACGTCGAAGAACTGTTGGTAGTAGGCGAGGGAGAAGAGGTTGCCGCGTCGCGTCGTCGTCTGCGACGCGTTGTCGTCGCCGCCGCCGAACGGGGATCCGACCAACTGGGAAAAAGTGGATTTTTGAATTATCTCAACAGCTCAAAACTGAACTTTCAAAATAATAATGGTTAAAAATTGAATTTTATTCCTTCCAACTGGAAAAAATGAGCTCTTTCGAGTTCTAGTTCATTTCAAGTTACTGACAGCTGAAAAACGGGTTTTTTACACTGTTATCGACTGAAAAGTAGAACTTCTGAGTATTTTAACTTACTGAGAGACAGTATTATCAATATTAACTGAGAAAAGCGGACTTTTGAACATTCCAAACAACGGAAAAGTGAATTAACAACGATTAAAAAGTTAATTTTTTTTAGCATTCCTACCAACTGAAAATTGGACTGTCAAGCTATTTGCCGCTGAAAAATAAGGATTTTTTCATGCTCCTACTGACGGAAAAGCCGATTTTTATGGTAAGTGGAATTCTCGATTTTTTTCTATGAGCTAAAAAAATAATTTCAAATATTCCTATGTATTGAGATTTTTTTCTTTTTCAAAACCCTACCAACTAAAAAAAAGTCAATTTTTTTAATATATTTATTGTTGTGCTTGAAAATTCGCGTCTTTGAAAGCCTATCAACTGGAAAAAAATGGGATTTTTTTCAGTAAATAAAAAGACTCAAAAAAATATAGCATATGTTTCTAACCTTATTTGAAATCCTTTTTAATCTCGAAAAAAATTCAAATATCAAGTTTTTTTAAAACTTTAAATGCAGAAACGTCAAAATTGAGGTTTTTTTCCAACTCGAAAAATGGAAATTCTACATATTATTGATTTTTCTTTTCTAATTTTTTTCATCAAACCAACATTGCTGCGGTCGTAAATGTTGCCGGAAAATGCGCCGGACTGCTCATTCGTCGAATTTATCGGCTCAAAACCTAGAAATTTCATTTTAGAACACAAAAAATGGCTTCAAAACCAACTTTGAAAATTGAGATCGGCCATTAATGGAGATTAATTATGAAATGACCACGGCTCCTTGAAAAAGTCATCAGGAAGATTCACGTAGAATAATGAAATAGGGAATTTTCCGGTTATGAACCATTTTGAACAAAGAAAAAAGCATTAAAATGAAGAATTTATAACAAAAATAAAGAAAAGTTGAACCGTAATTTTCCTAGTCGCTTCGAAAATTAACAACAATAAAAATAGGATGGGGTGAAAAAACAATAGATCGGTATCGAGGTTGGAATTGAGATTCGTGTCAAAACAGGGAATAGAAGACCCGGGGAAAATTGGATTCGGAAGTTTCAGCGACGTCGGTCGCGCGACCTGCGACGTTCGCGACTGTTGCCGCGACGATTCCGATCCGCCGAGCGACTTCTTCGCCTGTCGCGGTCTCTGGTGCGATCCCGGGAGCGACTGCGTTTCCGCAGACTGAAAATGATCAAAATAAACGGGATTTTGAACTATCTGGTCGCTTTTGGAATGGCTCAATGCGTTGCGGTCGCGTTGCGGCTCAAAATTATTATTTGCATTTTTTTAAGAGCTTGCTAGAGGTGTTATAAAAAATAATTTTGAAGCATTTTCAAACTTGAAAATTAATTAAATTTTTTTTCGCCTCAAAATTCGATTGCTAAGACTCCTTTCCAAGTTCTTAAAAAGGTTGTAAAATGTTTCAATATATAAGAATCATGAAAAAAATGAAGGAAAAGGTTAATAAAAAGAAATCCTAAAAATCCTATATGAATTATTCTAAATTCTTAACAGAGTTGTGAAACATTTTCAAAAGAAAAATCGAAAAAAAAAGCAAAAAGCTCAGAAAAAAAGTGGTCCTGAAAAATAAAATCTTATGATCCTTTAAAGTTTGTCTACACGAAATGTTCGTAGGAATCCAATTATCACGTATTTTCGAATTTTTCCATACATAATCCACTATTGAAACACGAATTTCACGATTTATCGAAATTCTCGGTTTCTCAATAATCTCACGTTATTTTTGTTTGTATTCGAAAGCGCTATTGGACTTCCGTAATTTTTAGTTTTACCTTTAAAGAATATTCAGAAACGGCAAAGATACCTACCAAACCTATAAAGGTCAAATTAAAAAGGTTGACATGAAATTTAGGGAAAAAACACAAAATCTACTATTTTGAGCCGTCGAAAAACCTAACCAAAATCGAGAATTCGACGAATTTTGGATACCTAAACAATTTTAGAACTGAAAAAAAAATTTGAAACTTTCAAAATTGACCAAATGCCGAAACTTTGAAAATCCTCTCAAGTTTTTCAAGATTTTCAAAAAGTCCAATAATTACGTATTTTTTTCAATCTTTTACATTTACAATCCACAACTGAAACACGAACTTCCCGATTCATCAAAATTATTCGTTTCTCAAAAAAATCTTACATTATTTTATTTCAATTGGAAAGAGAAACTTCACTTGACTTCTGTAATTTCTAATTTTACCCTTTCAAACAATATTTAGAAACAGTAAAGCTACCTAACTTTCAAAAACTTCATATTTTCTATTCCAACCTCTTCTTATCTTTCCTGTCTCGCTCCCTCTCTTTTTCGCGTTCTCTCTCACGATCTCTTTCTCTGTCTCTACTGCGACTCCGTTTATTCCGGTGACGATCCCGCGAATTGCTCCGTTTCCGGTCCCTTTCTCTGTAAAATCCTTTTTTTTTAGATTTTTGGACAGGATTCGTACCGATCCCTCTCCTTGGCGGTTTTCAAGACCTTTGTCCGGTCTTTATCAGCTTCTTTATTTTCGCATTCGCTTTCTCCACAGGAACATTCTCCGCCGGAACAAGAGCAGGAACAACTGGAACATGAGAAATTGAAAATATGTTTTTCTAAGGTGAGAATTGAAAATTGGCGAATTTTTCAACTGCGACGTTTTCCGATCATTAAGAGCTTATCACTTTTTTATTTTGCAATTTTTGAACATTCCCATGATCTTTAATTTCCGGATTATCGTATATTTATTATCATTTTACTATGATTCGTACAAGGACTTTCTGGGGAAAAAAAATCTGTATCTTAATTTTTTTTTTTTATTTCTTTCGAGATATAACTGTACAAGTTGTACAAAAACTTTCAAAACGACAAATCAAAAAAAGGAAAAGCTTTTCGGATTTTTTTTTCATATCTTTGGGACGATTTTTCATCTTTCCTCCCTTTTTCGTATTTTTTCACTTATCCATCATTTCTCATCCTTTTTTTATTATTATGATTGTGCAATATGATTAAATATTTTTTTGAAAAAGAGGCAACTTTATTGAAATCCCAATATCTTTTCCTATATGACCTGAAAAATGTATTTCTTTCGAAAAATCCGTTGAAAAGTTACTTTCTGTGTTTTAACAAAAAGAAAGAATTTTCCAGTTTCTAGAAATTTTTTCTCATCCTTTATTTTTTTGTTTTCTAATCTCACTTATTGATTCAGAAAAGAGTCGAAAATTTCAATATAGAAAAAAAAGAGTGCGAAAAAAATCTGTCATAAAGTTCCCTAGTGATATAAAAACCCATTGGAAAACTGGCCAATCTTCAATTTTTAGGATCATTTTTCGGGCACAAACTCGCTGCCGTCGGACTGATGGCCGTTCTGGCCGGTGGCGGCGACGATTTTGCTCTTGAGGTCGACGGACTTCTCGACGACTTCCGGATCGGCCGTCAGGTCGTACTTGCCGAGGTCGTCGTCGTCTTCGTCGTCATCCTCTTCTTCGTCCTGCAAAGCATCCTTCCAAAAATAAAATACTAAAGCTATTTATTTCTTTTCTAAATATATAAAACCATTTTTGAACGGGCAATTTTCATTAAAGAGCAATCAGTGCCTGAAAAATAAGTAAATCCTTCCTCTTGGGGAATATTCTTCAAAAATTAAAATATTAACAATATTCCATCCTTTTTTAGTTGGGTAAAACCATTTTTAAACTTTTTTTAACATTGAAAATTCAACAAAAACTTGAAAATGTATCCATTTTATTGAAAATTAATTGAATTACAAGCTTTTAAAAAATCCAATATCTCAATAGTTTGCAGAGTGGAAGTGATATCTTCATTTGGAAACTATTTTTTTATTGGTTTGAAAGAAACTCTGAACTATATTTTTTTAAGAAAAAAAGTGCCAAAATTGAAAAAGGGAAAAAAACTATAAAATTACGAATTTTTTTCCTGAGAAATCTTCAGAATAATCGAGAAAAAAAACATTCTTTGTGCACCTGATGACATAAAAACGCAAACCAATCTCAAATTAAAAAAATAAAAATATATTTAATGAAAAAAATATTTCTATTGAAAAAAACTATTATTGAATTTAAAATTATGAATTGAAACCAATATTTTTTTCGGTGAATATAATATCAACTTTTCAGTAAATAAATCAAATTCTAAACGTCATCATGTGAATGATTTAACCACGTGGCGAAAAAAACGAAAAAAAGCATTCTCGAAAAATATATTATTTTTTTATTTATGGTCAAGTTTTTGAGCTTATTCGATTTTTTTAATATTATTTTTTTACAGAAAATGAACAATTATCTGGAGGAATTACGTCAGGAAATGATCCTGAGAATGCTTTCCGAGATGCTTGCGAGGGAAATGGAAGATTACAATCGAATGAGACGTTTGTGGATCCGTTCTATGGAACAAGAGTATTATGAAGACGAAGAAGAAGAACAAGAAGACGAGGAAGAACAAGAACAAAGAGAAGAAGTAGAACAAGAAGTAGAAAAAGAAGAAAAAGAAGAAAAACCAGCTCCCATCGTCAGGAAAACCAGGTTTTTTATATTATTTTTCTACCTAGGCAAAATCGGAAAGGGCGGAAAAAGGCTCCATAGAAATGTTCCTTTTTTGCTGCCTTTTTGCGCCCTTTTCTCAGCCCTTATGCACCATTTTTGCTGCCTCTCTCTTTTTCCACCATTCCTCAAAAATCCCAGAAAAAATGGAAAGGCTCGATAAAGGGACCCTTTTTGGTGCCTTTTTGCGCCCTTTTTTGAACCTCTTTCATTTATCCACCTTTCCGACTTTGCCCGAGTACATTATATATTGAAATCATCTTTATTCTCTCTTTAAATCATCATTATTTACATCGAAAAATTTTTCCCAGTTAAAAATCCGTTTCATACCAACAAAAGTTCTTGAACTGGTGTACAAAAAGGCACAGATTTTTTTTTGCTCAATTTGGAGGTAATATACGATTCCAAGTCCCTTTCTTAGGCCATGAACTTTCTAAAAATTGTTCAGAACCCGTTGAAAACTTATCACACACGCTTGAATCAACATTACCTCGAAAAAAGGACAAAATCTTCTCATATTAAAAAAAAATTACGAGTGATAAAATCGAAATTTTCAAGAAAAAGAGATTTTATCACTGAATGCACATGGTTCTTGAAAAAATCAAAAAAGCACTAAAATCCTCGATTAAACCTATCAAAAATCAATACAAAAGTTTACAAGTATCGATTAAATTTATCTTTTTATTTCTTCCTAAAATGACTGATCTCACCTAGAGGGTCAAAAACATTTTTTTATACAACAAAAAAAACCTTGAAGATTTACAAGAAAATAGATATTTTATCACTTAATACACTAAATCTTCAAATCAATGATTGAACACATCAAAAATCAATACAGAAGCTCAAAAAATCAGTATATTTTTGTTTAAATTTTTATTTTTCTTCATAAAAAGAGGTTAATCTTACCTAGAAAACCCACCTCCACATCGTCATCGTCCTTATCTTGACTCATTTTTTCCATGTCTTCGTCTTCATCCTCATCCGCTTCTCCTTCCTCTCTTTCGTCAAACGAACTCGAAGCTTTCGGCTAAAAATATTTTACTATTGATTGATTGATTTTTCGGACAAACCTCATTCTTTCTCTTCTTTTTCCTACCGTACTCATCGAACTCGTCGTCGTATTCCCGCTTGACGTATTCAACGTCTTGTCGGTCCATGTACCCGCCACCATATCCTTCAATTTCGTTGATAATTTTTTAAAAAATAATAAAAAAGCAGTAATTTATTAAGATTCATTTCATCACGATTACATCAGTGGACTTCTTAAACCGTGTTCAAAGTAATTTACGCAGAAAAAGTATCTCTGACTCTTCAGAATATAGTTATCTTTTCCACTGTCTGACGGCTATTTTTAACTTCGCGGAATTACTTGATTTTTAGGCCGCCAACCCATGGTCCAAATTATTTTCAATTCTTCCGTTAATTTTTTTGTTCTTTTTTTAAACCTTTTGAGATAAAAAGTTGCGAAATTAATAAAGCAAGTTTTTTTGTGTTTTCAACTTCTCGTTAGATTCTTCAAAAACTAACCAGATTCTGTACGTGCTAAAATGTAAAATCGCTTTCAGAAAAAAAGGGAAATTCGGAAAAATTACGACATATTTTTACATGAGAATGCAGAAAAAAATAGAAAAAGACACTTTTTTTCAAGAAATTCAAGTTTTTAAATTTCACAAATGTAACAAGTTTATGCGATTAATAAACGAAAAGATCCAATTTTCGGCTAATTTTTTTATTTCCCAGTTTTTTTGAAAGTTTTTGGTTTTTTTAAGATGCAGAAATTTTTTGATATAATTTTTTCCTTCGGAAGTTTTTTTTTAAAACATCATTTCAAAATTTTTCGAACTGTTCAGCCAAAGTTGCAAGGCACAAAAGTATTCAGAAATCAGAGATAAATTTCGATTTTTCTCTTTGTCCCCCTGGAATTTTTTTTTTCATAAACTTTACCTGTTCTTCTTTCTAAATCGGCGAGTTTTGGAGCATTACAAACGTTGCAAGTCTTTCTCCGCGCCCAGTTCACATTTCCACATCTGAAATCATAAAATAAGCTCCATGAAAAATCTAAAAACTCACTTGGAACAAACCCAATCTTCTGCCGCGAAAAGACCCTTCGATTTTTCGGCCATTTCTTTACCGATTTCCTTGCCAACCCGGCTTGTCGCGCGAGGTTTTGCTGCAGATTTGCGATTTTATATCGATAAAAAGTTCCTATTTTACGTTTTCCACATTCGTAGCAAGTTGTAGTGCCTTCGTCATTGACCTGGGCACATTTCGCGTCGACGCACGCCCATTCTCCCTCTTTCAAAGCTCGCCTTTTGCGTTCTTTCTCACTTTCTTCCTCGGCTCTCGACGCCATTACTAGAAAGAAACACATAACTACAATCTTAATCTACGGAGAAAAAAAATGTTAAAGAAATAACGACAATTTATCAATATGTCAAGAAGAAAAAAAAGAAAAAAACTGATCAAACAACAAAAAGTTAAAACTAAAGCTGAGCATCTCGCCTTAACTTATGGAAGGCTTGACAATTAAAAACTACAGAAATGAGATAGTTCAAAAAAATCTTCAATATTCCAGAATCATCGCGAGTATTTTTAAAAATTTTTTTAATGAGTATTTGAAGACCTGTAAATTTGAATACTAAGGTTGAACCTCCTCAAACGAGCGATATGCACTAAAAAGCGGAATAAATACAAAAAAAGCGAAATATTACGAAAGTTTAACGCGTTAACGGCCAAAAAGTGAAATCTTTTTGAATCAGTGACGTTTATGGCATCTCGCCAAGGTGCGGGTCTCAACGCGAATCCCGCAAAAGAGAGCGGAAATACGGTGCACACGTAGCACTCGGCGAACGGGTTCCAACTTTTCACATCTTCCTTGTTGTTTCTTGGTTTCTTCGTGTTTTCATCGAATTGTTGTGAATTAATTAGAGCATTGAGATAGTCATCTTCATCATAAATTTGCTCTCTTTCGCAGAAAAAATTTCTAACGTTTAATAAAATTGTGTTTTCCATCATTTCTTCAGTTTTACAGGGAACCGCTTCCTCCACAAGTCATGGGTTCCACGAGCGAATTGCCATGTTACACGCTCATTCATATTCCCAGCGACTTTGAGCTGCCAACAGACCAGCAGTTGCGCGAGAAGTTCGAGAAAGGTTTAATTTTCAACGAAAAACTTTTTTAACTTCTGTAAATTATAGGAAATGACAAGGAAAAGGCCGAGGCCTTGAAGAAGCTGATCTACATGATCCTGAATGGTGAAAAGTTCGGCCAGGGAATGTTGATGTTCGTCATTCGCTTTTGCCTTCCGTCAAATGACCACACGCTCAAGAAGTTGCTGCTGATCTTCTGGGAAATTGTCCCGAAAGTGGGAAATTCAGGATTTTAAAGGGATTTGTGATTTTTTTTTGTAGACCGACACTCATGGCAAGCTTCTGCACGAGATGATTCTCGTTTGCGATGCTTACCGGAAAGATCTTCAGCATCCGAATGAGTTTGTTCGCGGATCTACCTTGAGGTTGGGAATTCTATTTTTATTGTAATTTCTATTGAAGTGTGTAAATTAATTTGAAGCAGATATTAGCCTTGATAGAATTTTGTCCTCTTTCTCTGAAAATATCGTAAATATTTTTTTCAGCAAATCAATGTTAAAAAAATTAAATGTTTTGACTCATTTTACGCGTTTTCCTTGAACTTTGTTACTTCTCTTCTCTTTTTTCCTTTATAATTTTTTTTATTCAATCTGTCGTATCTTTATTCAATTGTTATTATTCTTATTGCTAAGAAAACTCGCAACTTTTTTTTTAGAACATTGCGCCACTGTTTTTAGGTTCTTTAAAACTGATTTTCTCATAGTTTCCATGTTTTTTTCTTAACCACGGGTGTATAAAAGTGCTTAGAATCTTTGTGAAAATGTGAAAAGGAGCAGATAACTCGAATTACTTGTGAAATGACACTAAAAAATGGTTTTTGTCGGAAAAATTGGAAAAAAAATGACCTTTTATCTTCCAGATTCCTGTGCAAACTGAAGGAACCCGAGCTTCTGGAGCCCCTGATGCCGGCCATCCGAGCCTGCCTCGAACACAGACACTCTTACGTTCGTCGTAACGCCGTTTGCGCCATTTTCACCATCTACAGTAATATTTTCACCTTTTAAATGTTCATAAATGTATTATTTGCAGGAAACTTCGAGTTTCTGATCCCGGATGCCCCGGAATTTGTCACGGAATATCTCGAAACTGAACAAGACGCTTCTTGCAAAAGAAACGCCTTTATGATGTTGCTCCACGTGGATCAGGCCCGAGCCCTGGATTACCTTTCTGGTTCTTTTTTATTTCATTCTTCTGAAAAAATGGTTATAAATGCTTTATTTTCAAGGAAACTGTAAAACTAACTAGCGGAGAATTTTTTAAAATTTTTCAACTTTTCCGGGCCTTTTTAGCAATATTTATACACATTACGGATACTCAAGTGGTAAATTTTAAAGTTTCATAAAAAAATGTTGGATTTTTGTTTCTCACTTTGTGAAACTTCTTTTTTTATCGGTAGAGCTCATATTCATCAAATTTTTTTGGATCACTACTGAAATTTTTTTCAGGATTTTTTTACTGACTTTTTTTCAGTTTTTTTATTTAAAAAAATACCCATTCCTAGTTTCAAAAAAATAAGAATTTTTTTAGTCCTGGGAAACATGAGGAAAAAGTTGATTAATTAATTGTTGTTAAAATAATTTTTAAAAACAAATTAACTTTTAAAAATGTAATGAAATGATGAGAAAAATCGATTTTGGAACGCTTCAGATATTAGAAAAAAACAGCAAAAAAAAATTTTTTTCTCATTGTAAAAAAATGGGAATTTTTTTGAAAAGTTGGATTTGAAGTAAATTTGGTCTCTTCTAATCAAAAAAATCCACTGGCAAAATCCAATTTGAAAAGGTTTTTTTAGCCATTATAGGAAACAGTAAAGTTTCGAGAAAAATTTTGATTTAAATTATAGAAAAATTCGATTTCTGAACGTCTCAAAACAACAGAAAAAATAATATATGTAATTTTGGTCTTTTTGAATTAAAAATTCACTAGAAAAAGCCAAATTTTGTGCTGGAAAAGGTTAAAAAAGTTATTGAAATGAGTTTTTCTGTTTTTCAGGATGTATCGATTCTGTTGGACAGTTTGGAGACATTCTTCAGCTTGTCATCGTTGAATTGATCTACAAAGTAATCGATAAATCTTATTTTGCATATTTATTGATGTTTTCAAAGGTCTGCCACACGAATCCGAACGAGTGCGCTCGTTTTATTCGTTGCGTCTATAATTTGCTCCAATCTCAGTCGCCGGCTGTCAGGTTTGTTAGGGGAAAAATAGGCTTTGGAAATAAAAAGAAAATTAAAATTTGGAAAATAGACGCAGAAAAGATATGTGATTTTTTTAGAAAATGAAAAAAAAAATTTTTTTTTTTATTTCAGAAAAAATGGCATAGAACAGATTTCGAGAACCTTTTTTCAAATAACTGATACTTGAAACTGTAACACGAACTAGTGGAGAATTATGGGAGAATCTCAGTTTTTCTGGAACTTTCTAAAGCAATATTTATACACATAACAGTTATACCTTCTGAAAAAAATCGAGAAAAAAAAATCGTATACTTTATTTTTTTCAATCTCTTTATTTCATTGTTGGAGCTCACAACATTAGATTTTCGGCTTTTCAAATTTATCAATTATATCCAGTAATCGAAAAAATCAGTAGGCAAGAAATATATACTTTTGAACCTGAAAAACAGACTTTTTTTGAGTTGAGATTTCAATTTTCTCACGAATAGATTATCTGTGGAGCACGCAGTCACCATTTCCCTGAATATAAAAAGCAAATGTTCGTCGTAAAATACTTTTTTTCCTTGATAAACCAAAAAAATTTCATTTCTTGAAAATATGAAGTTGTGTAAACTCTTTTTCGATGAATTAAGCAGCAATTTTTTTAGGATAGAGGCCAAAAAAACCTAGATTTTTCAAATTTAAGAAACTGCTGTAACTTTTTTTAATTGATTGAACTGCAATTTTTTTGTCATAAACTTTGGAAAACCTTCTTTTTTTGGAAATATGAAGCTGCTGGAAATTTTTATAATTAGTTAAACAGCAATTTTTTTAGTCATAAATTACAAAAAAACGTTTATTTTTTTCTTTTTGTTATAAAATGAAAAAAATCTACATTTTTTTAAGATATGAAGCGGCTGGAACTCTTGAATCTAGTTTCATAAATTGAACATCAGTTTTTCTACTATAAAAATTCGAGAAACCTTCATTTTTTTGAAGATATGAAGCTGCTGGAACTCTTGTCACACTCACAACGGCCCCAGCAGCCGTCAAAGCCGCCGCTTCGGCTTATATCGACCTGATTGTCAAGGAAAGCGACAATAATGTCAAGGTATCGACGATTTTTCAGTGAATAATGAAAAAAAAAATTATTTTTCCAGCTGATCGTCCTTGACCGCCTCGTTCAGCTTCGTTCCAACAGCAATAATGAACGGGTTCTTCAGGGCCTTGTCATGGACATTTTGAGGGTGAATTTGGGAAGAAATAACGAATATTTGAGATGAAAATGTAAACACGATACAGATAATTTAAATTTTCAAAAAATTCCCCTGAAAAAACGGTGGTATGAAAAAAACACCGGCGAAAATTCAAACGGCGACTTTTCCGATTTTTTCATTTCGCTAGGGAACTTTCCGACGGCCACCTTTCCGACGAAACTTTTTCCGACTTTTTTTTCTCGATAAACTCTTCGTTTTACATCTTCCTATATAAAGTAGGTAGTTTGTTCATAATTAAAACACAAAGAAATAGGAAAAAAATGTTCATAGATGTTTTATAAACCAAAAAACATAAGGGAAAAAAGTCGGAAAAAGTTTCGTCGGAAAGGTGGCCGTCGGAAAGTTCCCTAGCGAAATGAAAAAATCGGAAAAGTCGCCTTTTGAATTTTCGCTGGTGTTTTTTTCATACCACCGAAAAAACCTGAAAATGAGACTTTTTTTTGATTTTTTGATTCATTTTTCAGCGAAAATTCAAAATTTAAGCCTTTTTAGTGACTACTAGGGAACCTCGGGGGACAATTTTCAGTTTCTTTTTCACATTTTTTTAGTCGAAAATTGTGATTTTTTGGTGGATTTTAATGTCTATAAAGGATTATTATTCCATTATTATTTTTATTTTGAAGGTCCTGACGTCGCCCGGCTTGGAAGTGCGCAAAAAGACGCTGAACCTGGCCCTCGACTTGGTTTCCAGCAGAAATGTCGAAGATATGGTCATGTTCTTAAAGAAGGTGATTTTCTTGTTTCAGATGGGTTTCAAAATACGTAGTTTACGGTTTTCTTATTGTTTTTTATACCGAAACATTGAGAAAATCGAACCAAAACTTTAAAAATTACAGATTTTCATATCATCTCAATTATTTCGCATTTTATCCACAAATAATTTTTTTGATGAGTTTTTTTGAATTTCAAGGTTACGGTATTTTTTTAATACTAAAAAAATAAAATTAAAAAAATTTTTTTCGTTAATAAATTAGATAACTGGGAAACTATGCGGAAGATAACAAGTAGGAAATTATTTGTAATTAGGTTATCGTAGCTCAGAAAAAAATCCCTGAAACAGTAAAGATTTTTTTGAGCCGTTTTTTTAAAAATTTTTTTCGATTTTTTTGGAAGCTTAAAAAAAGCCCTTTTTTTGTTTTTTTCATATCCTCGCTGGGCGTATTTTTTTACAATAGGTAATTTTTTTGATGTTTGAAAAATTTTCCGAAAACTCTGTTTTCCGCGTTTTTTTTTGCGGAACTGTCATTAGAAGCCGTTATCAGAAAAAAAAAACCCGGATTTAATAGTTGAATTGACTGTTTTTTTATCCCTTTTCCAGGAAATCAACAAATCGGCGTCGGAAGCTTCTGACGAAAATGGCCGATACAGACAGGCCTTGGTCCAAACTCTCCATTCTGCTACCATCAAGTTCCCAGATGTTGCTCCGACTATCGTTCCAGGTTTCAGAAGAATCCCGAATTTTCCCATCTCATTTTTGCAGTTTTGATGGAATTCCTGTCGGATAGCAACGAAACGGCGGCTTCTTATGTCCTTCAGTTCGTCCGAGAAGCCGTTCACAAGCTTCCGGCTCTCAAGGAGACTATCCTCGCCTCTCTTCAGGTTCATTTTAGGACCTTTGGAGAAATTTAGCGTGTTTCAAAACGAAATAATGACAATTGGTGCTAAAATTTGCTCCGAAACAGCAATTTTTCTCGCTTTTTTTTCTGATTGAAATGCAATGAGTAGGCGCTTGTTGCTGCCCCCAGTGAATTAAACGATTCTGAGTCATTTAGAGCTCACTCAAGTGAATTTAGAGCCTCTTAAGGGACCACTTGAAGGCTAAAAAAAACAGTTTTAATTTGAAATTGGATAATTGAATATAGTAGAGTCTTTTTTATTGTTTCCACAGTGATTTGGACAATTTTTAATTATTTAGTGGCCATTTAAGTGGTTTTTAGAGCCTCTAAAGTGTCCCCTTGAAGGTTCAAAACAACTACCAATAGCGGATTTCACTTGAAAACGGGAAAATTAAACTTGGAAAGGTTTTTTTTTCTACTTTCTCAGTGATCTAGAAGATTTTTATCCATTTAGCGGCCATTGCAGGAGTTTTAGCGCCTCTTAAGTGACCACTTGAAGGTTTAATATCACTACCAAGAGCGGAATCAAATTTTTAATTGAAAAATTGATCCAAAAAAAGTTTTTTTTGTCCTTTTTAGCTGCCACAGTGATTTGGGCGATTCTGTGCCATTTAGTGGCCAGTCAAGAGGTTTTAGCACCCCTTAAGTGGTCATTTAAAGATTCAAAACAACTACCAATGACTGATTACACTTGTGAATCCAAAAATTGAATTCAGGAAGGCCTGATGTCAATCAGAACCCCCAACATTTTCATGTCCGCCCTGTGGATCCTCGGAACTTATTGTGACTCGGACAATTCTATCTTGGCCGTTTTGAGGTGAACAGTTGTGTGGATTATTTTTTATGAAAGTTTTGGTTTGATTATTTTGATATTTTCAAGCTTTTGGAAGTTTTTTTTTCTGTTGGAAAGCGTCTTTTTTGGCTGGAAACGTCATTTTTTCGAAATTTGAAAGCCAATGGAGTAGGAAAAAGACGTTCATTTTTTGAACCAACTTGAAAAGCTTAAGTTAGAAAAGAAGTAAGATTAGGCGTTAAGGAAAGTATTTTCGAGAAATCATCAAGATTTTTCAGCTTCATTTGTATTTTAAAACCTTATTGCGATTTTTTTTTTTGATTCTCAATAGGTTTCGCAATTAAAATTAGATCAAATTTATCCCAAATATGAGCTTTTGCCATTGAAGACTCGTCAAGTCGGCCCTCGGAGAGCTCCCAATCGTCGACTCGGAGATCAACGAGAAAGAAGGCGGCGAAGAACATCCGACCGAGGCGACGGCCGAGAAGAAATCGGCTCCGAGGCAGTTGGTCACCGCCGACGGCACCTACGCCACGCAGTCGGCTTTGTCCAGCAAGGTGGTCGCTCGCGAGGTCGAGAAGCCCCCTCTTAGGTTGGTTTTGAGATGAAATAGAGTTTTTCAGACTAGGTATCCAGTTTGACTTGAAATTATTTTGAGAAAAACTCAATTTTAGCTCTAAATATCTTGAGAAGTGACAAATTTAAATACAAGCTAGTCCACTTTTAAAGCACCTTTTTGGAACTAACAATTAGGTACTAACAAGAATTTTACGAAGCTTTGTAGTTTTTTTGGGGTGAACAAGAGGATCGTTTCGTCTATAAATTCGGCCTTTCTTAAATTACTTTAAAAAATGAAATATCAGTTTTAGGGATCTTGACAATTTTTCAATCAAGTTCTACTTTTTTTTTTTGAAGCATCTTTTTGTAATTTGAAAACGGGAGTATGAATAGATCCAGCCTGAAAAGTTGATATATTTCTGCTGTTTTTAGAGAGCCCTGAAAAACGTAAGAAAAAAAGTTCCCTGATTTTGAGCCGGATTATGAGCGTTTTCTTATAGATTATGTGCAGTAAAATGTGAGATTTGAAGCGTCAAAAAATGGCTAAAAAGATAAAGTCGTGAATTTTTTCACTAGGGCTGTCTTCAGGGTTCTCCAGAGAACGTATGACGAGTTTCAGAAAATTAACAAGATTTTCCTATTTGAACTCACGTCTTGAGGGTTTTATTGAGATTTTGAAAAAAGTTCAAAAAATCATGAAGATTTTGACATGAATCGTTTGAATCCTGAGATGAAAATTCAGACGATTCTTGCTCAACGGCGAGTTCTTCCTCGGAGCCGCTCTGGCGACGGTTCTGACCAAGTTGGCCCAGCAGTTCACGGACAACAACGGAGAAGGAACGGACCGTTCCAATCGTTTCCGCGCCGAGTGCATCTTGATCCTCTCCTCGATCATCCATCTCGGCAAGAGCGGACTCGCCAGCGAAGGCGTCACGGAAGACGACCTCGATAGGTTTCTCCATAGAACCTTTTCCGGCAAACCAATCTGCTTCCAGAATGGGCATCACCGTGAAGCTCCTCGCCCAGGGAATCCCGGAACTCGACGGCGTTTACCGCGATCAGTGCAAAAAATCGCTCGAGCTGATGTTGGCCGCCAAGAATGTCAATCGCGTCGTCGACAGCTCCGTCAAGAAGGGCAAAAACTTTGTCGAGGTCCTTGGCTTTTCACAAAAAGTTATTTAGAATTTGCTCATGGAAAGATAGACCCAGAAAAAAAAGCTGAGAAAAATGAGCTCAAAAAAGATTCAGAGAAAATGCGTTCCATTGATAAAAATCAGTAATTTAGATTTTTAGTTTTTTTTTCGAGGTTTTATGACTCTAGATGGTCCTAGCTTGGTTTAGAAGCTTAAAAAATCTAAGCTGCAAAAAAAATTTAATTGAGAAAAAAATTAGCTCAAAGAAAAGGTCTTGTGAAAGTGCGCTCCATGTATAAAAATCACTTAATGTCATTTTTAGTTTTCTATCGAGGTTTTATGGGTCTAGAAGCTCCTAACTTGGTTCAGAAGCTTTGAAATTTGAGCTGCAAAAAAAAATTTGATGAGAAGAATGAGCTCTAAGAAAAGTTTAAGGGTAAATGCGCTCCATAGATGAAAAGAGCTGATTACAGATTTTCAGTCTTTTATCCAGGTTTTATGGCTCTGAAAACTCCTACTGGGTTTAGAAGCTTTAAAATTTGAGCAGAAAAAAATATTGTTTAAAAATAATGAGCTTTGAAATAAAGATTCAGGGAGAGTGCGCTCCATGGATAAAAATCGCTAAATTTCATTTTTAGCTTTTTATCGGGCGGATTTTCTCAATGGAGCGCATTTTCACATTGATTTTTTCTTTTGCGGTTTTTTGATATCTAAATTTTCAAAAACCGAGAATTCCTCTGTAGTGAAGAAGCTGAAACTTATGGTCTAGATTTTATGAACCCAGAAAAAAAACCTAAAAATTTTATTTTCCAGGTTGATAAGACAATTTCTTTCACTCAACTCTCGGCGAAAGCCAATGCGACCGGAGAAAATCTGTTCGATTTGTCGCTTTCTCAGGCCCTTGGCACGGCGCCAAAGACCCAGAAGTTCGATTTTTTTCGAGGTATTTTTTTCCCTAAAATAGGAACGAATGAATATAATAATTTTTTTCAGTTCGAAGCTCGGAAAAAGTCATCCAATTGGCCGGATTTTTCGGACCCTATTTATGCCGAGGCTTACGTTAATGTTAACCAGTATGATATTGGTGTGGAAAACCAATATTTAGATGATTTTTAATGAAGAGATTTTTCAGTTCTTGACGTTCTCATCGTCAATCAGACGGGCGACACTCTTCAGAATGTCTCGCTTGAATTGGCGACTGTTGGAGACTTGAAACTGGTCGATAAACCGACCCCAGTCACCTTGGCACCGTCTGATTTCTCGAATATCAAGGTGAGAAATGGGAGAAAACAAAAATCATTAAGAAACGTGAGGTTGAAAACGGGGTTTTTAAAGAAGAAATATATTGCCGACTTGACTAAAAAAAAATCAAGCTTTCTGATAATTTTTGACATCTGGAATATCATGTTGAGAAATGGGAAGAGCTCAAAAAATCAGCAACAAATTTAAGAAAAGAAGGGTTTTCTAAACCAAAAAATCGGATAAAATTGTCGGAGAAAAATTTCAGAGCCGGCTTGATTTTAATAAAGCTGACAGTTAATTTCTTGAAAATCAAGGTAAAAAAATAGGAAGATCACAAAAAAATAAGAAGGATATAAATGAAACTGAAAAAAGGATTTTGAAAGGGAAATCTACTGAAAATAATCAGGTCGAAGTTGAAAAAATCTGGAAAAATCAGTAAAAAAATTGACATACAAAGATTTTTCGACAAAAAAAAATGGATAAAAAAGCCAAAAAAATTTGAGAACCAAGCTTTGGCAATTTTTCATTTCTTTAAAATTGAGGGCAAAAATGAGTAGAATAGAAAAAAAAATCGTAGAAGTAGTGGGAAATATTGAGAAAATTCAGAAAAAAAAGGCTTTCAAGTTTTGCTTGAGTCAAATAAGGCTTTCTGGCCATTTTTTTAATGCTTTAGTTAGTTTTTTTGATTTCTCGAGAATCAGGTTAAAAATTTTTAAAAAAAGATTTTTAAAAAGATTTTTAAAAAAACGTTGGTATGAAAGAATAAAACTAGAAGGAGGCTTTGAAAAGAAAAAAATCGAAGAAAAAAATTAAATTATGAAATGGTGCGCTCCGTGGATAACTTTTTAGTTTATCGAGTTTTTTTCTCAAATTATCCTGGTTTTTTTCGAATTTTTTTGCATCCTCTTGCTTTCTTCAATTAAAAAAACTTGATATTTGAATCGATTTGAATAAAATTTATGTCGAGATAATTTTTTTAGAAAAAGGACACGGTTTTTATAATAAGCATTTATCTGAATTTCAGAGTGATTGTTGTTATAACCTCTTAATAAATACAGTAAATCCAATATTTAGAATTTTTTTGGATTCAAAAAAATCATAAGAATGGCTGTGAAACTGTAGACAAAAAAATTTCATTTTTTTCGGAAAGTGGAAAAAAATTATTCAAAAGTCAATAAAAAAATAAGCTTTTTTTCTCAACTTTTTCATATTATAATTTTTTTAGGCTACGGTAAAAGTTGCTTCGACCGAAAATGGCGTCATTTTCTCGACGATTTCCTACGACGTTCGAGGATCCACATCCGATAGGAACTGTGTCTATTTGCAGGATATTAAAATTGATATTATGGTACTTTCTGAGGAAATAAAATGGGAAAATGAGGGATAATAGGACTACATTGTTCCTGGAACGGTCACGGACGTCGAATTCCGACAAATGTGGTCGGACTTTGAGTGGGAGAACAAGGTGAACGTCGCGACGCCGATCCTGAATCTCCGGGAGTTCCTCACCCACCTCTCCACGTCGACCAACATGAAGATCCTCACTGAGGACAAGGCTATCGGTTCGTTTTGAGGGGGAAATTGGTTTTACAGGGAAAAAATCGGCTTTTTATTCAGAAATCTTAGAGTATACTGAGCACTTTTTAATATCTTTTAAGTAGATTTCTATGGAAATTTGAAATTCTCACTGAAAACAAGGGCATAGGTTCGTTTTTGATGGAGGGAAATCGACACAGAAAGGAGGTTTTTCAAGGAAAAAAAGATAATTTTACTCAAAAAAATAATAAAATAAACCTTTTTGTGAGGTCTTATGAGAAATTATCCGCTTTCTATCCAGATTATTAGAAATTACTCAGCTTCAATTTTTTTGAATCCAGTTTTTATGGTCATCTTAAAATTCTCACTGACAAAAAGGCTATCGGTTCCTTTTTTTAAGCGGAGATTGGATTAAAAAAATACTGTTTTATGGGAAAAAGAAATTGGCTTTTTATTCGAAAATCTTAGGGTTAACTGAGCTTTTTTGTATTTTTTTTAGCAGATTTTCGTCAGAAATTTGAAATTCTCACTGAAGAAAAGGCTATGAGTTGTTTTGAAGAAGAAAATCGAATCAAAATTTGAGTTTTGTGGCGAAAAATTGAACTTTTTATTCAGTATTCCTAGTGTCCTGTAAAACCTGAAAAAATCGCCCGATTTTGAGTGAAAAGCGAATTTTTTTGGCATGAAAAAAACTTAGTTGAAAAGTTTGATCTGTCACATTTTGAGTCAGTTTTTGAATTTTTGATAGTAATGCCGTCTTCAAAGTAATTTCCGCGAAATGCAAAATACCCGTTAGAGAAAGGAAAAGATCACTAAATTTTGGAGAGTCAGAGATCATTTTGCATTTCGCGGAAATTACTTTGAACATGGCATAAAAAAAACTTGTCATTTTATCCAATTTTGCATTGAAATTAGTATAATTTACTTATATTCAATGCTTCATGACTATTATTGCATTTTGAGGGCATTTTTTAGGAAATGCGTAAAGTTTGAATCAGTTTTTATAAATTTTCCCAACATTTTCCATTTTTTCATTTTTATAAATTGATTTTTTGTCTCTGCAGACGGAGACTGCGGCTTCTTGGCGGCCAACCTGTGTGCCCACTCGATTTTCGGAGAAGATGCCCTGGCCAACGTTTCCATCGAGAAGAAAGTCCCCTTGGACGAATCTTCGCCCATTTTCGGCCACATCCGAATCAGGGCCAAGAGCCAGGGAATGTGCCTGACCCTTGGTGATAAGGTAGATCGATTGATCCAAAAACTCTTGAAAAATCGAACTTTTTCCAGATCAGCTCGGCGATGCGACAACGGAGAGACGGACTGCCCCTTCTGACCCCTATCCAAGGGAAATAAGAAAATAAATCCGCATTTTCCCCCCAATTTTCATGTGATCTTTTCCCCTGAACCGTGATCACAGATTGTACGTGTCCCCACGCTCTATCTGTAGTATTTATTTGAAATCCCTAAGTTATTGACTTTTTTTTTCGTTGTAACTTATTCCCAACACAACTTGTTCATACGAAGATTGCCTCTGCACGAATTATTAGCCTTTTTTGAGTTGAACACTTTCCGGCTTGTTTCCATGTGTATTTTAAGATTAATAAATGGGTTTGAAATGAAGAATTTTCGGAGTTTTTTGCCTTTTTTCCACGAAAAATAACTGGAATAGAACGTTTTCCGGTTTTCCTTGAGAAGATTTAAAATTAAAAATGAGGAGAACTTGAAGTTTTTCAGTTAGAAGGAAAAAAATCATGGCCTTTTTTGGATGTTAAATAGGCTTGAAATGAAATTTTCGAGCTTTTTGAGGATTTTTAGCATTATTACAGTGACTTCAGGATTTTTTTTGATGAAGATTTCGAGAAGATAAGTGAAATAGTGTGAAGAATGAAAGAGTTGGACGCTTTTTTTTCTCTCCCAGCTAGTTGTGAGTCGAGTAAATTCATTTTTTCACTGAATTAGGTAAATTTTTTGAATTTTTTTTTCGAAGTCAAACAAAGGTTCAAAATAAAAACCTGGAATGTTCAGCTTATGATCCATTCAAAACTTGCTTGAAACATTTCTCAAGGGTCTCGAAGCGATTAAATAAATAGTGTGTGAATAGTAGAGGGTTAGACGTGAATTTTCATTCCAATTAACTTGGAGCAAACATAAAAAAAAACTTTTTCGGGTAATTTAATGAACAAATAAAAAATTAGGAGTAACAAATGGTTTTAAAATGAATAAATTATGATGTTTTTGAATGAAGTTGCGGACGTCTCATTAGACTCGCATTTTGGAAGAAATAACCGGCTATCTGCTTCAAATTAAGGGTTTCTTCTCTGAAAAATCGATTAAAAAAACAGAAAACACACATTGACAATAAAGCAAACACAAAATATCGCAATCCTATTCGACACCTGTGTAAAATCATCATTTTTCACCAGAAAAGCGTTTTTGCGATCAAAGTTTGCAAATTATACATGAATAGAAAGATTTTGCGACGAAAAGAACTTTGGTGATAACAGAAAAAATTGAAATTTGAAAGAAACGGAGAAAAAAGCGAAAATCCGGAAGATGGCGAAGCCTGTTGTCCATAGAGCAACTTTACTGCAAGTGCCCTTTTTGCGGGAACTCAAACTTTCCTCTCTCCGACTTTGAATTATTTTTTCTCTAAAACTAGGAAATTTGGTACATTTCCAAGTTCACCGTTTGATTTGCAATGAAAAACTCTACAAAGTATTGTTTTGAACTGAAACTACGTTTTTACTGCCCCTATGCCTTTAAAGAATAAGTGAAACTTTTTAAAGACGAGGAAAATTTCGAAAATTTTTCAAACGATTTGAGGATTAGCTTGTTATTGCGGGAGAGTGTTTTGAGGGGATTTCAAAGTATTTTTTCGGTCAATGATAGCGCCTACTTAAATGTTACCTTTGATAAGGGCCCCATGTTTCTATTGTGTCACTTGTTTTGTCGGCCGACCATTTTTCTTCCTTCTTTTGAGGTTGGCTTGAACTTGACAGTACAACATTTTGTGACGTTTTGATTTCTTTGGTACCGAAATGGATTTAAATAGGGCAGGGAATTATTTTACTGGTGAGATAAGGTGTCTTTTAATTGGAATTTCAAAAATTTTCAAATTTTCTCCTTATTTGGTCTTTTTTCCATTTTTTGATTCTTTCTTGGCTGAAAATTGCTGTTATTCAGTTTTTTCATTCATTTTTTTTCACTAGATTCACAAATTCTAGAAAAATTAATTTTCTAATATAAAAAGGTTTTTTTGATCATCTGGAAAATTTTGGAGAATTTTAATTTTTTGCTTGAAAACTCCCTACTGCGTATCTGGAAATCTCTATTGTTTTTTTCAGAAATTTTTTTCTGCTTGAATATTGGACCCCCCGTTTTTCAATTTCATTTTTTTAATCAGAACTTTAAAGCCCAAAAATACCTTCTTTTTATCCCTCGATTAAAAAATAAGGAGAAATAGAGAAAATTTAGCAAATTAGACTTTTTTCCCATCATCAATACCTTCATTCATTAATTTGGCGATTAAAATCTGCAAAAACTTTCCGGTAAACCGAATATTTTGACACTTTTCCCAGGAAATCAAGGATGATGAGAACCTGGGTTGTGATCCTGGCCATCCTGGTCGCCGGGTCAAAAGCGGGCTTCAAACTCCCGCTCCCAATCCCCCTGCCGAACATTCCCTTCACCGGTGGCGACGGAACGGATTCCGGCTCCTCCAGCGGCTCTTCCGTCAAGGACACGCCGATTTCCGGCGACACGAACCGGGAGCTGTTCCAGCACTTCAGATGTCAGCTCTGCAAGGACCTCGCCAGGGATAATATCGAGTTCGCCGACGGCGAAGCGGTGAGTTAGAGCCCATTCCGCGCGAGATTCTCATGTTTTTTTTTCCCTTTTGAACTACGGAAGCATTCCGGGAAGCTTCCACTCTCTGCGCCCTTTTTTATCCTGAAAACTGTGTTCTACTGGGAAAATTTTGAGTGGCCACTATAGAGGCTCGCCAAGGACTACTTTGAGGGGACACTAAAGTGGCCACTAAACCCACCTCTATAGTGGCCACTATTTTCCGTTTTAGTGACCACTTCAGCAGTTTTTCATCCAGTGTTCCTTCCAGTAACTCTGATGATTTTAAAACAAACAGATTGGACCAGTTATGTTGATCCATTGACCCCTAAAGTGACCACTAAAATTTTTATTGGTCTCTTAGTAGCACTTACACCTCTATAGTGGCCACTAATTTACAACCCCTTCAGTGGCCATTAATTTGACTACTATAGTGGCCACTAAAAATGTTCCCAATACGTCATATTAAAGGCGCATGCCCAGAGACAGACCACGCGCATCAAACAAAAGGATACTGTAGCTTGAAAAAGAAGAAAAAAAATTCCTGACCTGACCAAAACATTTCTCGCGTAACATTAGCGATATCTAGCGATTTCAAAATTTAATTTCACATGATATTTTTGAAAAATCACAAAATGATCTCATTATGACCGTAATAACTTAGGATTTCTCTAGAAATAACACTTTTTTTAACATTTTTTTCCGAAAGTCCGGGCTATAATTAAAATAATCCCGAATTCTCATTTTTCTTCACAATAAAAAAACAGAAGTTTTTCAGAAGCTGAACGAAAACTTCGTGATCAAAATTTGCGACCACACCTTGTCGTTTTTTTCAACAAGCAAATCGGCTACCTCGTTTGCAATACATTAATCAAGGTAATTTGTTTTTTTCTTCTAAAATATTAACTAAATATTTCATTTCAGAGAAAACTTGACAGCTTCCTCAATTCTTTCCTCACTAACCACAACGCCGACACGTTGAGCAGAATAATTTGCAGTCGTATTCACATGTGTACTGATTAATTGTAATAAATAAAGCTTTCTTCCGTTTTACATTGAAAGTAGACTTGATTTGGATAACAAGTACAGGAAAAAATGGAAAAAAATTGATTGAGAAAATGAAGATAACTGATGATAAACCTTACCAAATTGATCATATCTCGGGCAAAGTCGGAATGGTGGATAATGGCTGCTAAAAGGGAGAGGCTCAAAAAAGGCCGCAGAAAGGCAGCAAAGAGACTCCCTTTAACGAGCCTTCCATTTTTCTGGGATTTTAAAGGCTCGAGAAATGGTGGAGAAAGGGAGAGGCAGCAAAAATGGTGCATAAGGGCTGAGAAAATGGAGCAAAAAGGCAGCAAAAAGAGAGCCTTCATCACCCTAAAAGGAACATTTCTATGGTCCTTTATGGACCCTCGGAGGGTCCTTCCGATTTTGCCTATGTTGATTTTTTGAAAGTTGGGTTTTCCTTTTTCGTACTATAAAAAATTCTATAATCCAGAAAACCATCTGGGGCTATTAAAATCGCATAAACTTACTTTGTCGGGTTTTCAATGCGAAAAGACATTCCCGCTTATATTCTTAGTCATTCAAGTCTTCTGCTCGCCTAAACGTTCCAGAGAAGATAGTTGAACACGTAAAACTATCGAAAATACCAAGGAAAGTTTCCGAAAAAGCATTGAGCGGGAATTCAAATTCAATGATTAGGCAAGCGCGCCCCATAGCGCCGCTGCAAGTTTTGGATGACAAATTTTCATTTTGCGTTGTTTTTCTTCTTTCTATTGTTTCTTGCCGTTATATCGTTAGTTTTTGATATTTCAGAGGTTATATTATTGTTGACAGCCTGCTTTTCTATGGAATCATGTGTTTTTTTTTGAAGGGTTCATTATTTTTGTGATGAGAAGATCTTTAGAAAATGGTTGAACAAGTTCCTGTACAAATGGACGACGAGAAGACGCGGGCTCGGAACGGCTACCGCAGAAAGTTGACTGAATGTCGTGACATTGAGCAAAAGCTCAAGGAACTTCGCAAAAAAGTTATTTCATTGTTTAAAGTTATTTTAACTGGAAAGAAAAATGTAGGAGACAGAAATGCAAAAGCAGTTCGAAAAGTCGGAAAACGACATCAAATCTCTTCAATCGGTCGGTCAAATCGTCGGCGAGGTTCTGAAACAGCTCAGCGAGGAGAAGTTCATCGTTAAGGTTTTTATTTCTTTTGAAAAGAAAATTTTTTTTTTCTGGTTTCAAGGCTACGAACGGCCCTCGTTACGTGGTTGGATGCCGTCGATCGATCAATAAGGAGCAATTGAAGCAGGGAACTCGAGTTTCTCTCGACATGACCACTTTGACTATCATGTATGATAATAATTTGCTCATAAGTTCTTGTTGGATTTTTTGAAGGCGCATCGACAAAGTTTGAAAGCCAAGAGTAGTTTTTCGGTGTTATTTTTATTTGTAAAAGATATATGCGCCTTTAAAACCTGAGCAATCGTTTCGAAACCATTTTTGGATATTATTTCCAGGCGGCAACTCCCACGCGAAGTCGACCCTCTAGTGTACAAAATGTCGCACGAAGATCCCGGAAATATTTCTTACGCTGACGTCGGAGGCCTCGCTGATCAAATCCGCGAACTTCGTGAAGTAAAATATTTTTTCTAGAAGATAAAATTGAAAAATTCAGGTTGTCGAACTTCCCCTGATCAATCCCGAACTGTTCCGTCGTGTTGGAATCACTCCCCCGAAGGGTTGCTTGCTTTTCGGACCGCCCGGAACTGGAAAAACCCTTCTGGCAAGGTTATTGGATTGATAATATACTAATTTCAGTGAAATATGTTAAAAATTTGATTTTTTTTTTGATCAATTGTCGATTAGTGACAAGAAAACAGTTAGTTTTTCTCATCGTGGAAAATCTGTGTTCTAGTCGGTGAAAATCCTTTCCATTTTTTTTTATTTTTTAATGATTATTTTTGGCCTTTTAAAGGTAACTTGATGGTGTTCTTTGAAACAGGGACCGTCGAGGTTTACTTTTTTTCAATACAACAAATTTTTAAGCTCCATTTTTCATTTTAACTCTCCTTTTTTTTGAAATTCTCATAAAGTAGTTTAAAGTCCTTTGGATAGGTTACTTAAGAGAATGAAGGTCAGTCTTGGACCTTATTTAAAAAAAAACCACCTGGGAATAGTTTTGAGCAGCATTTTTGCATCCTTGTCCTTAATGATACGCTTATTATTTTCTTCAAAGTTTAATAATAAATGAATAAATGGATATTTGAAGAGCGGTAGCCTCGCAACTGGACTGCAACTTCCTGAAGGTCGTCTCCTCGGCGATCGTCGACAAATACATTGGAGAATCGGCCCGAATGATCCGCGAGATGTTCAATTACGCCCGCGATCATCAGCCCTGCATCGTTTTCATGGACGAAATCGACGCCATCGGTACGGAATCCACTGTTACTGTTTCACGGGACTGAACGGCTTTTTTTTTTTACTTTCCCACGTGTTTTTTTTTTCATTTAAGTGGCCGCGAAATTCACTCGTTTTTGATTTTTCATAAGGGAAAATAAGCGCCGCAACAAAAAAAAAACTGTCAAGGATTTTTCTACGAAGTTCAAAGTTTGATCAAATTTCGCTACAGACCACCAAAAAATACTTATCTTGTTACTAAATCTTTCTAAATGGTTATTACACTTTTTTTTGCTGAAAAAAAATTTTCAAGCCCTTAAACGTTGAATAAAGAAAGAAGATATCTTCCGTTGCGTTAATCAACAGAAAATTCATTTTTTCTTCCAGGAGGTCGCCGTTTCTCGGAAGGAACATCGGCAGATCGTGAGATCCAGCGAACGCTGATGGAGTTGCTCAACCAGCTCGACGGGTTTGATTCTCTCGGAAAAGTCAAGGTGTGTCGAGAGGGGAAATAAATGCTTTTCAGATGACGAAACGCAAAAAGTTCAAAAAATCTATTTGAAAAATTCAAAAAGTCGCTGCTGTGTACCTTGTAAACGCATGGTTTTGCAGCCTAACATGTAATATTTTTCAATTTTTTGTTTTTGTTATATTTGACTTGTTTCAAAGCTTAAATCATTATTTATGGTATAACTTTGATCAGTATAATTTTCTAAAAATCTCTGAGAACAAAAAAGTAAAAAACCGAAAATTAGAAACATTAAGAATCTCAAATTTAAGTAATTTTGAAGCTCAAGGGCTCGAAATTTTCTCAAAATCTTTTTTTTCCATCAAAAGTTTCATCCCACCCCTTTTTATTATTTTTGCCAAGGGTTTGTCTGTTTTTTTTTACCATTTTTGTTCATGATATGAGCATTTTGCCTCTGATTTCTCATCATATATTTATTAAGGTGATCATGGCGACCAACCGTCCCGACACTTTGGATCCTGCCCTTCTTCGTCCCGGTCGCCTCGACCGAAAAATCGAAATCGGCCTTCCCAACGAGCAAAGTCGTCTGGAAATCATCAAGATCCACGCGAATCCCATCACCAAACACGGGGATATCGATTACGAAGCCGTCGTCAAACTGTCCGACGGATTCTCGGCCGCTGATCTTCGAAACGTCTGCACCGAAGCTGGTGTGTAGGAATGATGAAGAAAAAATAGTTTTTCAACCCTTAAGGGAGATGATTTTATAGGACATTTACGCTTATTCTGTGGAAAAAGGTGTACCTTGGGCGTGAAATCCGCTTGAAGCGAAAGCGCAAAAAAAGCTTGGCTTACGGTAGCTTTTTGACAGCGGTGCTTTTTGAACCTTATCGTCATGCGCGGAAGACACCACACCTTTAATGCGGGATTTGTTATTTTTTAAAAATCATTATTAAAGGTCTCGAAGCGAAACCGCAAAAAAAGCTTGGCTTACGGTAGATTTTTTTACAACGCTTCTTTCAAAACGTGACCGGCATGCAAGAAACACACCATAGCTTCAATGCAAATGCCGCCTTTTACAGTTTTTTGAAGGGTCTCGAAGCGAAACCGCAAAAAAGATTAGTTTTACGGTAGCTATCTTACAGCGGTGCTTTTGGAACGTGTCCGGCATGCACGGAAAACAGTAGGCATTTAATGAGGAATTCGTTTTTAGCCATTAAGGGTCTCGGAGCGAAAAAAAAAAGCTTGGCTTACGATAGCTTTTTTGTTTTAAAACCTGATCGTTTTGATTGGAATACACTGTAGTTTGCAGTTTTTTCCTCTCCAAGAAAATAGCGTATCCCGAATTGAACCAATTTCAACCAAGCTTCGTTTCAAGACCTTTCTTTGCTGACTTTTTGCATTTCTGTAGATTAAAAGCTTTGTTTACGGTAGCTATATTTCTGCTATGATTTTTTAAACGTGACCGTCTCGCGTGGAACACATTTTAATGTGATACTTGAAAGTCTCAAAGCGAAAGCGCAAAAAGAGCTTGGTTTACGGTAGCTTTTTCGTTTGAAAAACCGACAGTTTTTTACGAATTTTCTGGGCATGAGCAGGAAAATGTGAATAGAAAATGCGCTAATCAAAAATTTACAGTTTAACGAGTTTTTTTTTTCAATTTTCAGGCTTTATAGAGCTTTTAGTAACGTTTTTGTTTGATCAAGTTTTTTTTTTCTGAATTTTGAGATTTTTTTTAAAAATTCGTTCAACTTTGTCCACTCACTTTTCAATTTTTGGACTTTCAGGAATGTTCGCGATTCGCTCTGAGCGTGAATACGTCATCGAGGAAGATTTTTATGAAGGCTGTGAGAAAGGTGAAACTTTGAAATTTATCTTGAAAATAATTAATTTTAATTTTTTTCAGGTCGGCGATGCCAAGCGACTCGAGACGAAGCTCGACTACAAACCCGTCTAACCGAAAAATTTTACCCTTTATTCATTAATTTATGCTCTTTTTAAACGTTTCTTGGTCCGTTTTACATGTAAAATGAGTTTTCGATCGACGAAAGATGTGATTTTTAATTGCACTCGCGGATAAAAGTTTGGATTTCTGAGTTTTTGAATCGAATTTCATTGGTTTTAACCATTATCAGAGTATTTTTTTTTAGCTATTTGTGTTGAGAAAAATCGAATTTTTCTGGTTTCTTGGAAGTTTTTTAATCCAAAAACGGAATGCAAGGCGAAATAAAAATGGCAAAAAAGTGTCTTCCGTTGCCGGGAATCGAACCCGGGCCTTACGGGTGAGAGCCGTAAATCCTAACCACTAGACCACAACGGACACGAGAGTGGCGTCTGCCAGGCGGCCACTTGACGCCTCTTTAACACTGCCCCAATGCTTTCCGTTTCAGATAAGATGGGCCGCAGATCGGCCGAATTCGACGTTTTCAACGAGTTGGCCCAGTTGGGCGTCGACGTTTCGAAGTCAAAATTGCTGAAACATGTTAAAATTCCCAAACATGAGCAGAATTTTGTTATTCAGAATGGGGCTCAGAAGGTTGGTTTTTGGGGTGGAAATGGATCTAAAAAATATCACTTTGTATAAAGATTCAGAAAAAATTGATTTTGACAAAAAAGCTTACAAAAAAGTTCAAAAAGGTTAGTTTAAAGGAGCATGACTGGGCTGAAAAATATCCGGTCTTGGAGCGATTTTTTTTTCTGGATTTTTAAAGAAAAAAGCAATTTTTTCTCAATTTTTCTCTTGATTTCGAAAGATGTAGCGTTGGAAAATAAAAGTTGAATTTTTTTTTGACTTAAAAAGTCGCATTTGTGGAATGGCTAGAAGCGTCGCGGTCGCGTTGCGGTTCAAAAGAAATTTGGTAGCTTACCGGTGCAATTGAGCGCAACCGCTCCGAGTCGGGCGCGTTTTGAAAGAGCCGCAAATTGTTAAAATGAAAGTTTTCGCGTGGCTTGACCTGCTCGTGGAATGACTCAAGCATCGCGGTCGCGTTGCGGTTCGACAATGAGTGGAATTTTTAAAGATTTCCTGGACTTTTCCACGAAAACCGTATTGAGTCGGGCGCGTTTTGAAGCAACCGCTACGCAGCTGAGCTATTCTACGTGCGACCATAACATCCAAATTCGGCTTTCTGAAAAAAAAAATCAAATTTCTCTCAGGATCCAATGTCATTGGGTTTGCCGCCGGGAGCAAAATTGCTGAAATACGTGAGGATTCCCAAAAACGAGCAAATTTGAACTGAACTACTAACCCATTTTTTTTCCTTGTGTTTATTTTTTTCCCTCTGTGCTTTGGTACGCAAATACGTGTTTCTCTTCTTGTTATTATATTATTTCGCTGCTCAAATGAACGTTGAATGTATTTATTTGCATGTGGAAAGAGAAAATAAGCAAAAAAAAAGGCGGGTGTCGGGACGAATTCGTTTGTTATGATATAAGGCGGGGGTAACCTGTTTTCCTCGGTCCCTTTCTTTATTTCTCTTTTTCGGGGTCAATTTCGTTTTTTGTCGTTAGTTTTTACCTTTATAGTTTCTTATTAGTTCAGATTGAGCTTCTGATTCCAGACAATGCAGTCTTTAATTTCAAAATAATCGAAAAGGAAACTTTTTTCTCCAGAAAAAATAATCTCCATTTTTTTTTTTCTTCATCTTTGTCCTTTTTTTACATGTTTCAGGTCCTTGAAATATCTCATTTTTCTTCAAAATTTTCCGATTTTTTTAAAAAAATTTTTAATGACAAAAAAAGCGGATAAATTGTAAAAAATCAAAAATTCTGGAATTTTTGGTTTCCTGTGACGATTTTTCGATGCTACAAAAAGTTAAAAACTTTTTTTCTTTTTACGGACGCCAGAGTGACCCCTTAAGGGGTTAGATAAAAAAATAGTCCCTCTAAGAGACAAAAAGTGTCCCCTACAGGGGTCCGTGCCATAAAGTCATGACAAAAGCCCACTTCATCACCTCAATTCATTTCACTTCTAGTATTTTTTTCGTTTTCCTCCGAAATCGAACTTTCTCACCAGCCTTTCCAATCTTTTTTAGACTGCCATTGTATAAATACCTGTAAGTCGACCAGTTTCTCGGCCTTTTTCGCTCAATTCTCGACGATTCTCAATTGGAATTTGGAAAGAATGCGCGTTTTACTTCTTTTATTATCGACTTCATCGATTTTGGCCCTTCCTTTGACCGGAGAATGGCTCCGAGATGAAGGTGATGATTTACCGGAGGTGAGTGCGGAAATTGAATTAACTTAAAAAAATTATAAATTTTTTAGTGAAACTTTCTGAAGACTAATAAAAATATTTATAACGTGTTTCAATGGAAATTTAATTTTTTTTAGTTTTTTCCGTTTCGATATTGAAGATAAATGAGCAAATATTTACTCTTTCTCTTTTTTAGCTTCGGAAAAGAAAAAAAAAACCGATAGTACGCAAATTTTCGTTAGCGGTAAATGCACAAGAAACATCTTATTTGACGACTTTTTTGCGGGTTCTCTGGATCCAGGAAACGCCGTGAAATATTGTGAGATTTTAGATTTCTGTTGAATTCCCACGAAAAAACAGGAAAAAAAGAAAAAGAATCATCTTTTTTTGATTGGCAACGACTTTTCGATCAAGTGCACCGATTTCATACTAGCTATGAATAAACTATTATTTTTTTCTCAGCTCAAAATGAGTTTTTGTGGATTTCTTATTCAAAATAAAATGGGTAATGCGTATTTTAGGTCAAATTTCCAATAAAAAACGTTATTTTTTAGCCCAATTTATATGTAAAAATTATTTTTTAAAGGTTTTTCCTCCCAACTTTACCGGAAAAAAACCGAATGAACTATAACTTTTGATTTTTTTATGATTTTTTTCAAGCTCGAAGTTGAAGGTTTTGAGATTAATTTTTCTCAATGGAAATTGTGTATTTTTTTGGTCATTTTTTTCAATAAAAAGCGTGTTTTTTTGAGATCAAGTTATAAAAAAATATTTTTGTTGGGTTTATTAAACTTTTTTTGGAACCAGTTTAACTTGTCTCCAGAGAATGCCGATCCATTTCACTTCTGCAAAATTCAAATATGAGAAAGAAAACGACGTGGACGTTTTATCGCCAGCTCCAGCGGCTTCAGAGGTTTTTTTTTCATATTGAAAAAATATTTATTGATGAAAAACAATTTAGATTTTACAAGTGGACATGTTATGTCAATTTTGCCTCGCAGCCATCGAAAAATTGAAAGAAAGGCAGGAATCCGAGTCGAATTTTGAAGAAGTTTCCAATTTTTGGAGTGATTCTTCTCAAAAAATGAATTTCAGAACCTTCGAAAGGAATGCGAGACGGCTTATAATAAAACGAGCGAAACCGCTTGTAATTTGATAAATAGGTTGGAAATCAATTCATTGAAGGAAAAATTTGAATGAAAAATATTTCAGTGCAAACCTGGAAACGCTCCGGGAAGATTCGGCGGCTTTGATTTGTACGGAACAAAAATTGTGTTCCGATTTTGAAGGAATGGTGGGTCAAATTTCTCGTTTTTCAAGTCCATTAGTTCAAAGTTTGACTGGAAAAAAATTTTAAAAAAAAATGAAAAAAATGAATAAGTGAATTTCCTGTTTCCCGAACTTTTTCAAATTCTGAGCTTTTTTTATTTTTATTTTTTTCTTGCTTGATACTCTCGAATAAAATGGACATTTTTTTCAAAAAGTTGTTCCGGACTTAAAATAATTAAGGCCATTAACATTTTTTCAACTGAATTTCGATTCACAACTGCAATTCGTAGAAAAATCATTATTTTTGAAATTTTTCGGTGTTTTTTTAGTCTTAAAAAATGCCAGAAATCTTTTTTTCGAACGTTTTACGAAAGAAAAAGGTTGGAAACCTAAGAATCGCTGAAAAAAAAACTGCAAAAAAGTGTCTTCCGTTGCCGGGAATCGAACCCGGGCCTTACGGGTGAGAGCCGTAAATCCTAACCACTAGACCACAACGGACACGTCAGTCTGGCGCTGGTTTCAGGGGGAAGGCATCGAGGGGGGCGCCGCACAAGTGCCATCAGCCGATCAATCGAAGGCCAGTGAACGTGGCGATTTCGACAAGGTCGGTAGAGTTTTGAAACAATGAGGCGTATAAAATATTCAATTTTGAATGAAAACTAAGTTATTTTGAAAATTTTCACTCGTTTTATCTCAATTTTGAAACAAAAAAAAATTTTGAACGAAAATTTTTTGAAAAGAAAAAAAGGAAAAAGGAGAATTTTTCGCTCTTTGTTTGAAATTTTACTCGAACATAATTTTTCCTATCCATTTTCGCCAATCTTTTTCATTATATAATCACTGGGTGATTGAAAAAAATGTTAAAAAAATTATTGATAGTACTTAAAAAAATAAGGGTGGGAAGAAAAAAAGATACGAAAAAAACATGGGAAATTTTTAAGTTTCCTGTATAAAAAAATATCGAAAATTTCAAAATTCAAATCTTTTCTTTTTTCATTTTCTGGCTTTCTTTTAAAGATAATTGAAAATTGTTTTTCAATTTTTGTATTGTTCTATTCTTTTTATTTTGATCACAGTGTTAAAAAAATATTTCTTAAAACTTTTTTTCAACTTTGATTTAAAAAAACTTGTGCAAATTGTGACTATCCGATTTTCCTGAGTAAATAGTCCCACGGAAACAGGCCTTCCTTAAAGGGTTTTCATTATTTTTCCTCGGACTTTCAAAACTGAAATTCTAACTTTTTTAATTTCAGGAAAATTCAAAAACACTCCTCGATAGAGTCAAAAAACGAAGGAGCAGTGGGGAAAGAGGTAACTTTTGGTATTTTTATCAGGAATTGAGGATAATGCGCTCTATTGATAATTTTTTTATCAATATTGCGTAGTTCAAGATTTTAGCGGTTTTGTATTTTTTTTTTTTTCAATACTTAGGATCTTCATAGTGGTGACTCTAGGGGCCGCTTAAGCTTGTAGAAGTAGCCCCTCTAGGGTTCTAGTTAGTGGCACCTATAGGGGGACATTATTTTTTTGATCTCTATGAGAAAAAAATAATTTCCATGCGAAAAAAAGATCAAAAAAAGTAGAGTTTTTTTGAATGAAATAGAGTATAAATTCATCATTTTTGTTTTTCAATTATTTAATCTTGACAAAAATTGAAACACCCCTATAGGGTCCACTCAAGATTAAGGGGCTTATATGGCAGATTTCAAACCCCTATAGTGGTAACTTTTTTGTTTCCTATAAGGGCTGTTTTTCCCGTGACCCCTATAGAAAACTCTGGTTTCTAAGAAAGACAAAAGACTATTTTCATCAGAAATTGAACTTTTTCAGAACGAACCCATCAAAATTTCGGAAATCGAACTGGAACCGGCTCAATTTTTCCCGACTCCGAACCAACATTTGAACTTTACAATGATTGTTGACGATATTTAGTTTTTCAATTTAATAAATAGTTTATTGAACCCGCTGAAAAAATGCATTTACAACAATAATAAATGGAAAAAACACGTGTGAACACAGGAATTTTGGGTTTTGAGATGAACAAGCACTGGGAGAAGCTCAATCGGAATAAATAAGTGAATAAATAAATAAATAAATAATACTTCGAACGAGTAGATCAAGTGAATAATGGAAGGTAGTATGATGTATTATTTTTTTACAGAAAAATGCGGGTTTTCAAGCACTTCAAGTAGGATTCTAGGCAGTGGAGGGAATTTTTTTGGAAAAGCAATGATTAAATTTAAAGGCGCATGGTGAAGGGTCTTGACGGGAATGAATCAAAAAAAGCTTTAATAACACGGTTTTTATTTTTCTTTTTATGAATTTTACAAGCTTTTATAAATCCGAAAAATGTTCTTAATTGCATATTTTTTTCATTTTTTATATTTTCTAAATTGATCAGGACGCAAAAAATTTTTTTATTGGACGATTTTTTTCCTTATTCTTTCTGAACAACCTTAAAGTACTTTAAATTCACAAAATTGGGTCAAAAGAAAAAATAATTTTTCACATTTTATGCTTTAACTTTGTTCTTAAAAAAATTAAATAAAAGCGAATTTTTTTCACGGTTCCCTCAAATGTTAATAAATCGCAAAATTGGGTTAAAATATGATTTTTATGAACTTTTTCTTTTAACTTTCCAAACTCATTCAATCGGTCCCAAGCTGCCGTTGGACAACTTGAGTTTGTTCAGCTTCAGATCAGGAAAAGGCTGGCCGACTTTTTGCTGGGAGGGTGTACGTGAAATCGGTTTCGGGATGCCGGTCAGGTTGGAGAGGGAGCGTTTGAGTTGAGGGTCGAACTTGGTCAGGGAATGTTGACGGGCCGAGGGAAGTCGGACTCCTGTCGGGAGGGCCGATCGAGTTGGTGCGGCTCCCGCTGGAGCTGCTGGAAATTTTTCCGTTGTGGACTACACACAGTTCTGACTTGTGTGCTCTATCGCACAGCTTGTTGTCAAAACCCTTAAGTGATCCTTATAGACCTCGGCAACGCAAACCGGACTTATCTGAGCACTTCTAGTAATCACTCTAGCGGTGTCAAAACTCTTAAGTGATCCCTATAGACTTCACTAACGACCGGACGCGCCCCGGACGTTTCTGTGAAGTTCTAGTGATCACTCTAGCGGTGTCAAAACTCTAAAGCGATCCCTATAGTCCTTGGTATCGCGAACCCGACTTATTCGAGCGTTTCTAGTGATCACTCCAGCGGTGTCAGAACCCTTAAGTGATCCATATAGAGCTCGGTAACGACCGCACTTATCTGAGCACTTCTAGTGATCACTTTTGCGGTGTCAAAACTCTTAAGTGATCCCTATAGACCTCGGGAACGACCGGACTTATCTGAGCCATTCTAGTGATCACTCTAGCGGTGTCAGAACCCTTCAGTGATCCCTATAGATCTCACGACCGGACTCATCTGAGCACTTATAGTGATCACTCTAACGGTGTCAGAACCCTTAAGTGATCCCTAAGACCTCGCAGACGAACGGACGCGCCCCGAACGTTTTTGGACACTCCTAGTGATCACTTAAGAGTTTTGACGCGGCTATAGAGGCCACTAAGGTCCGAGGCTATAACCAATTTTCGAACCCAAGTATTGATTGGTAGAATTTGAGAAAACCCGTTAAATAATACGGAAGTATTCACTTAAGAAGACTTAGCAGCCCTAGAGAAACCCCTTCGCGGCAAACTAGCTTTGCTTGGCATCAAGCCTGTCTGCGCTCTCTTTTCTCTCACTTATAAGGTTAGGGAATGAAACGAGCTTCGGTGAGAGAGAGGAGAGCGCAGACAGGCCAGTAAAATTCCAAAATTTCAAATTTCAAACTGACGAGCGATTTTAAGCGGCTGCCTCTTGATTATACCATCATCTGCCATAGTTTTCTGAAATTAGAAATTCTCAATATTTTTCGAAGATTATTTAAAGTACCACAGTCGTAGTCGTAGTGGTCGTGACAACATTTGGACGATTATAACGAGTCTGAAATTAAGAAAAAGTTCAGAAATGGAAAATGAATTGATTTCACCGTCGCCGCCGCTGAAGAAGCTCTCTGAGTGGCACCTTCCAAAGTTGAGTTTTTAACGACTGAAAAAAGATTCAAGTCAAAAAATCAGTAATTTTTTTCATTATTTCAAGCTTCTTATGGAGTTTGGATACTTATGAAAGCCAGAGTGATCTCTATAGGGGCTACCTTGGTGGCTCTTGTAGACTCCACTGTAGCGTCCATTTTACTTCCCCTATAAGGAGCTCTAAAGCTTGCAGAAGGGACCACTCTAGGAAAGCATGCTAGTGGTCCCTACAGTAACAAAAAATAAAAGTAGGCGCCCAGATCTGATTAACATTGAGAAAATTAGGAAATCAAGGGTATAGGCCATTTCGCGCCAGCAAAAGGCCAGGTCAAATTTAACCAACTTTCGCTTCAAGACCATTGTTTCTTGCCGTTATAAAGGCAGAAATTTGATCTAATTTGGTATACGGTCTTTTTGGCGGGAACAAAAACGTGACAAGCTGGCGCGGAAAGGGCTACATAAAAAACAATTTTACAAATCCTTCAAACAAATATATATAAATGGTGAAAATGCATTGTCATCTTCTTGGATTTTTGTCTTTTTCACTCATTTACTCGGCTTTTTCAGCCGTTCTCATGTAGTTCTTCTTCTTGAAAGCTTCCAATTTTGATGCGACTCTCAAATTTCGGTTACAAAATTCGCCTTTTTTCATCTTATAACTTGAAAAACCTTCCTAAGGGCTTGGATCACAAAAAACGCTTCCTTAAAAGTCAAAAAAAGGGCAAAATTAATTTTAAAATATCGTTTTAAAAGTTCAAAAAATTGACCTTGAGGGCAACATGCCAATTTCCCCTAAATTCATGAGAATTCGCAAATTTTGGACCGAGAATTTTATATTTTAAAAAAACCAAAAAAATTGAAATCCGTAGAAAAAAAGAAGAAGAGGCAAACATTCAAGAAGTTGGACACTTGAATTTTTGAACTTATAGATTTTTGCTTCATTTTAGGGATTCAAAGAACCTCTCTCACATGTTTAAAGGAGCATAGAGCGGATTCAAAAAGTGTCCTAACAGTTCTTTGAAGTGTCTGTATCTCTTCAAACCCAAAAAAAATTACTTTGGATAGACTATGTATCTTTTTTGAATGACCAAGTACCGAACTCCAGGAGGAAGAGCTGATTTCAAAAATTTTGAAAAAACTAGAGATTAAAACTAGATTTCAAGCCCCGGTGTGACTAAAATGATAGTAAGTTCAGGAGAAAGTACTAATTCATGAAAACTTAAGAAGCCACCTTTGAAAATGGTCTTCCCATATATGATATTCTCAAACTTGCAAGCCCCATGATATTCTGCATACCATTCGGAGCAGGTCTAGACGAGCTGATCGAAGTTCCGACGTTGTTGATCTTCGAGGTGATCGCGGCGAATTTCGGAGCAGGTCTCGCGACGAAAGCCGGTCGAGAAGCACTGGTCGGTCTGGACAAGGCCGGTTTCGGAGCAGAAGTGGGTCGTTGGACGACGTTCGGCGTGACTATCGGCTTCGAAGAAAGGCCGGCGACTCTTGGGAGAGGCTTCATGGAAGACGAGGAAGCGGTTCTGACTGGAGTCGGGGCTGGCTTGGGTCGGACTTGAACTGAACGAGCTGCGGCAACTACTGGCTTTGGAGGAGCTGGACGAGCTACGAAAGGAGCAACCGCCGGCTTCGGAGGAGCTGGTCGAGCCGCTGGAGGAGCTGGCCGAGGTCTCGGAGCGACCGCCGCCGAGGGAACCGCCTTCTTCACCGGCGCCGCAGCCGAAGTCGGCTTTTTCGAAGGAGCTGGACCACCTCCGACGCCGCTATTCTCCGCTAATCGTTTCATCTCCTCGCTGGCTATCTTACCATAGGTCTTTTCGAGTTCCTCGACCATTTGGGGGATCTAAAAACTGATTTTTCTTATGAAAAGCCGTGCTGAAAACCCTGTCGGCCTTGAGTTTGTCCTCGAAGATTTCGGAGAAGAGGCGTTGGGCGATTTTGTCGCCGACGCATTTGCTCGTCGCGGCGACGATTCGCAGCGTTTCTTCGCGAACGTCTTTGTCAGCGTCGTTGGCCGCCTTGGAGACGGCTTCGATCAGGGCTTTCAGGCCGTCGATGTCCATCGTCGTCGAGTCGTTCTTGGCGATGACTCTGAAGGAAATGTTCTGTCATTTTTTAGTGAAAAATAGTTTAAATGAGTGAGTTTCTTACTCAAAACTTTCTGGAAAAAAATCTCCATTTTTTTAAGATCTCTGAAAATTTTCGATTCCCCCCTGCAAACCTGGCCAAAAAAGCGGCAGTTTGAGCCCTCGTCTGCGGATTTTTCCCGGTCAAGGCGGCACTCAGGGCCTCTGTATAATTCGTCAGAGTTGTCTGAAACAAAAATTCTTTTTCTTTTATTTCTACTTTGAAAAAAACCGTAGTAGCGGCCGAATCGATTAATGAATTCAAAGCGTCTCGCAAAACCTGCTTCTTGTCTTTCAACTTGTCGAAAGACACGGGGAAAAGCTGGAAAATCGATTTTTTCAAGTATATTTTATGAATTGATTGTTATACCCGGATAGCAATGGGAGAAAAGGAAAATCTGGCCTTGACGGCTAGTCCTGCAAGTACTTCGGCAGCACAGGAGGCGACATTGACGTTGACGTCTTTTTCGATGATCTGTTGGAGAAATCAAATAAGTTCTGATAAAGTGGACCTTGACTGAAACTTTTTAAATCTTTGCTGAGATTTTTCTTACCAAAGTCCCAAAAAAAGAGATTTTTAAGAACTTTCACTGTTTTTTTCCCTAATTGAAACTCCTTAAAAACCCTGAAATTCTTTTTTCCTTTACCAAGCATACATGGGAAAGTCCTGAAAAAAATGAAGGGGAAGGGGGGCGGACTTGGCACGAGAAAATGGGGGGACTTGACAAAAAAACCGTCAGAAAAATTTTTTTACATGAAGGTCGAGTTTTTCGAACTTATGGTGTACTTAAAAATGTGCAAGGATGAAATTTTAAAGTTGCGAAGAATTAGAGCAAACTTTTTTCTATGACAAAAGCCAACTATGAAAATTCAGAACTCCAAAAATACAAATTTGTCAGAAATCCTAAGGCAGACCCACGAAGAACTTCCATATTTCTCACAAAAACTGCCTTGTGTGATGGAATAAAAAAACGACGAAACAAATGACTTCAAGTTTTTTTTCCCGTCTTCTTACCTTGACCAAAACGACGGCGATTTCTCTAGTCCTTTCGCTGATTTCACAGCGACCCACAGCATCGACAGCTTTTTTCAGGGTTTCACAGCCCTCGAGGCGCTCTTTCCAGTTCTTGTCGACCAACTGGAAGATAGAGGTATTTTCTTTGAGCTTTAAAAAAATTCTTTGGGGTTTTAAAAATCTATGAAAACAAGGTGTTTCGTTAAGAGTGAAGCTAAAGGCTAAAAAAACTCAAAAATAGTTCAATATAAAAAAACTACTTGAAAGTTCCTTAAAACTTCCAGTTTTAGGGATGAATTAGTCAAAAAAATTAGATAATAACTTTCTAACAAAAAAACCCCTAATTAAATCCTTTTTTTGTCTTTCAATTTTTTTCTACCTTATTAGGAAAGTTAGTGGAAGAAAATGCAAAATCAAAAAAATGAAGGGGGCGTGGTCAAAATCACCGCCGTTCCCATGTGACGTCATGGGAAAAAAACAGGAAATATTAAAGGCGCATGTTCAATGGGTCATGAGACGAATCTACTTCTCATTTAAAAAAACGCGATTTTTTTCCGTTTTTTTTTTTTTGAACACATGAAACGCGAAATGCAAAATAGCCACCAGAAAGTGAAAAATATAACTGAATTTCAGAAATTCAGATAGTATTTCGAATTTCGCGAAAATTGTTTAAACACGGTATGTGCGAGAACGGCGCAGTGTATGCACACGACACACTACACTTTACGGGAAAAAAAAAATATGGGCGGGCCAAAAAACGCCGTGATGCGGGAAACTGATCCAAAGCACATATTTCTTCAAATTTGAAGTTTTTTTTTGAAAAAGTAAGAGTTTTAATGAGATCTCAAGCTTCATATGATGATTTTATTGCTTAAAATGAAATATTTTTTGAAGCTTCGAATGATTTTCAAGCTTCTAAACTGGATAGAAAGTAGGAAAACCTGAGTCTCAACGGTTTTCGGGACATTTGCCGTGACATCGACCGGATCCAACAAGGTCCATGGATCAATTGCCGTTGAAGTTACAATTTGAGAAGCTCCGGAAGCTGTTTCTTCTCCATTTTCCTCCTGAAAAATCAGAAAATCCAGGAAAATCAGGAGAAATTCACTTGAGCTTCATCTCCAGTGGCTCCGGTCTGAGCAGGTCTCGCCTTGGCTTTTTCCGCATTTTCAGCCTCCCATTCTTCTCTGGCCTGCTTCTCGTATTGCTCGATCTGAAAAGGGCGGAATTTTGATTTTTTAAAGTTCATATACGAGGGAAATCAAAGAAAATGTTGATGAGGGCCGTAGCGCAATAGGTTGTGTTCCGGACTACGGTCCACAGGGTCACAAGTTCGATCCCCGCCAAATGTTAGCTCAATTTCGAACAAAGATGGTCGCATTTGGAATGGCTCAAAGCGTCGCGGTCGCGTTGCTTTTCAATACAAACTATTCTATTTTCGCGCTCCAACAAACTTTTCTTTCTAAAATTTCCGGCCGCATTTGGAATGGCTCAAAGAGTCGCGGTCGCGTTGCGTTTCAATCTAAACGATTCCTTTTAGTCCGCTTCAATTTTTTTCCAAATACTCTGGTCGCATTTGGAATGGCTCGAAGCGTCGCGTTTCAATAATACCCATTCCGTTCATCCCACTCCAACAAATTTTTCTTTCTAAAAATTCTGTTCGCATTTGGAATGACTCAAAGTGTCGCAGTTCGATATAACCAATCTCATTTTCCTTTACCAACTTTTTCAAGTCGTTTCTGGTCAAGTACTCATGTTTATTCAACCGTTAGCCATTCCAAATGGGACCATGAGCTAAATAATCGTTACGAGGCCAACAAATCTCACTTTTGGAGTGACATAAATAAATAGTTCGCTAGAGCGCACTTTGGTCTTGATAAAATGGCCGTCAATTCAAAGATATTTCCAAAAGTTCATTTTCTTTGATTTTTTTGTTAGAAAAAAATCAATTTTTCATTTTTTTCTGAAAGAAGGTGAAGATAAATGATTAAGGAACAAGTTTAAAGCTTCAAAATTTCAAAAAAACTTTCAAATATTCCAAATTTCGGAAGAGTTAAGATTTTTATATGAAAATAAAACGAAGCTTGAAAATAAATAAAAAAACGTGACGATCCTCTCGAAATGACCGTGAAAATCTAGGGTATTTCCATAAATTGGCGCGTTTCGGCTCGACGACATTCTGAGGAGAGATGTCGTCGGAGGATTCAGATGACATCGTTTTGCCCAAAGACGATGAGGAGCTCCACACGCGCAGAGACAAGTACAAGGTTTCAGTAATTTCTTGGGCGGAAAAAAAGTTCTTTTTATAATTTTTTTGAAGCGGATAATCATTTATAAATGTCTAAAACCTCTCATTTGTATAATATTTTTGAAAAATCATATTTGAGGTGGCAAAAATGTTGGGAAAAGGTGGCTACGGGGCCGTCTACGAAGTCATCCGCGTCAGTGACAACGAACATTTCGCCATCAAGTGCGAAAAAGCGACGGCTGTCAAAAAAGTGAGGATGTCAGGAGAGAACTGGTTAAAATGTGATAACTTTTCTTTACATTAAAAGTTGTCGAAACATTTTCAAGTTCTGGCTTTTCCAGGCAAAGTTAGAAGTCCTGAAAAGTCAGAAAAAAAGTGAAGATATTAAAAAAGAACTGATAAAAGTGTCATTTCGAAACTTCCATTGCTTTTCTTTAATGGAAAAAATAAACTTGTCGAGATTTTAAGAATCTATGGCAGAAGCCCACAAAAGGGCTGCAAAAAATTCGCTAAAAAGGTTTCTTTTGTGGCCCTCTAACAGGCTGCCGCTAGGACTAGGGCCAAAAACGGATGGATAAGGGCGAAAATAGGGTGATAAAAGGGCGCCAAGAGAACCTTTTTAGGGCTCAAAATGGGCGAGAAAAGGGCAAAAATAGGGTGATAAAGGGCGCCAAGAGAACCTTTCTAGGGCTCCAAGCGGGCGGAAAAAGGGTGATTATGGGCTGATAAAAAGGCGCAAAAAGAACCTTTCTAGGTTTTAAAACGAGTGGGAAAAAGGCGCCAAGAGAACCTTTCTAGGGCTCAAAACGGGCGCAAAAAAAGGACGATTGAAGGCTGATAAAAGGGCGCCAAGAGAAACTTTTTAGGGCTCAAAACGGGTGGAAAAAGGGCGCCAAGAAAACCTTTCTAGGGTTCAAAACGGGCGGAAAAGGGCGATTATGGGCCGATAAAAGGGCGCAAAAAAACCTTTATATGCCGTAGATACCTTAGAAACTATATTCTGCTGACGGAAAAGTAATTGAAACATTAAAACGATTTTTTTCCCTTCAGAATGAAAAATTCAGGTGTTACTGATGGACTCGAACGTGATGCAGGGCGCCAAACAGATCAGCAGCAAGCATTTCTGTCAGGTCCTCGACCGCGCTCACGTCAGGGAACGCTTCAATTTTATCGTTATGAAATTGGTTCGTTGGCTTCTTTTTTTACAGCTATATTCTTGAAAATCGGCCGGAGGAAAGTTTGTTCAGATTTTGAATGTCAAGTGGTCGCTCAAGCTCCGCCCCTAATGGCGCGATAAACCAATCAGAGAGCGAGCCATCCACAGAGTGTTTTTGAATGACGTCATTGCACTTGACATTCAAAACTGAACAGAATATACTTCTTGATATCAAAGACCCTAAAAGTCCCAAGTGCCCAACTTTCCATTTTTGGAGAAAGAACACCTCAAAGTCTACGAAAACCTTCAAAAAGCTTGAAAATTAATCTTTTCAGCCTCCAAGTTTCTTGAAAAATTCCCTATTTTGGAATTTTTAAAACCACAAAAACGCTCTAAAAATAAATGTACTCCAGCTCATACCCAAAACGTCTCAAAACGGGCTTTGGAAGAAATTTAATTTAAAAAATAAGGATTTTAATGTAATTTGAGCCTTATTCGTTATAGATTTGTTTTTAAAATAAAAAAAATCTACAGATTGGAAAGAATCTTTGGGATCTGAGGGTCGATAGACAAGATGCCCGTTTCACGCTAAATACGGCTCTAAAATCGGCCAACCAGTGCCTCATCGCCATTGAACAGTTGCACAGGGTTCGTTTTGAAATTGAAAAAAAAAATAGAAAATTTATCGAATTTTTTGAGGGTCATTTTGAGTCAAAAAAAGTTTTTAATCTTTTGGAATTCGAAAAAATAATTGATAAAACGTCCCATTCTGTAATGACTGAATAAAAAAACCTCATTTTCGTCGCTAAAAATTGGAAAAACATTAGAAAATGCTCTAATTTTTTTGAGACATCAAGTCGTTCGGAGAAATTTCGTTTTTTTGATTTTTTTAGGAACTTTTTATAAGTACTATGAGAGCACAATATGACCTCAAAAAAAAATTTTAAACCTGGTGAAACTTCAAAAAAAAAATAAATAAAAATCTCTTTTTAACATATTTTCACGGAAAAAAGTCCATTTTTCGAGCCAAAAGCTCATTTTTGCCTCTAAAAATTGGAAAACCTTGGAAAATGCTAAATTTATTTGTTTCAAGTTTGGCTATCTTCACCGCGACATCAAGCCGGGAAATTTCGCGGCGGGAAGAAAAGAGTCACACGAACACCACATCATATTCATGTTGGATTTCGGCCTTTGTCGGGAATTCATCAAGCGTGACGTTCATTTTTATTTTTTTCTCTTTTTCTTTATTTTTTTTCTTTTTCTTTATTTTTTTTTTTTTCATTACCTAATGGTCAAAATTTAAAAAATGCGCCGCCTTGTGGAGCTTTTCTTGAAGTTTCAGAAGATATCGTTTTTTTCTTTAAAAACTGTTCCAATCCCACCAAATTCCGTTTATTTAAACTTAAAAAAAGCTCAAAATAATCATTTTTTTCAATGAAAAAGCGAAAATGTCTCAATTTTTCGCTTTTTCATTTCGAAAAAACATTTTTTTCGACCAAAAAAATCTAAAAATTTGATCACGATCGATAGCTCTCAAGGTGGTAATTCCTTTGATATGAACGAAAAAAAAATTTAAAAATCGAGAAGAAAAGTGCATGGAAAAAAATTCGCTTTAATGAAATTAAAAATTTTTTTGACTCAGCTTTTTTTAATAGGTTGGACACAGTTAGAAATTGATGAAAATGATAAATTCCAGAAGCTTTTTCTCACGTTCACGAATATTTTTTGACAGTTTTATTTTGAACTCCAGAAAAAAACTATTTGAATCAATATAGAATAGTTATTATTCATTTCTTTTATGTTAACAAACTTTTTGTAATCCTAGTACCCAATTATATTGCTAATAACATGTCTATAAACATTGAAATTGAAGGAAAATAAAGATATTCGAGCAATGAGGGCGTCGGCGCCGTTTCGCGGCACAACACGCTACGCGCCACTTAGCGCCATGCTTCAGGTTCTTTTTTGAAACTTGGAAAATGGAAAAATTAATTGGGGCAATCAAATCGTCTTGTATCAATTGGAAAAAAAGGCTCCAACCTCAAGTCAATCTCTCAATTTTTCTCTTTTAATGGGGGAGAAAAAAAATGAAACTTGAAAAAGATCGGAATTTGGAGAAATTGATGAATATTTTTCCTCAAGAATTTAAAAAAATATACCTAAAGAGCAAAATTATGAAAAATTTCAAAAAAATCTAAAAAAAATATTTTTGTGGGAAAAGGAATTTCATGTGCGGTATATTCTGGTCTTGTTGATACGTAAATATTTTTTTACCGTTATTGAAAAAAATTGGAAGTATCAGAAAAGTATATTCTTTAAATTGCGAAGATTTCGCGAAGTTCGACAACTATTATCTTAAGTTTAAAAATCCAAAAAAAAATTGGAGTATGCGATATTGCGTCTCGGTTTGTACACCCTGAACATCATAGTTCACGGAAGAAACAAAATAAAAGTCGATACATAATTAAAATTAGAGCATAGAATTTGAGCTAATATTTAAAAAAAACAGAAAGATCAATCGCGAAAAGACGACATCGAAGGATGGCTTTACATGGTCGTCGAGTGGACTTCTGGCGGCCTTCCATGGCGAAAATTAAAGGTTCAAAATCCTTTTTTTTAGAAATGAACGAAATTTGAGGCTACCGACCGCGAAAAAGTCCTGCAATACAAGCAGGACATCCGTGCAAAGCCCGACTATCTCGACGATTTTTTTTACAACTGCCCAAAGCGCGAATTCAAGAGGATAATGGATGTGGGAGTTCAATAAAACTCTAAGAATTTGGAGAAGAATACTCCGGAAAAAAAGATCTGCTAGTCTTCAAAAAACAGCGTCAAAAACGAGCTGAACAATTTTAAACCATTTTCTGATAAAGATAAAATCTAGCCCACTCAATTTTACTTTACAAGGTTAAAAAAAAATCACAAAATAATGAAAATTTTTGAATATTCACTTCCAGCAACTCAATAAAGGGGAAAGTACAATGAAAACAGTTTTTAAAGATTTTCTCTCTCTCTCAAATGTGACTTGAAAAATGGAATTTCCATCCTAAGACTATTCACCATAACTTTGAAATCACGGAAAATTAATTGGTAAAGTCGAAAAATCGATATATATTTTCAGTACATCGACACTTTGGACTATTACCAAGTGCCCGACTACAAGTTTGTTCACTTCTGCGTTCAACACGCCGAAAAGGTTAGAGAGATAAAACTTAAGAACTTCTTATGAAATAAAGAGAAGTGTAAAAATATGAAAAAAGGGGCTACTTCCGAAGATTCGAATTTCGGAAAGAAATATAGAAAGAGCGGGCTGAATTTTTAAATTTTAGCCTGATTAGTGATAAGAAATCTTAATGTTTCTTTTTGAAATTTATAATTTTTTTCGGATGCTCCTCGACAGATCCACCTTTTTGAATTCCCACATTCTCGAAACTTTCGAAATTTGGGCTTAATTTTGAGTTTTTTTCTAAAGCTTACTGGAACAGTACTGAAAAAAACAATAATTTTTGATATTTTTCCTTTGAAAAAAATTGTGAAAAATTTTTTTAAAAAAATTTTTTTCTCATTAAATCTTTTTTTCTTGATACTCTCCTTCGACCTCTTTAAACTATCCAAGTTCAATTTTTACGCATTTTTTTTTTGAAAATCGAGCCTAAATTTGAGTTGAGCTTTTCCTTCCGAGGCTTACTGTAACAGTATTGAAAACCAAGAGATCCTTTTGTCCCTCGAAAAATTGTGAAATTTCCAGGCAAACGTTCCCTTTTTTGAACGCTCTTTCGATCTCTTTAAACTATCCAAGTTCAATTTTTACGCATTTTTTTAAAAATCGAGCCTAAATTTTGAGATTCCCCTTCCAAGGCTTACTGTAACAGTACTAAAAAGCACAAAATTCAATTATCCCTTCAAAAATTGTGAAAATCTCCAGGCAAACGTTTACTTTTTTTGAACGCTCTTTCGATCTCTTTGGAGTATCAAAGTTCCAATTTTTAAATTTTTTTTTAAATTTTGAGCCTTTCCTTCCAAAGCTTACTGTAACCGTATTGAAAAACAAGTAGTTCAATTTTCCCTTGGGAAAATTGTTGAAAATTTCCAGGCAAACTTTTACTTTTTTTAAACGCTCTTTCGATCTCTTTGAAGTATCAAAGTTCAGTTTTATTTTTTTCAAAAGTTGAGCTTTTCCTTCCAAAGCTTAACTGTAACAGTACTGAAAGCAGTAAAGCCCAATTTTTTTTAATAGACTATAAGAATTGTTCCAGGCAAACAACTGCAAGGAAACGGACCCTCTGGACTGGGACCCGGACACGCCCTACAACGGCCCGAAGGAGACCCCCGGGGACGGCGTTCCCATCACCTACGAACGTCTTCAGAAGCTCGACATCGACCAGACGATCGAGGCTTCGAAACGAAAAGGTTCCGTCGGGAAACAGGTCAGTTTTTTCCTTTGATTCCATCAAAAATATCGATTTTCAGCCGAAAAAGGGCAAGAAGGCTCAAACACCAAAGGACGAAGAGAAGGATAAGAAATGAATATTTTCTCATTTTTTTGTTTTTGGACAAGTTTAGGCGAGATATCGCGGCTGATGACTATATTTTAAGCCCAAAAAAAATGGAATAAATAGTCAAAAAGCATCAAAAAGTGAGATTTTTAGCGAAAAAAGGCTCAAAAACCGCCGGAAGATGAAGAAAAGATCCAGGAGAAAATTTTCCTTTTTTTTTCGTTTTTTATTTTATTTGGAGAAAAGGTAGAAGTTAAAGCAGGGAATCGCAAAAAAAAAACAGCATCTTCTAGGCAACAGTTAGCGAGAACGAATATAAAAAAATCCACACTTCCCCGGAAAAAAAAATGAGAACCTCTTGAATATTATAATCTTTTAGGGTTCATTCAAGAGCTCACTGAAGTGATAAAAGCATTAAAAATAAGAAAAATTGAGAAATCCCACGTCATTTTTATTTTTTCTTTACCTGTACCTGTAACTAAAGAAGCTACCAAGGATCATTTTCCATTCTAAAAAAAAGCCTGAAAATTTTTATGGACATTAAATTTTCAAATAAGATGAAGCAAGGAGCCAAAACTTTGCCGTTTTCAAGCAAATTTTTGGAAAAAAAAATAGTTCATTCGCCGGGACTTGACAGTTTTTGCGTGTCTGCGTCTCTCTGTTCCCTCATCGACAAGGTCAGAGAAACGTGAAAAAAGCAGGTAAACATGAGAGGGATGTCGAGGGACGAGGAGGGCGCAGAGAAGTCTGATCCTTCCAAATCGGGACAAAAAAATTGTACCTTTTCCATTTTTGCGTTGCCCGTGGCAAGAAGGGCTTTATAGAAAAAATTACTGAAGCTAATTTTTAATATTGACTTTTTCCGATACCTTATTCTTTGGGTGAAAGAAACAACTTGAAATTTTTCCGATTCCAGCAAATTTTGACGAAAATAACGCAAAAACCTGTATTCCTAGCTCCTATTTCGACGATTCATGCTCTGCCAAGGACTTTAGAAAAAGGATCACTGCTATTTTTTTTAAATTCCTTCAAACTTCTGAACCGCACCTATTTTACTAAACTTCTATCCGTTAATCATTCTGTGTTTAATTTCCTTAGAAGCGGCCTCAAAGGCCCTGGGGAAAGTGTTCAGAAATGAACAAAATGTTGATTGATTTCATTACCTTTTCCATTTTCGCGTTGTCCGTGGCGATGGGGCCGAGAAAAGCGGCCGCTCCAGGGCCCAGAAGCCTTCGGATCGATCCGAGAGCCGCGCAGGCCTTGTCCCGAACCGTCACATCACTGTCACTCGCCATCTATATTTTTGAATAGTCAATCGAGCTTCTTCGTATGATCGTTGCTCACAAGAAAAGCATTTCAAGATTCTGAAATTAATCTTAGGAACGCCAGAGTGACCATTAGAGGGACAACTTTAGGCTCCCCTTAAGCGACCACTTAACCTCTCTCTATAGGGCGCTAAAGCTAACAAAAGTGGTCCCTCTAGGCGTTTTTGTCAGTGACCACTCTAGAGGAGCCAGATTTTCAGATAAACTATGATGTTTACCCGCCAGAGTGGCCACTAGAGGGACAATCTTAGGGAATTTTGAAGGCTCCCTTAAGGGACCACTTCACCTCTCTCTATAGGGCGCTGAAGCTCACAAAAGTGGTCACTCTAGGAGAGCCTGATAGAATTTTTAAAACATTTTAATATTTACCCGCCAGAGTGGCCACTAGAGGGACAACTTTGGGGGATCTTCCACGCTTCCCTTAACTACCCACTTCACCTCTCTCTATAGGGCGCTGAAGCTCACAAAAGTGGTCACTCTAGGAGAGCCTGATAGAATTTTTTGAAACATTTTAATGTTTACGCGCCAGAGAGGTCACTAGAGAGGTAATCTTAAGAGCTCTTAAAGGCTTCCCTTAAGGGACCACTTCACTTTCCCTATAGAGCGCTAAAGCTCACAAAAGTGGTCACTTTAGGCGTTTTGTCAGTGACCATTCTAGAGGAGCCAGATTTTCAGAAAAACTATGATTTTTACCCCCCCCCCAAAGTGGTCCCTAGAGGGGCAATCTTAAAGACTCTTGAAGGCTCCCCTTAAGGGACCACTTCACCTTCCCCTCACATGAATGTTGCAAAATGGGCCACACTAGGGGAGCATTCTGGCGGTCCCTCAAAAAAGACAAACAAGGCTCCAAAAAATTAAAAAATTAAAAGACCGCTATAGGGACCACTTAAGCTTTAGGGGCATAGTCTTCAGACCCTTCACCCCTATAAGGACCATTTAAATTTTAGCCCTCTAATAACTGATTTTTCTCTAATCTCTCTAGGGACCACTCCGGTGTTTTCGTGAAGCTTCTTAGGCTTCATAAATTGTCGAAAAATATGCGAAATAGCGTGCAGAACAGCGAAAATTCAAACGGCGACTTTTCCGATTTTTTCAAATCGCTACGGAACTTTCCGACGGCCACCTTTCCGCCGAATCTTTTTACGACTTTTTTTCTCGATAAAATCTTTGTTTTAAATCTTCCTATATAAAGTAGGTAGTTGGTTCTGATTTAAACACAAAGAAATAGGAAAATAATGTTAATAAATGTTTTTAAACCGAAAAATATAAGGGAAAAGTCGGAAAAAGATTCGGCGGAAAGGTGGCCGTCGGAAAGTTCCCTAGCGATACGAAAAAATCGGAAAAGTCGCCGTTTGAATTTTCGCTGGTCTTTTTTTCATTCTACCTTCATGACAGCGAATGTGTAAATCGATTTTTTTCGCAAATAAAGTATATATTTAAAATATTCCTGAAACGGGGTTCAGTGTTACTAACGAATTTTTCATTTTTTTCCCGGAAAAATTTTTTTAAATCTATATTCATATATTCTTTTTTTCCGCCATTACGAATTCTAGAAAACACGTTTTAGAACACAAAAATTCATTGATACGTTCAAAAAAACTCAAATTTTTTTTTAGAATAGTTTTCTCAAAATCTCGATTTTCCCTTAAGAGAAAAACTTTTGGAAATTTCCCTTCAAAAAAATAATAATGAACCTTGACGACCAATGGCGTGACGGCTTTGAAGAAGGGAACATCAACGGCGTCAAGAAATTTACAATATCTGCAAAAAAATACAACTTTATTCGAAAAAAATCACGAAAATTCCAACTTATAAATGAATTCGAGAAGGGTTTGCTTGACTTCTGGCGACGGCAGAGCCATTCCTTCCATTAAATCTTTTTGGATTCGTTCCGGAATCGTCTAAATTCAATAAAGTTATCGAATTTTTTTGACGTTATTTTTGGCTATAAGTTTTCTAAATTCATAGTTTTTCAAGTTTTTCTGGTCCTTAGAAAACCGTCTGAAGGCTTCTTTGACCTGGAGAAGTTTCAAAAATTTTGGAAAATCCAAGAAAAAATTGAAAAAAAAAAGCTGTTTTATACCATTTTTTTGACCATGGAAATGCAAAAATCAGCCTAAAAGTTCTACTTTCCGTTAAATATTGAACTTTTTTCTCCGAATTAAAAAAAAACAATAAAATTTTTCATCCAAATTAAAATACATATTTTGTGAATTGTATCCTGTAAAAACCTCCAAAATTCAAAAAAACCCAACAAAAAGGTTCCTTGAAACAGGCTTATAATCTATTATTTTACAATTTCGATATTGAGTATTTTATAATGATAAGCTCATCATAAAAAAATACCAAAAAAATTGATGAAAATCTTTTTGAAAAAAAGAATTTTTTTCTTCAGAATAAATTAAAATTTAATATTTTTTTCTTCCATTTTTCAAAAACTGAACCGTTTGGGAAACGGCAAAAAGAGCACTGGAAACGGCGTCGCGGACGTTTTTTTCTTCTTGTCTTTTGATCTTTTGATCAGAAATGGGAGGACCTGGAAATTAAAATGTGTAAATTTTTTTCGATTTAATAACAAGTTATAGCGTAATTTTTTTGTGAGAATTCGCGAAAAAAATGAAATTCGCTGGATTTCTGTTTTAAAAACTTCGGGAAAAAAAACCATTTATAGCCGATTTATACTGTTTTGAAGCTCGGACAAATTCGAAGAAACGTAATTTCAAGCTTAAAAAATGAGATAAACCCATAAAAAAAATTTTTTTCGCAAGAAATTTTGTTTTCGGTTTAAGAAGCTTTAAAAGTTTCAGTCAATTTCCAACTAAATTTCGAGCGCCTAAAACAGAAAAACGGATTTTTTTTGATATTTCTCGACAAAAAAATGTACATAAAAAGGTACATAAAGGGATGTTTTGAAAGAAAAGGTACATCTAATAATCTAAAAAAGAAAAATCCTACCATTCCGACAAATGGACCAAATTTGGTTCGAAGACCCTGGGCCAACAATTCGGCAGTTCTTGCCGCCGTGGAAACCACGACGATGTTGGATTCTCGGTCGAGAATCTGCAAGAAATTTATTTTCAAATGTCAAGGAATCTAAGAATTTAAAGTAAAATGACAAGGAAGCCAGTATTTTGAGAAGAAATGTCAATAAATAGAGGAATTTCGGGTAATTCAAGACGAAATATGGAAAAATGTTGAAATTTAGACGGAGAGGTAAAAAAAAAATTAAAAAATACGGCAAAAAACTAAAAATCTAGTTTTATGTTGAGATATTCGGGAATTTTGAGAGAAAAAGTCAATATAGGAAGTTTTAAGGTGAATTATTAAAAAAATTGTCATTTCAAGAAAAAATTTTTGAAAAAAAAACTAGGAATTCGAGGTGTATTTCGAAGAAAAATCGAAAATTTAGGTGAAACGTCAAGAAAATTAAGATTTTGTGGAAAATTTGGGAATTTGAAATAAAAATAACAAAAAACTTGAGTGTTTTAGAGAAAAAATCAAGAAAAATTGGAATTTAAGGTTTATTTTGAAGCAAAAAAAACAGAACCTGAGATCAAATATCAAAAAGTTGAGGTTTCGAAAAAAAGGAAAGAAATGTGAAAAATTTGAAGGGAAAATTTAGAAAAAAATTGGAATTTGACTTCAAATTTTGAGAAAAAAATGACAAGAAATATAGGAAATTGATCAGAAAAATTCGGGAAATTATGACAAAAAAACTCAAGAAACTTGAGTTTTTTTCAGAGAAAAATGTCAAAAAAACTATGCAAATTTTTAAGGAAATAAGATAATATTAGAATTTGTTAAATTTTTCAGAAATATTGACGTTTTGGAGGTAAAATTCATTGAAGATCCATGAAAAAATTCAATGAAGAAGGGACTTAAAAAAACATTAACAACAAGGAAATTCGGGCATTTCAGAGAAAATGTGAATAAATATGAGAATTTGAGGGATTTAAAAAAATCAAACCCATACGTGGGCTAACAGGCTGTTTTTCACTTTCGGGCCCCCCTATTCATTCAGGTGGCTTTCTAAGCCGCGGAAAATGCATCCATATTATTTATCGAGCTTTTTAAAGTACATTTAGTAGGAAATTCGTTGCCTATCTTTTTGCCTAGCTCCGAACGGTAGATAAAATCGCGGGGAATCGTAGAAATAGCCTTATAAAAAATTCCAGAGCTGATTAATCGACCTGAATCCTAGTTTAAATGGTACTAATGAATGAAATATACATGCTTACCAAATTTTAAGCCGTTTGGAAAATATTTAAAAAAAAATCAACTTTTGACCCCATAAGAAAATGATTTCTGGAAATCTACAATTTTTTGGCTCAAAATCGTTATCAACTTTGAGTTAACTCTAAATAAAGTATATGCTTCAAGTTTCCAGGCTTCAAAATTCAAAATTTCAAGATATCAATTTCCGGTGACCCAAAAAATTATTTTTCTTAAAACTCATCCAAACGGCTCGAAACTTGGCCAAATCATAAAACTCACTTCATAATGTAGGATAACATTGAAAACAGATCGATTTTCGGATTTTGGGGGTCTACGCTAAAAGTTGAAATATTTCTGTTTTGGAGTGTTGACACCTAGCTGAATATACTTCCGAAAGCCCGCGAAACAAGATAATAGTCTCATTCAATTTTTATCTTTACTTTGATAATCATTTCACATCGAAAGTTATCCGCGGGGGGGTACGTACTTTTTCAAGGGGGGTACGTGATGACGTCACAGAAAGTAGTTGGTTAGCCCATGTATGATCAAACCTTCCTCAGTTCATCCATAAGTTCCCCGTAAATGGTCAAGGACGTCGTGGAAAGTCTCGGATTTTCCTCCATCAATTTATTCAAGGCCTGGAAAATCAGGTCTCATTTGATTTATTGGTTCGAAGAGCAATTTTGGCAATTTTCTGGTTTTTTTTTAATTACGATATTAAACTTTATCGAAAATATCGCTTCAAAATGGCTAAAAAAAGGAGTTTTCTGTCAAAAAATGTCCTAAAATCGATTTTTATATAAAGTTCAAGCTACATTTTTCAATATAAAACCAGAAAAACATGAATTTTCGCAGTTTTTTTACCTTTAAAAAAATCCCATTTTGCTCGACTTATTTGGTTTTTTTCGTGGAAAAAAACCTTCATTTTTTACCGGAAAAATGTAAAAAAATATTTTTTTCCGTCCATTTTTTTCCATTTTTTTCCTGTAGAAAAAAACCTCCAAAGCGTCGCGTCTTTCGCTCCATTTGCCCCCTTCAGTGACCACTTTCCGGTGTTCGGCCGGCCATTTGGAAAGGACGTCGACCTCGTCGAGAAACGTCCACTCGTCCATTTCTCAAAAAAAATAAAAAAAGTTTCATGGAAAAATTCGGAAAAAAAAAGCATTCTGGAAAATTTGATCACTTTTTAAAATGCTTATTTTTTCGATTTTCAGAGTTTGAAATAATTTTTCGATAGTTTTAAGGTGTTTGAGGACCCTGGTAAGTATTCAGAAATCTATCCATTCTATGTATAATTCTTAAGAACGTCAGAGTGGCCCCTAGAGGGATTAAGGAAAAAAAATCCCCTATAATGGACAGAATAGTGCTCCCTAGAGGGCTATTATTTAGGTGGTCCCTATAGGGTTTCGGAATCTCAGTGTTGAGCCCTTAAAGCCTAAGTGGTCCCTAAAGTGGTTTTTTGAAGTTATCTTATGATTTGAAAGATGAAAAGCTAAGAAGATCCCCTAGAGTGGCCATTTTGCAAGCCTTAGTGTGCCCTAGGAGAGTGGTAAAGTGGCCCCTGAAGGGTAACCTTTAAAGGCCCTAAGGCCACCCCTCTAGGGACCTCTCTGAAGTTCCTAAAGTTCAAAAATGCCCTAAAATTCCTGATTTTGAATCCCGAGTTTTAAAAAAAATGTTATTAATTTTTTCAAAAATCACTTTTTTTCAGTTTTGTTCATAAAAATTGTTCTTTAAGGTCACTAAAAATCATATTCACCTTAAATTTTTTTATTTCAACTCAAATTTAGAGAAAAAAGCACGAAATTCTATTTTTAGGCAATTTGAAACTGTCCGAAATGCCGAATTTTCAAAGTTTTTGATGATTTTTGAAGCGAAGAAAAAAACTACTTTTTTTCGAAAAAAAGCCAATAAAAAAATGTTCAAAACTTTCCAGAATGTCTTGAGAAAACATTAAACGAAGGTCTCGACACGATAAGCGAGATAGTACACAAAAAAAGAAGAGTTAGACGACTATAGAATGAATTTTTTTGCTAAAAGACACGTCTCACGCTTCGAATAAAAATGAACTTTTACGCAAAAAGACACGTTTTTTTATTGAAATTTCTTTAAGGATTCATTTTTTTCTTCTATATTTTCAAAATTTTTTTGGAAGTTTTTTTCACAAAAAAATCGCTCAATTTCAAGCTTTCAGCCGTGCGATTTTTGATGAAAAATAAAAAAATTTAAACTTTTTTTAAAAAAATAAATCCAATATTAGATTTTTCCGTAGACATAACCAAAATCAAGAATTCTACCTATTTTTGAATTGAAAAAAACTTCACAATTTTTCAAAAAAATGCACACCTTTTGCAGTACGCCTAAATTTTTTTACTAAATTCCAAAAAAATTATCCAGATCATTTCAATTTTTTTGTGAAACAGTAAACTGAGGATATTTCAATCAAAGAATTTGTTCATTTTCAAAGTACAAAAAGTTTAAAGGCGCATCAAAAAAACTTTTTTTAAAAAGTCGAAATTTTTTTGATTTTTCATCATAAATTGAAGATTCTTGGTTTGACCACTAGCAAGAAATACTGAAAATAAAATAAAAAAATCGGATTTGGGTGAATTTAAAGGAAATTTAACAAATACTCCTTCTGAAGAGACCAGAAAAATCAATAAAAAAATAATAATCTCTACTTGAACTGAACATGAAAAAAACTCAAAATAACTTTGAATAGACACTAATCCCGTCATAATGGAAACGTCAGACTACAAAATCCTTGACGAAAAACAAATATTTCTTTCCGTAACAATATTCGGATTTCAATGCAAAGATCTCCTGTCTTACAATGAATTTTTATGAAGGGCACTCGCAAAAAACTTCAAAAAATAAGAAAACGAGAACAGCAAACAACGGACGGCAACACGTGCATATAGAAAACTGATTGCAAAATTATAACAAAATTTGAAAAAATAGGAAAAGAAAAAAATGAACAGACAACAATCAAGATCATCGCGAGATAAGCATTCGGGTCGATAGAAAAGGAGAAAAAAAGAAGCAAAGGGATAGAAACGGGAGTAAAGCGGGCACTCGATTCAAAGGGACACTGAAAAAGAAGGTTGCGAAATCACCGACCAATTTCCGAATTTCGAGCAACTTTTGGGAGAAAAGAACAAAAAAAGCACACAAAATTGGGCGAAAATCACGGAAAAGTGGGGGAATTATTGTGGCATTTCTTCGTTTCTTTCCTTTCCCTGGGATTTCTTCGTGCCCGAGACGATGTCGTCGATGCGGAGCAACATCACCTTTAAATAATCCATGAAATCATCAAAATTTTGATTATCCGGCAGTTTTTTTCGATAAAAAAACAACCAAAACAATAGTCCGAATAACTGAATTCTAACGAAAAAGACAAATTAGTTTCGGAAAAAGAGTTTAAAAAAATAATTCATAAGCTGTTTTTTTGATTATAAAATGATTTTTTTGTTCGAATTTCGTTTTTAAAAAAAGAAGATTAAAATGATGAAAAAAAGCTGATTAAAATGAAAAAAATCAAAAAGTTTTTCTGCAAAAAAAGTGTTTCCGGTGAAAAAATCATTTCAGCTCAAGTTTTCTAAAAATTTTTTTGTTCCCTGAAAATTTTGATGAGATCATTACCGGAATAAAAAAATCTAATATTATTCAACTACAAAATTGGAGTTATAGGCATATAGGCGGTCAAAGTTATGGGAATATTTTCAGGAAACAGCATTTTCAGACAGAATTAGCTATGGAAATTTCGAAAATCTACTCAAATTTTCACTTTTCTAGGGGAAAACTTCTGCCATTTTGAAATTTGAACGTTTCGAATCAATGAACGGCCAATGCGTGTCAGGTTTTTCAGAAGAATTATGGTTTTAATAGCCAAAAAAAAAAAACAGAAAAGCGAAAAAGAGGTAGGAAAAACTTGGAGACAAGCTCCATTTTTTTTCTCTAATTCTCCAAAACTTCAGGGAGCCAACCCCTCCTTCCGGGCAGTATGAGTTCTGTACTTGCCCATCTTAGGCTGACTATAAAGTTTTGTGGAATTTCAAGTAGATATTCGGAATCACAACAAAGTTTAGAACAAAAATCGATGCCCTAGAAGCGATTTTTAGAAAATGAGGAAACATTTACCGAGGTCTCCACAGCGGTCTTCAGAACTTGGACGCGGACGGTCAGTGGATCCCAAATGTCCAAAGTTTTCATGTCGGCCTTAAATTTATCATTTTTTGTCAATAAAGATTTCAGGTTCAATTAGATACGCATTTCAAAAACAGCTAAACAACCCTATTCGATTCGAAAAAATGAAAATTTGGAACTCGTACCAATTCGCCAGTGGTTCCATCGATTCCCCAAGTCCAGTTATCGGCACATTGAGCGTGTTTTGCGCGGAGAGACGTCAGTTGGCGGATCGTGCTTCCGCCGCAGTTTTGGATCAAAGTCCGTGGAATCACCTGAAAAAATGAAATATTATTATATGAACTTTTTGAAGAAAAATGTCAACTTGAAGCAAAAATTCAGAGAAGAGAAAGAATATTGAGAATATGAAAATCAGGGAGGAGGAAAAAGAACTTTTCATTTTTTTAGAAGTTTAACAACTGATTTTTCAGTTATCATTGTAAAATTTCATACTCTTCTTTGCAAATATTCATAGATTAACAACGCTTCTATGAAATTTTTGAAATAGGAATACAACTATTTTTTTGAATGAAAGTCCGTGGAATCACCTGGAAAAACGAATAATTTCACAGTCTGTCAGATTCGAAAAACAATTTTATAAAAAAAAATATTTAAAAAAACCTCCAAAGCCAAGCCGATCGCCTTATACGGCCACTGCTTGACGCCTTCGATCGACTTTTCCCTTCTCCTTGATGCTCTGGAACAATTATTGAGAATATTACTTTGAAAATAAAAAAAAGAAGCTTATTTTGATAATACTTGTGTAGAAACTATTGAAAGTTTATTTTCTAGAAAATCCGGACTTTAAAATCAATTTTCAACTTATAGCGTTGGATACTTTTTTTCTTCTTTTTTTCTGATAATATGTCATAAAAATTCTTTTTTTATAAATAAAAAGACCATGATTGGCAGTTAAATATACAAAAAAAAACCTGAGCCAGAGCCATTTCCAAAGCGCCTCCTCCGGGAACAAGCTTCGGGTTCAGAAGGACATTTCTGACGACGTGCAGAGAATCTTGAAGATTCCTCTCGACCTAGAAAACAAAATTTTTTGACAAACAGTATCGAGAAAAACGCAGATTCCAAGTTCAATATACATCAATTAAAGATGAAAAAGTCTCGAAATATTTAAAAAGTAAAAAGGTTGACAGTTGAAAATACTATGGAAAAAGACTGAATATTTTTCACAAAAAAATCTCCTTTATAGATCTAAAATAATCTCTAAATTCGCTAGATGGTTTTTTTAAATAGCTTTTCTTTCATTTTTCGAAGAATTAAATTTTCGAGGTGACTTTTCATTATTATTATTATCACATATGATTTTTTTTTTCTATTTCAATTCAATTTTTCAGTTCACCTCATTGATGACATCCTTAGAAGGTCCACGAAGAACGACAGTGCAAGCCGTGGTAGTCGACGACGTCACATAGGTGTAATATCTTCAAAATCACAAATTAGACTAAATATACAAAATTCGAACTAACTCATCGGCAATCTTGGTAATCTCGAAAAGTTCAGCTTTTTCTCCAACGTCCTCCTCGCGCAAATCCGCCGTGTCGTGGACGATTCGAGCGCCGCAAACTCTTAAAAATATCAAATTTCACCGAGTTTCTTTCAATGTTTTTTTTTTCAAAAGTGTGCCTTCTAAAAGAAGTCATCCTGTAAGGAAAGTGCGCCGAAACTCCTAGAACTATCAAATTTCAAGGAATTTTTTTTAGGTGGTTTCAATTTTTTGCTCTCTTATAATTTTCAAATTTTACAAGCGTCCCGAAATCGTTTCACTTAAAAATAAAACGTCTGAACTTAATTTTTCTCATGGAATCCTGAAATTTATTATTTTTTCGGTCATAGGGTTCCTAGTTTCGAGCTTCTCACTGGAATATTTTTTGGTGCCTATCTCGTTAATAATAAAGACAAATATCATAAAAACCGGAATTTTCTTTGATTCTTGCCGTTTTCAGCATAAAAAAGGCGGCTTTTTTGTAATTGACTATGTACAGTTTACTCTAGAAATAAGAAAGGCCCGAAAAAATAATCATTAAACTCACTACAGAAGCAAACTTTTTAATCTATACGGGTCCAAGCTACTAAAAATGTTAACTCAAAAAGAAAAAAAAAACCAAGCTCTCAATAAACATTCAATTTATTTTTAAAATTACTACTTTTTCCTTTGATTTTCCTGTTTCTACCTGGCCAATCTGTTGTTATCAGTCTTCTTGAGACGACGAAGAGCCGTGATTCCGGCCTTGAGCAAAAAGTGTTGAGCCAAGTCGGAGATGCCCTTCTCGGTGAAGACGAGGTCCGGCTTCAGGCGGATGATCTCGTCGCACTGCTTTCGGATCGCTTCTTCTTCCTGGGACATTTTTTGAGCTGATTGATAAGTTTCGCTAGAAAACGTTTATCAGTTGAAATATCGAAATTTAGCTTTCTATCGAAGTTTTTCGAATTTTCCTTGTTTTCTCCTTATTTTTTCCATCTCCTACATCCATGTAAGTCACTGAAAAAATGAACAAAATATAGAAAACTATAAAAATAACTTTATCAAAATCTAAGATACAGTTCAATATTAACAGATTTTTAATTCAAATTCACAACTTCTGGACATTTTTTTCAGAAAAATTGTGAGAAAATAATATTTTTAGTCTCATTTTGTTCAACTTATTGACTAGATAACGCATTTTTTTCTTGTATATTCATATTTTTCGGAGGTAAAAAAATATTTTTTAAAAAAATGCTTAATATGAAAAATTTCGGTTCAAAAAAAGCACGTCAAAAAAATTTAGGTTCACATATTTTTCTAAATTTCTCTAAATTCTGAGAAATACTGGATAAAATTCACATTTTTATCACAAAGAAAAAGTTAGTGAACTTGAAAAACGTCTAAAAATCAACCCGAGAAATGAAACTTGATACTGATTAATTCTGAAACTGCACAGTAATCAGAAAAAAGAAGAAGAGTAACCTGCTCCAAGATCTTGGAGATGTCCTCCTCGCGCATAATCTCAAGACTCGTCTGCGATTCTCCTTTCTTGTACTCCAAATTGCAATCCAACAGAATGATGCGCGGCTTTTCGATACGGCGACGCATTTTCGCGTGGGTCACGTCCTTGAAAATGACAGGATTTTTCTTTTTTTCAAAAGATTTTATTTGAAACCTTGTTGAGGACAACTCCCTTGACGACTTTGCAGTCTTCAATCGTGCCGCCGGGGATTTTCTCAATTCGGCAGTACCTGAAATGTTCCTTTTTTTGATATAACTTCTATGTAATCAAAAATTTTTTTCAATTTGATTATTTTTTTAGCTTGATGAAAAATCCTTTTGAAGGGATTGAAGACATGAAAATCTTGAATTACCAAAATATGACGCTGACTCTTTTTAGATTTTTCAATTTTATTCCAAAAAATTTTTCTTCTAACCCGTTTTTTTAATTATAAATAGATTTGAATGTAAGGGCATCAACTGAATCTTAGATAATTATAATATAAAAAAACCCCTTAAGAAACCGGCAACACATTTAATTCGAATAATTTATAAAAAAATCCCTGGCTTATTCTCTATTCATTGTAAATACAAAAAAACAAGAAAAATTTTTCAAATTACTTGATTATTTGACTGAAAAAAATAAAAAAATATTTCTTATACGTTGAAATCACGCTTTAAAAAAACTTGTCTTAATGTCCATTTCGTTCAAAATCGTTTAACAGTCTTCAGAAAATTAAAGAAAAAAATTTTTCATACGGGTCTTGAGGCGAAGAGCCGTTTTTCAAAGGTCATGACTCGATTTTTCTTTGAAAAACCCACAGAAACTTGGAATTAAGAAACATTACTTTAAATTTATAATGCGACTTTCAAAAAAATTTAAAATAACCACCAGGGTGTGGAAAAGATAACTGAATTTCGGAGAGTCAGAGATAATTTTGAAATTCACGAAATCATCTAAATCTTATGAAAGTTACCAAATCTCATGTTTCGAAACAAACTTTTTGTCTTTTCGAGAAAACTTTCTATTTCTACAACATCCACCTCTTGATGTCGATCTCACTGGAGCCTCCGCGATCAACACGAATCGTCTTGACGGCCTCCAAGGAGATCTGAACGGCCAAATCCATCCATTTGCTGATCATCTTCGTCCCCAGGCAGGATTTGACAACAGTGGCCACCTCAAAATCAATTTTTATCATTTTATATCATAATTAAATCTAGAAACCTCGTCGTCGTTGTTGATATCAACGGGCTTGTTGAACTTCTCCTCGGCCAACTTAATCATGTCCTCCAAGGCGACTCGATAAGCCTAAGTTTTATTTATTCTTTTCGGTATTCGTGTTTTTTTTTCACTTGAATGATGATGGTCGGGTGGATTTTCTGCTCCAAGAACGGCTGAGCCTGAGACATGACTTCTCCGGCCAAAACAATGACCGAAGTCGTTCCATCTCCGGTTTCTTCGTCCTGAATTAATGAGATTTACCTTTTATTCAAAATTTTTCTCACCTGGGTACGAGCAATGTCAATCATACTCTTGGCAGCAGGGTGCTTCACAGTGATTTCTCTAAAAAAAAATGCTTTTATTATGAAATTTCGATTTATTTTCCACCTAAGGATTGCATTTCCGTCGTTGGTCAAGACTATGCCTCCCATGGGGTCCATCAGCATTTTCAGCATAGCCCGTGGGCCCAAGCTCGTTCGGATAACGTCAGCGATTGTCTGAAGAAAGCGAATTACACACAAAAATGAGTTGAAAAACGAACTTTGCAGGCAGAAATATTACCGACTTGAACCTGATGGCCGCTTTCGCGCTTAGTTCCTTGACTAAGCACGATAATCGGCTGTTGTCCTGCTCCTCGCATCATGATTACCTTAATAAAATGAAAATTAAAACATCTAACAAATCTTCGACGAAAATAGAAGGCGAAAATACTGCCGAGAAGCCTTATGTGAAAAATTCCACCATCTGTGAGATTTGAATGACATTTATGATGATATTTAACTTCGAAAGATGTAAATAAGAAAGCCGAAACAAGAAAAACTTAAATTTGCATAGTAAATCGAAAAATATTGATTTTTTTACGCTTAAATTTTTCCGATGCAATATCAATGTTTCATCTAACACATTATGCCCTCAAAAATGTTATTCGCACAGAAAAAACAGAAGGAACACAAAATAAAACTCAAATTTAAAAAGAAAAGTTGAGATGCCCCTCTTTTCCAGTGCTTTCAAAGCGTTCGCGTCGAGACCCGTAAATTCCTCTTCGCCGCGCTTGCCAACTTTTTTTGTTTATTTTTTTTTCAAAAGGGTTTTTTTATAACTTTTTATTTATTTTTATTCAAAAATATGACCTAATTTTTAGTGCAATAAGCTTATTCTTATCTTAAACAGCAGATTGGATTTCTTGAGCCTTATTGATTTCTTTTACACACCGCGTAAATTATGCAGAGCCAAAACGGCTATAGCAGCTGAGAAAATATCGAGCTTTTCGTGAATTTGCGTGTATTCTTTGATTGATCAGATGCAAAACAGCATAATTTAGTATCCCAAGAGGACATTTTGGGATAATCTATTCATTTTCAGATATTCTTTAGACGAATTTTGTCCAATGTACGGCGGTTACGGTTAGTTTTTTCTCGATTTTTCATGGTTTATTACTTTTTTGCAGGTCCTCCTTATTCGGATGGTCGACCTCCAGGGGGTTATTCCGATTCTGCTAGGAATCCGCCTCAAGTAAATTTTCAAACTTCTTTTCAAGTTACAGTTGTTCAATTTTGTAGGATATGGGTCGTGGAGACTATGAAAGTTTTATGCGACTTAATATGCATTATCCACCGCAACAACCAAAATGGAACGAATCGTGGAAACATGAACAACTTCATTTCGATCATCGGTTTGAAAAAATTGATTGGGAAGAGGTTATTTTGGAAATTCAGGCCGATGGAAAGGCCTCAGTTCGATATGAACAGAGCCCGAGAAGATAGTTGGATGTCGGATCGACGTTTCAATCATTTTCCTGAAAGTGATAGAAGGTTCGATGAATTGCTTTGAAATAATTTTTAACTTGAATTTTAAGGAGAGACCACAGATTTGAAATGGAACAGCCAAGATTGAGATCTCGCTCTCCGCCAAGATTTTCGAATTTTGGAATTGAAAGGGAGTGGGAATCGGGCGAAGGCTCAAGAAGAGACGAAAGAAGACCTTTTGAATATGGAATCGGTTAGAAACTAGCTTTGATTTTAAAGGCGCATAGACTTTTCAGTGTGATTTTTGATCAAAAATTACTTCTGCGCTTTTGAAAATTTACCAAGAATCTCCCAAACCGAATTTCTATTCATATTGTTCTTTTAGAAAGAGCTCCAGAAGTGTTGGATCAACCGTTTTTGGACAGAATCGGCGCCAAAGTGTACGAATATTGATTTTTCTTCGATTTATTAAAATATTTTGTTTTTTAGAATGCCTGACGGACGTCTAATGAACAAAGAAGGCTTCACTCTCCGTACCAGGGATCCTCATTGCGACGCGGTTTTCAAATATTACCCAGAAAACATTTTATAAAAATAATTTTTTTAGCCTTCACCCCCGCTTTTCAACCCAGGGAGAGAAAGAAGAGAACGGGAACGCGAAGAAAGATTGGCCGCGGCTCAGATGGATCCTCAAATTTTGCAGAAGGTTTGAAACTTTTTTTCTCTGTGTTTTATCAAAATTTTGTTTTTCCGCTTTTTATGTGTACAGAACTCTTTTTCTTGAAATTTATACGATTTCGAAATTTTGTTGATTTTCTTGCCCTCTTGGTTTTATCACTGAACTTCTCGTTATCAATTCTGAGTTTTGCATCAGTTTTTCCGATATTTATCTTTATTTTTTTATCAGTTTTTCACAGAAAAAGTTTTTTAGATTCTTCTTTTTTTCAGAAATTCGTTAAACTTTATTGTTATTTTCTGTTTGGTTTTTTTTTTCTTGATGTTCAGAAACTCTTTTTTTAATTTGAAAATGGGAAATTTAGCTTTAAAGAACAGATTTTCTATTCTTGAGAGGTCTTTAAAAAAACAAATATTCCGACGATTTTTTCATCGCCGTCCTAATGGCATACCTTGTGTAGGAAACATGGAAAAAATCCTAAGTTTTGGGAATTTTTTAACACCTCAAACTTTATTGCACTTGTTTTTTGAATCTTGTTGTCCGATTTACTGAATTTTAGCCCATAAAATTGAAAAAAAGACCTTTCATTAGTTAAAAATCTGTAGAAAAAGGATCAATTTCAACTGAATCTACTGTCTTTACTGTCCTAATGCTTCCAAAAGCCCGAATCAGTTGAATATTTCGAAAATTTCATCATTTACAGAACGCCGAGCTGCAAATTGCCATGATGCAGAACATGAACAAGCGTCAGGAAGAAGAGAAACGCGATGATTCGCGCCAGGAAATGATCCCACGGGCGCCGACGCCGCCGGGGACTTTGACGGCCGTCGACGGAGAAGAAGCCTCCGCCCAGGGCAGGCCCGCCCTCAACTTGGCCTCTGCCGTCGCGATTGCTGAGGCTGTCGCTCAGGTTGGCTTCCTGTTCTTGAAGGAATGATTGAATTGATTTCCTGGGACTCGAAATGCCTTGAAACTGCCCGGAATGGCTCAAATCGAGCTGCATTTTGTTGGCTAAACTATTTTAGTACAGCTCCTTTTCTTCATGATGCCCTTATGCGCAAGTAGGTTGAGGTCGGGCGCGCGAAAATAGCAAAAAATTTGAGCCATTCCCAATGCGGCCAAGGGTTCATTTCGTGTAAAATTGGTTTTTTGGTTAAATATCCCTGAATGACTTTTTTTTAAACTTTGTGTTTATGGGATTTTCGTTTTGGATCGGAATATTTGTTCAATTTAAAAAGTTACAAACAATAATTTCGATTAAAAAAAAACAAAATATGTATATTATTTTTCAAGTGGAACGACTCGAATATAAGAATCCGCAGTTGAGAATTTTTCAACATACAATTTACGTAATTTTTCTTTTTTTGGCAGAACAGAATGGGTAAAGTTATCATTTAACATACCTAAATATTAACTGAGGCCGGAAAATAAAATATAATATTTATAAATAGGGGAATATGAAAATAAATAAATGAAAAAATATCGAGATTCCTCCTCGGTAGAGTTCTTAACAAAAAGATTAAAATAGAAGGGTTTTCTTTGTCCCAAACGAACAAGAAATAAAAGGATTATACAAGGAGATAAATGAAAAAGGACGAATTATAAGTTTACTCACTCTTTTTCAAAATGAAAATAAAAGTTTACAATAATAACAACACTGTTGGGAAATAAAATAAAAAAGATTGGTCTTCAACCTCTTTGGTTTAGAAGTTAAGTTGGGTTTGGTATTATCTCATCAGTTTTTGCCCAATAAATGCTGGTTTATAATAATAATTGTATAATAACTGTTTAATAATAACATAATAACTGCTCTCCTATCCAGTTACATAACATCCTTGACCGTCCCCGTCAGTTCAGAGAAACGGTTGCAAGCCAATAAGAACGAAACCTTCAAAGGCTTTTTTCAGTTTTTTTTTTCTCGCTAATGTTTGGAACGACATTGACCATGAATGATTGGCAGAAAACTCAAAAAAACGTTCGAGGAAATTTTTGTAGCGTATGCAGAACATGTTGGCGTCGAACATGTACTTTCAAGAGTTCATAGGTTTTTGCCGTAACCAAATTGATCCACTTCGTCGTCATTTTCATCCCCTGCACCAGGTTCCGTAAAATAAAGCAATTGAAGATAATTGGATGAAAAGCTGCGAAACGATACAAACTACAAATTTAGTGCCGATCTTGATCGAAATAATAAACAAAAAGTCAAATACTAACAGTTTTGGGAGGTGAGAGATAATGAAAGATAAAACGTATAATAAAAAGAGAAGTTAATCATAGAGAGTTCCGCGAACTTATCATGGTCTTTAAAAAAAAATTTTAAGAAGAAAAACCATAGTACAGGACACGTTTTTGAGCCCGCTTTAGGACATGTGATCTGAAGGATTACGGTATTTCGGCCAGAAAAAAAATGTGACAAACCGGGGCTGTAAGAACAGCTGCGGATTCTTTCAAACTCGATGTCGTTCCCAATAAAAATGATAAATATTAAAAAAATTAGCTTCCGAAAAAAACTTAAAGAATTTTTTTGTGAAGAAAAATTTAACAAAATATAAATAAAATAATAAATGTAAGGCGCTTTGCAGCCCGCTGGTCAGCCAAACACTGATGGCGGCTCAAGCGGACAAGGTACACCGAAAAAAACTAGAAGAGGAGGAAAAGGAAGAGGCGGTAAAAGAAAGGCCAGCAAAATCGCCCAAGCGATGGAAAAAGCCGCCGAGGGAGAAACTCCCACAGAAGATAGTCCGACTCCCGAAGAATCTCCGGCCAAAGTCGGAGAACTGAAAATACTGAAAGACTGCGACTTTGATGATATCCACTTTTATCATCTCAAAAAGTCCGCTCCCGAGCAGAGAAATCCCCGGACCGACAGTTGGGTCGATCCGCCCCCCTATTCCGATGAAAATTGGACCGTCGCCTACTTCAAAAACGTCGAAAAGTTCAAGAATCGAGTTTATTCGGGGTAGGTGTTGATTGTCGTGAAATATGGTTTCTCCGAAATAGTATCTGACGAAAACTGAAGTAGATAACCTCGGAATGGCTTCAGAAATAGACAAATTGTGGTACTGTCTATTTGAAACACTTCAGCTAAGCGTTTGAAGACACATGATAAAATAAAAATGAAAACGGCTCTTCGTTTCGAGACCGACCCTTGTCCATTTAAAGGCTCTCAGTTTCTCAATAAGTTACAAATTCTGAATTTTCATGGTTCTTTTTTAAATAGCTAACACTACAACAACAAGCGGGAAAACAATGAATTCGAAATATTATAGAAGGAAAACATTAAATTCAAATTTAAAAAAATAATAAAATAAAATTTCTTTTTGTTTTTTTCTGAAATTTTTGAATTTTTTTATATTTTTTTCAACGGAAACGCTTACCAAAAATTATTCGAAAAAAAGGCGGTTTTTTTCAACAAATTCAATTTTTTTCTGCTACGAAACATTCGTTTTTGGTGTTGATGAGATTTTATTCGAATTTTTTTATAAGATTAGTGAACCACTCTAAATATACGAAAAAAATAAAAAAAGTAAATCTTTTTTTGTACGTTTAAACACATCAGAAGTTTTTTTCTCTATTGCAAATCTTAATAAAAAAATCAAGACAATAAAAATGCAATCAAATTTAGCTTTCTTATCATTCTTAAATATAACTATAACGTTTCCACTCCAAATTTAACATTTTTTTCACTTTAAAATCGAAATCAGAATATTCCATATTTTTTTCACTTTTAAATGAAAAATCAGAATGTAATGTTTGCCAGGCCACCGCCTCGAGGAGCATTCCCGCCATCTAGAGAGCCCATGGACAGTTATCCGCCTCCGCACGGACCGCCGAGAGGTCCCGGGCCTCCGATTCGGGACTTTGATGGGCCTTACGGAGGTCCTCCGAGACCTCCTTTCTCGAGACCTCCACGATATCCGTCCTCCTGGGATCTTCAATCCGTCAGAGACGAGTTCGAACCTTTTAGAAGAGGTTTTTCGCCGCCTAGAGAACCAATCCGCAACGGCATTTTGGGCAATAATCCTTCTGACCGGGGTCCGCCCGTTTGGAATGGCCCGGTGAAAAACTGGGCCCCGGAGCCAAGTCCTCAGAAAGTCCCGAAAAAAACCCCGGAGGACGAAGAAGATCAAGCGAGGAAACGAGTTCTGGAGCGCTTGTCGCGGATGACGTCATCGACGTCGAGCAGCGTCGACCTGGAGCCTTCTGAAGCCAAGGGTGTCCAAGACCAGAAGACTTCGGGTCAGGATCAGCCGGATTCGGCGAATCCGACGACATCTACGGATCCTCAGGCGGCTGACAAGCCTTGGCGAATTCCCAAAAAACGTAAATTTCTGTTCTTCATACATGGGATAGTCGAGGCTTCAGAGAAGGGAAAATTAAGGCGAAATATAATTTTTTTGACGAGATCTATTTGCGATTCCAAAGGTCTACTTGAAATCTCACGAAACGTGTTTTTTTAATAGCTAAGTAGCCATTTCGAATCTTGAAAAAGATGAAAATGGTGAAATTATCCACCTGAAGTATCAAAAGTTGCATGAAAAACAATAAAGTTCATGCTTTACTGCTCAAAATTTAAAATAGACTACAGAAAAAATGCTGAGTTGCACCATAATTATAATATAACCTTGAGATACACGAGAGATTTGTTTGTTTTTAATTAACAAAAAAATATATATATAAAAAGACTTCAATAATGTCCGCATACGCAAGAAAACTACGCAAAGTTATATTAAAAAAGAAAATTTTTGTGTTTTTGCTGCAAATGATATTTTTTTTTCTTTATTTCAAGAAATTTTCAATTTTTTTTTTGTTTTCAAACATGGGATTTGTATGCATTCAAGTAGACTGCTGAAGTCGCAAAAAAAATCTCAATAGAATTTTTTTCAAATTTTTATTTTTTTACATTAGCCGAAAAGTTTTTTTGTCCTTTCTTCATTTTTTTAATCACAAAATGGATTTTTTTACCGAAACCCAGCTATCCCATGTATCATTTTGTACGATTTCGAACTGTACCTCATCGATTTTCGGTTCTTTTTAGCGAAAGCTCCTTTGTTGGAACCGGAAAAGAAAGCCGAGCCTTCTCCGTCTGTTGTGACGTCAAACCGTGGGGTTGACACTTGGCGCGATTCCAGATATGAACCGATTATTTCTCCGCAGCATGAAACTCGGTCCTCGCAACCTTACGAAACCTTCCCTCGGCCCCGCAAGGAGGTAATTTTTTGGGTTTTTTGGAGGGTGTCTGGGAATTGAGCTGAAATGAGGAAAATAAGAGAATTTTCGGCAGATTTTGAACCTTTATTAGCGCTTCAATGACAAGAGTTCATTGAATATTGCATTGTCCTTCTTTTTTCAGCTTTTTGTCGAGATAAAGCTCAGTTTTTGTAGCAGTTTTCTGAATTTTTGACCGGTTTTGGGACTTTTATTTTCGCTCCAATGAGAAACGTTGTTTCAAATATACAGCGATCATTTTTTTCAGCCTTTTTGACAGAAAGCTCAGTTTTTCGTTGCAGGACTTTTGAATTTTCGGAAAATTTAGAGCCTTTTTTTCCCATTTAAAGATACATTTCTATAAAAATCACAATGTTCATCCTTTTCCGATTTTTTGAAAGTTTTTCTTTGCAGGGTTTTTCATTTTTCGGTAAGTTCAGAGCCTTCATTTGTACTTCCATGGCAAAATTCCATCTAAAAACACACTTTTAATCCTTTTCCAGATTTTTTTTAAGATAAGCTCTAATTTTTTTGAAAGAAAATTCAAAAAAAAACATTCATAAATTTAGTACATTTTTAAGTTCAAAGTTTTAAAAATAAAGAAAACTATCATATTTTGGCAGTGGAGCGCATGTTCCAGCAAATTTCTCACAATATTTTCATTTCGGCTCAATTTTCGGGTACCTTTCTTTGGTTATTTTTTTCCCTGGTCATGTCCGGTTCCATTCAGGGGAAGTTTCGAAAATATATTCAGTTCAAAATAATTTTCAGATGTCGTTTTTCCTGCAAAATGATTTGCCAAGTGTCCGGCCGGCTACTCTCCGTGGGACTGTGAATGAATCGAGGTAATTAATGAGCGATTTTGTTGGGAAATTAGTTTTAAATTGGTACGATTATGTAATGTATTGAAGAAATTTCGGAAAACACTGATATTTTAGACCCAGAAAAAGTTTCGTGGAGGTTAGGGAGAAGGAATGGCTCAAAATGACTTTCGATGAAATTTTCAGCTCTATGAAGGATCTCTCAGCATTTTTCTATTGGAAAAGTAGGGAAAACGTAAGAATTTTGAGGCGAAATTGAAGAATAATGGTTTGAAAATCACTTCAAAAAAGCTTTTCAAAGAGTTTTTTAGGTCAATAAAGGACCTTTTAGCTTTGAGAAAATCGTTGGATTTTGTGGCGAAATTGAAGAAAAATGGCTTAGAAAGGCTGTTTTTAATATATATTTTAAGCTTCATCGAGAATTTTTCTGTCTTTCATTATGCGTTTTTTTGGAAAAATTGTAAGTTAAAACAATCTTTTTCAGACCGTCAGGCCCTCCGCCGGCCAAACAGCCCTCTTTGTCGGGTCGACCCGTTTATCCGCCTTCGGAAGACTACCGTAACCCTCCCTCGGTACCGTATCGATCTGCTCCGGGACCGCATCCCATGGATCCACCGTATCGACCTTCTGAACCAATGCGACCGCCGAGATATCCTGAAGAACGGCCGAGATATCCGGAGGACAGATATCCGCCGATTGGTCGGTTTTTCGAAATTTTTATTAGGGATAAAGAGAAAAAAAACTAGAAAAATTACGTTTTACAGCACTTTTTTGATTTGTTTTTTAGTTAAGTATGGTTGGACTTTTTGAGAGTTTAGTTTTTTAGGATATCTTGCTGGATTCTTTGAAGGCCCAGAAGACTATAACAATGGCAAAAGATTACTATTTTCTATAGTTGCCGAATAAAAATATAACAAACACGTTCCGTAATGGCTCCTTCTTTTCAGTATAAGATTTCTGAAAGAAAGGTAAAATTTAAACTTTCGAAAACTAGAATTTTTGCGAAGAGAACGAAAATTGTGACGTGAGGGAGTGGAGAAATATTTTTTTTTTAATTGGCTTTTTTTGTCTGAACTCTCTGCTCTCTCTTCTACCTCATCAGCCAGGAAGATTTCTTTTCATACTTCTTTTTTCCGGCTCAAAACGCCAGTTCAAGTGCGAAGCATTCGCGTTGCGGTTTTGAGTGCCAATTTGAAAATCTATCCTTTTTTCGATTTTTTTTTACCTTGGTACGATTTGGTGTTGAAAAAGTGGATATTTAAATACATCCAATACATTTTAAACGAGGTGTTTTGACAGTTTATATTAGAGAAACTCCCTTAAATCGATAATTTTTGAAATGGCGCCAAAACGCAACGCAATCGCTCCGCGCATCGCCGTCCGAAGCCGAGAAAAATGAATTATTCCTCGTCTTTCAGACGCTTACGGACCTCCACGAGGAATCCCGCCCCCAAGACCGTACATGGACGAGCCGCCATTACGTCGGGATCCGAGAGATTACAGAGATTTTAGAGATATGGTAAAAAATAATTTATAAAAACTTAGAAAAAGTCAATTTTCAGCCACCGGAACCGATGCGCCGCCCATCTTTCTTCCCACCTCCCCGAGGCTATTAGCCGAATAAATTATTTTTTTTTTTTCCATGACCTTTTTTTTAGGTGTTCATTTTGTTCATTTTTAGTTTTTCCACTTGCGACAAAAATTCGAAAATCGTGCTTTTTTAATGCAATTTTGAATATTTTTATTCCTTTTTATGACCCTTAATAAGTTTATTTTTTTCTAGCCATTTTAATAAATTTACAGGTTGGTTCCTGGAAATTCTATTAAAATTTGAAGACTCCTCTTTTTTTTTAAATTTGAGATTACTGTAAAATGTTCGATTAGGTTTCTGTAAAGACTCTTTTTTGCACATTTTTTTGTAATTCGTTCCAAAAATTTTTATGACTGTTTAGTAGTGGATTTAGTTGTTCAAAAATAATTCCTGAGGTTTTTGAAGCTTCAAAACGACTCTTCGTCTTGAGACCTTTTCGAAATTTGTCCATGCTCCTTTAAAAGCCCCAGAGAGCTTTTTTTTTTTCGTATTTTACGTACTCGTTTTCCATACGTGGGATTTTTTGTTCATTCCGTTCTCATAAAGTTATTTTTTTGTTATATTTTTTTCCTAAATTTTTCGTTTCAAACGAACTTGAGAAGTATTTTTCGGAAAAAAATATGTTATTTTTTTGGTTTTTAAATTCGAATTTAAGATGCCCCGTAGCGAGGACGAGGTTGGGCTTAAAGTCGACAGGTAAAAAAATGGAAATAATATAAGAAAAAAATATAATTTGAGAAATTTAGATGTTTCGCCGACACACTGTTGAAGTTGAGTGGAGGCGTCGCCATTGGAATCGTCGCTAGTGTAGCTTTTTTCAAGGTAATTTCAAAATGATAAAAAAAGATTTTGGATAAGAAAATATAGAAAAAATACTGCGAGTATGTTGTTATCAGGATTCATGACTTCTTTAGAAATTTTAGAATCCTCGAAAATGAGAGAAATCAAAGAGATTTATATGGAAAAATTGAACGCCTTGAATTTGAGCTTATTGGAAAGTACTCGAAAAGTGAAATTTCGAAAATTGAGCGTGGAAAATTCAGAAATTTCAGTTCGATTAGGTCTTTTAAGGTTTTACTTTTAGATTTAGTTAATAGACTTTCCGCCTAAGGTTAATAGATTGTCAGAAGTTTCAAAAAATTAGGAGTTTGAAGTTTTCTAGCATAATAATTTGTTCAAAAAAATTTTTTTCTGAAGTATTTGAATGCATATAATTTTTTTTGGCACAGAATAACACAAAAAACACGGCTTCTCCTCTAAGATTGATCCATTTCAAATACCTCGGCTGAATGAAAAACTTTGAACGAAATATTTAAAACGTTATTCCCATTGGAAAGCCGTTCAATAGACTTTTTTGAATTTGTAATAGCTTTTCTATAGCTCCAAAGACCTTGTGGTTTCAATACGGAGACCTTATTCATGATACTTCAGTTTCTGAATTCTTCAAAGGAAACCTTCCTAGTTTTTTTTTAAATTAACATTTCCAGCTCTTAAAGTTTACAAATTTCAATACAAAATTTTATTTTAGCTGTTTCGAATCCATTTACGCTACGTAAACCTTCATGCATGTCGCTTCGAATCGCTCTATTTTGAAGTTTTCATGCTAAATTTACAGAGCAGAGCATGGCCAATTTGGTTCGGCTCGGGCGTCGGCCTCGGCACAGGATGGTCCAACTGCCGTCACGATTTCGTCTCGCCTTATTTGCTCCACGGCAAAAAAGTTCCCGTTGAACAGGACCCACAGGTTCAAAATACCATTGAAATCACGAAAAATCCAAAAATTTCCAGGGAAAAGCCGCCTACAACATTCTTGTCGAGAAAAAAGCGTGAAAACTCCGAAAACCTTAGCTGCGATTCATTTTTTTGTCCATCTTTCCCCCCTCCGCGACCTTTTTCTTCCGAGCTATTCAAACGAAAACGGTGTATAAAAACAGTTTAGACGATGGTAGTAGTAAAGAAAGTTTTATTTTATTATTATTTACGTTTTCGGGGCAAAATATAACAATGGTTTAAAGCTTGGCAATATGGACTGGTATTGTACAAACAATGGAAAAGAGACGTTGCTGAACTTCGGATCTGCTTGATTTTAGATGACTTTACAGATTCATAGGTAAAATAAAATTCAAAAGACGGTTGTCATCGCGATTTCAATCCATGCTAAACACAAAAGCAATTCACGAAAATGATCATATTTTTGTTTTTGGAAATCTAGAAAAAACACTATATTTGAATTTTGGTTGAATAGCTGTAAAAAAAAGTGGTTTTTAAGTAACCAAGTTGAAAATGAGTTGAATTATGACAAATGGAAAAGACGCTGGTTTTGAACTTTTCTCCTTTCTGGGAAATTTTTTAGTGGCCACTATAGAGGCTCGCCAAATACTACTTGGAAAGGACACTATAGTGGCCACTATTTTCGGTTTTAGTGACCACTACAGTAGTTTTTCATCCAGTAACTCTGATAATTTTAAAAGAAAAGAATGGACCAGTTATGATGATCCATTGACCCCTAAAGTGGCCACTAAAATCTTTATTGGTTTTAGTAGTAACCCTTAGACCTCTATAGTGGCCACTAATTTTTAACCCCTTAATTGGCCACTAATTTGACTACTATAGTGACCACTAAAAATTTTCCCAGTTCTATAAAAGTTTTAGCGAGAAAAAAAGCGGGAACAATTTTTGACCCCTAACTTGAGGAGTATGGGAGCCTCTTTTGAATCCTTTCGAAAAAGTTGAAATTGACCTTTGACCTTTCTATGTCTTCAAAGGTTCACTAGAGCGAACTTGACCGAAATCTTAATCTTTTTCACGGCCACTACCTCAAATCAAGTGGATCCAAGGTTCAGCAACGTCAGGAAATAGTTCAAAAATCAAAGCCGCTGAATTCGAACTGCATGGTCGCCCATGGCGAACAAAGCGGCGAGCATTTCATCGCCGGTCGGGGCGATGTAGTGCGTCGGCAGATGGAACTGGAAGCTGTGGGCCGTGTCCTGAGGCCGGAGTTCGACCCCGTAGATGTAGGGCACACCCCGGTGCTGCATGTAGTCGATGCTCGTTCCGGAGGCCGGGTCTGGACGTTTTTTTTTTGGTTTTAGGAGAGATCAATTTATCAGAAAAAAGCAGGTTTTTTGCAAAACTGACCGAAAAAAAATCCCTTTAATGAATTTCAGACCTTGAAAAACTTCTTTTGAAAAATTTATCGATTGCAAAAAACTTTAATTGAGCAAATGTGCTCCATGGATAAAATCAAAAATTGCAACTTTTCAATCGATATTATCAAGGTAACGGAAATCGGAGCATTTCTAGTGATCACCTAAGCGGCGTCAGTACCCTTAAGGAATCCCTGGAACTGCCGGTTTGACCTCTCCTTTAGTTTAAACCTTGGTATGCAAGAATTGAAGCTAAAAAAAAAGACGATTTTCTGTGAAAATTGGTAAAATTCCATCGATGCTCCGGTTCCCGTTACCGAGGCTTGAGAGTATCGATTGAAAAATTGCATTCCTTACTTTTATCCATGGAGCACATTTGCTCAATTAAATTTTTTAAGTCCCACAAAAACCATCTTTTCCCTTTTATTCCTTTTCTATTTCATCCTGAAAATATTTTCAATGACCTAATCTTTCATTATAAGCAACTTTCAACCCCAAAACTCACACATGAGCTCGGAAATGGTTCCGAAATTATAGCTGACGCCAGTTTTGTTCCTCATCGCAATGACGGCTTCTTGGGCCGCGTTTCGCTGCAAGAAATTCAATTTTCTATTGATTTGGAACAATTTTCAACCTGGTCAAGGTAATTATCGGTATGTTGGCTGGTATATCCCCAAGGGGACAGGAAAAGTTGGCCGTAGGAGTGAAGACTGACGTAAATTTGCGGGTTGGCCACTTCCCAGGTGAAAAAGTCCTTCAGACCTGCAGATTTTCATTTCTTATTGAATTCTGTTTTCCGATCGGCTTGAAACTCGGGAAAGCCTGTTTTCTCTGCGCTCTCTGTTGTTTACGAGCTATTTTCGTTTTTCTATCGCCAATGAGAGAAAAGAGACGCAGAGAAGTTAGACAATTTGTTCTACTTCATTTAAAAATTAAGAGCCAAGTTGAAGACGAAAAAAACTTGAAAAAGTCTGATTTCTCTGCACCCTCTCGTATTCCGGTGCTGTTTCAGTTTTTCTATCTACGGTGAGAGAAAAGAGACGCAGATGAGTTAAACTATTTTTTTCTATTTTTATTTAATAGGATTCGACACGAAAGAAAAAGTGTTTCTATGGTTTCGCTAGTGAGAGAAAAGTGACGCAGAGAAGTTAGACTGTTAGACGATGTTCAGAAAAAAATTAGACAATTTATTCTACTTCATTTTAAAAAGGATTCGAAACGAAAAAAAGAAAAAAATTTAAAAAAATTCTGACTTCTCTGCGTCCTCTCAAGTCTACATGCTATTCTCATGTTTCTATGATTTCGTCGGTGAGAAAAAAAGACGCAGAGAAGTTAGACTATTTTTAATATATTAATAATATCGCATCAAAATTCATATCATATTAAATTATTTCTTCTTATTTCATTAAAACAACATAGACCAAACGATCTTCTGATATTTTAACTATATATTTCCAAACTGAAACCGCCTAATGAAGATTCAAGATTTTTCTCAAAAACCTTTAGAAGTAAAGCCGATTAACTAGAACCTCAAGCGGATTTTTTCAACAGGATAAAAATTTTTTGAAGTTTTTGAGAAACTTGTATTTTTTCTGTAATAGAGAGGTAAATTTTCAATCAATAAAAGGGACCGGACCGGCGATCTCCGGCTCCGAGTAGGGATGGCTTCCGGCGTAGATGTTCGAACAGGGCGACCGATTTATTCCGGCCTCGCCCCATCGGTAGCCCCAGTTGCGGTTGGCGTCGACTCCCGTGCACCACATGCTCACCGTCTTGTTGACTGATCGAGTTTTGCGCCAAAGACGGTCCTGGAACGAAAAGTGTGGCTCAGTGAGGGTGTACAGTAGGAGTGAAAAACTTGAGAAAAATGTTTTTTTTTGAAGAATTACTAGCTTAAGTTCATACAAACATACAAGATAGTGTCGAATTGATGGAGAGCGCAGACAGGCCACGCCCCTTTGCGGCTCAAGTTAACAGTGAAGCGGCTATACAATTAGGTACTTTAAGGACGTGATTACAAATTCTGGAAGTACTTGGAATTTTTATTTCTTTTTTAAAACATCCTTGAAACATAAAACCAAGCCTCAAAAGCAAAAAATTCTCGTGGCTACCAATCTCAATCTAGATCTAAAAAAGTGTAATTTTCCAAATTCCAAACACATTCCTATCTCATCAGAAGCTAAATAAGATCATCTTTCTGATTTTTCACCACGATATCTTCTCATTACCGTATTCCGGCTGTACTCGTAGCCGTCGGGGTTGACCTGCGGAATGATGTACCAATCGAACTTGTCGAGGCTCTTGGTCAGCAACGGGTTCTGGCCAAAGTCCACCACTAACTGAAAATCTTCTTTGAACTTCTTTTAGGAGTGCTGAACTGGTCCCTAGAGGTAGGCAGCGCAAAGCCACGCCCATTCACACCACCAAAATGACGATTTTTTTGGTTGCAAAAACGGTTTCGAGGCGTTTCTACCGGTTAAATAACGAACTAAAAAAAGAAGTTTTGACACAACCATATGTAATCGACAACGCTCTACAAAACTGTATAGCTAGAAATATTCATTCCATTCATATGTCGCTAAAAAAAATAGAAATGTCGGGAAAAAAACTGACTCGATTCACAAATAGACTGCGATACAGAAAACCAGATGAGGAACGCTTCTGATTTTTGACAATGTTACTCATGGAGACATTGTTCAGTTAATATGTCAAAACGAAAAAAATTCACCGACGCGAAAAAAAAAACGAAGCTTGTAAAGTGACAAAAATTTTCAAAGCTGAAAAGCGAAAAAAAATCAGCGACATGACATACTTTTTTTTGATTTAGAAATTGCGTAACATGATGAAAAACGATTTTAAAAAATGGAAAAAAAAATTGGATACCAAATGAAAAAGTTTTTGCAATTTTTAAAAATAGCGTATTTTTCTACTTGCCTTGTTGAGCTACCATAGATGAGGAACGCTCTTAAAATTTCGATATTTTTTTAAAGCATCAAAATATTGGCTGTTAGAAAAATTTAGAAAAAAATCGATCGACGCGAAAAATATAAAAACCAAATTAAGTGAAAAAAATAAGCTTTTTTAATTAAATTTTGCGCGGAAAATGGAATGTATAAGTGCACGCTTCGCGTGAACTAATTACGGACGCGTCAAATTTCGAAATATTTCGGTCCGATCGATTCTTCTTATTGTTTAACGTGTCTGCTTCGATTCTCTTCGGCCAGAAATTGGTAATTTAAATTATAGTTTTAATAATTTTAGTTGTTTTTTTAAGATTGTTTTCCGGCGATCATGGATGATGACGAGTCTGATGGAAACCCGAAAGCAAAAGAAAATGAAGTTTCAAGGTATTGATCAATAAACTAAAATATTCTTTTTTTGGATTCGGGAAATTTCATTTTGATACTGCTATCAACTCTTAGGGTGCGAAAATTTTTTTAGAAGAGAAAAAAAGGATATATAAGAATAAATCCAATAAGGATGCGTCCTCCAAAAAAATTTTTAATTTTTGTTATGGTTCGCGTGTCATATATTTTTTTCAAATATTTTTAAGAAAACTTATGAGCTTTTTATTTTTCGATTTATTTGTTTTCCAATACGTTTTCGAAGAGTATAAAAAAAGAAATTATTTTTGATTTTTAAAAAAATTTTTAGACCGTGAGCGTGTTGTTCTTGTTCCCCTAATTTTTAGATTTTTTTAAGATTATTTAATGGACATTATATACAGCTCAAGTTTCTTCAACGATTAATTTGGAAAACCTTTAAATTTGAGAGGTGAAATTTTCTCGTGTGCAAAAAAAAAATACGCAATTAAAGATTTTATTTCAGGAAATCCGAATTTTCTGCAAACCTCCAGCCATTTGGATAAATGCAAAAAATATTTGGTTGAATCAGGAGTGGACCCAAACCAGTTCACGGCTCTAATGCCACTCCGCGTTATGACTTACGGAGTTGTTCTGTGTTTGGCCGCACTGATTCCGAAAAAAAAGCATCTTTTCAAAGTGGTTGTGGAGTTGAGTGGAAATCGGATAGAAGACACGAGTTTGGCGATGCGCAGCAGGTTCTACCGGGATTTTTCTCGTATCAAGCAAGACCAAGAAGTACTACGAAAAAACGGCGAGTCAGAAGAATTTTTTTTTACTTTGAAGTTTGATTTGAATTTTTTGTCTCAAATCTTGGAATACGAACCTTCTCCACTAAAGTTCCCTAAACATTTTTCACCGCATTTTCTACTCAAAAAAACGGCAGAATTACCTTTTGAGATTTTTCGTATTGTTTCCAAAACTGTTTTCACTCAAACAAAAGAAAAAAATGAGAAAATCGATATAATAAATCTGCACAAATATTCTTTTTTGACCAAAACCTTGCACCAAAATTGCTACGATCAACTTTGGAGTTGGAGGTGCAAGTTCCTAGATTTGAAAAAGAGTCATGAGTTCGAAGCGCTAAAAAGTTCGAAAAAAACGTCCAAAATACTCGGTAACTCGAAGTTGAGTAAATTGAGACAGAAAGTTTCGAAACTGCGTCGAGAGATTGGGACCATAAAGCGCGAAAAATCAACACTGAGCACCAAGTTGAGCCAAGAGAAAGCTCTTTCCAAAAATCTTCGCGAGCGGTTGCGAAAAGCTGATTCGGCCTTAAATGAAGCGAAGCAAGAACTGGCTGATCAAAAGGCTGGGAAAGCTGAGCTAATGATCCGAGGTTGTTTCAGCAACAAGTGCAGAGGGGCGATCCTTGAGCTCATAAATCTTGGAACTGCTGATGCTAAGATTGGTAAGGTGATGGAGATAGTTGGTAACATGGTGGATTTGAAATTCAACAACTTACCGTCCGCTTCCACATGTCGCTTGCTAGCTTTATCATCTATCAATCTTGCTAAGCGTCATGTGAGAACAGTTTGCGATGAAGTGAAAAAGAACGATGAACCGCTTTGTCTCCATTCCGATGAGACCACCAAGAACAAGTCAAAGGTGCAAATGTTTGGGGTGTCAAGACCTGACGGTGGATCTTTGATTCTGGGAATTGAGCAAGTGGTGGAGAAGTCCGCCATCACTGCATTCAAGGCACTTGCAAACCAGTTCAAGACCCCAGGCGCCCCAAAGGACTGTTTTGATCAGTTCATTGCCCAAGTGACTTGCACGATGTCTGATAAGGCTGCCACGCAGCTGAAGTTCAACGAGTTAGTTGAACACTATCGTGCAACAGTTATTCCAGCCGTGGTGAGCGGTTGGAGTGACAGGTCTTTCGAAGAGCAGCAAAGGCTCATGACTTTTTCAAACTTTTTCTGCCAGCTTCATGTGATTGCGAATTTTGCTCGTGTTGCTCTTGATGGTCTTTCAGAGCACGAAGTTCTTGCCTCCGGGAAGAGCAAAGTCGACGAACCAGCGGTGCTGCGACTGGTGAAGGAAGTGGCTCGACTCTTCGGCGATCGCTCCGCCGGCCTGCACGGGATCGCGCCGATTTGGGAAGCCTGGATGGCAGAAAAAGGCTTGTTCCGTTTTTCTTTCCCATCTTTTCTTGGCCATCGCTTCAATATTTTGTTTGTTCTGGCTGCTCGTATTTTCTACCATCGCCAACACTTGCAAAAATTTATAAGCGAGTTCGTTTCCGAAAAGACCGAAATGGTAGTTATTTCGGAGCTTCTTGAAGACGAGCTTGCCACTTCTCATCTTCAAGTGTTGGGGCTCCTCGACCAACTGGTCACAGGTCCTCTCTGGCGTTTGGCGGAAAATTCTAGCCACATTTTCGACACTTGCGATTACGCAAGTCGTCTGAAATGCTGGTTAGAAGCGTGTTCGGGGTCTCCGGTGACTTTTTTCGATGGTGACTCACCAGTTGCTTCTCTTGAGTTGGAAGCTCCTGGTGGAGAAACTTCAGCTCGCCTTTTGGAGAGCCTCGTTTCTCAGTCTCCATCGGAAACAGCTCTGGAGGCTACATCAATAATGCTCGTAGCTTCACAAAAGTTTTTCTCAAAAAATTTTGCTGACTTCCTACCTGGTGGTCGGCTTTTTCATCAAAAAGATAAGCTACGAGAAGACACGCGATGTGCTCCAGCCACAAACAATCTTATTGAGAGCGCTTTTGGTTACTTTTCATACCTCAAACACAAAGCGCCAAATATGAGCATGACCAGGTGCGAAGCGGTAACCCTGATCAACAGGAACCACACCATGGAATGGTTCCGATCCCTTTCTCCAGAAGAACAGAATGAATGTTTGGATGGGATTAGAAAGGAGACGGGTGAAACTTTGAAATCAGCTGGTCAAAAGCGGAATGATTTGGCTAAAAGGTGCTTAGAGTACCATCGAGAAAAGTGCCAGAACGCTTCAAAAAAAATGGCCAAGGAGTCGCTCAGTAAGCGTCAACGGACGGAGACTCTTTTCAAACATGGCTTCTGGCAACAAAAGTCTGAAATGGAATCCTCCTTGTCGTCTTATAAGTGTGAAAAGGAAAAATGGGAAGCTCTGTCTGCACAACTTCGTTTCAGGCAACGTGTTCTCCTGCAGAAGCACGCCGACAAGAAGTTCTACGTTCTCACTGCTGGCGGCAAGAAGATCAGCTTGGCGGAAATGAAGCTCAAGCTTCTTTCTCTCTTCGAGAACGATCAGAAAGGTGATAATCTTGTGGTTTTAGCATACGAGCATGCCGGGAAGTTCATCGAACACACGTTCTTTGACGAGGAGGGAAAGAAGAACTCCTGGAAAGGCCGCGTCGTTGAAGTGCAAGTTCGAAATGGAGGCGAAAAGGCTGTATTGGTGCTGTACGAAAACGAAAAAAGCACTACAGCGCTAACTCTGGCCGAGTTTGAGCAAGCGATAGAAGACGGTCTGGTTGTTTTTCTTGTGAAATTGGTACCCTGTCAAATAAATGAATAGCTGGTCTTTTTATTATTTATCAAAAATTTTTTTCCTGTCAATTTGGTAAATAACGGAGCTTTTAAAAAAACCTCTTGTCAAAACTATTTTTTTCTTGCGATTAAAAAAAGAACTTTCAATCGTGTACTATCTTTCTTTAAAAATCTTGTTCAATCAAAAATTTCTTGTTTGAAGTTTTTTTCTGTTCAAAATTTATTCAATCGAGTAAAATACAGATTTAGAAATTTTTTTCGATACCCCATATTGTTCAAAAGTTTTCACAACAATTTCATCAAGTAATTTTGGTAACTCAATTATTTTTTTATTGCAAATATATCTTTCAGTGTGGTGAAAGTGATAGTTTCTCCCTTTTCATGTTCAGTTAGTTTATTATTCATTTAGTTTTTAGATTTTAGATGAAAAACTCGTTCTACGTTACATGTTCTACTGATATCTTGTAAATTATTCCTGTAAAAAAAGGTCTACAACCACTCCACGTGCTCGTTCGTGTAGACTGCACACAGGTTGGCATGAATAAGTGCCTTAATTCAATCAAAAAAAAAAATTGATGAAGAAAGTGGTGCGACAAAAAAAAAACTTACCAACCTGTGACCAAGCGAGTGGATTCTTGATTGATGTTTTTTTTTGAAATTGAATAAATTTTACTCTTCTTTGTTCTTGATTTTTTATTATTTCGTTGAATTTCCTCTTATCTATTTTTTTTTTGCAATGGAACTTTTGTCTACCAGTTTTCAATATTTCATCTATCGAAATATTTGTTCAATTTATCGTTTTTTTGCTGTGATATGCTCAATACCTGTGAAAAAAGTTTGTTAAACTTTCATTTCAAAAAGTTAGTGAAGTTTGAAACCTTTATAACTTTCTACAATTGTGAATTTGACGACTGAATTATGTTTTAATAAGAAAAGAGCGTGCTGTTTCGGGTCTTCTAACATCGTGTGAGAACAAATCGTGATATTCATTTTGAAAAATCTCTGAAAAGGTTGAAAATATAATGTTTTTATCAAAAAACCCGATTTCTTTTTTCAACAGCGTAATTCCACACAATTATGCAAAGGCGCCGCATGGTTTTGCAGACACGCCTTAAAAACTGTGAGAATTTGCCATCCTTCACAAAATTTTCGTTTTTTTTTCGCCTCTTTTTTTCCTTTAAACTTTTTTTTCCATTTTTTTTTTTTAAAACTCTATTGATATAGTGAAATGGACATCTCAAGCTGTCGATTGACACCAAGATCATGCGAATTGAATGGTTTTGAAAAGTACGCTTGCGGTACCTACCTAGAGGGCTTTAAGATTCCCTCTAGGGAGCACTTTACCTTCCCCTATAGGGGGCGTTTGAGTTTTTAAAAGTGACCACTCTAGGGGTTTTTAATTAAAAAGGGATAACACTCTCCGATTTTCATATCTATGAAAAGAAGCAATTTCATGCGAAAAACTAAATAAAAACAGCCTTTTTTTAAATGAAAAAAATATCAACAGAGGATTCATCGATCAATTTTTTTATAGAATACGCCTTTTTTTAGTTCTAAAAAGGTGAATTTCAAAATTTTGAGCTGTTTTTCCCCTCCATCTTCAAAACATCATCATTTTTTCGAAGAAAAAAAATCGGCAAAAATTCACCGAAGAGGGATCGAACCTGCGTCATGAGTCTACAGCGCCAGGCTTCTAGCCACTACACCACGCCACATGCTAGCAGGGGGAGTTAGCCGCCGCCACATATTCCCTCCTTCTATCCAATGCATTTTTCGCGTGCAAACTTTGAAGAGCCATAACTCGACTAGAACGCAAAAGGCGCCTTTTTTTTCAACATTTTTGAAATCAGGGGGTCCTAAAGTACCTATATACCAACTTTCATCGAATTCTCAACAAAAAACTTTTTGCTTCAGGGGACAGACCTCAAAACTCTTTCGGGAGCACTATTTAGCCCCTTATAGGCGGTTTTACCTCCTCTAACCCCTTTAGGGACTCTTCTAGTGTTGCTGAAAGATGAAAACCTTCTTGATCATGTAGAGGGCGACGGCCGGGGCGATCCATTCCCTGGCATGAACGCCGGCGTCGACGATTATCGAAGGTTTCTCCGGCATCGGGGCGCCGGCTCGCGAATGGATCTTTAAAGTTCCATTTCAAAATCACTCAAGGTTGTTGAGAACTACCTTGACCCCATAAATCTGCCTTCCTTCGAAAGATTTGGAGATGTTCAAGAAGGTGACCATGTCAGGCCGCTGTTGGGACAAGACACGCATAAAATCGACCATCTGGAAGGGATTTATGATGAAAAAAGGATAGTTTAGTTTTTTGAAACTGTTTCGAAAATTGACAGGAAGGTCAAAAGCTTGAATTTCAAAAAAAAAAAATGAAAACTAAGGGCAACCTGGCATAGGCAAAGTCGGAAGGACCATTTACGGGTCCTTTGAGGGTCCGTTATGGGTGCAAAAGGTTTCCTTTTTACTGCCCTTTTCCGTCCTTTCATCGGCCTTTTTCCACCCTTTTTGGACCTTTTTGATAAACACAAAATTCTGGGAAAATTTTTAGTGGCCACTCCAGGGTTTTGACGTTTTAATGGCCACTAAAGTAGTCAAATTAGTGGCCACTTAAGGGGTTAAAATCTTGTAGCCACTATAAAGGTCTAAGAGCTACTACTAGACCACTAAAAATTTTAGTGGCCACTTTAGGGGTCGATGGAACAACATAACTGGCCCAATCTGTTTGTTATGAAATTATCAGAGTTACTGGAAAGAATACTGGATGAAAAACTACTTAAGTGGCCACTAAACAGAGAACCTCTATAGTGGCCACTAAAACGGAAAATAGTGGCCACTATAGGGGTGGGTTAACCAAGAAAGAAAGGCTCAATAAAGGCCGCAAAACGGAACCCGTTTAGCGGCCATTTTGCACCCATTTTTCGCACTTTCGACTTTGGCAGTGTGGTAAGGATATCGTGACTGTGTATGAACGAAAATGGGCTACAGTAATACTCTTTTTTTTCTACTACTGCTTAAACCGAAAAAAAGGCCAAAATATTCACCTCCTGATAAGAATGATAGGCGCTTTCGTTGAAGGATTGCCAATTTCTGAGAGATCTTTTGTATCGTCGTTTGTCCAGTCCGAGTTGTTCTCGTTCTTCCGTGATTTTTCTGCAAGTCCCTCTTGAATTCTGTATTTCAGTCTTTTTTTTACAGTCAATCCTTCTCGACTTGGAAGGCGAAATGGATTAATTGACACAATAGTGAAGCGTTGCGTACGCGACGCGGCTTTTGGCATTTTCTACCTTTTTTGACAGTTTTTTAACAGCTCGATGAAGAGCTCAGGATTGCCAGAGTGGTCCCTATAGGGGATTGAGGGGGAACACAACCCCTACATATGATGAAAAAGTGCCCCCTATAGGGGTAAAATTCAAGTGGTCCTTATAAGGGTTTATCAAAAGTTCAATTGGTCTTTTTAGGGGTTTACCGAAAAATTCAAGTGGTCCTTATAGGGGTTTAAGGAAAAATTCAAGTGGCTATTATAGATATTTACGGAAGAATCAAGTGGTCCTTATAGGATTTTACCAATTACGGTCTGACGTTAAAGCCCCTGAACCTTGAGTAGTCCCTATAGGGGTCTTTTAATTCCTCGTTCCAGTTTGAAATTGAGAAGACGAACTTGATCAATTCGACCTCTGTCAATATTTTTACATTCAAGTGGTCACTAGAGGGGAATCTCTAAATGTTTGCCCCTATAGGAGCCACTCTGAAGTTCCTGAGAAAAGCGGGAAAGTGGAATTATTCGAAAAAGTACTCCTGTGCTTTTTTGGAACCTTTTTATTCAAGATTTTCCGGATTTTCGGACCAATGAACCTCTGAACGTCGTGTTCAACGACAGTGTGTTCGATGTCGATGAACTCCTTGAACTCGGTCAGAAGCCGTTGTAGAAACTCCGGGGCGACCAGGATCTCCGCGTAGGGGTTCTGTTTGGACGGCTCCAGCCAGACGTCGACCAGAAGACGTTCCTTGTCGCCGATCTGAATTTTCACCTTGGAAAATTGAAAAAAGGCGAAAAATCCACCTCATAGTTGAAGTTCTCAATCTTCTCGAGCAAGGCATCGGCCTCAGGCGACTTGATCCGTATCAACTTGTACCTAGGCGAGAAATCTACCGTAATCTGCTTTCAAAAGCTACAGTACCCCGTGTAGTCCCGTTTCGGTTCGGCGCCAAACTTCTCCGCCGCGACTAGCGCCACAAGAAATGACAATAGCGCTACCCGGGTCATATTACCTGCAAAAAAGGGTACTGTAAGGGGTACGGTAGAACATATTGGCTTTTTCGAGGGGCGAATCGCAATTGAAAGAAGATCTTATTGAATTTTGTTTCAACCGGGTTTGAAACAGGGATATCGCTTTTGGGATGAACTTCAAGGGGTAGGTGATTTTTCTAGGAAAAAACCGCAGCGCGACCGCAACGCGTTGAGCCATTCTGAATGCGACCAGAATATTTCAAAAGCTGGCCAATGGGGCCAGTTACATTGTTAGAATAAAAGGTTAATTTGAAAAAATACAGAAAAATCAAAGATAAAAAAAAAATTGGAAAGGTTTGGTCAGTTATTCAATAATCATTCAAATAATCTCCAGACGACAATTTTAGGTCAAAAAACAACAGAAAAATTGGAAAAACTTCAAAATCCTTTTCGAAAAGCTGAAGAAAATCGTACAGGAAGGAATCTCTCGCGATCTTTTTTTTCTTCCCTTCCCTTTCGATTAATTATAAATTCAATCAACTGAAACTTCCAGAAATGGAAAAGGAGAAGAACGTTTCAACTAGAAATATTTTTATCGGACCCGGCTCGGCAAAGGGAAAGAAGTGAAGACGTTGGGGACAGACGAAAATATTTGCGAACCGCTAATTATCACTGATAGTGGGGGGCGTGTCTGGCGAGCAGCCCCAGAAAGGACACAAATTCTAGGACATCCTTTTAGGGACACGGAATACCACGTGTTATTTTTTTCAAAACAAAAAAAGACAGTTTATGTGATTTTTTTTTGGTATTTAAAGATTATTTCGTTCATTTTTAGGTTCATTTTGAGTTAAAATACCTTTTAAAAATGGAAGTAACTTTAAAAAAACTATTTAAAGTTGAATTCAAAACTCGTAAATCCACAAAAAAGCGGCTCTCAATACCGCGCCCCTGTTGCGATAAACCGCGCCACCATTGCATAAAGCCACGCCCCTGGCCACAACCGCCAGAAAAAATCAGAAATTTTCTTCTGAAAAAATCCTTGAAGGGAGTTTTTGTAATTTTACCTTTTAATCAAATTGAAGGACTCAAAAACTGAAAAACTTTTTGTATTATTCAAAACTTCCAGCTTGAAAAAAACGTTGTCGCATTCAGAATGGCTCGAAGAGTCGCGGTTGAGATATTTTTTTACAGCTTTTTTTGACATATTTGAAAGCTCGCCATTATCCTTTTCTATTGAGCCGTGCGCAAGTCGTTTTCGGTCGGGTGCAACATGAAGGGATTACTTAAAATGATGTAAAGGCATTTTTTGGTTAATAATTCGAAGTAAGATTTAACATAAACCGAAAAAAAGGACTCTTTCTAGACTTTTCCATCATAATTCTGGAATTTTTTTCCTAAAATGAAAAATTTATGAGAATAAGCTCGAAAAAAATCAATAAATTGATCGTGAAAAATTAATCAATGGGATTTAAAAAAATCGTAAATTTCAGCAATCTTTTGAAGTTTCATAGGTTCTGAGAAACTGAAAAAAACGTCATATATTGCAAAATTCGAATATTTCAGCAAAAATAGTGAAGCTACGAGCCTTGGAAAAAATAGTACCAGCTTTCGAAAAACCAATGAAACCGTAATAATTTCATACTGCTTGTTGGTTTTTTTTAAATAAGAAATTTCTTCCGAAAAATGCCAGAAAATAATAGTTTTCTTAATAAATCTTCCCTGAAACGTTGATTCACAAAAACTGTAACTCAAAAAAAAAAATAAATAATATCAAGATTTGAAACGATGAAAATGGCAGAAAATGAAGGTTTTAAGGTTTTTGAACTTTTCCAACTCAACCTTTCACTTTTCATAACAATGGCGAACCCGTGAACCATGGAAAAATTTCTCAACTTGTATTAAAAATGACTTTCTGGTGGTAAATATTCCTTGCTGCCCAGTCTCTGTCCAAATTACATAATGAAAAAAAAAAAAAAAAAAAATATCAAATATTTATCGGTAGGGCGCGATAAAAGGGAAGAAACCGCCGTTGTTTCATTTTGAAAGGCTTTGAAGCATTTTTAAACACCCGAAACCTTATCAAAACTGGAAAACTCTTAAAGAAAAAAAAAGAAATATGATCCTTCACAATTTTCTTTACACACTCTCGGTGAACAACAAAGGGAACCTGGAAGAAAAAATATCATCTTAAAAGTTGTAAAAATCTGGAACTATTGTTAAGAAATCATAAAAAATTCAAAAAAAAAAGAAACTTCTAGGGAAAAACAACTAGGCGCGTATAGTCTGTTCAGATTTTAAATGTCAAGCAGCTAACTCCGCCCCTGCTGAGAGGGTATCTTTTCGCGTCGATGTTTTAACGCGCGGGACTAATTTTGATCTTTTTTGATCTAAAAGATAGAAAAAGAAGTCAAAAATGCAGCCTTATTAAAGGGACATCGTCATCTGTAGATAAAACATTGACGCGAAAGATATTGTAGCCTTGGGGGTGTAGTTAGCTGCTTGACATTCAAAATCTGAACAGACTATAGAGCGGCTGAAAAAGTCTAAAAAGTGCGCCAGACCTCAAACGACTTGCGCACGAGGTCATACAGAAAGAGCGCGCGACTGGATTTGCATTTGAATTCGAAAAACCGCGACGCTTCGAGCCATTCCAAGTGCGACCACAGGGTTCCGAGAACAGAGCAAAATATTTTACTAATTACAGACTTTCTAAAAAATCAAAAAACTGATCAGAATCGACAATGATTTTTTTCTAAATAAAAACGATTGCGCGAGTTCAAAATAACCGTCAGAGAGGGAAAAAGACAACTGAACTCCGGAGAGTCAGACATAATTTTGAATTTCGCGGAAATTCGAAGTTTACTGTTTCAACCTTGATTCATTTTTTTTCCCAGCAACAAGATAAAATATTATTCCGTGACAGAATTTTACCCATGAAGTTTTGAATGAACTGCAAAAATTTAACAAAATGAAATAATTATGAATACCTGGAAAAAATTTCAGTGGCCACTATAGGGTTTTGACGTTTTAGTAACCACTATGGTAGTCAAACTAGTGGCCGCTTAAGGGGTTAAAAAGTAGTGGCCACTATAGAGGTCGAAGTGCTACTACTAGACCACTAAAAGTTTTAGTGGCCACTTTAGAGGTCAATGGATCATCATAACTGGTCCAATCTGTTTGTTTTAAAATTATCAGAGTTACTGGAAGGGATACTGGATGAAAAACTACTGAAGTGGCCACTAAATAGAAAACCTCTATAGTGGCCACTAAAAAAACTTTCCCAGACTGTTAACTTTTTTTCCAAAAATAAAATTCGACTTTTTTTAAAAATGAAATAACGACTGTTATAAAAAAATCTGAAAAATTAATAAAATCAGAGTAAATTTACACAATATTCTCAAAATTTCGATTTATAATACTTTTTCGGCTCACTATAAAAATCTTTCAATAAAATAATCTCTTTTAAAAAATCTGAAGCTTCATTTCCAGGATCTCTACCATAAGTTTTACTTTCTCAACATTCAAAAAACCTGAAAATACCAATTGAATTACTGAGAACGTTCCAAAGACTACTTTAAAGTCAAAATGAAAAAAAGAAAAAAAGAAAAAAAAGAAAAAAAGACGTCCGGAGCCATCTGCTCGAACACGTGCGTCGCAGCAACTCGTTGGCAATAAAAATGGGTTTCCTTCTTTTTTTTTTCTTTTTCTTCCTGAGCTTCTACTTTTCGTCATAGTGATGAAAACAACTTTAAATCTCGAAGGGACTCACTAAAGTGGTCGAAAATCGTGTTTGAAGCAACATAAATAATTTTTTTGCCTTTTTGGACTTTAACTCTTTGAAATCTTTCGAATTCCTTCAGAAAAATTTTTTAAAAAAATTCTCCTCTACTACAGAAAAAAAGCAAGCTTAAAAAAACAGTTATAAACTCTTTTTGAGCTTCCAAATTTACATAGAAACCCTAAAAGAAAATATTTATTCAATGAAAATTCCCTTTAAACATGAATAAAATGATATTTTTCTATCATTTTTTTAAAAAAATTACAAGAGAAAGCTTGTTTTTTTCCCAGCTTTCGTGACGAAAAAAAGTTAAAAAAATCGAAAAAGCGCTGAAAATTCTGACCATTCAAAAAAATTCCAAAACCGAGAATATTTCCACATTTTTTTGGCCAGCTGAATCAACAAAACAACGAAAGTCCATAAAAATTTAAAAAAACACAAATATTAACTTAAAGTTATAAGAGTCCTAACCGAGAAAATTCGGTAAACCGCTTAAAAATAAATTGAAAAAAAACAGTAAAGTTGTGAAGAAAATAGGAGAGGAAGGTCAAAAAAATATTTGGCCTACGAATATGACCTCCCGGTGATCTCACCTACCTCATGCTATTTTTTTAACTCGAATACCCCTTACCAAAAATCTCTTGAGAAGATTTTTCTCACAAGGACAACAGAAACTGTGAACTCCGTTAATTAGATTTTAAAAAAATGGGGGTTTTTCCAAATCAATCTATATAAAAAGTTACACCTTAAAAATATGCAATTTCTAGGTGAATTTTTTTCGAATTTTTTTGTAAACTCCTAAAAAAAATTTTTTTAACTATTTAAAACGTCTCAAAAACACTTTTAAAAAAATTTTTATACTTTAAAAATCGACGAAAACCAATTAAAATAACTCAAAAATATTGCTGAACAATGCTTTTTTTGACAGCAATAATGGTTTCGAAATGCTTCACACTTAATTTTTTTAGCTATTCCCGTCAACCTCATTCATGCGAAAGGGTAGCAACGCGCGAAAACCGTTTCAAGTCGGTCGCGTTCTAAAAAAATCCGCCAGCAGTTCTAAGGGCGGCTTTTCAAATTCTAGAATCTAATCTCAAGTTATTTTTGCATTTTTTTCATAAAGTTATTTCATGTCAGTGCAAAAATTCTGCAAGAGAAACAGGTGGAAAACGTTTTTTTCAAACTTCCGCGCCATTTCGAAAGGTGACGAGAAATGACGATTTTACCGGTGAAAATTCGAAAAAAAGGGCTTGCCAGGAAATCTTTCTTTTCTATTTTTTTGTAAAAACAAAATTGGTCCCAAAAGGGATGTATAAAAGCGCAGAAGTCCTACATGATCTAAAATAAAACGGAAAATTTTCTTCCCTGCAAGACCTTTTTTTAAAATTTGGGTATGTTCCTTTAAAATTCCAGGAGAGTTATAAAATTTTCTCACACAATAATCGATTCCTCATAAACTTCTTTATGGAGCTTTGCATTTTCAAAAATTATAATTTAACCGAAAATCAAAACTAAAATCAATAATGTGGACTTATTAAAAATGATGAAGGTATGTACAGATAGGGAACATGAGGATTTTTATTCTGAAACTTTGAAGTTTTTGACAACATTCAAAAATTCCCGGAAAAAAGGATTTTTGAAAAGAAAACTTTTTTTTTCAAGGTTAAGAATTAGGAACTCCACAGTGGCCCCTATAGGGGTGTTATTGAAGTGGTTCCTAAAGGGGTTTAGAGTCCGAATCTAAGTGGTCCCTATAGGGGTCTTAAAATTCTTTGTTCAATTTTTAAAATTGAAAAATTCTTCACAAACTTGGTCAATTTATATTCTTTTAACATTTTTTCATCGAAAATGCTAATTTTTGTTTTTCGCATAGAAATGATGCTTCAAATATAATTCATAACAAAAAAAGGAATAAAATGCCCCTATAGGGACCACTAACTGAAACCCTTTATAAGAACCATTTTTGCAAGATTTAGTGGCCGCGATAGGTGTTTAGAGAGGACCCTTCAAGAACCCCTAAAGCTGCCCCTATAGGGACCACTCCTAAAAAGGAAAAAGTAGAGTAGCTGGGAGCTGAACCGAAGAATGCCGAGGCGCGAAAAGGAGGTCAGGCAAAGGCAGAAGCCGTGCCATTCCCGCCCTCCAAGCCAACCGGTCCCCCTGTTTCTCCGACGCCCCCCAAAGTGTACACTTTATCAGTTATCGTTTTTTTTCTGCCAATGCCGGTTCGTTGATCTCGGAATGGGTTATGTGTAATATGCGGCATTGAATATGGTTCATTCATGGTCGGCTTGAAAAGATGGGATTTCACTCAAGATGAACAACCAAAATCAATCTCAGGAACTTCAGAGAGGCCCCTTTAGGGGTTAGGGGGAAAAACAGCAAAAATTAATCTCAGGAACTTCAGAGTGGTCCCTATAGGGCTAGGAGGAAAAAAACAGCCAAAAAAATCTCAGGAGCTTCAGAGTGGCCCCTATAGGGGTTTAGAAAAAAAAACAGCCCCCGAATCGTGTTTTTCTACTTCTTATAGGTTAATACCAATAAATGGTAGCAAGCTTCCCTATAGGAGCCACTTTTTCAAGTTTTAGTGGCCCCTATAGGGAGGTGATGCAGTCCCAGGAGGGAACCTACAAAGGTCCCTATAGGGACCACTCTGGCGAGACTTTCAGATGAAACTAGATTCATAAGATGTCGTTTTTCACTCTGATTTCAAAGTTTAGCTTGAAAATCACTCTCAAGAGCTGTGAGAAAAATTATTGGAGGCTCAAAGTCAAGTTTATTAGTTGGGGAGAAACCTTAGAAAGTTCAAAACTTGATTTCTAACCCTTATGAGCAAGTGAAACTTCAGAAAACGAATAAAAACTAAAAAACTGAATCAAAAAGCATTTCCTTATTTCCTTCGTTGATCGCAACACTTTTTTTCTAGTTGGGGAACATATTTGGTCGGCATTTTTTGGCTAATTGACCCACCACAGAACATTCGACAAATCGTCGAAAATTAGAGAAACATCACGTTTTTCGCTTTTTTTTTTTCAAGAAAAATGTATTTTTTGTGTAATTTCGATTCTTGAAGAGGCACTTGTGAACTGCATAAGGAACCGTTTCGGCCACTTGACTTTTTTTTTCTTTTTCAAACTTTAAACTATTAAAAATGGCAAGGAAAAAGAAAATTCGACTTTAAAAAAAATTTTCAAAAATTCCCCTTATCTTGCTGAACCGGCTTTCATCATAAAATATCAAATCGAATGTTCTATGGTGAATAAATTAGCCCCAAAGGTGTTCAAAAAATGTTGCGATCAACGGGGAAAATAAGGAAGTTTTTTCGATTTCTTATGTTTCATTTGTTAAGAACCAGTTTTTTTAAGAAACTATTGGGAAATTCTCTCAATAAACTCTTCAAGATGAGTTGAGAGTCTCTAAAAACACATAGACATAGAAGAAAAAAAAATGTTTTTTTTTCATGGAAATTGGAAATTCTCTCCTTATGGAAATTCTTCTAAAAAGGACTGTAAATTCTTCTAAAAAGGTTCTCAAGGTTTGAGGAAAAAGATGTCTCAAAAGAAAAATCTTAAAAGCTGATTCCTGAATGAATAAAACTCAACTTGACAATACACATAAGTTGAAAATCCGAAGAAAGCTCAAAACTCGGCGAAAAAACCTTTTAGAAGGAAATCATCTGTTTGATGAAGTTTTCGCCTGAAAGACAAGTTCAAGAAAAATTAAAGTGTTTTTCGATTTTTCTAACGAAAACTTCCCAAAAACCAGACGTTTGAGATGGTAAAAAGTACTGAAACCCAGGAAAAATGTTTCTAGAAGCCCTCTCCGAAAATTATCATATTACAAAAAGTTCTAACTATTTTTGGAGGTCCTTCAGGCTTGACAAAAGCTCAAATGTGGAATAAAAATCTTCAAAACTAGAAAAATCGAAGTAGAAGGATATTGAACATAATGAGAAATAGGTGAAAACAGCTCAAAGTTCAAAATCAGAAAGTTCTTGGGACATGAAAAACTGCTTTAGAAGCGTTTTTCAAGGTTTCAAAGGTTCAGGAAGGAACTGAAAACTTAAAAAATTATCTGAAAATCCAAGAAACTCAAATTGAAAGGTATTCTGAATCAGCTAATCAAACGTTGGCAACAACAAGAAGTTGAAAAATTCGAAAAATAAAAAAAAATCTTTTGTCGACTTTTTTAGATGCTCTACAGGCTTAAGAGAAGCTGAAACCCAATAAAAAACTTCGGAAGTTCAGAAAACTCAAGGTAGAAGTAATTTCAAACGAGGAGACCGTTTTTAAGGCTTAGAGGAAGCTAAATACTTGGAGAATACCTAAAAACTAGGTAAGTGAAAAGTGAAAGGTATTCCCAACCGAAACTTGACAGCAACCAAAGGTTGAGCAATCCAAAAAAAGAGGGAACCAAACCATTTTCCACCGTAAACAACGAGAAGAACGTGGACAAAGGAGAAAGGAACGGGAAGAACCGAAAAAATGGGGAAAAAGACATGGGCCAACGGGTTTTTGGCGCATTTTTTCTTCTTTTTGGCAAAGGCGTTCCGAATCGGATCATGCCATGGAGCTTACCCTTTTTCCACGCTTTTATAAAACTGTCTTCAAGGGCGTTGAGGAAGTGGGAAAACCGGGAAGGAAAAAGGGGATGAAATAGTGCCGGAGGGCAAATTTTTCCGGTCCGCGTGAACCTCGCCAATCCGCCACGCAAACACAAACTCGTGGCCCCAGGAAGCTTCTCGTGGAACATTTCAAAAATCAACTGTTCACTTGGAGCTGAAGTTTGGATCATTACGAGGGATGATTGAAAAAATTTTTTCGCTAAAAATAGCCGTCAAAAGTCGAGTTTATGCGCTCCATGGCTAACTTTTTCAGGAATCGGAAAAATATCAATTTTTCCATTCTAACTCGAATCATAAAAAGGAATAAATGGGAAAAATAAATTTATTTTTTAAAAGACAGAAGTAAGAAGTCGAGTTTATGCGCTCCATGGCTAATTTTTTTCAATAATCAGGAGAATATCAACACTTCTTTTGATTTCAAGCTTGAATAATCACGAGAGAAAGAAAATAAATATTTTGAAAACGGCAGTAAAAAGTCGGGTTTTTTGCGCTCCATGGCTAATCCAAGTTGAATTTCTCAAAAAAAATACTTCAGAAGCTTCTCGTAGAAAATTTCAAAAAAATCAATTGTTTCCTTGAAACTCCAGTTCGAATCATTACGAAGGAAAAAAATCGGGAAAAAGAAATTCATTAGATAAAAAGTAAAAAAAGTCGAGTTTTTTTGCGCTCCATGGCTAATTAAAGCTAAAATGTACAAGTCTTCATAATTTCTTCAAGGAACCTCCCAAAGTTCTCTTGGAACTCCAGTTCGAATCATTGGACGAGGAAAAACTTGAGAAAATTTTTTGCTAGAGCCGTAAAAAGCCGAGATTCTGCGCTCCCCGGCTAATCAACGTTGATTTACAAGAAAAGACTTCGGAAGCTTTTTGGGAACAATTTTAAAAAACAACTTTTCCCTTTGAAAACAGGCTGTATAAGCCAGCGAAAAAAGTTCAAGTTGTTGCGCTCCACGGCTAATCTTACTGTAGTAAAAAAGAACTTTGAAAAAAGGATTGAGGAAAATTCGCTCCATGGAGGAACATATTTTGAATGATATTATCAGATTTCACAGCAATAAATTGTTAAAAACGACGTTGCGCAGAAATTTTGGCGAAAAAAGTTCAAAAATAATCAAACCTTTGAAAATTTGAAGAAAACGGCAGCTGTCGGCTGTTCCTCCATGTGTTTATAATTCAGGAGAAACGGCTTGGAACTCGAAAATTCTGCAATAATCCTGGAATCCTTGAAATAAACTGGAAAAATGAACAGATACGTGTGAATGAAGACATTACCGAGGCAATTTATTCAACTTTTACAGAATGAGGAAATGTCCGATTAAATAAGCGAAAGAGGGTTCAAAATAAATCTTATTATTCAAGGAAATACGCATTAAAATGACCGATATAAAAAGAACTGAAATTAATCGATAAAAATACATAAAATTCACAGAAATGCAGTGAAATTCGATCAAGCAATGGTAAATTCAAAAATAATTATGAAAAGTACAGGAAAATATGGAGAAAGCATGCAATTTGATATAGAAATTTGAAAATAAGGCAATTAGAATGGAAAATCATTTTTATCATCTTTAAAAAAATGCAGAAAAAGAAATGGGACCTGAGACGAAAATTCGGTAAGCTCCGCCCTGTCCCTTTAAACTCCAAAAACTTTTAAAACCTTTCAAGCCTACGAAAAATTCTTTCAAAATACCGACTCTAAAATTTTCCCATAACTTTTGAGGAGATTAAAGGCGCAGGACAGCCCTTTTTTGGAAATTCAGGTCCCGAAACGAAAATGTATGCGAAAAACAAAAAATCATCGTTGATTGCGACGTTCATGTTTGAAGGTGATGTGAAAGGTGGTTCCTCGGAACTTGAAAATGAACTTGGAATCTTCAGCCAACAGGATCACGCCGTTATTATGAAGCCAGGCTTCGAAATCGGACTTGTGGGAGACCCAGAACTTGCAGAAAATGTGGCATTCCGGCGCGAAACTCGCTTCCTGCAAAAAAGGTAAGTATAGATGATTCACTTCTGGCTTGAAAAATCGGCAAAAGGGTCCTGACACGATAATGCACAAGATAGTGCCTGGCTCGTAGAGAGCGCAGACAGGCCACGCCCCCTTAGCGTCCCATGCTAGCCGTGAATCCGCTATACTAGACCATTCAAAACTGCATCAAGGGTGAAGCGTGGGGGGTGCTCGAGGTCAAATGTAATCATGGAAAAAAACTTTGGGGAAAATATTTTTTTACACACATACTCGTTCAACTGTACCTTTTTCAAACTCATAAAAAAATTTTTAATTTATTAAAAAAATTGTCGAAAAAAAGAAGGAAAAGTGATGGCTCGCATTTGGCCTCGAGTTTCCCGCCGGTAAACCGCGTCGCACACGCAACGCTTCAATCAACCAATCATGCCTTTCAAGTCGGGAGGTCTTCTCTTCGAATAGTTCAATAACTTAAAGAGAACATTTTAAATGTCTACCCAAAAAATTGACGCGAACAAAACCCATCGTAATTTTTTTTTGAAGCAAGCAAAAACGGAAATTTCCCGATTTCTCTCAAGTCAAAGTTAAGAAAAACCTTCAAAAAGCGGATGAATTGGTTGGTGGAGTAATTGTTTTCGACGTAAGAAAGATCGAGTCGGTCGAGCTTCTGACCGATCACTATCAGAAGGATCAAGTCTTTGTCGTCCGTTGTCATATCAGGTAAGAAATCGGGAGTGGCTACTGGTCTCGGCTGAAAAAAGGAGAGGTCTTAAGTTTATGAAAAAGCAAAAACCTTTGAAAATCAAGAAAAAAAAACATTAGGAAGGGCTCTTCCACTAAATGTAACTGAAAAACGCGATATCGCGCCGAGGAAATCGCGATATCGCGCCAAGGGAAATGCAAGGTCAGAACTTCTGCGACGTCGCCAGTGTAGCGGCCTCACTTTCATTTCAGCCATTTGAAGGGTGCGGGAGAAACGCGATGTCGCGAAAAATTGCGAGATCCGCACGAAAACTCAGCGACATTTTTGCAATCTCGTCACCGCCCGCGACATCGCTTTCCCATCGCGCCAGACTACATCCCATATTATGCACTGCATCGCAGCGAGAGTAGCGCTATACCGCGTGCGACATCGCAAACTTCTCGCGCTATATCGCTCTCTAGAAAAATGTTTTTCAAATTGATTCATTCATTTCATCATAAAAGCCAAAAAAAATCAAAGAGATTTTTTAAAAATCTTAAACTTATTAGAGAGAGAAAGCGATATGGAAGCGAGACGTTGACGATATCGCAGCAAGAAGCCTTGATTTTATCGCCTGTGGCGCGCGCTCTTACGAAACCATACTGAACAGAAATAGACCTCGGGTCGAGGCGCGATGTCGTCGGCGACATCGTCAATGCCTTCATTCGGGGGTACAACCGCGAGCACTTGATCGACTTGTTCGACGAGTTGGTCATGCTCTTCATCGGCGCGTTTTTGGGTCTCGGCGAGTCTTTGGTTCAGGGCTTCTTCATCCAAAGAGCTTTGTTCGTAGTCGGTGGAGAAGTCGGTAATAATCGACACAATGCTGTCGTCTTCTTGGCTCAGGACGATATTTCTCCGGAATCTTTCTTCGAAGTCCATCCGGACGATGTCTGCGACTTGACGTCCGAACGTCGCGCGATTGTTCAGGATGGCAGAGCAAACATGAGGATTATGAATGTCGAATTGTGGTACTTTAGCGACAGGGACCGACAGAATCAGTCTGAAAATTGCCTTTTTTGGGGACAATAAAGGTCATTTTTCTCGGCTGGAAGCCGCTGCTCATGACCATTTTGAAAAACTTCGCATTTTTTTGATTTAGCTTAAGGAAGTCTTAAGGAAGTTCATTTTACTTTTCGGTTGGGGATTCTTTGAAAAATAAGTCAGAATGACCTTTGAAGTACCAAATGAAGGTCTTGAAAGTCTCAACCGACACAACTGCGAAGTTTTTTTTGGAAATAGGAGCTCAAAGCCCCCAAAGCAGGGATGCACGAGACACGATCTCGTCTTGAGGTTTTTCGAGATACATAAGCTTTTAAAGTTCTTGTCCACCGCCTAGTCGATTACATCAAACTAAAACAACAAAATAAATGATTTGATTGATTTAATTCGAGTAGTTTTTGCGCATTTTCAAGTGTTATTTTGAAACAAAAATTTGGATTTTTCCCATTTCGAATTGTCTCGATCTCGTCTTGAGATGAAAAAACCCCGTCTCGTGCATCCCTGGTTCCCACGTGACGTCATGGGATAGGCAGTTTAGAGAGCACGGACCACTTGGAGAGACCTGACTCGTTCAATTTAACAGAAAACGACAGGCCAGCGCACGAGTCTGGTCTCTCCAAGTTTGCCGTGCACTTTGAACGGATGCATGCGCGCTGGCGTGCCGTTTCTTTTTTTAGATGCGCACTGGCATGCCGTTTTTCCCCTGAGTGAACGCAAACATTTCTGCGCGAAGTGTACAGTCCGTTCAGATTTTTAATGTCAAGTGCAATGACGTCACTCAAAAACACTGTGGGGATGGCTCGCTCTCTGATTGGTTTATCGCACCATTAGGGGCGGAGCTTGAGCGACCACTTGACATTCAAAATCTGAACAGACTATAGTAGGGTAAATGTAGGGCGTAGTGCATACACATTACACATGACACTTAACGGAGAATTCGTCTAAAATTTTCCAAAAATTCCAAACTCACGAGACATGCTCAACCTTCTTCATGCAATGGATCACGTCGGAGAGTTTATTTAATCGAAATTCGCCCATCACGCGAACTTTTTTGAGATTTCTGAAATGGGGCAGAAATTCCATGAGTTCCATGCCGGTACCTTTTCCGCAGCAGTTCACGTTGAGCTGAAAGGGAAAATAATTTTTTTTTATGATAGGCATGTTGAAACTGTGACTTTAAATTATCGCTCTGTTCAATGTTTAGTTGTACTTTGAATTTTGAATAAATCCGAGTGAAAATAATATTTGAATATTTTTAGCCAGAGTACGAAAAAGCCATTAGGGTTTTCAGCTGAAAAAATCAAAAAAAAAAAATTCAATTGAGCTAATTTATTTTGAAGTTTCTTTTTCTGGTTATTGTCGTTTTTTTTCTATTTTTGCTCAAATGTCAGTCAAAAATTACTTAAATTGATAAAAAACGAACACTTTTTACGTTATTCAGCTTTTAAAAAAAGTGAATTATTCAAGTGAATTTATTTTTCAATTTTTCTCCTCCAATTTTTTTCTGCAATCTTATGTCAAAAAAATCACTCAAATCAATAAAAAAACGAACACTTTTTCAAATTGTTCAGCTAAAAAAATTATTCAAGCTAACTTGTTTTCAATTTTTTTCATTATGTTTTTTTCACTTCTGTTCGCCTTTTTCCCTGAAATATTCCGTCAAAAAAATCACTTATATTTATAAAAAAATCGAGCACAACTTACGTTATTCAGCTGTGTATGCCAACAAAAAAGCAAAATATTCAAATTCTTTTTTCTCTTTTTTCTCTGGAATCTCATGTAAAAAATCACTTGAATTAAAAAAAACGGACACTTTTTTACCTTATTAAGTTGAAGAATGAATTAGTCAAGCAATTTATTTTTAATTCTCTTTCATCACGTTATTCATAGTTTTCTCTGCCTTTTCGCTGAAGTTTCCTGTCAAAAATCGCTTCAATTGATAAAAAACAAACACTTCTTACGATAATCAGCTGAAAAAAGATTATTCAAGCTACTTAATTTTCAATTTTCTCCTCCAACTTTTCTTCAGTAATCTCACGTCAAAAATCACGTTAATAAATAAAAAACGAACACTTGTGACGTCCTTGTACCATATTTGAGGCACGCAATTGAACTCGAGATAGAGATTTCCCTGCATTACACTGGAAATGGTCAACTCTTGGGGCTGAAGCCAATCGACGAATTTTTCCAAATGAAAGTCGATCGGGACTTTTCTCTTGTTCTGAAGATTTTTCGTTTTTCTTCATTTGAAAAAGAAAAGAAACATCAATTAGACTTGGGTCGAGAACGTAGCAACTGCTGGAGCAGAAAGTGAACCGCAGGGAGACTTGTTCCACTTTTTTTCGTCTGAAACAAATTTTATAACTTTTAGGAAAAGGCTGGTACTCTTTCATTTATTGTGCGGGTTCAGAAGAAAGATATATTTACAACTTGAAAATTTTTATCATGGAATAAAATAAGCGAAGTCTTAATGGTGGCTAAAAAAGCGAGGTTCAAAAAAGGCTGCAAAAAGGGAGCAAAAAGGCAGCAAAAAGGGCCTTTTTTGTCAAGCCTTCCATCTTTTCTAGGATTTTGAAGGCTCAAGAAATGGTAGAAAAAGAAAGAGGCAGCAAAAATGGTGCAAAAGGGCCGAGAAAATGGCGCAAAAGGGAGCAAAAAAGGAACATTTCTATGGAGCCTTTCATTTATTAATAATTTTTCCACAGAAAAGTTATATAGTCCGTTCAGATTTTGAATGTCAAGTAGAATGACGTCATTCGAAAACGCTCTGTGGATGGCTCGCTCTCTGATTGGTTTATCGTCCCATCAGGGGCAGAGCTTGAGCGAGGACTTGACATTTAAAATATGAACAGACTATAGCCTGTTCTGATTTTCAATGTCAACCCGCAAACTCCGCCCCTAATAACGCTCTGTGGATGACTCGCTTTCTGATTGGTCAGATCTACGCATAAAGGGCGGAGATTGAGCGATGACTTGACATTATATATATATAGACAATACTATAGTTCATACGCGAAACGATTACGACGAGATTGGATGAGATCTCGCCATGATTTGCAGACCGTTTCCGCCTTCTGGATCCCTTCGAAATCCATCATCTGGAGCAATGATTCCAGAACATCCGCGTTGTTTATGTTCTCAACCATTTTTCCGATCACTGGAATGTTAAAATGATAAGGAAATTCCGAAGGAACTAACGAAATCAAAAAAAAAAGAACGAAAAAATTATTTTTCACGAGAAAGTGTATAGAAGCATTGCCAACTTCAACTAAACAAAATATTCCTGGAAAAAAAGGAATTTCGAGTGTATAAAGAGTATTTTTATTATTGAGGAGATATAATAATAAAAAAATAATATTATTCAATGTACTAAACTTCCATAATTTTTTTCCTATTAAAAGAAAAAAATTATCAGGCCTACTCCAGCAAAGTTGAAGAACGTTTGAACGATTAAAAAATGAAATTTAACGAATTTTTGTGAAATTGGAATTCTGAATATGAAAGTTTCAGGTCTCAAACGATTGTAACTATTAAAAAAATTCGTTTGATTCGAGTAACTTCAGGTGTTTTTTTCTGGAAACGAAAGAAAATAACCAAAAACTTCACCAAACCGAAGAAACAGGCTTTTTCAAATGTTAGATTTTTAAAAAAAGCCCTCGACATTTTTTGAAAAAGACATGTCTTCAAATAAACTGAAAAAAATAAACAGATACGTGGAAAAAAAGATCTAAAAATGACCATTTATTCAATTTTTAAAAAAATTGGAACACAAAAAAATAGGAAATAGGCTGACATAGCTCATTGGATAAGCAATTAGGGAGAAATAAAATATTCCAAAATGAGCAATTTTTAGGGCATGCGTAAAATTAGAAAGTACTTCAATGATGAAATAATCAAAATAGAGTGATTTAATCGATAAAAAAATACACGAATTTCACACAAAGTGCAGCAAATTTGATCATTTGGTAGTTGAAAATGAGTATGAAAAGTACAAGAATAATTCACAGGAAAAACAAAATGCAATTTCATGGAGGGAAATTCAAAATTGACATGGAAAATCATAATGAAAACGTCACAAAATACATGATTTTTGAGATAAACGGAAATAATTATTCTTGATTGGGAAGATTCTGCTTGAAAGTTAGGTAGAAGGCGGTCTCTCGGAACTCGAAGATGTACTTGAAAATGTCGTTTGTCGCGCGGAGGTCCGCCTGCATGCGGATTCTGCAGTTGTTCCGGATCCAGATGTCCATTCTGGCCTTGTGGGAAACCCAGAACTTGAGAACGATAGTGCATTCCGACGCGAAATCTGCTTCCTGCAAGAAGGAGACATCTTGGGAAGGGTATTAGTCTATTTTCATGTGTTTATGTTTTGTAAGTTTTCAGACGGCTGCTCTACAAAAATTCAAAAAAGACAGCAAGGAGCGAAGGGAAGTGAAATTTGGTAAAAGTTCTTTTTGGCAACAAAAAAACAGGATAGCCCCCTCTCTTGGGGAATATATGCTAATAGGTCTCGAAAAGATTTAACAGGAGCTGGCATGTTGATCAGAATCTTGAAAGTTGATCCCCCACGCTTCGCACTTTGCTCTGTGGGAGGGAGGGAGGGGGTTCTAGAATAAGAAAAAGCCCCCCATCAGCCGAAATTTGGCTTGATAGGGGGAGATTTTGTTCGGGGGCGGCTGTAAACTGGGGGCTTTCCTAATTTCTGCTTTCTTTCGAATACATTTTTTGTTTCGCGTGAAAATCATTTTCTCGCTGAAAAGCATAAGAAAACGAAGAATTTAAAACATTTTGTAACTTTTCTCTAGGGAAAGTTGAAGAAAAACCTGCAAAAATCGGATAAACTGGTTGGTGGAAAAAGCGTTGTCGAAGTCTCCAATATCCAGGCGCGTCAGTTTGTCGGACTTGATTATCAAGGTTCTCAGATCTTCGTCGCTTGCTGTTATAGTGGTTCTCCGCGGTTCTGGCTCTTGTACCGGTTCAGCCACCGGCTGAAAAAATGGGAAAAAGTTGAAATTAACTGAAAAAATATTATTTACTGTAAACTTTGACGTTACTTGAAACGGAAGATTTAAAGCGAAAAACTAAAATATGACGTGTATTATGCTTTTATAAAACTTTCAGGTTCTGTTTTGGGGAAAACTCCAGAATCGCCATCCGGTTACAGTACCCCACGTCCGAGCATGCCCCCCACCAAGGCAAATTTGGACTGGTGGGGGTAAAATCAAAGACTGGGGTGGCTATACCTTATTTTAGAAGCGAAGTTTTTTTTTCCTTCCTTAACCTCACTTTGAAAAGTTATAAATGTACCTCAGGTTGAGCCGGGAAATCGTGAACGACATCGACCACGACTGCATTCAAAGGATCTTGAAAAGCTGGTCCCGCGGCTTCATTCGCAGGTCCATTTGCAGCCTCTTCTGCGGCACCATTCGCAGCCCTCTCTGCCGCTTCAATCGCAGCTCTTTCCGCGGCTTCGTTCGCAGCCCTCTCTGCCGCTTCATTCGCAGCCCTCTCCGCCGCTTCAATCGCAGCTCTTTCCGCCGCTTCAATCGCAGCTCTTTCCGCCGCTTCAATCGCAGCCCTCTCCGCCGCTTCAATCACCTCTCTCTGTGCGGCTTCAATCGCAGCTCTCTCCGCAGCTTCTTCAATAGCTCTCCGCGCGACTTCGTCAGCAATTTCATTCGCAACTTGTTGCACGACTTCTTCATCTTCCTCATCTTCGTCATCACTCTCGCTACCACTATCTCCGTACGGTGCATACGCAAGTTCGGGCGGGACATAGAACAATTGCATCCCCGGGGCTTCGGGCGCAGGTTGGAGCACGATGATCTGAGGTTGGGCGGGCTGTTGGGCATCCTGGGGATCGTCCAGGAACACTTCGTCGTCCCAGATGTCCTCCTCGTCGGTCGAGACGATTTCCTCTTCTTCGCCCATCCCGCGGGCGACGTGTCTCTGGAGACGTTCTTCGAAGTCCATCCGGACGAGGTCTGCGATCTGACGACTTTCCTGTTGGTCGTTCCGCATCATGGCGGCGCGAATTTCCGGGTTTCGAACATCGAACGGCGGCAGATAGATGTTCGGAACCGACAAGAGCAACCTAAAAATTGTCTTTTTTTCACACCTATGAATGGGTATCTAAAAATAAGGTTGCGAAAACCGGTCAAGAAGAGAAATTCTATTTTTTTTTTTAAACTAGTATTTGAGGTGAAAACTTTTTTTGAGCTTGTAAAAAAGATCATCAAAAGGGAATTAAGATAATTGATCTTTCAGAGTTTGCGTTAAATCAGGCCTGAAACCAATTTTTCTCAAACACAAAAAATCTTATCTTCAAAATAAATTGCGCTGGTGGTCGCAGCTATAAGTGGACCGCGACGTTTTTTTTTTGGCGACGCCACGCCCATATTTTTCCGTAAAGTGTAGTGTGTCGAGTGCATGCACCTCGGCGCTCTCGCCAAGTTCAAAATATTTTTCGCGGAATCATAATTTTTATCTCAATTCCGGAAATTCAGTTATATTTCTCGCTCTCTAGTGGCTTAGGCCCCTTCTTATTGCAAAACCATAATTTCCGAAAAAAAAAATTATATACAAAACTCAAAACTTTATATAAAAACGAACTTTTTCCGTGATATATCGCTGAAATTTCAAGAAACTCTAACTACAAGTCTCAAAAACATGTTAATTTTTTTAAATTTCGATTTTTCAGATATCTGAATCATCAAAAACCCTGATTTGTTCCAAATGTTTCATTTTAATGATACGACTTTTTTTCGTGAACCATGAAATTCAGGCCCATTTTTGAGTTAAAATCGAATTTTTCTTTCTTAACAAGTCAGATTCTTTGCAGATAGTGACCGATCCAAAGAAATCTTTTAAAAAAAAACCTAACCTGGACCTTAAAAATAATTCCAAACTTCAAACTGAAAAATGACCTCCCTTAAGAAAGGGAGCCAAAATTTTGAACTCACGAGATATACTCAACGCTCTTCATGCAACTGAGGATAAACGCGAAATCGGTAAACCAAAATTGACCGATCACGTGGAATTTTTTGAGGTTTCTGAAACGCGGCAGGAAGTGGACGAGTTCGAGGCCGGTGCCTTTTCCGCAGCAGTTTACAAAGAGCTGAAAGAAAAAGTCTTTGTTTGAGAAAAATTAGAGAAAATTGATTAGAGATGATTAGAGGAAAAAAATTTTGAACAACTCGAAACTATACAGGCATCGAAAATTTCAAGAAAAAATAATCACTAGGATATGTTTCCCGAAAAAAACGAATTAATTGACCTATTAGTTTTCTTTTTTTTTATCATTTTTGCTTGAATTTCTAGTCTGATTATTAAAAAACGAACACTTTTAACGTCAATGAACCATATTCCGGGCATGGAAGTGAACTCAACGGTGAGATCGCCCTGCATGACGCTTTTTATCGCGAGTTCGTAGGGCTCCACCCAATCGACGAAATAATATAAATCATCGTTGATGGGAACTTTTCTTCTATTCTAAAAAATTTTGATTTTTTTTGGCAGAATTCAGGAGGAAACATCGACTATTAGCGGATCGATAACGAAGCAATCGTTGGAGAAGAAGGTGAACCGCATGGAGACTTGTTCGACTTTCAGTCGTCTGGAAACAAAATTATAGAAATAAGGAAAATACCCGCAAAAATTTGGAAAAAATCAAATATATACGCATAATGACGACGACGTCGTTGGATTAGATCTCGCCAGCGTCGGCAAACCGTTTCCGCCTCGTTTACCGTGTCGAAGTCCATCATTTGGAGCAGGGCCTCCAGGACATCCACATTATGAATGTCTAACATTGTCATTGTCCGCTGAATAGTTGAAATGACTAATTTATACACAGAAAGTAGAGCGATCGAGACAGAAGGAGAGAAAGTATAAGCGATTCCGCAAATGAGACAAAATTTCTATTCTTCACAAAGTGTTCTAAAAAACAAAAAAAAAACTGAAAAGCTCAGGAAATAAAAGACTTTGGGTTCGATTCAAATTCAAAATTAAAGCTAAAAGATTATAAACGCATTGAACCTGTAGGATTATTTAAAGAGTACTCAGGAGAGGAAAAAAAAACCTTAAGTGGGTTCTTCGATCCAGCGTTCACACAAATTGAAGCTTCAAACAATCATTCAAGGCGGTAAAAGTACAGAAAAACTTCAGATGATCCCAAAGTCAGCAAAATTTGAGGAACTGTCGTAAGGTTTGATGCATGCGGTTATGAAAGGGTGCATGCACTTGTATTTGAGCACCGTAACTCCAAAAATTTGAGGTTTCGATAACCTTCTCCGTTCTCTTCGCCAATATAACTTCAATTCAGGAAATTGAAATATTCCAAAAATTTTGGGTGAATTTTTTTGAAGATTTACGCTTTGTTAGGGAACACAACCATTTATTAACGATAAAAATAAGGTGATTGAATCGGGAAAATTAATTGATGTATATGCAGCATTGCTAGATTAGTATCACTAAGAATAACTGCCGAGATAAACGCGAGACACTGGCGGTACATTGACGAGCTCGCAAACATCTCGCTTTTTTTCTCGCGCCGGTCTCGCATTTTTCTGGGCGCGAGCTCGCATTTTTCTAGGCGCGAGCTCGCATTTCTCTCGCAATTTGAAAATTTCCGAAATGCGAGATAAATGCGAGATGGCGCCAAGAAAAATGCGAGATCGCGCCTAGAAAAAAAGCGAGATGTTTGCGAGCTCGTCAATGTACCGCCACCGACCTCGCGTTTATCTCGTCAGTTATTCTTAGTGATTACAAGGAAAATGGAAGATATTTTCAAAATATTTTACATGAAGAATAAGGCACAGAGACGTCCAAAACACATGGTTTTCAGTAAAATGCGTTGTGAATTAATTTTCTTCAAATCGAAAGACTGTAATTTTCGATTCAAAGACAAAATTTTCAGCGCATTTTGAAAACATAAAAAATACATGTAAAATTCGTTCATAAATGGATAAATTTTAGAAAACTGTAAATGGAGATCGTTTTTATACAACTTGGCAGTTTAGAAAAAAAAAATACAAGCTCGAAAATAATCATTGTTGAGCTCTCCGTACCCGGCCGAAAGTGAGGGAAAAGAGGGTTTCCCGGAAATCGAAGTGGTACATGGAATCCAGACCATCCGCGAGAAAGTCAGGCTGCTCACGAACCAAGCAGTTTTCTCGGATCCAGTCATGCAATTTGTACTTTTCCGACACCCAGTTCTTGCAGTGGATCTGGCATTTTGGTGCGAAATCCGTTTCCTGAAAGAAAATGGATGTTCTGTGAAGTTTTTTAGTGGTTATTTTAAGATTTCAATGTTTTAGCGGCCACTGGAGTAGTCGAATTAGTGGCCCCTAAAGTGGCTAAAGTTCAGTGGTCTCTTAAGAAGTTTAAGTGGTACTATAGATGATTCACGGCTGGCTTGAGCCATCTAAAAAAGGGTCCTGACACGATAATGCGCGAAATAGCGCCTGGCTCGTGGAGAGCGCAGACAGGACACGCCCCTTTAGCGTCCCAAGCTGGCCGTGAATCAGCTATACTAGACCAATAAAAACTGCAATAGTGGCTTCTCTAAAGGTGTTTTTAGTGGCCCCTTGAGTGAAGTCCTCGAAAAACTTCTTAAATGGCCATTACAGTTTTTCAAAGTTCTCCAAGGAAGTTGGGTCCGTTGCGGCCGCGAATTTGAAATTATAAGGAAATTTTGTGGGTAATATCTTCCCTAGTTCAAACTTTTCATTATTCAACGTTCAATATTTGATATTTGACTTTAAAAAAAACTTTTTGGAACCCAAAATAAATAAATAAAGCTCTGATCTTGCACATACCACTTCAACAAGAAAAAATTTCATAAGCTAGAATTTTTTGAAAATCTCTCAGAACTCTGTTTCAATCATCAGATTGATGTTCTAAAAGCCTCAAAATGAAAAAATCGCATTTTTTTCCTTTTAAAAAGAACTCACCAAAGTCAAAAAAAGCCACTAAAATCCTTAAAAAGGCCATTTGGGAAAATTTAGGCTTTCTAAAAAAACTCAAAATCTTGAAATTTCTAAAGTTTCCAAGATCTTCTTTTAACATTTTAAAACGAATTTTTCTCATATAAAACCAATTTTTTCTGGAAACCACGGAAAAAAATGGCTGTTTTTCTCAAGAAAGTCACATAAATTAGATCTCTAACTTAATTTTTTTATATCATTTAACTATTCTCGTAGCGGATTTTAAATAGAAACCTGCAAAAACCGGATAAACATGTTGGTGGAGTAGGTGTTCTCCGCGTTGTATAGTTCGAACCGTTGAAGTTTAACGGCTTTCCTTATGACCGTCTTCAAATCTTCGTCGGTAGCCACCATATTCGGTCCTCGGGGACGGTTTTCCGGTTGTTGCTCCTGTTGATCATACTGTATGTATTTATAAACAGCAAATCAATCAATAAGAAAAATCAAGGGTATACTTAAGCAGATCAAAAATTGCAGTTGAACATGAAACATAGACCTTCGTTCGTACCGATTTTCTCGCCTAACTCACGAAAATTCAAAAAATAAAAGACAGATATATTTTTTTTTCCATTCAAAAACAAAAATTTGGATTTTTCTTTGAAAAAGCAAAGAAACTGAGAAAAAAAAAGCGATATTTCAAAGTTGTTATTTTTTGGAAATTTTTACCACTCATTTTGAAGCTATTATTGTTCTGATTATTTTTTTCTTTTAAAAAAATAATATCTTCTTGAACTTTTCAAGTTCACTTTTATAACCGCAGAGTTTTGAAGAGGGAAAATATTTAATATGACCGAAATTGCTTTTTTTCAACTAAACATGTTCACTTTATGATTTGAAATGTTCATGTTCCCCTTCACAACTTTATACTGTTGTTTTTTTCTTGATTCCAACAAAAATGAGTCAAAAAAAATGAAGTAAAATGTACCCCGGGTTGTTCTGCGACTACTGGTTCATTCGCAGGCGGATTCGCGACTTCCATGACGTCTTCATTCGCAGGCGGATTCGCGACTTCCATGACGTCTTCATTCGCAGGCGGATTCGCGACTTCCATGACGTCTTCATTCGCAGGCGGATTCGCGACTTCCATGACGTCTTCATTCGCAGGCGGATTCGCGACTTGTTCTGCTACTACTGGCTCATTTGCGACTTCATTCGCGACTTCCATGGCGTCTGCGTTCGCAGGAAGATTCGCGACTGGTTCTGCGACTTCTTGGACGGCTTCATTCGCAGGCAGATTCGCGACTAGTTCTGCGACTAATGGCTCTTCTGCGACTTCTTGGATGGCTTCATTCGCGACTTCCATGGCGTCTTCATTCGCAGGCTGATTCGCGACTTCCTCTTGAATCGCCGGCGGATCCGCTACTGCCACGGCTTCTTCTATCGCAGGAAGATTCGCGAGTTGTTCTGCGGCTCCTGGTTCATTCGCGACTTCTTGGACGGCTTCATTCGCAGGCGGATTTGCGACTGGTTCTGCGGCTGCTGCTTCATTCGCAGGCGGGTTCGCGACTTCTTCATTCGCAGGCCGATTTTCGACTTGTTCAGCGACTCCTGGTTCATTCGCGAGGTCTAATTCGTTCACAGGAAGATTCGCGAGTGGCTCACCGCCTAGTGGTTCATTCGCGACTTCTGGGACGGCTTCATTCGCAGGTGGCTCTCCCTCACGCCTGATTCTGGCCCTTTGTTGGGCGGGGAGACGCCGGATATACGACGCGAGATGTTGTTCATATTCTCTCCGAACTGAATCAGCGACGCGACGCCCAGTTTGAGGTTGATTTCGCATGAGAGCGCGAATTTCGGGATCTCGAACATTCAACGGCTGCTGCAGGATGTCAGGATCCTCCACGGTAAGTCTGAAAACCGACTTTTTTTTTGAGTTCTCTGATGTCTAAATGATCGGTCCATTATCTGATTCAAAAAGAAGTGCACTGAAATGTGTTTTTTACATCTGACCAAGTTTTATTATCTGTGAATAGAAGGTGCTCTAAAATTACATTTTTCTCTCAATATTTTGGCCTGAAAGTAAAATTTACAAGTTTTTTTGACGAATATTCAACTTGATTTACATGAAACGAATATCTAAAGGTCATTTTCGAGAAAAACGACACGTATCCGCTGCAAAAATAAGAAAAATGCTCGAAAAATTTTATAAAAAACTAAGAAATTATGCATTACTAAGATTTAATTGGAAGAATTTCCCAGCCGTAAACTATAATTACGGTCATTTTTAGGGGATTTTAGGTAAATTTTTAAAACTTAATTATGAATAAAATCGAACTCACGAAAGGAATGTAATGGTTTTCATGTTGTCGAGGATAAAAGCGAGTGTTTCAACCCAAAAATGGCCCATCAAATCAATTTTCTTGAGTTTCGTGAAACGCGGAAGAAAATCGTCGAGTTCCGAGCCGGTTCCCTTTCCGCAGTAATTCATAATGAGCTGAAAATGTAGCTCTTTAGTGATCAAAAAAGCTTGAAATTGTTAAGGTACTAAATTATTTAATTTATCATCAAAAACCACGCATCAATGAATTTTAGAAGATTTCACGGCTGGCTTGAGCCAGAAGAAGAATGGGCTCTGGCACGAAAAGTGAAGACAGTGCCTGGTTGGTGGAGGGCGCAGACAGGCCACGCCTTTTGCGTCCTAAGCCAGCCGTGAATCTTCTATAAGGACTCGAAATTGAAATTATCACTCAAAACACTCAAAAAATCATTTTTGAAACCATTCAGAATAAAAAAAAGTTATATTCGAAGGCTGAAAAATGAATGGATCATCTTTTTTCGAACTCTTTTCATTTCTCAGTGAAAATTCCGTAAAGTACGAACACTTTCGGCGTCTGTGTACCATTCTCTAGGAAGGGAGTTGAACTCCACATGAAGGTCGCCTTGCATGCTGCTGTTCAGATACAACTCTCGGGGCTCAATACATTCGACTTTTTGATAAAAATCGTTGCCAAGGGGAAATATCTTGCAGAACTGGAAATTATCTGATCATCTATCGAACATTTTCAGAGAAAAACATCGCTGTCCTCTCCAAAAACGACATGGCCCTCGTCACCGGAAATGGTGAATGTCAGACCGGCTTCTCGGACTTTGTATCGTCTGAAAAAAGAAATTTTTTTAAACATAGTTTCAAAACTCCTGGCTGGGGTGTTTGAAGGAGCAGAGGCAATTTTACAAAGTCTCAAGGTTGTTTTTTTTTTGTTGCAAAGCATGGGCAAAAAGAAAAAATAAACACCCAAGCTATACTTCTCAAAAGGATTAATAAACTATATTTTCGCTATTAAAAAACAAATTAATTTAATCGAAACCGCACGCAAAAAAACGACGCCGCCGTTGGATGAAATCCTTCCACTTTCGACACACCACTTCCGCCTCTGTAATCGTATGGAAATCCATCATCTGGAGCAATGACTCCAGGATATCCAAGTTATGTATGTATTCTACCATTTTATCGGCTGCTGAAATATTTTGAAGAATTAAAAAAAAATGAAATTAAAAAAACAGACGAGAGAATTTTTCAAAAAACTCAAGGCAGAAAAGTTCTGGAAAAAAAACCTTCATAAAGCAAAATCGAAACAGATTACATTTTTTCAATGATCAAACAAATACGACAGAAGAAACAGAAAGAAAGTTGGTATCTTGCGCGTTGATGCCGTGTTCCAAGTAATTTTGAAGATTCAAAATAGCCGTCAGCGGGAAAAGATAGCTAAATTTTGGAGAGTTATAGTCTATGAGATAATTAAAGATAATTTCGTTTTTCGCGGAAATTACTTTGAACATGGCGTGAATTATCTGCGTTGATTGTTGGGCCCGATAAGATTGAAAAGTGCGCCACCGTTGCAAATCAAAGCGCGCGCAAGCTGCTCATCATTTTTTACATGATTTTTCGAGTCGTCAACTTTTCCGAGGGTTTTCTCCTTTCTTTTTTCGTATAACACCATTTTCTTGTGTTGTTTCTCATTTCCATTTGAAAACTGGATTTCAAAGCTGTTCCTTGTGAGTAAATTGTTTTTGATTTCAGCTCAACACTATGGTGCTTCTTGAAAAGTTTGACTTCGATTAAAGACTATATTTTCGTTGAAAATTCTCTAGTACTCACTAAAGCGCGAGTCTCTCTGGAACTTCACGAAGGCCTTTCCTGCGTTCGAATAGTGTTTTGCAAGAAAGTCAGTTTCATTTATTTTTTCTTTCATTTTTTGTGAGGTGAATTTCGAATCTCGATATTTTTTATTTATTCCAATTCCCGACGTGGTATGGAGATTAAACATTAGTATAAATCAACAATCAGCTTGAATATTTCTTCTCCTTGTGGTCGATCTTCATCGAAGATGATGTGGAAAACAGTTCCTCGCAACTCGAAAAAGTATCTAGCGCCCTTCTCTTCAATGTCCGTCATCAGGCGGAGTCTGCAGTGATACCGAATCCAGAAGTCGAGTTTGGCCTTCTCGGAAGGCCAGAACTTGCAGAAAATATGGCATTCCGATGCGAAACTTGCTTCCTGCAAATGGACCGAGATCGTAAAGTCTCCAAATTGTATCTTTCAGCCTCAAAAACGTTTTTTTTAGAGCTCCCAGAGCTTCAAAATTATAATTTTTTTAGCCTTGAAAAATTTTTTTAAGCTCTATTTTAGAAAAAAACTAGCATTTTGAGACTTCCATTATAGTCAATGTTTCCCGACTTGAAAGGCGAGGGATGCGGGGCAAGGGGCGGGACGCGTAGCGTGTGCGTTCGCGGTTCTTGGCACGAGTTCAATTCAATTGCCGCCGACTATTTAAAAAGCTCGGCAACCGCTCTTTTTCAATGTTTTCTACTACTTTTTGATGCACACATGAACATAATCAATAAATAATTGAAAAAGGAATGAAACGAGCAAAAAAAAGGGCTTTTCAAAGGGTCGATGGCGGTTGAATTGAACATGTGCCAAGGACCGCAAACACACCTCGCCTTTCAAGTCGGGAAACATTGACTATATCTTCTTCTAGTAAGAGTTTGTTTTCGAAGGTAAGTACTTTATTTAAAACTCTAACTTTATTATTTTCATTTAACTGTTCTCTTTGTTAACTTCAAAACAAAACCTGCAAGAAGCGGATGAACATGGCGGCGGAGTAGGTGTTGTCCGTTTGGAAGAGTTCGAATCGTTCGAGTTTGTCGGACTTGGCGATCAAATTCTCCAAATCTTTGTCGTCAGCTACCATGTTCTCTACTTTACGGAACGGTTGCCGCATCTTCAGACGCGCAGGCTGAAAAATAAGGCTTTTTAATGAAGAAAAGCTCACTCAGAAGATTTTTAGAGGCTTTTTTTCTGTAATTTTCAAAGTTTTCTGCTTCATATCATTAAATTTTGAGTTCTTACTATTTTTAGTTAACAATTTAAAGAAATTGTAAACAGATTTCAAGCTTTTCTAGTTTAATTTGAGTGCGTATTGTTTTGAGCACAAAGGGCAATAGGATATAACTGAAATTTCATCAGAGCTAATAAAAATGGCTGGAAAAAGTTTCTCAAAAATTTCCAAGTAAAAAAACTTTTTATCGCAAATAAGGTTGCCTAACAATCTCTTGAACGCTCTTTCAAAATAATTTTTTTGGTCTTCAGATGGGAAAAAAAAACAAAAAATCTACCTCGCAGTCTTTTCCGAATTCCGCCTCTGCTTGATTCGCAGGTTTTTTGGCGACTTCGGGCTCATTCTGCCCGTTTTTTGCCCGTCTTTTGGCTGCGAGGAAAGCCCGGCGCCGTTGCTTATAATCCCAACGGACTTGGTATGCGACTTGACGCTCATATACTGGTTGATTTTTCAAGATCGCGCGAATTTTCCGATCGTGAATGTCCAAAAGCTTCAATGGATGTGCGGATGCATCCATGTTCAAACTGAAAATGATGAATAAGTTTCTTTATGGGTTTATTATTAAAGGTAGAAGGAAATAAAACTGCTGAGACGGCAAATTTTCAAGGGAAATCGTGTCTGGCCTCTCAGTTTAAGCTTCTAAATTCCGAAATATGAGGAATTTTGGCCTTCTTTCAAAGTATCCACAACCGGAAAACATGATTCCTGAGGCGTTTTTGGGTTGTTAATTGAAAATATCGGTTCAAACTCACGAAAGACATTGAACGGTCTTCAATCTTTTGAGCATGTCTCGAAAAAAAAACTCCCGAAAATAGCCCTTCACAGTTATGCTCTTCAAGTTCTTGAAACGCGGAAGGAAGTATAGGAGCTCGACGCGGAGGGCTTTTCCGCAACACTGGATGTTTAGCTGAAAAGTTGATCTTTGAACAATGAAGGATGATTGGCAAAGGGGAAGCGTCGCTGCGACGCGGTTTTTGGCGGGAAATTTGATTTTTAATGAGGCTGACAAGATTCACACGAACAAAAGCATAAAAATGATAAAAAAAAAATAATTTCTCTCCAAATGTTTTCTCATTCTTGCCAATCTCACCTTTCAAGTCCGTTGAACATTTTCATCCTGTAGCTTTTTTTTGAGATCTACAAAAAGCTCAACGCCTGATTTGTGATATTTATTCGGTTTATTTTGTCCCTAACTTTTCTCTCAAAAAAAAAAAACGAACTTTTCTGACATCCGTGTACCAGGCTTGTGGAATGCAATTGAATTCTTTGACAAGATCGAACTGCATGATACTGTGGACGTTCAACTCTTCAGGCCCGATCCATTTGACTCGTTTCACAAAACCGCCGTCAATCAGAGTGGTCTTGCACGGCTGGAAAACCTCTGACTATATATTTGAGAGAAAAAAAACCTCTTCCTCGTCTTCGAAAACGAAATGACACTCGTCGGTGTAGAGACCAAAGTCCAATGTGGCTTTGGTGGCTTTTTTTCGTCTGAAAATGGAAAATCTCATGCTGAGAGAAATATTCCGGTTGAAAATTCGAAAATGAACAAAGCTCTTAGAGCTGTTATACTGATTCGAAAAGATAAAATTACATTTTTCTGGTTTTGAAAAATTTATTAAACTTTTTCAACCAAAGAATGAAAAGTTGATAAAAAGAAATATAGGGTTTAAATTAAAGTATTGTAGCTGAATCACGGCTGGCTCGAGCCAACTAACCGTGAATCGAATATAACCCGTTCACGGCTGACTTGGGACAGCGAGCGGACGGTTCAATTTTCGCGGCGAAGGTAGATCATGGCGACTATCCATGCGCCTTCCATAAAAGTCCCATTTTATGACTTATTCGTTTTTCTCTCATAATTCGTCAGTTTTAAGAAAATCTAAAGACAATGAGATTAATGTAAACAAAAAATAATTTCATTAGAAACAGAAATAATTCACCAAATAAGGCTCTTATTAAAGGCGCATGTAAGGCCACCATCGCCGCGCAAGTTGAACCGCCCGTTCGCTGTCCCAAGCCAGCCGTGAACGGGCTCTAAAGCCTTTGGTTTTTTTGAGACAGAAAAAAAAAGCAACAAAAGCTTTTTTTTTTCTCGGTAATCGGGCAAATATGCTCGGTTGCGAAGATTTTCAGAGGCTAAATGTACTTCGATCGAAAAAAACAAGTTATTAACGTTTGATACTCAGTGGATTTTATCCGTAGCGCGCACTAAATTTTTTTTTAAATTCAGAAACTTTGACGCCTCGCTCAACTTCCCTCACCCCATTAGGAATGCTGTGAGGGATCACTTAAAAGTGCTGACGCTAATAGAAGGGTCACTATAAATGACCCTTTTCGCATAAAGAGAAGGTCCGAGCAGCACTCTTAAGTGACCACTAGAATAACCCAGAAACGTCTAGAGCACTTCCTGTTTTTGTTACCGAGGTCCGAGTAAATAGGCTTTCTCTCACCAAGCTCACGAAATCGATTTCAAAAAAGGGCTTACGCGAAACAATCGCGACGTCGTGTGATTAAATCTCTCCAGGATTTGCAAACTATTTCCGCCTCGTGGATCTTTTCGAAATCCATCATCTGGAACAGGGATTGCAGGACCTTCGGGTCATCCAGGTATTCTACCATTTTATTGATCCCTGGAATGTTAAAATTACAAAATAACATTGAAAGTATGAGCGAATCATGGTAATAGAAAAAAAAAGTCTTCAGAAAATTGCACAATAGTCCAAAAAAGGTCCTAGAACACAAATATGCATGAAAGTCAATGGATATACGTCATAGAGGTTAGAAAAAATGATAAAAAAGGGAAAATATTGAACTATTTTAATGAAGACATGAAGAATATAGACATTAGAACGCAAATCGAATTTTAAAAATTAAAAATGATTCAAACAGAAAAAATTGGCCAGAATACTCCTTGACGTACTGGATGGAGATCCAAAAAGTCTTAATCGGCAATTTTTTCTAATTGAGTCTGCAAAGATGATCTTTCAAGCCTTTGGAGAGATCAAAATTTTGACCATTGGATTTGTATTCACATTTTGAAAGATCAAAATTCGACATTTCATTTAAAATAATCTCTCATTATAAATGACATGTTGGTCTGTAGAAAAAAAAACGATAAGTCACATTTTTCGACATAACTTTCATTCAACCAAAATGAAGCATTTCCTATTTTAGTTTTTCTCTATGGACAACACACTTCGCTATTTTTCGGATTTTCGCTTCTTTTTTTTTCCTCATGAAAACTTCCTATTCCATGAATTTTCCATGAAACCTTCCACTGGTGAAAAATCATGATTACACACTGATTTCGATTGAGATAGCGATATTTTGTGTTCTCTTTATTATTGGTGTGTTTTTTTGTTTGACGAAATGTTTTTTTTCAGAGGAGAAACTCAATTTGAAGCAGATATCCAGTTATTTCTCACAAAATGCGAGTCTATTGACACGTCCACAAAATCGCGTGCACGGCTACTGTAAACAGTTGCCCGTACACCGATCTAAAGCATTTTTCAAAAGGAAATGGCGGGAAACTAAAATTCGCGATATTCTTATGAATTAGTCATATGTGTGATTTTTTGAGTTTTTTGAGTTGAGTCCTGACCGGCAAAGCTTTCTAGTTTCTAAAAAAGTCTCGAAATGACAAATTTCGACGGTTTCTTGGTCTCTTTCTGGATAATTAGGTGGTTGAGGCTTTCAGGATGTTCATATGGTGCATAAATGAGTATTATGATGAAGATTAGGTAATTACCCGAGTACAAAAAAGACGATTTTTTGGAGCAAAAACGGCTCGGGATATTAATGTCGGAGTGCCCGAATAACGCGGCAATCGATGTGAAAGGCGTGTGCCGCAGGCTCCGCCCTTTTCTGGCGCTGCGGCAGGCTCAGGTGTTATTTGTGTTGTGGTGGAGGGATGCCACAGGCACTTTGTTTTCTAGGCGAAACGACAAAGATCTCATATAGCTGATTCACGGCTGGCTTGAGCCATCGAAAAATGGGTCCTGTCACGAAAAGTGAAGACAGTGCCTGGTTCGTGGAGAGCGCAGACAGGCCACGCCCCCTTAGCGTCTCAAGCTAGCCGTTAATCAGCTATACAAGAAGAAGGGACCCGTCAGGGATCACTTGAGGGATCACGCTACTAAACTGGTTCCTAGAAATGCCCAGAAACGTCCGAAAGAATTAGCCTCTCTATGCTATTTATTCATTGTACGATTACGAATTCCGACTGAATTTGAAAATGAAATCCGTTAGCTATTTTTGTGGATGACAAGTGATTTTTTTTTTTTTGATAAAAAACATGTGAATTCTCGAATCTCGCAATTATTTATTCATATTAATTTCGCACTTTTGAAGGGCATATTAAAAATCAATATAAATCAACGATCAAAAAAAATTTTTCTTCTCCGTCTGGTCGATCTTCATCGAAAGTGAGGTAGAAGACGGTTTCTCGGTACTCGAAGATGTACTTAGCGCCCTTGACTTCGATGTCTGCTAGCTGACGGATTTTGCAGTGATATCGAATCCAGGAGTCGAGATTATCTTTACCGTAGACCCAGAACTTGCAGAAAATATGGCATTCCGATGCAAAACTGGCTTCCTGCAAGTGCACAGAAATCGTATATAAGCATACATCTTCAAAATGCGGAATGGGGCTTGACCCTCAATATAAATTTGCTACTGTTTAAATAATCAATTTCTCCTGACAAGGAAGGTCATTATACTTCAAAGTTGGGAATTTTCTGAAAATTGGTCATAATGGTCCTTGATGTACCAGAAGGGTTATCTGAAGGTCTCAACCTGCACAACTTTCTCTTTTTTGAGAAAATACGTCATCCAGTCAAAGTAAACCCTCAAAATCCATAAAAAAATAGACCATTTCTAGGATTTGAGACCTTATTTCTCGAAAACTAGGAATTTGTGCAGGTTGAGACTTTCAGGATCTTCATCTGGTACGTCAAGGAGTGTTCTGGCCCGTAAAATGACCTCCCTTTTGAGTAGAAAGCGGAAAAAAAAATTCAAATACGTTTTTTCAACTTGATTTTCTAATTTAAAGAACAAGAGAAACTTATCAACCAGAAACATACAAGAAAAATTGACGTCCAAATTAGATTTTCTCTCCAAAGACGCGACCGAAATAAGTCACTACTTTATACGTGAGTTTTTGAAGCGTCTCGAAACGAAAGATCAAAAAGAATATTGAAATTACGGTAGATTTCATTTACTGGTCTCTTTGAAAAAAAGGCGTTTTGAAAGAGTTGAATTTTTACAAAGTGTTTAACACATCCGATCAATTTTTAATTGAAAAACGCACAGTTTTCCAGTTTTTTCGAAAAAGAATTTTTCAAAGTCTCCAAATTTTATCTTATAGCTTCAAAAAACGTTTTCTTTGCTTTCAACTCTATGGCCTTTTTTCTGAAGAAAGTTACACGAATTCGATCTCTTACTACATATTTCCAATGATTTTCTCAGTCTTGTTGCGGATTTAAAAAAATAACCCGCAAGAAGCAAATGAACATGAAGTAGGAGTAATGGTTGTCCGTTTGGAAGAGTTCGAATCGATCAAGTTTGTCGGACTTGGCGATCAATTTCATCAAATCGTCGTCGTAAGCTACCATGTTCTCTACTTTACGGAGCGGGTTTCGCTTCTTCAGACCCGCCGGCTGAAAAATAAGGCTTTTTAATCAAGAAAAGTATTCTAGAGTCTTTTTTTAAACCTTTCTACTTTGTATCATTATTTTTTTCATAATTCGTACTATTCTTACTGGTCCATAAGTTGAGACATGTCGAAAAAATGGATATTTGACAAAAGGAGAACATTTTTTGGCTCTTCTGGTAGAATTTTCTTCCGGATTCCTTTCAGCTCAAAGTGCAATAGGATAAAAATTAAAAAAATGTCTACTAGAACAAGAATTTTTTTAGAAAAAAAGTTTCAGTTCAAATTTCCATAAAATCCCCTGCATACAGTTTCATAGCTTTTTTTTGATCCCAGATGAAAAAAAAAAACTGAAAAATCTACCTCGCAATCTTTTCCGAAATCAACCTCTCGATTCAAAGGGTGTGAGGCGATATCGCCCTCATCCTGCCCGCCTTTAGCCCGTTTTTCGGCCGCGAGAAAAGCCCGGCGTCGACGCTTGTGATCCCAACGAATTTGGTATGCCACTTGACGGCCATATTTGGGTTCGTTTTCCAAGATCGCGCAAACCAGGGGATCGTGAATATCCAAAAGGTTCAGTGGATGTGCGGACGCATCCATGTTTAATCTGAAAATCGGCTTTTGAGAATAATCTTGATGGATACGTTTCTTCATAGGTACAAATTCAAAGAGAACTACGAGCCCGAATATCGATTAAAACTCACGAAATACATTCAACGGTCTTCATGTTACTGAGGATACTTCCAAGTGTCTTGCTCTGGAAATATCCCTTCACATTCAAGCTCTTCAAGTTCTTGAAACGCGGAAAGAAATCCATGAGCTCGGTCCGGAAGGCTTTCCCGCAACACTGGATATTTAGCTGAAAAATTGATCTCGATTAAAACAAAAAAAATGTTCATAGATCTTTTATGAACAAAAATATGAGGGAAAACGGTTTCATTTTATGTATTTTCTACCTTAACAGTGTTAAGAACAGCCTTGTTCATTTTATTGAATAGGAAATCGGTCAAATATAGTCTAGTATGGTCAGCGGAGACGGTGGAAACCGAATGAGCTGCGGGTGTGGCAACAAATGCCGGTTTTAGAGTTTTGGACGCATACACACCGACGCACACTCGCACTATCGCTCTCAGGAAAATTAAAAATTTCGCTTATTTGTGAGTTTTTTCAACAAGTTTTTTTAAAGAACTTTTTCGAACTCTCATATGTTGATAGTTATTTTATTTTAGTTCTGGGTTCAACTGCTAGAAACGCTTCAAAACCCTTTCCCGTGAAGAGGCGGGGCTTTGCGCTCTCTACGTTTGCTCATGTTGTATTATTTTCCCCATTTTATACTGATTTTTGATATTTTTTCCGTTTCCTAACTAACTTTTCTGTCCAACTTTTGAAAACAAACGAACTTTTTTGACGTCCGTGTACCAGCCTTCGGGAATGCAATTGAACTCTTTGGTGAGATCGAACTGCATGATGCTGTGAATGTTCAACTCATCGGGCCCGATCCAATTGACTCGTTTCAAAAAATCGTCGTCAATCGGAGTTGTTTTGCAAGACTGAAAAATCTGTATCTTATCAGAAAATTCAAGGAAGAAAAAACCTCATCTTCGCCTTCGAAAACAACGTGGCACTCATCGGTGTAGATACCGAATTCCAGAGTGGCTTTGCTAGCTTTTTTTCGTCTGAAAAAGGAAAATTCATGTTGGATTCTGAAGTTAAAAGCAGGTCTTCAGGTAGAGTCACCTAGCTCTTTTTCTGACTGGGTTCTCGGTACGCAAACCGGCGGCACGAGCACTTAAGTGGTTACTTGAAACGCTCAGAAACATCCGGAGCACGTTCGGTTTAAGTAAGCAAAAGCTGAGAAGAAAACGAAATTTTTTTTTTCATAGTTAATCGGGCTCGATAAGCGAAGATTTTCAGAGGCTTTTTTCAACCAAACTAATGAAATCGGATTCCAAAAACGGCTTACGCGTAACAATGACGATTTCTTCCGATTAAATCTTGCCAGGATCTGCAGACCGTTTCCGCTTTGTGGATCATTTCGAAACTCATCATCTGGAACAGGGATTGCAGAACGTTCGTGTCATCTACGTTTTCTGACATTTTTTCGATTCCTGGAATTTTAAAATCAAAAAATAACATTGAAAGTGTGAGCGATTTTTGGTAATAAAAAAATGAAGTCTTCAGGAAGTTGTACAATAGTCCAAACAAGGTCCTAGAACCCAAATATGCATGCAAATCAATGGAAATACGTCATCGAGGTTGAAAAATGTTGATAAAAAGGAAAAATGTTGAAAGATTTGAATCAAAGCATGAAGAACATAGACATTAGAACGCAAATCGAATTTTAAAAATTAAAAATGATTCAAACAGAAAAAAAGGGCCGGAATACTCCTTGATCCTAAAAAGTCTCAACCGGCAATAGTTTCTAGCTTCTGACAAAACACTTTCAAGTTTCGAAATGGCATATAGTCAATGTTTCCCGACTTGAAAGGCGAGGGAGGCAGGGCAGGGGGCGAGACGCGTAGCGTGTGCGTTCGCGGTTCTTGGCACGAGTTCAATTCAACCGCCATCGACTCTTTGAAAATTCCGTTTTTCACTCTTTTCATCCCTTTTTCAATTATTTATTGATTATGTTTATGTGTTCATTAACAAATAGTAGAAAACATTGAAAAAGAGCGGTTGCCGAGCTTTTTAAATAGTCGGCGGCAATTGAATTGAACTCGTGCCAAGAACCGCGAACGCACACGCTACGCGTCCCGCCCCTTGCCCCGCCTCCCTCGCCTTTCAAGTCGGGAAACATTGACTATATTTCGACGGTTTCTTTGGCTTTGAGGTCTCTTTTCTGGACAATTAGGTGGTTGAGAATTCCAGAATGTTTATATGGTACATTAATGAGTATTATAACAAATAATTTGATATTTATTCACGGGCATAACAAACTAACATGTACAAGATGGTTTTGAATAAGAACAAATTGGCAATAAATAAAAGACAATTGAGGTCCTCAAGAGCCAGTGAAGAAAGATGGTGAGGTAAAAATGAGAAATGAAGAAAAAAGATCAGGGAAATTCCCGAGTACAGAAAAGACGACCTTTTTGGAGCACAAGGCAGGGGATATTAATGTGGGGGTGCTCTAGTAACGCGGCGTTCGATGGTAAGGGCTGCAGGCTCCGCCCCCTTTCTGGCACTGTGACAAGACGCTCGTTGACCTGACCCAGGCAGGTGCTATACATATGTGTTGTAGTGGAGGCGTGGCACAAGCGCTCCGATTTCGCATGCTGAGCAGGGTAACCCCGCCGTGCTAACACGGGGTCTCCGCGGGTGCCCCCGTATTAAACCCGTATAAGCCCAGCTGATAGAACTTTTGGCACTTTTTAGCCCAACTGAGACCCCGCTTTAGCCCAGCTGGGTTACCTATTTTTCTTACACCCGTTGTTCCCCCGTTTTAGCCCAACTGAGACTAAAATAACCTCAGAAACACGGGTTTAATACGGGTACACCCGTTGAGACACCTGCTCAGCATGCGAGATGTCGTGTATAGGCCATTCCGCGCCAGCACGTTTTTCTTTCCGCCAAAAGGCCAGGTCAAATTTAACCAACTTTCGCTTCAAGACCATTGTTTCTTGCCGTTATAAAAGCAGAAATTCGATCTAATTTGGTATACGGTCTTTTTGGCGGGAAAAAAAAACGTGACAAGCTGGCGCGGAATAGGCTATATATGTGGGCGAAACGGCAAAGATCCCACACAGGGGCTCGTCAAGGTTTCCTGAGCTTCTAAAAAAGTTAAAAAAAATTCTTTGCTTGGGAACTCCCGAGTGTTGGTCCTTATAATGGTTCAGGGTCTGGTCATTAAGCCCTTGAAGTTTGAGTGGTTCCTATAGAGGTCTTTGGTTTTTGAAAATGAAACAAAAAGCTTATTAAGTTTAGGCTCTCTTTTTCATCCAAAAAAAGGTAAATTTTTTGAGTTTTGTGCTTTTTTTGGTGTTCATAACAGTAATCGACTAGTATGCCCCTATAGGGACCACTTTTCAAGCCTTAGCGGCCCCTATAGGGGTTGGTAAGGTGGTCCATAGAAAATACTCCTATAGGGACTTTTTTTCGAGTTCCTAAATATGTTGCCTTTTTCGTCCATTTGAAGAAGCAGAGATCGTAAAATCGTCTACTACTATCAAAAAAAGGACTTGATGATCTTCTCGCCGTACGTGATCAACGACAGCTTCGGGAACCGAGTCTCCAATAATTCCCTGATTCAGCGGAGAATCTTCTCTGAAGACTGAATAAATGAATATCAGCCCATATCGACTCATTCTGCTGTCCCAGAAAAAAAAAATGCTGAACACTTTAAACTATGAGTGGCACTAGAACTGAGATGTAGAATCAAGTGAAAAAAATCGATTTTTGACAATAATTTTTTTCCTCAAACTAATGTTCAAACTCACGTTAACTTTTTTAATGTGATAATTTTTCGGGGTTTGCTGCATTTATTTCTCTGAAAAAGCCATTTTCTGTACACTTTATTCATTTGGAAAAAAGAAACGAAAGAAAAACTCAATGCGTTTTCACAAAATCATCTGTTTTCGGGCAGAAACCACAAAAAAAGACTGGGCAAAGTTCAAAAGAACCTAAGAAGGAGCTTTCAGAAAAGAGCTTTCTAAAATTGTTCTGAGCAACTCTTTAGGGTTTTTTCGAAGGTGCTGGAAAATAAGAAAGCAAAAAAGGAATAAGATGCAGAGAAAATTATTTTATACGAGGTTGACAAAAGTTTTTTTGGATTATAAAATATAGCTTCTCTTCTCGAAAACTTTTGAACTTTGCCTTGATATAAGCAGATTCATTTGATAAAATGGGATATTCTACGGGTCTTGGGAGGGTTTCTCAGACGTCGCCGTACAAGGAGCGGTTGAAAGCGTGACTTTGCATCAGAGGAGAAGGACCGGCCAGAGTGTGTTGTCGCGGGAATCGACGCGGTTGTCTTCAATTTCAATTTCAAACTTGTCAATAAATGGAAAACATTTTAGTGGCCACTATTTTGACGATTTAGTGGCCACTATAGTAGTCAAATTAGCGACCACTCAAGGGGTTGAAAATTAGTGGCCACTATAGAGGTCTAAATTTCACTACAAGACCACTAAAAATTGTAGTGACCACTTTAGGGATCAATGGATCAACATAACTGGTCCAATCTGTTTTTTTAAAGTTATCAGAGTTACTAGAAGGAAAACTGGATGAAAAACTACTGAAGTGGCCACTAAACAGAGAACCTCTATAGTGGCCACTAAAATGGAAAATAGTGGCCACTATAGAGGGGGGTTTAGTGGTCCTTTTAGTGTCCTCTCCAAGCAGTCCTTCCTTGGCTAGCCTCTATAGTGGCTACTGAAAATTCTCCCAGAAATTCCACTTTCCAATCTCTTCATTTTCCCAACATCGGGATAGTGTGGCAATGTTGAAGAAAGGAAGAACAGAATAGGTGGATTTACTCGGCGAAATTCTAGTGATCGCTTAAGAGGTTCCTGAAGGGCTACATTGGTAACGCGAAACGGACGTGCTCCGAACGTTTCTGGGCAATTCTAGGGATTACTTAAGGGTTCTGACGCTACTAAAGTGGTCACTATAAATGCCCCGACATGTTCGAGTAGAGAAAACATGTCTTTGAGCCTCAGTGGCCACTATAGTAGTTTTACTGATCTTGTAGTACCTCTTATACTTCTAAAGAGACCACTAATTTAACTACTTAAGTGGCCACTAAAGAATGAGAAGCCTAGAATAGCCTCTAAAAATTTTCCAGTAATCTCACAAATCTAAAATCAAAAATCTCTGAAGCCGCCCTTTTTTCAGGTTGGAAAAAAACAGCCAGAACGTTCTTTTTATGTACTGATATTGATGAGTTTGTATTTTTATTTCGAAAAATTGGCTTTCACGGAGATTTAGCTTGTTACAAAGAAATTCAGCACAAATTTTGGTTCTCAAAATCGGTCAAAAGATTCTTTGACCCACTAAATTGAGATATTCTAACTGTAACAATATCAATCTACCGTGCCATTGTGTGAAAAAATGAATTTTTTTTTTCGAATTGATGGAGACTACAGTAAGCATGGAAGGTCTTACTGTAAGTGCTGATGAGAGGAATGGTCGACGGTTTGGCCGCGTTGAAGTCGTCTTGAATCAACCGATTCGTAGGCCGGATCCACGCGGCTCCATTCCCGGAACAATGAGTCCGTCTTGGCGTCGACACTTCAAATGTTCATTTTTTAAGAAGATTTAAAAAAAATCAGGTTTTTTTCGAATGAACTTGTGTTTTTTTAAAGTATTCAAAAAAATTATTTTTTTCTAAAAAAATCTTTTATCAAGCTTTCCTGCAAGGAAATAATTATTCCTGGATTATTGAAAAAAAATGAGGCATATTTTTCATTTACCCAAAACATCGTGGCCGCACTTGGAATGGCTCAAAGCTTTTTTAAACTCAGCAAAATTCTAACGATGTGTAGCGCCCTTGGGCGCAAGTCGTTTAAGGTCGGTCGCAACAAAAAATGGCGCCTTACAACGTCTACGCATTTCATTTATAATTAAAAAAAGGTTTATGAAAATTTTAAAAGATTGAGCTAAATTGAAATTCTGAAAAAAACAGTTTTTCTCTGAAAATAGTGCAAAAAGTTTGAAATAGCTACAATCAACTTGAACTAAATTTTTTTCTGAAGAACCAAACCCACATAATCTTTCATTTTCAATCTTTTTACATGTCTTTTTTTCTAAAAAAAGCTTGAAAAAAACCCAATTTTTGAACCCTGAACTAACCAATAATCCCTCTGAAAAGCCGTCGTCGGGTCGAAATCGTTGTTCTGATCGCCGTGGTTCATCAATGACAACCTTCTTTGCTCTGGAAAATTCATTTTCAGTACTTTTCGACCTTCAAAAAGCGCCACCAAGTTCGCTCCGAGTACTGTCGAAGCTACTGGCGACTGGAGGTCCACTGGAATCTGTGGAATTATTCGAATCCATGCTGGAAATGGCGGCCGTTGATAGGAATTGTCTTTGGAGCAGGAGGGATCTGGGAAAATGTCTTTTTTTGGGATAAAAATAAAGTTTCAAGGAGGGTCATGACAAAAAAAATGGTCTTTAGGGAAATTTATTAAAAAAAGGCAGGAAGAAAGTGAGCGAGAGATCAACGGTCCGCTGAAGAGACGCCAGAGAAATAAAGATTCTCTCGTTGTCTGGCGTTTCTTCAGAGCCAACAGTCTCTCCTTTTGTCAATTCCCTAAAAAAAAAAAAGGAGCGAAAAATGAAAAATTTTGAGATTTTTCGATTGAGATGTGCAGCGCCAAAAGAGACACAGAGAAAAAAAATAAATTTCTCTCGTCGCCTGGCGTCTCTTCAAAAATTGTTGATCTGTCACTCTGATATTGATTTTCGAAAGTCTTGCAGAGGGAATAAAAGATCACAGGCGTCTCGGAGAGACCAGAGAAAAAGGATTTCTCTCGCTGTCTGGCGTCTCTTTCAGCCGCCGTTGATCTCTCCCTCGCTCATTCACCTTTCAATATTTTTTTGCAACTGCCAAACTTTCTTATTTTTTCACTCAATAAATGATCTGTGTGTAAAGGACAAATTCATTCCAAATTTTCGACCAAAAAAGGGTAAAAATATCGCCTAAGGGATCACTAAAGGGTTTTTTTCACGCGACCCACAAATTGCGACTTTTCCTGTCGCTCTGGTGATTTCTAACCGCCGCCGAGAGCAAATCAGGGAAGTTGCGCTCTTTCGAGACTCTCGGGTTACGGTATTTTCGGCGGCGACTGTCGACGGTGGAGGATTTTTCCGCATTTGGAATGGATGGCAGTTGGCGGCGTTTTCTAGTTTTTGACTGTTTTCGGAAAAAAAAAATCAGGGGTTACTGTAGGGGATTCTGAAAATTTTCTTTTCTGTTCGTTTCAAGACCTTTTTTGCGGAATAATTCAATTTTTTCGGAATTCACCCTGAAACCAGTACTTGATAGAGTTCAAATAGTACAAAAAAATATTTTTCGCTTCAAGATATTCGTCAGGAATATTCCAATGCTCTTTAATTTTTTTCCGTTAATGAAATTTTTAGCTATAATACTAGGAGAGCTTCAAATTTCATCAAAAAAAAAGTTTCGAAACCAATTTTTTTGCCTTTTTTCATGGCTCAACTCAGTTTTGAATGAACTATAGAAAAAAAATTTTTTTTTCCATCGTTCTCACTTGTATTGAAGGCGTTTTCCCTTGGCGTTGGCTGCTGGAGATCGTTCTGCGGTTTCAGTCGTCGCCTGACTGTCCGTATTCGAATCGAACGACGTGGACACTGAGGAAGGCTCTGAGATACCTGGAAAAAGAATATCATCGAAAAATGCATAATGTTAAACCTAAAGCCTGGAGTTGCTCAAGTTGTCCCTTGGCCGCCCACAACGTTTGGCAGGCCGTTGAAACGTCGTCCTGAAAGCCGTAGATTTTTTTGGTGGATTTCTTAGTTTTCAATCAAACAAATTGGAAATTTCTCATGGAAGTCCGAACGTTCCACCTTTTCCTTTAACTGCTCGGGCAAAGTCGGAATGGTGGATAATGGCTGCTCAAAGGGAAAGGCTCGAAAAAGGACGCAGAAAGGCAGCAAAAAGGCAGCAAAGAGAGTCCCTTTATCAAGCCTTCCACATTTCTGAGATTTCAAAGGCTCGAGAACTGATGGAGAATGGGAAAGGCAACAAAAAAGGTGCATAAGGGCTGAGAAAATGGAGCAAAAAGGCAGCAAAAAGGGAGCCTTCGCCTTAAAAGGAAAATTTCTATGGAGCCTCCCAGCAGCCTTCATGGGCTCTCGGAGGGTCTTTCCGACTTTTCCTTTTACTGAGAGATTTCAAGCCAAAGGACCTGACAAGGTAGGTCATTTTACTTTGCGGTTGGGAATTCCCTGGAAATCTGTCAGAAAACTCCTTAGAGTACCAAAAAAGGTACTTCCTAGTTTTTGAGAAACGAGGGCTCAAAGTCGAAGAAAACTACAAAAAGGCCATTTTTGGGGCTTCGAGCCCTTATTTCTGGAAAAATAGTAAATTTTTCAGATTGAGACTTTCTAAAACATAAATTGGTACTTCAAGGGAAATTGTGACAAGTTTTCAGAAATTCTTAATTGCAAGGTAAATTGACCTCCCTTGTAAAGGAAAAAGAGAGCTTGAAAAAAGATTAGTGCCTTTTCTCCATTTTTATCCAATTTTTTGAAGTTAGCCGTGGAGCGAAATTTCTCCTTTGGAATTTTTTTAAACCTGATTGCTTTTTTTAACGATGTTTTAGTGGCCACTATAGTAGTCAAATTAGTGGCCACTTAGGAGGTTAAAAATTAGCGGCCACTATAGGTCTAGGGGGGTCTAAGGTCTAAGTGCTACTACTAGACGACAAAAAATTTTAGTGGCCACTTTAGGGGTCAATGGATCAACATAACTGTCCAATCTGTTTTTTTTTTAAATTATCAAAGTTACTGGAAGGAATGCTGAATGAAAAACTACTGAAGCGGCCACTGAAAATTTCCCAGGGTTTTCTGGTTGTTTAAATGTTCTTTATGGCGTATAGCAACCTTTTTTTTCAATACTCCAATTTTAAACTCCCCTTCGATCGCAATTTTTAAGTTTAATGAAAGATTTTTTTAGCTTTACTCTTTTTTTCAAGGTGCCTCGAATTTTTTCTCAATTTTTTTTTGTAGCTTCTAAACTATTAATTCGTTATGAATTTCATAATTTCCCTAAAAAATTGACTCACCGGATCTTCTCTCCTCCGATCAGACATCGTGTAAGACCTGTGTGCAAGGTTCCTTCTCCGATCTTCGGCAACTCGGTCGTCGAACGATTTCGCCTTGAAATGATCATTAAAAAATTTTTTCAATTCAAAAACCTGTCTCGGAACATTCCTGCGTAAATTATCAGTTCTTCCTATAGATTCTACCGGCAGGGGAATCGGTGGCTCGTTTATAATTGGTACTGGAACCGGCAAGGGCATCGGCATCATTGGAAAAAGGTCCTCGGTCTGAAATTGAGAAATATTAAAAAATAAATACAGGAAAGTGATACCTCATTACGATAATAATGATAAGAAGCGTGATTCATAGGCGGAGAAGGGCATTCCGGGTTCCAGGACCTGGAATGGGCATGCCCGCGGTCGTAGATCCGTCGAGTTTGGTCGGGGAGTGGCGAAGAGACCTGAAAATTATTTTATATTGAAAAAGAGAAAGTTTCGAAAACTTATGCATTTTTACTGAAAGCACTAAGAAAATCAATGAATGTTTAACATCTTCAAACCTTAATCATTAAATAGAAATTGACTGTCAAGAGAAATAAGAAAAACAATTAAAGGAAAAAAGAAAAAAAATTTTTTTCCAAAACTCTCGTCAGATATGACGCCTGTGCACACACTCGACGGTATTTCACATACTGACCAAATTTTTATTCTTGCGTTTTATTTTTTCGGTTTCGAGGAGCGTATTTATTTGTAAAGTTTTACAAAAGCTACTCGTTTATATACGTATATTAACGAGGCGAAAATTCGCGTGAGAACGATATCCAGAACTTCGAAAATGAAAGTGGTTTGGAAATTTTTTCTCTTACTTTAGCGATCTTCGAAAGTGATCTCTAACAGTTTTACAATATTCTAATCAACCATGTTCTTTTGAATGAACCTGTGTGAACATTTTCAGCTATCAAAATAAAAGATTGACCGACATACCACAAAGATTTAGTCTTTCGCGCGGAACACCAAAAATTTGACAAAATTTCATAAAATTCAGTTTAAAAATTATTTTCGCCGATAAAGATTTTTTTAAACAATTTGAGGTTGTAGAAAAACACATTCTGCACAGAAATCAAGCAGAAAGACGTCAAATACATGGCATAACGAATAAAAACTTGCGAATTCTGATTTTTCGTTTTTTCACAACTAACGCGGCAAACGGCCAAGGAGCGAAATGGTACAACCAATTAATATGAAGTCAAAGCCGACGAACGATATGAACACAAAAGTAACATTCAGAAACAAACATGTAAAAAGAAATAAGGTTTTGAATTCCCAATACAAAACTAAACCACGCCCAGTTTTCTGCAATTGAGGCGCGGTACTTTCTGCCTCATTTTTCTCTACTGCGAGGTTCCCTTTTGGAACGCCGTGATACTCTTCAGGCACATCCATAATTAAGCTGAGAAAGTGTGCCAATAGAAATTCAAGCCGCAAATTTGGCTCATGGTTTTTTCTCAATTTTTTTTTTCTTTTCTTCTTGCATTTTTACGTTCTAGTTGCGTCTTTCTCCACTATAGTTCTCTCTTATGTTAAAAAAAAAAACGAGAAATCAATTTTACCTGTTTTCTCGGAGCAACAGCGTAGGTAATCGCGTTGCTTCGTGAAAAATGGCTCGTTCTTCTCTGGCGATCAGCGTTTGGAGGATTTTGCTGTAATCATCAAATAAGAATGATTGATTTTTAATTGAAACCTTAAATCTAAGTTAAAAGTTGTTTTTTTTTTCAATGTTTGAAGGCTGATCAGATTCAAAAACCCTGCGTCATAAATATGGACACACTTTTGTGAACTTATTTTTTTTTTTTTTGATTCTCGAAGTTGGGTCACACTTTTTTTTAATTAGTTAGATGTTTTTAAAAATATGATCGAGCCAGCGGTTAAAAAAAGTCACTTCTTTTGAAAATAAAAAATTCGGATTGCGTCATAATTATTGTAACATTTTTGTGTTTTTGTGATTTTGTCAAAACGGCTCATTTCACTTCAACTTCACGTTCTTTTTGAATTAAATAGACTTTTTGCTTGATATTGATTTGAAAATTCGACTTTTTTACCTTTCGTGTTCCGGTTTTTACTGATTTTAGTCAACACACAGTTTTCAATCCCGGACACATAATTTTTCTCTTATCATCACTTTTCTCTCTGTGTAATATCCACTCCGTAACACGATTTCCTTAATCGCAACTTCGAACCGAGAAATTCTTCGACGATCCATCAAAACCTAGGAGAAAAAAGCCGAGCGGCATCACTTTCCCCTCCAAAAAAAGACTTTTTTCTCATTTCCCATCAATTTCCTGCCTTTTTTTTCGTGTTCATCTGACCCAGATCCACCCTCAAAATGGCGGAATCAGTCCATTCAAGCTCAGTTCGTAAGGTTTCATGTCTAAAAGGCCAAAAACCAAGGAAAGAATCGAGTTAATACCGTCATCTCGGTAAATATTGGGGTCCCAGTTTTGGGCGTATAAAATGCGGAACGGCTTATCGTTTTGGGGAATTTCCAGTGATGGAAGGGCGAGCCACGGGGTGATTATTGATAGGAGGGAGAATTTGGAGACGTAAAAAGGTAACTATGCTTTGTTCGGTGACGATTCACGTGATTTTTCATGGAATTTGTTTAGATAAAGCTCAAAATATGACATTTTTATCAAAAAAAAAAGTTTTAAAGGGAATATTTCGATTTTTTTTTGCTTCTTTAACTTCAAATGAACAATTTTTTGTTGTTTGAAAGTTTATTAAAACACTTTTTATTGGCTTTTGGTTTGTCAAGTTAGGTCAATTTTTGAAGGAATTTTTCGAATTTTTTTAGGTTCCATTTTTTTAGAAGTTTAAATTCTGATTTTTTGAAATGGTGCTTATTTTTCAGTATTATCTGAAAGTTGAATATCTGAGTTTCCTAATAATCTTAATTTTTATCAAAAATCGGTCCATTTTTGAAGAAAGTTATGAATTTTTTTCAAAATTCAAAGAAAAAAAGCTTAGATTTCAGTGGATGAAGCTCAATTTTTTTCGATTTTTTTGTAAAAATAATTTAAAAAGTTTTTTTAGCTTTCAGTGATGAAATTATTAAACTATGTCATTTTTTTAAGACATGTTCCGATTTTTTTGAGTTTTTTAATCAAAATTTTCAAAGTTATAATGAAAAAATCCTGGTTTTTTGGCTTTATCAATTGAAATAATGAGTTAAAAAAATGAATGAACTATAATGCCGTGTTCAATTTGATTCCGCGAAACGCACAATTATCTCTGACTCTCCAAAATTTAGTGATCTTTTCCTTTCTCTGACGGGTATTTTGCATTTCGCGTAATCAAATTGAACACGGCATAAGAAGACAATTTCAACATTGAGTTTTGTAGTTTCTTCACTTGGTACGCGACGCGGCTCGCGTCGCGGTCGGCTTATCGAAACGATAACTTGTCGCATATTTGATATGTGATGTGCTGATACAAATATTGACACAATGTGACGCCTTTTTTGTGGTGAATCAACAAGAATGATGAAAAAAATGGTGGTCTTGGAGAAGTTTCTAGCCGAAATAATGACATTTCATTACTCTATTTATATGAACTCTTTTGATGTCGATTTGAAAAGATAAAACGATTATTTCAGTGAATAATCGGATTGCGGTGGTGTTACGGGTGTACGTTTTGGCCACTGAATTCGTGATCATCAAAACATGAAAGTTTGGGTCTTTCCGATGGACCATTTCGATGAATTTTTTCAGTTTGATGAATTTCTAAATTTTCAGAAGCCTAAGTAAGCTTTATCTCTTTAAAGTGGAAACTATAGATTTTCTTGTTTTTTTCGAGTTTTTGGCTGTTTTTCTTAATGCTTAATTGACTGTGGGTAAATTGAAGCTGATACCTCAGAAATAGCTTTTTTTTTCAATTTTTAAAGATTTGAAAAAAAAAACTAGATATTCTCTAGGCTCCAACTTTGGGAAAGCGAACTCGGCCCGCGGACCTTTCTGAGCATTTCTAGTGATCACTTTAGTGGCGTAATAACTCTTAAGTGATCCCTACAGACCTAGGTAACGCAAAACAATCGTTCTATGGCTTTTTGAGCATCTCTAGTGGTCACTTTAGTGGAATCAGGACCCTTGAGTGATCCCTACAGACCTCGGTAACGCAAATCGATCCCGCCTGGACGTTTCTGAGCCTTTCTAGTGACCACTTTAGTGGCGTAATAACTCTTAAGTGATCCCTACAGACCTCGGTAACGCAATACAATCGTTCTATGGCTTTTTGAGCATCTCTAGTGGTCACTTTAGTGGAATCAGGACCCTTGAGTGATCCCTACAGGCCTCGGTAATGCAAAGCAATCGTGTCCCAGACTTTTTGAGCATTTCTAGTGACCATTTCAGTGACGTCATAATTCTCAAGTGGTCCCTACAGGCCTTGGTAACGCAATGCGATCGCGTCCCGGCTTTTTGAGCATTTTTAGTGATCACTTTAGTGGAATCAGGACCCTTGAGTGATCCCTATAGATCTTGCTAATGACCGGACGTTTCTGAGCATTTCTAGTGACCCCTCTAGTGGCGTCATAGCCCTTAAGTGGTCCCTACAGACCTCGGTAACGCAAAGCAATCGTGCCATGGCTTTTTGAGCATCTCTAGTAGCCACTTTAGGGGAGTCCGAACTCTTAAGTGATCCCTAAAGACCTCGGTAACGCAAAGCAATCATGTCATGATTTTTTGAGCATCTCTAGTGGCCACTTCAGGGGAGTCCGAACTCTTAAGTGATCCCTAAAATCGCTCAGGAACTGAGATCCAAGAAGCATTCTTCTAGCGAACTTTGTCCATGGAGCACACATTCACGTGTTTTTTGTTGGAAATTATCGATGGCTCCACTTTCTCAGCAACCAATTGTTTTTTGGAGTGAACTTTATAGGGCCAACTGCACGGTATATCATCAAAACACTTTGATTGCGGACCTGAGAATCGATCGAAACACTTTGCGCGTTATCAAAAGGCGTCTGATAGCAGATTCCAGACGGAGCTGTGTGCAAGGAACGGAGCCCCCGGGGTCTTGCGGTTTTTCGTACACCCCCGAGGCATTACAGCCGTCTAGAACATGTCGCAAAACCCTTTTTCCGTCCCCTTTTTTCTCTTTTTTCGCTTCTCGATCCGATGGAGCAGCTGCGAGGCAGGTGCCGCGTTTCGAGAACGACGATGTTTAAAAAGCTGAAAGCCGTGGGGCGATAATGATCGGGAAAAAAAAGCCACGGTTTACGAGCCGTTTATAACTATTTGGTTTTCCGAGGAGCTTGAACGGAGTTTTTCTGGAAGTTATGAGCAGGTGCTGGATTTCTAAATGGTTCTTTTTGTGTTTTAAGAGCGGAGGAGCTTTGAAATGATTTTTTTTTTTTTTTTTGAAGAAGGGCAGAGAACAACTTGAAGTTATGAGTCTAGAAGTTTGAAAGAATATTATTTCTGTATTTTTATGAATCTGAAGATTTTTTTCCTGCAAGTTATGAGCAGGTGCTGGGCTTCGAAATGACTCTTTTTGTGTTTTAAAGAGCGAAGGAGCTTCGAAATTATTTTTTAAGAGGGGATGAGAAAGTTAACAAGAGTCCAGAAGTTTGAAAAATATTATTTCTGCATTTTTTTGAACCTGAGGACTTTTTTCTGGGAGTTATGAGCGGGTGCTGGATTTCTAAATGGCTCTTTTTGTGTTTTTAAAAGCGGAGAAGCTTTAAAATGATTTTTTTTAAAGAGGGGAAGAGATAGTTAACTTAGAGCTAAGAGTCTAGAAGTTTAAAAAAATATTATTTTTTTGTATTTTTTTATGAACCTGGAGACTTTTTTCTGCAGGTTATGAACAGGTGCTGCACTTTGAAATGGCTCTTTTTGTGTGTTTAAGAAAGAAGGGGCTTGTAAATGATTTTTTTAAAGAGGGGAAGAGAATAACTTGAAGTTAGTAGTCCAATAATGAAAACAATAAAAAAATATTTGCATTTTTTTATGAACATGATGACTTTTTTTCTGCAAGTTATGAGCAGGTGCTGGACTTCGAAATGGCTTTTCTTGTGATTTTAAAAGCGGAGGAGCTTTAAAATGGTCTGAAAAGAATCTTGGCTTTAAAATGCTCTTTTTTCTGTTTTAATAGCAGAAAAGCTTAATGATGGATATTTTTTTGGGCCTAAAAGAAGGAATTTTTTTTGAAAAAAGGTATAAAAACGCCTTTGGAAAGATTTTTTTTTTCTGGTTTCACTTCAAAATCGGTCAATAATTTATTTTTTTATAAAAAAATATTGCTTCGAAAAACTCATTTATTTTTTTAAATAAATCATTTTTTTCAACCTTTTTTGCAACATTTCTAAGGAGATCGACCTTCAGACTGCTTTCGGCAGCCTTTGAAGGAAAAAAACGGCAAATAATGAACTTATTGGGATATTGATCAACTGTTTGATCTTCATTAGAAAAATTCATGAACCCTTCTAGATATCAAAAAACCTTAAAAACCCGTTAAAAACACCTTACTTATTTTGGATCAAAGAAAAAGGAGAATTTCAGGTTTAAAGATGAAAAAAACTTTTTCGTTCTTGAAAAAACATCAGCCGATTTTCAGTCTTTTTGGAACTAAATTTTCATTTTTTTCAATAGGCTTGAGTCTTCTAGAACTCACAGGAAGCTCATGCTAAAGCTAATAAGAAAAGCCGATCTCGAGCTCAAGAAAAGCTCAAGCTGATCCGGACAAAAACATGTTGCAAAACAATTGTCGACCTTTCGACTCCAGTTGTTTGCTCCTTTCTTCCCAAACGCTTTTTTTCGTTTCTTTTTGTCCTTCTTTACAGTGAAGCCCAGTCAGTAACCCGATAAATTCCGGGGCTCCAGGGGAAAGTCGGGGGCAGAGTGTAAGGACGCCAGCCGCGGGGTTTTATAGTCGTCGTGCTCCGCCGGCGATGCCGCTGATAAAACCAAACGAGAAGGTTTATCAGCCCTCATCGGGGGTATATAAAGACGAGACGAGCGACGGGGTTTCGCCCGCGACATCGCCTTATCGCCTTGATTGCCGCTCGTTCCAGGTTGTTTTTGGATTAGGCTTTTTGTTAGTTCGTCAGAGCAAACTTTCAAGTGCAAATCGAGGGAACGTGTAGCTTTGATAAGAAGGTCATGTTTTCTCTGATAGACACAGAACGTATTGTAGTCCATTTTAGCAGGAATGAACTTGAAAAATTGCAAAGGTGTGCTAAAAAAAAGAAATTTTCTCGCCAGAAATATTTTCTTGAAGATCATTTTTGCTCATAGTTCGGTTCGTACTGATGATTGCAATCAGTTAGTTCGACTTATCAACAAAAAATGACAATTTTTTTCATAATTCTCTTAAATCTTCATCAAGATACCGTGAAATGATGGAAATCAAAAAAAGGAGGCTGAAAATTGATTTCATCCGCGCTCCATTGAGAATCGCCAGTTTTCGGTTTCATTGTACCTAAAATTCCAAATGAACTCCAAAGCCCAATGTTTTTGCTTCAAACTGAGAAATTAAAAGTTTACAGCGCAAAAAAAATCACTAGAAGCTGCTCAAAAAAATTTACAGGTTTTTAAATATCATCTTTCAGTCTTGAAAAAAAAAAAAAAGATCTTTACTGAAAAAAATCATTAAAGTTGAGATTTTTAAGATTTTTCCAGCTCAAAAAAATCACTGAAGGCTACTTTGAAACCAAGTAGAGCAGAAAAATGAATATTGAGTTTTTCAGGCTTGAAATCCCATCTTTCAGTCTTGAAAAAAAGGAAAAAAATTATCTTTACTCAAAAAAATCATTTAAAAAAACAATTTTTTTCAAATTGAGGCCGATTTTTCAACTTCAAGTGCGCTCCAATGAAAAATATCCTTTTTTTGAAGATCAGTACTCAAAAAATAAATTTCAAAAACAGCTTTTCAACCCTTTTTATTCAAAAAGAAAATATTTATATTGAGGCCATTTTTCGGCTTCAAATGTGCTCCAACGAGAACATTTGTTTTTGAATTTTGTTGGAGTCCCAGGATTGAAGAAAAAAGTACAACGTGCTTGTTATAAAAAGGAAATCTTTAAAAGTTTCAAAGTCCAAAAACCAAGGCAGAAACGTTCCAACCAAGGCAGAAACGTGTGTAAAGAAAGACAAAAACAAGGAAAAATTGGCGATTTTTGTTGACCGATACCGTTCGCCAAATGCAACCATTTCCTCTTTTTGACTTATTTTGATGACCTTTTTTTCGATTGGGGATTATTCAAAAAGTGAAAATATCGCAAGTCGACTCGCCGCTGAGCAAATATTTTGCTCCATTCAACTTTTTTCTGACCCTCAAAATAGCGAATTTTGGAAAACATTTGATACTTTTTGACCCGAGATGGGGTATGTTTTGAGCTTTGTGTCTTTGAAAAAAATGGGCTCTACTTTTTAAAAAGTTTCTTTTTTTAATTTTTGAGGCTAAATTTATATAACCAAGTTCGCTCTAATGATAATGAGAAACTTTTTGCCTATTTTTCATTGAAAATTTACCCTTGAAAGGTGAATTTTTTTCTATCCTTGAGTGTACAATTTGAATCACTGATGTAGCCGGCCATTTTTTTCCAGTAAAGTTTGCTCCATCGCAAATCTCAAACTTTTAAGTTTTTCCAGACTATTCCTTTAAAAATCTACTATTCAAATTTAGAAAATTCTCCCCTTGAAAGCCGTTTTTTCACAACCGAGTTCGCTCCAATGATAATTGCATAAAATTTTTCTAAAAATTTTTTTTATGACGCATCAAGGCCATTTTTCCTAATCGAGTTTGCTCTAATGAACAAATTTAAACTACCTACCATTTTTACGGTTTCATTCAAACTTCTTCAAGTTCCATACAAAGTAATAAACTTTTATTGGCCGTTTATTTTCAGTCGAGTGCGCTCCAGCGCTAATAAACGCGATTTATGTCAAAAAGGACTTCTTGAATCGCCGATTTCACACCGTTTATATCTATTTCGAAACGTTTGCTCCGAATCTTCTTTTTTTATCGTCACGCCATTTCATCGAAACGTCGGCTACTTTATACAAAAATGTTTTTGGACCGTTCTCTTTGGAGTTAATGGATTCTTTTCCATTGGCCACTTAAAAAGCTTTTAACTTTTTGAGCTTTTTTACACTGTTTTCTTGGAAAAGAAGGATCAGAGACCAAATCGATGACTGTATCATGGAAAAGTCGCGAAATTCACGGTTTCACATTCCCATCGGACATTTTTTTAATCAAAATAATGGATTTTTGAAATTTCGGGGTGTATAAATACGTCGAGAAATTTACAGTTTAGAAATTTCTTCAGTTTTTTTGGCCTTTTTAGGTCTTTTTCTTATTTTTTCTGTAGGAAGTCTATTTCGCAACACTTCCAGGACCAATTCGCAACATTTTTAATTCATTTCGCGGCGTTTCGAAACTTTATCTCAATTAAAATCGGCGCAAAAGAATTTTGGTCGTTTTTTACAGAAAATCTCAAAATTTTTTCCTGAAATAATTCATTTTGGCACCCGTCCAAGCGTCCTTGGAACTGGAGGAGAGAGAAAAAAGGAGAGCCGGTTTTGCACAATAGTATTAATGGTCCCTTGCTCAAGGCCAAAAGGTCTCTTACTTTCTAATTAGTCCGCTAAAATGTTCTCCGATGACCTAACAACTTCTGGTTGGATCCTTCGAATTTTTGGGGCTCAACTTTTTGGAAAAATCTAAGATTTCCAATCAATTTTTGCGAACTTTATGACAAAAATTAGACTCGGACTTTTTTTTGGTCATAACTTTTTTCAAAGGCTCTTTCAGCAAATTTCAACTATAGATCTGAAATCAGCTTGAAAAACTGCATCTATTGATGTAACGCTTATTCAAAAATCGCCCAATAGTAAGGGTCAATAGCAGGGCGCGAAAGTCGTTTTGGGTCGGGCGCACTCTCGAAATTGCCGCGTCGCGTTTAGCCATTCCCGCGCTTTGAAAAATCAGAGTCTGATACATATTTTTTTACTGATCAAGATATTGGAAAAAAATCGAGAATATTCAAACTAACTGGAAATTTTTAAACTTTTTTTCAAAAGGATCTTTTTTTGAGCAGCGTCTGCGCCTTTAAAAAGTTGAAGAACCGAGAAAAATTAACCCTGAACCTCAAATTTTAATTCAAAGATGTCTCGTTCATTTTTCAAACCCTACTTCGATTTTTCTTTGTTCGTCAGAGCGCATTTCCAAACAATTAACAATCTCAAAAATTCCCCTAATTCATCAGATCTTTGATGTAATTTGATAAGATAAAATTGCAATTTGATCGAACATATGAAAAAAAAAGGAAATGGAACGAAATCGACCTTGAATTTGTTGGGTGTTTTCGATGAGTATCTTCATTTTTCAGGTCATTCCCGACCGCTTTTTCTTGAAATTTCCATCCAAAAAGCGGGAAACAACAAGGATAAAAATGATGAATTGGACGAAATTTCATCAAAAACAGCACGGGCAATTTTTGATCCCTCTGACAAGGTCATTCTATTTTGAGCTCTGAAATTTGAAAAAATCCGATTTGATCTTGAATTTTTACATATTATATCAAATACGCTCCGCCTTGAGGCTCAGCCAAGGATTTTGAAGTTGCACCCGACCAAAAACGACTTTCGCGCTGTGTTATTGGAAATCTCACCACTGTGCTCTTTGGAATGAGATTACAACCATTCTTTGCAGTTTTTCACGCTGATTCCAAATCTGAACTTAGAGATTGCGTAGGATGTCTGTGAATAAAGTTATGACCTTTCAAAGTCAAAAATCGGGGTTTTTCCCTTCAATTCCCCGTTTCAGGGACGCTTGAATGAGTGTCAAAATGAAATATGTTTGTTACTCTTCGGAAGTGTTCCATAATAACTTCATCAATGTCCGATTTTGGCTTTGAATGAAGTTCAGAAGAAATTATATGCTTCTTCCTTTTTGATTTTTAAATCCCTCAATAGTAATCTGGACCAACTTCAATATGATTTCCCAGTCATTGAAAAATCACAAATTCTGGTCAAAAAAAGCCTTCTTTTTCCTTTTTAAGCTTTGAAGCTGATGTGGAGCTGTTCCAAAATGACTTAATTTTTCGAAATCGGTCATTTTGAGCATTCGAATCCATTGCAAATCGAGGAAATCACAGAACTACGGAAAAATTGAAAAAAAAAGAAGTTGGCAATGTTTCTCGATGCCAAAGCGCGCGAACCGTTACAGGTCGGGCGCAAAAAATTTCGATGAACTTGAACTTTTTTGAGTTGAAAAATAGACCGATATCCACTCAAAAATGACGTCATTATAAAAGATATTTGATTTTCCGAAGATTTGTTTCAGCTTGAAGCTCGTATCAAAGTAGACCTTTTCTCCAAGGTTTGATCTCAAAATTCTCGAGTTTGAGCTGGAGCAGCTCCGATGACGTCATCAGCCTCATTGTCCTTTCCCATCTTCAAAGTTTTCAAAAAATGTGTTTTCTCCGAACTCTGCTACGGGAATCAGCTGTATCGCCGTTCCCTTATGATGACGTCACGGCGGTCTGCCCCTGAGGCCATAAAAAAGGTTGCCTTTTTTGACGCATCAACAGTGGACAAACTATAATGCGACGACGAAGTGAAAAAGTGATTTAGTTCTGGCGACGAGAGAGCGAGAGGGCGCCAGAGAAAGGTAAGTGTTGTGACCCCCACGAGGGGGGAGGCGGAACCGGTCGGCCATCGCCGTATAAAAGGCCCTCGGTTGTCGGCCGGCTGCCTCCCGTTAGGCTCCGCCCACCGGAAACAGCCGTGCGCCCTTTGCATTCTTCGGCGGGACCTTCCGGCCACGCCCACTTTTTTGACAAGAGACCCGTTCTCAAAGACAAGCAGTCGGTCTACTTAAGTTATCACTAGGAAAGAAAGCTACGCTCGAGGGACCACTTAAGCAGAATTTCGAAAAGATACTGCTCCGTTTGTCGCGTTTATCAGAGCGATTAGTGATCACTAGAGGGATTTTAGAGCTTTCCCAGGGAAATTTCGAATGTTTTAAGCTTCCAAGTTAGTTAAAGGAGTTTTCCAAGATTTTTTGAATATTTTGAGGATTTTGAGATTTTAAGGGGAATTTTTTGGATTTTTTAGAACTGGAAGTTTTTTGAAAAAGCAGGATTATTGCTGGAAAATTCCTAAAAAAATTTGAATTTTTTTCAAAATTTTTTTTCAAAGTTTTTTTTTAAATTTTAATCACTAGATCTTAATGTATGCTCAACATTTCTTAATTTTTTTCATATTTTGTTCTTTTTTCTATATTCAAATCCTTTTTTGAATTTGCACATTTTGTGGCCACGCCCCTTTTTTGGAGCTCTCAAAAATTCCTTCAAATTCACTAAATCTTTATTCCTACCTGAAAACGCGTTGAATAATGGTTTTTTTCTGAAAATCCAGGTTTCAAAAATTCTAATTTTTTTCCATTCCCAAACAAATTATTACATGAAAATATTGAAAATCTTCGAAAAAACTTGAAAATCCTGATTTTAAATGATTTTTCGCAACGCTTTATTACATCATCCTTCACTTTTTTTGCATTATTTTCTCAATTTCCCAATAAATAAACCCACCGTTTTCTGACTAACCAAACCGAACCGCCTACACGTCTATCCGTTATATTGACTTTGCTCTTTCTTTTCTTGCCAATTTTTTTTTTTTTTTGGTTTTTCGGGGGTATTTCAAAAGTTTTTTAGTGGTCGTCTGGTACTTGAGAGACCTTTGATCCACTTTCTTTTCGAGACATTTTGAATTTCGAAACTTATTTCAAGGCGAAATTCGTTACAGTCTTTCCGGTCCTCTCAGAACTCTTTGTGGGGGAGGCTCTTCGCCTTGAGACCTTCAAAGGATTTGGTCTGAAGCTTCTAGAAAATTTTTGAGCTAGTTCATCTGACAGATTAGCTTCTGAGGCTTGGTTGTTTTGGATTAAAAAAAATTTTTTGGCCAAAAACTATAGTTTTTGAAGAAAATAGTAGGTTAATGGCAGTTTCTGCGCGGTTATCTGCGGAGATCGATGCGGGTGAATGGATCAGTATCTCTAGAAATACTACTCGGGGTCCAACAGATGGTGATTAATAGTTGAGATGAAATGGATTTAGTTACAGGGAAGGTGCGACCAAAAATCAATTACCTACAATGAGGTAAATTTATTTTTCGTTCGGGGTTTTTCTGAAAATTGGTTAGAACACGCTCCGATGTACTAAATAAATATCCTGGCTGTCCCAACCTGCAGAGAAATTTAATTTTCGAGAAACGACGTCTCGGAGCTCTAATTTCCTGCATTTTCTTCAGAAAAGCAAAGTTTAAGACGCCCTTTTTTGGAAAAGTCGGAAGTTTCATAGGTTGAAAATTTCAGGATCTTCCTTCAAGACGTTACGTAGTAGAGTTCTCAAAATGACCAATTGAAAAAAATGATATTTTTCAAAAACGAAAAATTTTCTTTTTGACATTTCAAACGAATGTCGTTTTTTTGAAAGATCAACCAAAATTGATCACTTTCATTCTTTTTCATTTTGTGACTTTTTCAAATAATGACTGAAAAAAATGAATGGTCATTTTCTAAACAATCATATTCTGACTAGTAAATAAATGTTCGTCCTAATGACCAAATTTTTTTCAAAGTGAAAAAGTAAATGGTCACTTTTTTTGACCAAAAATTTTTCAAGAGTGAACTTTAAATGTTTACTTTTTTTGACCAAAATTTCCGAAATGAATTTTAAATGTTTACTTTTTTTCGTAAAAAAAATTTTTTTCAACTGTGAAAAATTAATTAAATGTTTATTTTTCGGCCGATAACTTTCCGAACCTGGATTTTCCGAACCAAAATCCAAATAATACTTTTCCTTTTTCCTCATTCAATTAATTCTCCAGATAGAACCTTTCTTCCGGTCTGCTCATTTTTAACCGGTTTCATATAATTTTTCTCGTCCTTAACCGACTTTTAGCTTTGCCCTTGACCATCCAGATCACTGTTTTTCCAACAGATTTTTTTAATTTTAACCAGAAATTAGTTTGAATTTCGAAGTAATCGATTCAAGATTTCATTTGGAGAAGACTGAGATAGAATTGACTCCGACACAGATACTGCCAAGTACCGTAATAGTAATGAATAAATGTTTACCTTTTTTTGACCAAAAATTTCTAAAATGAATTTTTGAATGTTCATTTTTTTGACCAAAAATGTTCAAAGTGAACTTTTAAATGTTTACTTTTCTGACCAAAATTTCCGAAAGTGAAATTTAAATGTTCATTTTTTTGACCAAAATTTCCGAAATGAATTTTAAATGTTTACTTTTTTGACCAAAATTTTTTTCGAAAAATAAGTAATTGTTCATTTTTTTTAAATGCTCAGTTATGAAATTTAACCAAAATGAAGTTTTTAACAAACGGTTCATGTGAAATTTAACTAATTGGTCGAATTCATCAAACGTTCAGAAAATGTTTGGTTGAACGTTCGTTCAAACATTTACTTTTGAGAACTCTATTACGTAGTGTTCTGACCGTTTTTCAGGGAATTCTCGGAAAAAAATTAAATTACCTTCCTTGTGGGTACTCAGCTTTTTGAAAGCTTTTCCTAGCTTCAAAGGGGTACATGTTTAAGTTCAAACTGTAATTATTTCAAATCTCTATTTTTTTCATTATTTTTAGAGTCCAAAAAAACATCTAGAAAAGAAAATGAGAATTTTGAAATGCTCACAGAATCCTTGAAGTATCACCGTTCCATTCAAATTAATTTTCCTCAAGTTTTTCATTTTTCTTTCATCAAAAAAACCGCAAAATCAAAGCGCCAGACGATTTTCAAAACGGCCTTTGTGCCAAAACCTTCCACTTAAAACAATGCATTAAATGAAATGGGAAAATCTCTTCTTTCCACTCAAAAAAAAAACCTTTCCAACCACGAAAACCCAAAACATCCGCTCTCCCAAAACATTTCGCGACATTTCACATCTTTTGCTGGAGATTAGATCAAGAGATAAATGTTTTACAGCGCATGACTGTAGACGGGGCGAAAATAGACTCCAAATAATCACACATATGATCAAATAAACAAGCCAATTGACCATTTCAACCATTTTGCACTGTTTTTTTGTTTTCTTGAGCTCTTTTCTTTTTTTTGAATGGTCCAGTATTTATGCAACAAACAAAACTTTGAACCCGATAAAAACTGAAAATAGCTTCATACTTCAAGGTCAGCATGGACGTTTCCGTCTATTTGTTGAATAGGTCAAGCTCGCCCAAATCGTTTTCCGCTTCTTCAAAGAACTCTTCAAACACTTAACCATGTTCCGATGCTCAAAAGAGTTTGCGAAACGCAAAAGTACGCGCGCGCAGGAGAGAGAGAGGAAAAAGATTAGTTTCTTTTTTCTTCGTTTCGGAATCTTTTTTTGTACCCTACTCTGTAGACAAAAACTACAACGGCCGAGTAAGAATTTGTAGGTTTCCTGCAAGAAATTGACTTGGATACGGAAAAAAAAAACGAAAAAGTCTTTGACCTACAATCGCGCTCTACGGCTAATGCAGTTTTTCTTCGAATTTTTTTCCCGAAAAAGTTTTTTTGAAGTTTTTTTCAATCTTTTTATTTTTTTAATTTTACAAAATGATGTCTTTCAAAAAGTTTAGAATGGACCACTTAGGAGGCTATAGTGTATTTTTTTATAATAATTTGCTTTTTTTCGAAATAGAATTTACAGTCTTTTTAATTTTTTTGATTTCATCCGCGAAAAAAATAAGCTTTTTTTGTTATTATTTTTTTCCTAACATCCACAACTTTTTCTCCATTCTTTTTTTCTTTCGAAAGTAACCCTAAGAAGATGGGTGGAGCTAGATGGCCACGCCTACGTTTTCCGTGTCCGTTCGCGCGGCCGTTTTTTGATTGCATTTTCGCTGGCCATTCACCCGCCCGTTTCGCTTTTTTTTTGCTTCTCGAAATTTATTCAAATCCAAATATTCGGCAGGAGTATAAAAAGCGAGGGTTGTACACTCTGTTTGACAACTTTTTCCCAGAGTTTTGTTGCGTTCGACTTTTGAAAGAAAAAGTTACGGAGAAGATGTTTCAAATGTTCATTTCTCCTCCCAATATTGCCTCAATTTCGATTTCCTATTGAACTTTCGACTCCGCATCGCCCTATATGAATGCCGTGGAACGTTTTGATTGAAATTTCGAGCTTTTTGACGGTTTTCAAATCGAAAATTCTTTCGTCAAAAAATTAATTTTTCAAGTTTCGATCTTTTCTGATTCAATTTTCAGAATTTAGTTTTTTTTTTTCTAATCTTCTTCGCTTTATATCAAGTCTTATGGGCATCATCGGTACAAAATGTTTCGAAATTGAATTTTTCTGTTCAAATTTCTCATTTCCATCGCAATTTCGCTCAATTTCGAGGCATTTTTCATTTTTTTTTACAATTTCGTTTGCGAGTCTACCATTCCTTTTTTGATCTGTTCGTTGGCATCGAGATCAAAAAATGCTACGAAATTGGGATTTTTGCTGAAAAATGGCACACTTTTCAAGTTTCCGTGCTCTTATTGCTTGGTTTTGAGGCGTTTTTTTCTTTTTTTTCAAATCAAAATTTTCGGATCTCTGATGCAAATTTCGCTTGATTTCATTTTTGAAAGTACATATTTTCTTCTCTGTTCGGGTTTTATTATTTTTTAGCTTTTTACGTCAGAAAATTACCTCATGCTTGTTGATTTCTATATACTTTTAGTACAGAAAACGTGAAAAGACCAGATTTTTCGTACTTCTTCGCTCGCTTTCTTTTTGCAAACAGAGTTTGAAGTTATTTTTAGTGATAAATTGATTTTCAGACCGGAAGATATGAGTTTGGTTTGAAAAGGATCAAAAAGAGAAGGAAAGATGCAGCAACAGCCGCCGATGGACTTGGTCCAGCTCCAGAAGTTCTGGTCCCAGGCCCTGGGTCAGGCTCCCGCCGCCCCGATTCCAACCAGTGTGGCCTCAGCTCCCGCTACGCCCAATATTCCGCCTTTCATGACCCATCCGGTTAGTTTTTGGTGTAGAATTAACGGTTTCAAAAGGAACTGCGCTAAAAATTTAAAAATTGAGATTTCAGCTATAATTTTGAGCAAAAAAACACAAATTTTTGTGTGCTAAAAAAACCTTGATTTCACAGTTTTTTTATCAAAAAAGGCTTCCAGGATATATTTTTGAACACGGAAAAAAACGAAAAATTATGCCCGAATAATCTTTTTTTAACCCATTTAGTTAAATTTAAATCGAAAAATGAAGATTTTTAGTTAGGATTTTGAGCAAAAAAATAGCACTTTTTCAGTGTGCTAAAATTCATAATTTTACAATTTCCCAGACTGGGATAATTTCAGAACGCGTTAGGGTCAATTGAATCGTGGGAAAATCTGCCCAATTAGGTTTGATCTTCGGTCGAAAAAATGCAATTTGCATTGACTTTGCAAATTGTCCGCCTCATGCGTTCTGCAAATCAGTGTTTTGCGTTCTGCTTGCAGCGATTTTGTGGTAGAATATCACTAACGAACCGTTTTTAATCATGAAATTTCGAAATTCTTATCAGAATCTTTCGATAAAAAAATGGCAAAAGAAAGTTGGCGGGGAAAGGGTGCGAACCTGCATCATGGGCTTCGCAGGCTAGCGCGCTAGCTACTGCACCACGCTACCAGGAGCCATGAAATGGTTGTTGGCGCGACCAGATTCCTTCCTAACTTTATCACGTGGTTAAGGATGAAAACTTTAAAAAAATCATACTTTCAAAAAAATAAAAGTTTTTCACAGGTAGCGACTATCTGGGATCGATTTCCAGTTCATCAAAGATTTATTAAAAATCTGTTTGGAGAAAATTTCAAACCCTTAGCTAAAACGGCCTTGCAAACAGAACAAAATACTCAAAAATTCATCCCGAATAAAACAAAAAAAAAATGAAGAAGACATAATTCTGGTTCTATATTTTCGTTCTAAAAATAGCCAAAATGTCTTCCAATCCCCCATGAATCACTTCCCAGAAAAACCAATAAATTCCTCAAAAGTAATAAAATTCGAAAAGAATTATTGCCCTTCATTTCTTTTTCTGTTGTGTTCCCATGGTTTTATCCCGGAAAATGGTTTTGTTGAGGAATTTATTGAGAATTGCAATTCGGACTCTCGGGACAAACAGAAAAGATCGTTTTGCAAGATAGGCTTCCTGTTTTTCGTATTTGGGTTTGGACACGGCGGGAACGCGGTAACCTTTATACAGCTGCCATGTCGCGGCGTATTTAAAAGCGTTCGAAATGTCTCGAAATGGCTCATTTCGGCCCTTTTCAATGGATTTTTGTGCTTTGTTCTTTTCGGCGATTTTTGGCAGGAAAATTTTCGAATTTTTCTGTTTTTTCTGTTTGAAAAGTGCAAATATTTCTGATCAAACTTTTTTCTAACTTGCCAAACTTGGATAAAGTGAGATTATCTTGAAAAATTGTTTCTATTTCAAATTTTTCAGCTTTTGGGGTCAATAAAAGTTGCAAAAGCTCCCATTTTTTCTCATTTTATGAGCTCTAATTTAAATTCAGTACAGTTTTCAGAAAACCGTGAACTTTTATAGAGTGGAAAATGATAGAAAAATTTTTTTTTCCACGAAAAAAACCTCATAATTTTTCGATCTCCAAAGCGTTATTATTAATTATAAACTAATAAAGGTATTTTTTTAAACCTTATAAGTTTTTTTGAATCGCAGTTTTATCCCGTAATGAGTAAGTCCTGCTGCACTTTTTAAGCCAATTTACTTGATGTCGAAAGAAAACTTCGACGTGTGAGTTACTAATTAAAAATAATTGAAAGTGCAACTTTTTTCCCACGTCTAGGCCTAATTTCATTATTCCTTATTAGTTTCATCCGACTTGTTTCTAGAAGGAAAGCTGGATATTATGAGACTTTTATATTCTGAAGTGAAACTAGGGGACTTTAATAAAGTGAAATTATGAAAAAAAAAATTTCGAATTTTTTTTCGTTATGCAGTACTTCTATATAACTGTAATATTGCGCGAAAACGAATTTTAAAAAATCTAGATATTTTTGAAACTTTTTCTCAAACATGGAAGTGATCACTGTGGGAATATTAGCGGAGTGAAATCAAAAAAAAATTTTTTTTTAAAGATTTTTCTTTATACAGTACTTCTATATAACTGTAATATTGCCCGAAAAACAAGACTTTAAAAAAAAATTTTAAAATCTAAAAATGCTTCTGTGGCACTAAGGGATCCTTCCCTGAAAATAAACATTCCGACAAAAAACCAAAAAATGCCTTTCCTGTTGATTTTCGGGTTTATCTGGGGATTACGGGGCACATGTATGTAGGCTGGTGTTGACATTGAAGACGAAAAAAATTGTTCAGATGATGCTCGGAATGAATCCGGCGCTGATGGCTCAACTCACACAGGCCCGCTATCAACAATACTATCTTCAGTTGCAATTCATGGCAGCTCTCCAGTCTCAGAATGGTAATAAGAATGAAAAAATGTACACATTTAGAATAAAAAATTAGTTTTTTATCGAAAAAATGATGAAAAAAATTTTTTCCGGTTCAAAATTGGACCATTTTTCACCTAAGAGGGCAGTTATGAAGTATTATTAGGCGATGGGAAGGACAAAAATAGTTCAGAATTTCAGAAAAATGTATAAATTTCGGGGCAGAGCAGTTTTCTACGAAAAAATCGTGAAAAAACCTTTTTCCGGTTCAAAATTGGACCATTTTTCACCTAAGAAGGCAGTTATGAAGTATTACTAGGCGATGGGGGAAGGATGAAAATAGTCCAGAAATTCAGAAAAATGTAGAAATTTCGGAGCAAATCAGTTTTCAATCGTGAAAAATCGTGACAAAACCTTTTTTTCCGGCTCAAAAATTAGACCATTTTTTTCGCTTTTTAAATTTTTTTAAAGCTCCAATTTCACAATTGGAAGGTTGGAAAAAAATCGAGGAGTTCGTCCTTTGGGCGGGGGAGGGTCGAAGCTTTATTAAAAAAAGGCAGATCTATGAAAAAAATTCTGAAGTTTTTTTCATCCGCTCATAAAATTGTATAGCTCGGGAAAAAAATAGTTTTTTTATATAAAAAGGTCTAAATGTACTGCTAGTTACTGGAACCAGAGTTTAACCCCCGGGCTCTTGGAAAATTTTTACAGTAGAGTTTGACTTGTTTAGAAAAGTTTCCAATAGGGAAAAAAAGACCAAAAAAAGGTTTTTTTAAATATCTTTCTCAAGCGGTCAGAAACCTTTGATCTGAACCTTCCTTCCTAAGCAAACTTGGGGAAGGTACAAAGAAAAGTTGTGCCGAGGCCGGTCGTCTGGCGTTAGAGATTAGTATGGGGCCAATGTCGCAAGCACCAGAAAGAAAACTGTTGCGCAATGGCCAAGTTCTTTTCGCACTTAGTCAACCTAATAACTGTGGTAGAGCTTTTCTTTCAAGTTTTAAGGTAGAATTCTTAAAAATTCGAGAGTTTTAAGCCGGAAATTGACTTCAAAATAGGAAAACAGAGGAGATTTGAATTGAAAAATAGAAAAAGTTGAAATTTAAGACCTTTGGCAGGAAATTGACTCGAAAAATCATCTAAGGAAAAAAATTTTTGAGTAATTTTTTTAGAGATTTTTTTGTAGGAAATCGATTCAAAAAGTAGAAAAAAATAGCGAAAATTGGCTGGGAAATTGTTAAGAAAAATAGAAATTTCGAGAAATATGGAGAGGTTTTGGTCAAAAAAATGGACTAAAAAAATAGAAAAAAAGGGGAAATTTTCAAAAAGTCAAGATTTTTTTCAACAGGAAACTGTTCTGAAATAAAAAAAGACTCGAAATTTTTGAATTTATCTTTCTAAATTCAATAAAATTCCACTTTTGAGAGCGATTTCCAACGATTTTTTTGGACTTTTTAAAACCTTAATAAACTTCAAATTCATTATTATTCTCAAAATTTGCTGATTCTCTGATTTCCTCTACCTTTTTCGTATAGTAGGCCAAAAAGGCCAACATCTTTAGAGGTTCCCATGATCTCCCCACGCATTTCTACCGTTTCCCACGGTTTTGATTGGGTTTTCCAATTTGCCTATTTTGTGAATCATTCGGATCTGCATGGGATTCTCGATTTGCATATTGAATAGATAGGAAAAAACCAATCAGTGTGATAATCGGTCAAGATCAAACATACGATTTTCGAAAAAAAAAATTCCGTTAATTTGGGGTTTGACCTTTGAGAAAACTGGTTTTGAAATGGGTTCGGAATGCGCTGAATCACTGATTTTTGGAGGAATTTCTGCGGTTTCGAATTTTTCAAAAATTCTAGAGCTTCGAAATTGTGTTTTTTGTTAGAAGAAGAGGTCAAGCCACAATTTTTGAAGCTTTCAAAAAAAATTTTCGGGAAGAAATGAGTAAAATTCAGTTGGAAGGTAGAAAATTAATCAAAAAAAGTAGTGAAAATAAAAAATCAAGTCCAAAATTGGTCATTTCAGCAGCGGCCCCGACGACGTCGGCCAACACGGCAGGGCCATCTTCGGGCTCCCCGGCCCTCCCACTTCTCAGTCCGATGCTCCCGACGCCCGTCATGCCGACCGCCGTCCCCAGTCCCATCTTCCCGCCGCCGGCCCTAACTCCCATCCAGCCGCCGCCAAAACCCCCCAAAACTGAGAAATTCATGGCCCCCGAGACCAAGAAACGCCGTGTGATGGCCGCCTCGAACGTCGCTGAAGAAACCGCGATCCGCAAGATTCTGAATCGACCAACGGCCCTGGTCATGCCCAAGTTGACCCCGATGGAGCCCGTCAAACCCGCGAATCCGAAGAATCCCGGAACTCCAGTCAACCAAGTCAATCAAGCCAATCAAGTGATTCCAGTGATTCCAGTGAATCAAGTCAAGGTGAGGAAAGAATGGAGGAAAATTGGCCTAGAAAAATATTCTATACGCTTCTAGTTTTGAAAAAGTGACCCTTCTTGAGCTTGTGGATGATTTTTTTTTTCCTTAAATGAAGAAAATCTTGAAAAAAATGGGAATTTTCGTCCCGAGAATTTTCCTAACACACTTTTTTGGTACCGGTGTCAAAAATAAGCCAATTCTCGCCGACCAAATACGACTTGCGCGCGGAGGCATTCTGTAGCAACAAGCGAAAACCGCTAGAAGTCGGGTGCAATTCCAAAAATCTAAACTTTTTGGCGAAAAACCGCCTTGAACCATTTTTTAGTGTCTCAAGACGAAAAATCAAAAAAGGCATGAAAAATTTCTATTCCAAGGCTATTTTTTCGCGTCTATAAAAGTTGAGCTCGGACATTTTTCTTAATAGAAACTAGGCCGAAAATCCCGAGCTCGAGTTTCATGTTGCATGTCCAAATTCGCTAATTTCAGAACGAAGAGCCCCTGAAAGGCGTCACCGTAGAGATCCCCGAAAAAGGTCAGGCTCACATAACCTTACCCAAAAATGGGATCATGACCGCCTGGATCGCCATGCTCAACAACACGGCCGGCGATGGCAAAACTTCTGGTGATTCTGAATCCCCCCTCGACGAAAATAACGACCTCTTCAGTGACCATCTCGCCGACGACGCCGCTCACTTCGACGCCGCCGAAGGTCGTCATCACGACGACCCCGATGACGACGTCGCCGAGCACGTCTTCCAACTTGCCCGTCGAGGAGGAAGACGAGCAGTTCATCGACGTCGAATCGGTCGACGACGACGCCTTGGAGGGCAGGGACCGCCGGAAGGCCCACGTCGAGTTCTATCGCAAAGTCAAGAGCATCCGGATGAGGTGATTTGTGCGGGGGAAGACTGTCTATTCCGTCAATTTACAAGCATAATCTGAGTTTTTCTAATTTAGAAAATATAAAATTTGCGATTTTTTTTCCGATTTATAAGCTTATTCAAGCGAGTAGAATTTATATTTTCCGAAAAAATAACTCCATCTTTTGTTTACTACCATTCGGTTTGACCTAGCGGAGAAGATTAGGCAGGTCGAAGACTGTAATAATGAGTAGAAACACGTGTTGGCGCTCTTTTTTTGACCGGGATAGTTTATAAAAGTACGGTCCGCCATGTGGAACTTTTCCATATGTGATTCTTCCCGAAAAATAAACAGTAACCCACGGAAAATACGAGTAGAAACACATGTTAGCGGCCTTTTTTTGACCGGGATTGTTTACAAAAGTATGTGGTAACTGTATTCCAAAAGACTGTTCCATATGTGATTCTTCCCGAAGAATAAACAGTGATACATAGAAAATACGAGTAGAAACACATGTTAGCGGCCTTTTTTGAGTTTGGAAATTTACAAAAGTATGGTCTGCCATATGGGAATTGACCTAGCTGCGAAGGTTCTAATAAACTTTTGAAGAAACGAAAAAAAATTTAGTTTTGAATCCAGGAAAAAAACCAACGGAAGTCTTCGGAAAAGTAGCTTTAATGAAGAAAAAAAATTTTTTGACTGCGGCTGAATTTTCAGGAAAAATTATGGAAAAAAAGGTTCAGAAAAAAAAAATCAGTTAACTCGAAAATGAGCTTCGAATATATAGTTCAGTTTATCCGTAGAGCGCAGTTGCTTTCCTTTTTTCAGAAAAACTCAAAAAAATTATAAGATTTATAAATTTTCAAAAATGGTTTTTCCAATGGCACGGCATTCCTAATGGGGAAGGTGAGACGTCAAAGTTTCTGAATTTACAAAAAAAAAGTAAGTGCGCGCTCCGGATAAAATGACGTCATTCTACGTCGCAAATTACACTGAGTATTCAAAGTTTATAACTTGTTTGTTCGATCGCCTTTGGCTGCGTACTGGAGATTTGAATTTTCGCGCTTAATTTTTTTGACCCCACCCCGTTTGGGAACGCCGTGAATGGAGAGACTCTTGAAATTTCGTTTTTCGAATTTTTTTCAAAAAAATCTTACCTCTAGTTATCCTTAGAGCGCAAATGCCTTTTTTTACTCATATTTTTCCTAATTTTTTTGAACTATTTTCTATCAATACTCGGAAATTCGTTTCAAATTTTCATCAACAAAGAGCCAAAAACCATTGGAACTCGTTCTATAAACCTCAACCTCCAAACTCAAAATATAAAAATAGAATATCATGCGGATTTTCACAACAATGATCCTTTGCAAACCGAATTTGAAAAGGAACATGTTCGAATGGAAGCTGCATTGCAGGGCTGCCAAAGAGACATCGGTGAAATGCGCGAAATGCGACGAAATGGTCGAGAACAACGACAATGCCCTTCAGCGGCACCTCACCGAGCACTGCGACGCCGGAGGGTGAGATAAATGGGTCCCGGAGCGAAAATTACAGTAGGCAGCGTTTTTAGGTATCATTGCAAGTTGTGCGGCTGGCAGTCGCCGGAGAAGTACCGCATGTACGAGCACATGAGGAAGGAGCATCCGAAAAAGGTGAGGGGTTGGAGAGTGACGTCATGAGCTTGAGCATGAGTTTGAGCTGGACTAGGTTGTAATGAGAAAAGAATTTTTTGATTTAGCATGACGTCATAATTTTTGAAAAGCTGCAAAAAATTTCAAATTAGGAGCTCGCGAAGATATTCCATATACTTGAGCATGAACTTGAGCTGGACTAGGTGGTAACTTCTGATATAGAGAAAATTTGAGCATATCATCATAATTTTTTGAAAAGCTGTTAAAAGTTTCAAGTTTATGGCTTGGAAATGGATGTCATGAGCTTGAGCTGGAGCTGGAGTAGGTGTTAGCTTCTTATAGGTTGAAAAAATTGGAAAGACGTTCTGAGCCTGAACTTGAGCTGAAACAGGATATTGATAAATAATTGGATAATACAGCGAGGGGAACTAGATTGATGACGTCACAAATAGACTCGAAAATGACGTCATGAACTTCAGCAAAAAATAACTAGTTTCCCTGTTTCTAATGATGTTAAATCCAAGTCTCTTGAAAAGTTTAATGATGAGCTAGATTTGGAGCGCTTGAGAGTTTAGAGTAAAATGATCTCAATGACGTCATAATAATAAAGTGATGTCATAAATTCTTGAGTTCGAGTTTTGGGCAGCTCCAATAGATGGATAAATGATGAAAAGTTGGTAACCTTGAGATTGAAGGAAATTTTATTTACTAAGGATAGATGGAAGCGATATCGCTGGCGATACGACCTTTCGAAATAACTGCTTTTTAGTTGCGCAGGTCTTGCCATTTTCCTCGGCGCGATATCGCGTTTTTCTCGCCGCGATTTCGGATTTATGAACAGAGGGGGATTTTGGAGCTAAGTGCATACGAACACTATCAATATTCATACTTCAAAGTGATTTCTACCGTTCTTTGAAAAGAAATATTGCAGGTGGACATGTTCTCGGACAAGCGGAACATGACGAAGCTGAGTGCGGCGATCACCGAATGTTTCCCGCGGCTGAGCGCCAGGGCCAAGAAGGAGGCCGAGAAAGGCTCCGACCGATTCATGACGTCAGTCGCATCATCTTAGGCTCTTTTAACGGATCTTTGGATTTTCTAGTTTTTGCTGATTTTTCTTTTTAAACTCCTTACTTATTTGTCTTTCTCAATTCCGTGTTCAAAATTAACTTTGGGTGATTTTCAGGGAGCTCATGAAGCTCGGAATTTCATACTGCGCCTTGTGCAGATCCGACCTCCGCATGGACAAGTACAGCATTTTGCGCCACGTTCAGACCCTCCACACCGTCAAGTGAGCTTTTTAGAGGTTTCTGTGAAAAAAATCGTTCATTTTCAAATCTCTAGATTAGAAACGAAAAATTATGAATTTCGTGTCATTCTCACAGAAAACTTTGTTCAAAGACCAGCTGCTTTTTGAGAAAATTTTGAAAATCCAAGTCTTTGTGTTTTTTTGGTGTTTCAGAAAAGAATGGGGTGCCTCGAAAAATTTACTATTTTGCAAAGATTTTTTGAAATTTCAAGCTTACAAAGTCTAAATTTGAGTTTCTATAAGCCCGAATAGAGTTTTCGAATCAGTACCTCCCAAAAAGTTCCACAAAAACCGAAAAAGATTCAAAAAATTTCGGTCAGCGTGTACCGGCCGTCTACTTTTTCATTGGACGACTTGTGCCTTTTTTTGAGCCCTATTGTTTCGAGTTTGACGCGACGGCGCTCAGATTTGAATCTTTTTTTCCAAAATGAAATTTTCGAATCGCCGCCTCCAAAAAGTTCGAAAAAGTGTGGTCAGCATGAGTCGACGTGCCGGCCGTCTGGCTTTTTTGCGCCCCATTGTTTCGAGTTTGTCGCGACGGCGCTCGGATTTGAATTTTTCTAAGTTGAAGTTTACGAATCGCCGCCTCCAAAAAGTTCGAAAAAGTTTGGTCAGCATGAGTCGATGGCCGGCCGTCTGGCTTTTTTGCGCCCTATTGTTTCGAGTTTGTCGCGACGGCGCTCAGATTTGAATTTCGTGACGCGTTTTGAAACCAAACTAGGAGGACTAGGGGACAAGAAGAAAAAGTTTGGCGGAGACTTTGGAAAAGGGGGAATAAAGTTTGGATGATGAAAACTGAGTTTTTCCAAACTGGAAGGTGTTAAAAAATTCCTGATAAGGTATTTGGAGGTTCAGGACTTTAATTCAAATTGAAAAATGCTCTTTTCCTTCAGAGAAGTTCATGAAAAAGCATACAAAAAAAGTTTTTAAGATATAGAAATCAAAAAAATAATTTAAAAATTTCTACCTCAATTCAACCCTTCAAGTTACTGACAGTTGCAGGGAGTTTTAAGGAATGAAACTAGTTATAAATTTGAAGTGTATTATCGAAAATTTGGTCAGGTGCGCTCTATGGCTAACCGCCTCTAAAATCGCCTTTTTCTACCAGGTTAAAAAAAGGTTCTGACACTGACGAAGAGCTTCAATTAACGACTATCATTCCAATTCTGATCGAAAAGTCTCCAATTTGACAATTCGCAGATGCAAGCACTGCAAGACGACGACCAACACGAGCGAAGGCCAGATCCGACATCAACTTGAGGCCCATGGCCTGAACGAGCCCCAACTCTCTGTCGACTACGCTCCGTGCTCGGCCGACTCGGTCCTGCTTCCGCAACTTCAGCTTTGCTTCCCTACCGTCATCTTCAATCCCGACTCTGAGCCTGGATCCCCGAACTGAGCTTCTGACGTTTGCTCCATGGTCTTAGGGACTTTCTGACTGATTTCTAGCCAATAAAACTAATTTTTGATCGCCTTTGTGAAAAAGGTCAGATGCGCTCCATGGCTAATATCTTTCAAAAATCGTCTTTTTGACCAGATTGATTTTGGGAATAGGGAGCCAATTTTCTTCAGGAATTCCCTAGAAACTCGAATACAGTTAGAAAATTTTTCGAAAATCAGCCTTGGAGCGCTTTTTCCGTGAGTTATCCTTGGAGCGCACTTTTCGCAGCTATTTTTTCTAACTATTTCTTGCAAAGTTGTAGCCCTTTTTCCCCTTATTTAAAAAAATTTATATAATTTTTAATAACTATGTAATAAAACTTGTTCATGATACCATTTCAATTTGTCCGATTTTATCCATTTTTGTCTCATTTTCTCACCTGTTGCCATCGATCCTTCTTTTCTATGATCTGTCCAATGGATTTTTAACCTTTCCCGTTATTTTTCGCGCACTCTATACATGCATGCTGCGTGTCTTTCATGCCGTATCGATATTACCGACAGCTTTACGCTTTTTTCGATCCGATTCCAGGGATTCCCTCGCAATGTTTTGCCGTTTCATGTCGTTTTTTAGTACGATGCTTTAAACCTTTTTCTTTTTTATGCTCTTTCCAATAATGTGCCAGTTTTCTTACCATGACTGATCATTTTCCGATTCACCGTTTCCTCGGGAAAAAAACGCCTTTAAAGGAACATTGGCCGCGCGCCAAAAAGTGTCCCACCACGAAAACTTTTTTCCCTTGACCCCAAGGCAGCGATGAACACACTTATCTCTTTTCGTTCGCCGAAAATTGCCTTCTCGCCCTTGCTATCAACATTTTTCTTACCATGACTCGATTCTTGAAAATGCTTCTTGTTTTTTGTGACCTACGGGTTGATAAATTTAATGGATTTGAAGTGGGAAAACGCACCTGAAGGCCTTCGGTACTGGGAAGCTGTCGGCCAGTCCCACGGATCACTTCGAAAGAAGCTCGTCGAGCTTCTTCGGAGGTGTCTGGCGGCAGCAACTCGGCCGAATGAGCTCGGGTCGGAGCTCCGGAGACGGAGAGCAGGGCTGGAACGGGGAATATTGAAAATCTTCTGTTTGATAGGTTTCAAGTCAAAAAAGCCATCTTTTAAAAAAATTCGAATAATGACGCCATAAAAACGCCAGAGTGGTCCCTAGAGGGGTCAGGCGATAAAAGCCTCTACAAAGGACAAGATAGGGTTCCCTAGAGTGGTGGAGTTTGAGTGGTCCTTATAGGGTCTGATCCCTGAGCCCCTAAAGCTTGAGCGATCCCTTAAGGGGTCTTAAAAGTAACCCTCTTATGATATTTTTCATTCAAAAAAAGTTAACTTTTTTCTTTTTTCGCATGCTTTTTCTCATAAAGCTCACAGCAATATACGAAAAATGCTCCCCTAGAGTGGACACTTTTGCAAACCTTAGGGTCCCCTATATAGTATCCCCTAGAAGGGAGCCTTAAAGAAAATGATGGTCCCTCTAGGGGCCACTCTGCCGCTTCTAAGGTCTCAAAACGAACTTCCTGTGAAGTAGTTCGAACTTTAGGGAAGATTTCAATTTTTTACAAGGTTCTACTCGAAAAAAGGAACTTCAATCGATAAGACTAGAGATCCTACAGTTGTATGTATTCTGTGAGAGACGCAGAGCGTAGCTCGAATCGTTGTTGACCAGAAGCGGCACGACGGAACGTGACTCGTGCTCGTCCTCGTAGTCGACGTTGGTCAGGCTTCTGAAAAAAAAGATTACGGTGGCGTACTGTAGCCTAAGAGTCATACTGTAGTCCACTCTTGAGTTGAAATTCATGAAAAAAAACGTGGAGAAGTGTTGATAGGACACAAGCCAACAGAGCTAACCAGGTGGATGAAAAGTCAAACTTTTTAAAAAAAAAGTGGGGTACTGTAGTAATTCAATGCGCCCTACTGTAGTCAACTTTCAAGTTGAAACAAACAAAAAACAGGAAAAAAACTCAATACGACTCAAATCAGCAGACCACACCAATCAAAAAATAAACTTCTGGAAAAATAAGTTGATTACTGTAACATTTTGATGCGTCATACTGTAGCACTTTTTTTCTCTTTGATTCCTTCAGAATAAAGAATGACGTCATAGAAGTCGAAGAAGGTCCTTTGATTCCCAAACTTCTGAGATCAAGTATGATCTTATTTTTGTATACAGTATACTGTAGTATTTTATAATCATACTGTAGTCAAATTTATATTTGAAATCACAGAAAATTTTTTTAAAAAAATTTGAGTCTCGATAAGTGCCTAAAAAGCGCGGAAAAATTTTTCAAAATCATTTTTTTAAAAATAATTTCAAAAATTCGCTTCCTTATTATTTAGTTCAAACTACATAGACATCTTCTGGAAGATTTTTTTTTTAAACTTAATTTTTTTGTTGAAGTTTTGAAAATAGTGGAACCGGAGTGAAGCTATAAAAGCGATTCCAAGTTTGAATTTTTTCACTTTAAAAAAAAATGTCTGTCAAATTCGAAACTTGATTTATTCGTGTAGACACTACGAAATCGCTAACTTTTCCTTTTTTTCAAGATGTAAGATTTGGAATCGAACTGACGTATTCTTGGGCGTCGTCGAGACGATGGCTGGCAGGATGTCTGGCGGCAATGGCAGTGGTCGGCTGAGCCCCGTGACGACACTTCGGATGTGCTCCCTCTTGAAGTCTGGATTCACCGTCCTGAACCAGAAGTTTTTTCAAGAAAAAGTGTAGCTCAGTGGCTAAGACGGATGTTTGGCGTCTGCAAGGTCACTGGTTCGAGTCCTTTCCACCAGAGGTGGAGAAATGACGCCCCTGAGCGTTTTGAAACGTTTACATTTCAAAACGGTCGTAGGCCGCCACTGCCATTTCTTTATAAGGCGCTGCCTAAGGCGCCAGGGGCTAGAAACGCCAATCGAAGAAAAATAACTCGAAAAATTGGAATATTCTAAAATCTTGTAAAATCTTTGATTTCGAAGCTTCCAAATAGATTATGGCGGCCATACATGCGCCTTTAATAAGAGCCTCATTTGGTGATTTATTCCTGTTTCTATTGCTTTTTTTTACATTAATCTCATTGTTATAGATTTTCTTAAAATCGACGAATAATGAGAGAAAAATGAAGTCACAAAATGGGGTTTTTATGGAAGGCGCATGAATAGTTGCCATGATCTACCTTTGCCGCAAAAATTAAAACCGCAAACCGCCTGTTCGCTGCCCCAAGTCAGCCGTGAATGGGCTGTACTTCAAAGGACTTTTAGGGTTCTTTGTAACGTTGTCCTTTTTCAAAAACTAAGAAGTTATGCAGGTCAGCGATTTCAGGATCTTCACCTGGTTCATCAAAGAGCCATCTAGCCAATTTTCAGAAAATTACCAGTAGTAGAATGACTCTCCTTGTTAGTAAACTTTTGAACACAGGTTTGAACCAGCGTTAAAACTGCACTATCTGGAGTCTCATTGTGAGCTGAGACTAGACCCTCGTTTGGGAGACCTCATTGAGAAAATCCTGACCAAAACTCATAAAATCAAAGTTTTTTGGGTGAATTCAGCCGCTTTTACTCTTACACTCAACGACGGAACACCTTCCGCCCTTAAGTGGCCACTCACGTGGTGACTGGCGGCCGCTTCTTGAGACAGAAGCGGTAGAGGTAGACGACCGAGATGACGACGGTCAGGCCGCCGACCACGCCGCACACGAGCACGCCGATAGTAAACAACGGACGCTGCTCTTCCTGCAAAGTGGTCTCTTTAGGGCTTACGAATGATCAATTAAAGGTCAGGCTCGAGAGCTTTTTGTTGTTTCTGAGTGATCCATTAAGTGATTTAAGCTTGACATCAGTCTCACAGAGGATCGAAAAATTGGTAAAGGGTTATTTGATTCTCGAATTTCAGTACTGCCTGGGAAAATTTTTAGTGGTCACTATAGAGGCTGGCCAAGGACTACTTGGAGAGGACACTATAGTGGCCACTAAACCAACCTCTATGATGGCCACTTTTTTCCGTTTAGTGGCCACTATAGAGGTTCCCTATTTAGTGGCCACTTCAGTAGTTTCTCATCCAGTATTCCTCCCAGTAACTCTGATAATGTTAAAACAAACAGATTGGACCAGTTATGTTGATCCATTGACCCCTAAAGTGGCCACTAGGATTTTTAGTGGTCTAGTAGTAGCACTTAGACCTCTATAATGGTCACTAATTTTTTACCCCTTAAATGGTCACTGAAAAAACCACTATAGTGACCACTCAAACGTCAAAACCCTACTAAAAATTTTCCCAGTGCGTTGAAACGATCGATTTTTGAATTTTTGGTTTTATTTTTTTTTTCATTACACTGATCTTTTCGATAAAAAATGGGGTCTGAAATATTTTTCATAAGGATATACGACGTAGTAGTTTAAACTAATCAAAGGAACAATTGAAAAATTTGAAAAGTGACAAATTTTTTCAGAATCTCGGTTACGCAAGCCGGACGTTTCTGAGCCCCTCTAGGGATCACTTAAGAGTGTTGATGCCCCTAAAGGGGTCCCTAGATATTCTCAGACACGTCCGGGATAAATAAGGAAAAATTGGATGATATTAAAAATTTTTAGGCGTTCGCAAGAACTCATTTTGTAGCTACAAGATGATAAAACTTGCCTCGAGTGAAACAGAAAAATCAAAAAAGCCACAAAATGATGTCAAATTATATCAGCTGTTTCATAAATAAGCTTAATCTCTTATCCAATCGAGAAAAATTGAGAAATAAGCCTTTTTGAAAGAGAATACGTGATAGTTGACATTACTGAAAGCTCTAAAAATGGTAAAGTTGGGGAAAAAATCATGAAAAATGTAGTTTAATTGTAAAAAATGGTCTTGGAGTATTCAAAATGACAAAAATTGCAGATTCTCAATGGAGCACATTGGTTCGATATATCGCGGCTATTTCTTCACATCTCGTTTTTTCAGCGTAATGATGTCAAACATTATCAGCTGCTCAATTTTGAAACCTCTGATTTTTTAAGTCTATTTTAAATTTCATTTCCGTTTTTTATGAACAATTTTGCAATGAAAAACCAGAAAAGTCCGAAAAAACAGCTGTTTCCCAATTAAGCTTGAGCTTCTCTCTCACCAGAAAAAGCCCTAGAAAAAGCCAAAAAAACCGTTTGAAAAAGATAAAATTTCAGTTTAGGTCCCTGAAAGCTCAAAAAAATGGTAAGATTTGACAAAAAAATAATGAAAAAAAGGATTCGAAAAAAACGGACAAAATCTTCAAAATGACTAAAAAAAGTCAAATTCTCAATGGAGCAGATTGGTTCGATTAATCGCGGCTATTTTTTTCACATCTTGTTTTTTTCAGCGAAATGATCTCAAAAAGTCTCAGCTGCTCCAATTTTTGATAGATCTGATTTCTTTAGTCTATTTTTAAAAGTCTATTTCCGTTTTTATGAATGATTTTGCATTGAAAAAATAAAAACCCCGAAAACAGCTGTTTCCCAATCAAGCTTGAGCCAGAAGCCTTGAAAGAAGCCAAAAAACCCGAGTCTACGCTACAGTAGACCCGAGATTTTTCGGCAAACAGAAAAGGAGGGCAAAAGGCCAAGAAATGTCGTGACTCGGCATATTTTGGACCCGAAAAAAGGGCTTTTCGGGGGCGTGGCCTTCGGGAAAAGGAAAAAAGAGATGCGTAATTCGATCCGACATCCGCCTATTATCATATGTATGTGGAAATGAGCCCCATTTCTCTTTCTCTCAAACATCAAAAATAAACATTTTTTTTGTTGGTAGATGACATTCCGGTTTCGAATGTCTTCCAAATGTTGAAAGTTTTGAAAGTTACTCCATTTGATTGAGCTTCCTTTTGAGAATTCCTTTGGTCGCATTTGGAATGGCTCACGGCGTCGTGGTTGCATTGCGGCGCGCCAGAAGCTGCCTCAGATACTTCCACTAGCGCAAGTCGTTTTTGGTCGGTTGCAAGACGAACTTCGCACTCGTTACGCTTTGAGACATTCCACGTGCGGTCATAAGTTACCGTGACTCATTTTTTGAACTTATTTTCAATCAAAAAAGCATTTTCCGATACTTCTGCAGTTATTCTTGCATAGTTGGAGTCTTCTGAAACTGAATTAAAAAATAACGTTGTTTACTGTTTCAATAATTTCATTTAGTCTTGAAAACTTGGAGAAAGATATTACTTTCCAAACATGTCGGGATTATATGAATTAGTTATAAAAATGCAAATTTAAGTTTGAAAGTGACAAAAAAGGATAATCTTGTCTTTGAAACGCGACTTCTAAGCCATTTTTTCAAGACGCGCTCGACTCGAAACGACTTGCGCGCTTTTTCATCCGAAAGCGTTGAGATAAGCTGCTCAATTTCAATGTTTTCATCAACCGCAACCTTTTGAGCCATTTCTCGTGCGGTCACAATGTTTTTAAGGGTGTTATAATACTTTCTTCTCTTTTTAAAGTTATGAAATATAATTAAAATGATATTTTTCGCGAGTACAGAAGAGAGAAAAACATATTTCGGAAAGCAGGATGATTGCTGTTTCATGAGAATTATATAAGAAAGAAAAATAGGAAAAAAATATTGTAAGATCTTTGGCTTTTAGAAGTAATAATTCGATAAACCCATTCAGATGCTGGATAATTTGAGTCAATCTTTAAAAAAGAAAAATTTTTCAAATTCGATAAAAAAATACTAATATTCTTGTGTTCCTCTCAACGAAGAATGGCTCGACGCAAAATTTTTCAAAGTGCACCCTGACCAAAACCGACTTGCGCTCAGGGGTACCAAAAAAATTATTTAAAAAGTCGAATAGCATCACTCTGAGCCATTCTAAATGCGGCCAAAAAAATTGAGAAATTTTTATAAAATTACTTTTTTTCAAAGGTTTTTCGAATGTTATCGTGTAAACTCGAAATTAAAGAAATTTTTTTCAAAAAAATAAAATAAAATGGAGAGAGAACTTTGCGCACGTAAAATTGAATATCAGAATTGCAAAACGGAGGAGAAATTGGGTAAGAAAATGGCGCTAAAAGCCATGCGATAATTTGGGCGCGCAAATGGCCCAAAATCACGAAATGACGTCTTGGCCGGCTAAAGTCCGGCTTAATACTAGAAAAGGAGCGTGAACTTTGCCCAGGAAGAAATTTGAAAATGCACAAAAAATTTAGAATTTTCATATTTACGTGCAAAGTTTGTACACTGGAAGCTTTGGTTGAAAAAAAAAGTCGTTTTGAAAATTTTTATCAGTTCCCAAAAAATGGGATCCAAATGTACTATTCAGAAGAAAAAGATGAGATATTTTTTTAAAGTGGAAAAATTGGCTTTTCTTTTTGAATTACAGATAATTTCTGAAGTTCACAGTAAATGCGCTCCATGGCTAATTTTTTTCCAAGAAACAACAGAAATTTGTAGTTTCGACGTAAAATTACAATGAAATGAGCTCCAAGAAAATTATTAAATAGACAATTTTCTCATAAATTCGACAGAAATGATGGAATTTCCGAAAATAAGCATTTTCTGATCTAAACTCAGAAAGATCAAAATTGTATGACAATAACCAAGTTTAACTACGTTTTCTGTTTCTTTGTTGCTATAAAAAACAAGAAAAGAAAAAAAAAAATGATAATTTACCGTCAACATCTGCTCAAACAAAAAAAAAATAGAAAATCGACGTTGTTAAATCGAATGGTCGCGTTTGGAATGGCTCAATGCGTGGCGGTCGCGTTGCGGTTAGAAAGTGATCACGGAAAAACTTGTTGGAAATGTAGGAAATAAAAAAAGAAACTCAAAAAATTTATTTTTTCGCCTGTTTTTTTTGTGTTTCACATTATAGCCATTACAGTAAGGTTTTTTTCAAAAATAAAAATTCCGCAAAAAAATTTTGAGCTTTTTTTCTACAATTTCTGTTCAAATATCTCTACTCCTAAGGTCACAGGTTCGACTCCTCTTCACGGTTTTGAATTTTTGCCATTTTTTTTTTTTGAGTTTTAACCTTTATTAAGAATAAGAACTAGTTTATCTTTGGAATAGAAACCATTGAGAACCCAAAAATGGCCCAAAAAAACTGCTTCTCAGAATAATTACAGTACACTTTCCACATTTCTCTCGTTGCAGGAACCTTTTCAAAGTTCAAAGGTGGTCGATGGATGAGCTACGATTCAAAAAAACAGTTCGAGAAGGACGAAAAATGGAGAATGACTTATTTCCTGGAAAGGTTACCGACCGGCAAAAAACTTCCATTTTTTCTCACGTTTTCTTTCTCAGACGTGTGACCGGGAAGTGAGTAAAAAACGGGAAAAAGTCAGGGAAATGAAACAGAAAAAAAAGAAAGTGTTTTGCGACGTTCGGAAAGGGAATCATGCTCGGCTGCAAATCCGCTTCGGATTATCCTCCTTTCCTTCTTTCCGATATTTCATTTCTTCTGGCGACCTCGTCATGAGCTAAAGCTCAAAATAGGGCAAAGCCGTAAAATTCAGAGCAAAAAAAAAATCATATTTTGAAGGCTGTGTATTCACGAACAAGTGCGCTCTACGGACAAAATCGGAGTTTACTCTTATAATCTTGCTAAGAAATACCGAAAGCGTCACGGAAGTTTCTGAGCCTTTTAGTGACCACTTTAGCGGCTTCAGCACCCTTAAGTGACCACTTCAAATGCTCAGAAATGTCCATGGATCGTCCGGAAAGGACCGAGATTTCAAGAGCTTTTTTTCGTTTTTCTCAAAATTTTCAAAATAATTCGAATTGAATCCAGAAAACATCCGCATTGATAAGATACTGGAAAAGGTTCCCAAGTTTTGAGGGCCCTTAAGTGACCACTAGAACCACCTCGAAGTCATTATTTTTCGTCTTAGTGATCACTGAAGTAGTTTTTAGCGATCTAGTAGTACCACTTAGGCTTCTAAAGAGACTTCCAAGTTTAGTCACTTAAGTGGTCACTAATTCGACCACTATAGTGGCCACCATAACGGATAAAACCCTCCAAGTGACCCCTATAAGCTCTCCCAGTACAAGAAGAAAATGCTCAAGAATTGAAGTTTTTTTAATATGAAATATTTTTTTAATCTCTTCCTAACAGTAAAGTCTGTTAAAAATTCAATCCAAAAAAATCATTGACTTTAAAAAAATTTACAATGGAACCCTTGCAATGGAAAACAAAAAAAAATAAGTTGAATATATTTTTTTGGGGCGACGAGCCCATAATTGGAAAATGTATGCGTTGGGCCGAATAATTCAGCAGCACCCGAAAAACAGAAGAAATGACGCCTTCTTTTGGGTATTGACTGGAAAAATGAGGAGTTTATTCGAGGGTACTGTAGGTTCAGTCAAGTTGGGGTAAGTCTTTGGAAAAGGGAAATTTTTGTTTGAAGAAATTTTTTTTTAGATAAAGGATTGTATAAAACGTTATAATACAAATTTTCCATGGCATGAAACTGTCTGACCTGTCTGCGGCTCTTTTCCCTCGCTGTCGAGGTTAGAGAAACATGAAAATAGCACATAAACACGAGAGGGTCCAGAGAAACGAGACTGCAATTCATTGAGTTCAATGTTGCGAATTATAAATTTAACTAGCTCATTAAAAAAATTGGTGACCTTTTTAAAGGAGCATAGCCAAGTTTTCGAGAGGGTCTTGGGGCGAAAAGCCTTTTTCCGTCTTTTAACGGCTTCCTGTTCTTCAATAAAGACTTTCCTTTCAAAATACAGATTCAAAAAAATACTGAAATTTCATAAAAAAATCTCGAAGCTGTTTTTTAAAGGAGCATGTGCAAATTTATAATGGGTCTCGAGGCGAAAAAGCCTTTTTTTCATACTTTTTCCGGCTTCTTGCTCTTCAATAAAGACTTTCTCTTGAAACGCAGAATAAAAAATATACTGGACTTAAATTCATAAAAAAAAAACCCGAGTGAAGTTTTTTAAAGGAGCATATGAAAGTTCAATAAAGGGTCTCGAAGCGAAAAGCCTTTTTATTTTTTTTTCGGTTTCCTGTGGCTTTCAACCTCTGAATGAAAACTTTTTTTTTAAAATACAGACCTTAATTTTGAAAAAGACGTTTTTTAAAGGCATTCTTCAGAAAAGGCCCAGAAATATAATGGGGAAAAAGTTCTGAGCCAGGTCCTTGGCTATTGAATTCGCAAGTGAATATGAAATAAGACTCTTTTATTTTGGAAAGTCCGTTCGTCTCTACGTCAAGACTTTGATTTTTTTGGGTCCTAAGGCTCTTAATTTATGGGTCATCAATAGAAATACCAACTTAGGAGCGCCGAAGTGGCCCCTAGAGGGATTAGGAGAAAAAGGCTTCCAAATAATGTATTGAAGTTTCGCATGGTAATGCTTCCCTAGAGTGGTCACTTTTGCAAGCTTAAGTGCCCCTTATAGCAAAAGGCAAAGTGGTCCCTAAAGGGAAAAATTCGAGGACCTTAGGGCTACCCCTCTAGTGATAACTCTGGCGTTGCCAATGGTTCAAAAATGAAGCTTAGGGACCCCTGAAATTTGGATAAACACGGAAAATTCAACTAGAATACTAATCCGTAGTCTCTAACTGACCACAAAGTTTAATTAAATAAATGGCAAAAAATTCCAATTCACGAGGTGGGATCGAACTTTTGACCACTTGATCTACACTACTATCTTCATACTATCCATAAAAAAACAGATTATTCCTTATAACGCAAGTTTAAGCTTACAAAAGCTTCAAAAAATCTTGGGAAAATGACAAAAATTTCAAATCCCTCAGGGGGAGTCGAACCTGTGACCTCTTGACCGTAGATCCACACCACTACCTTTTATACTATCCATAAAAAAACCGATTATTATTTCTAATGCAAGTTTAAGCTTACGAAAGCTTCAAAAAACTCTTGATAAAATGGCAAAAATTTTATATCCATCAGGAGGAGTCGAACCTGTGACCTCTGGACCGTAAATCTACACCACTACCTTTATACTATCCATAAAAAAAAATAATAACTCCTAATTCAAGTTTTAGCTTACATAAGCTTCAAAAACTCTTGAAAAAATGGCAAAATGTCCAAGCCCTTAGGAGGAGTCGAACCTGTGACCTTGTGAGTAGCATTCTACCTTCCTACCTCGACACCATCTTGAAATCCGATTTATCATACCTATAGAGCAAAATTAAACGATCCTATTGCTAGTTGGAACTCTTGAAAAACCTCAAAAGTCGGCAAAAATTTCAAAACCGTGGACAGGAGCCGAACCCGGGACCTAATTCTCACAAAAAAAAAAGCTCAGAGATCCATCTTTTCTGTCTTTTTTCATCAAATTGAACAACAAGGCTATCAAAAAGCCTATTCGAATAAAGGTTATGAGTAATAAGCTGCAGGATTAATCCGGAATAACATGGCTGAAATGCTTATAACACGAGAAAAGCTCATTTGAGCCGAAAAAATACATATTTTGGCCGGAGGAAATGTTTTTTGACAGATATTTTGAGCTCTTTGTACTGTAAAAGGAGACGCAATAACGAAAAAAAAATTCTTAAAAGTGAGATGAAACAGTAATACTTTCTTATTGAGTTTTGACCAGATTTTTATTTTTCAGCCAGATTTTTTTTGAATGTTCCTGGATTTTTTTCAATGAGAAAAAAAATTTAAAATACTCAATTTACTTTGAAGGTTACTGTAGCCTTTTTTTCAAGACCATTTTCACTCAGAAAAACCCTTTAAAAAAATAGGCTGGTGATTAAAAACAGGATTTTACCGATTGAAAAGTGAAAAGGGAAAAAAACACTTCTCTGTTCCAAAAAAATAATTTTAAACGTTTAAAACTTGAATTTAAGTTTTTCAAGCAAGAGCGCATGTAAGAAAAAAAGCCGAAAATGAAGCGAATTTTTGTATTTTTTTCATACAACTTTCGTCTAAAATTGAAAAAAAATGAGGACTGAAAAAAATAAAAAAATAAAGCTTCAAAATTATAACCAAAAAAACAGGATTTTACCGGCTGGAGAGAAAAAAAAACCGAAAATTAAACCAATTCGTGTGACGTCAATGACATACACGACATAAGCATGACTAACGACTGCCAAGCCAACTTTTTTTCAGTTTTTTTGCCAAACCCCCCATTTTTCCCGTTTTTTTGCCATCTTTTTCAGGTCCCATCAAGACTATCCTTTGTATGGATTTCCGACGCCAATCCCAGTTTTATGGAAAAAAAAACAAATTTCAAAGAGAATCTCACCGACTGAAGAGTGAAAGCAACGGGAAGGAAGCAAAAAGCGACGACGAAAAGAATCAAAGCGGAAATCAAGGCGTGTTCGCAGAGGTCGAACAGTTGGTAATAGACCCGATAAAAGGCGTTCAGCATCAGAATCGCCACCTCGCACATTTCCAGCTTCTCCTTCTGATTTCCCAGCTTTTCCCTCCAGCTGATGAGCTCCCCCCCAGCAGCCCTGATTGCGTTCGAGTCAATAATTCTGACGCACCTTTTCCTCCCATAAAAGGCGTTCAGCATCAGAATCGCCACCTCGCACATTTCCAGCTTCTCCTTCTGATTTCCCAGCTTTTCCCTCCAGCTGATGAGCTCCCCCCCAGTAGCCCTGATTGCGTTCGAGTCAATAATTCTGACGCACCTTTTCCTCCCATAAAAGGCGTTCAGCATCAGAATCGCCACCTCGCACATTTCCAGCTTCTCCTTCTGATTTCCCAGCTTTTCCCTCCAGCTGATGAGCTCCCCCAGTAGCCCTGATTGCGTTCGAGTCAATAATTCTGACGCACCTTTTTCCTCCCATAAAAAGGCGTTCAGCATCAGAATCGCCACCTCGCACATTTCCAGCTTCTCCTTCTGATTTCCCAGCTTTTCCCTCCAGCTGATGAGCTCCCCCCAGCAGCCCTGATTGCGTTCGAGTCAATAATTCTGACGCACCTTTTCCTCCCATAAAAGGCGTTCAGCATCAGAATCGCCACCTCGCACATTTCCAGCTTCTCCTTCTGATTTACCAGCTTTTCCCTCCAGCTGATGAGCTCCCCCCGCAGTAGCCCTGATTGCGTTCGAGTCAATAATTCTGACGCACCTTTTCCTCGGAGAGAAAGGCCCAGAAACGCGAAAACGAGCCAAAGAATGTCGAGCCAGCCAGTATTCGTCCTGGAAAAAAGGGATAATTTCCAGACTTTGCGGGGGGTTAAAAACACGGCGAGCTGTCAGAAACACACACACACACACGAAAACGTGGACTTTGACCTTTGAAAACAGGTCAATTAATATTTTGGAGGGTTCCTGGAATCGAAAGATATTCCCATAGTTTTGTTGTCTTGGGAAAATAGTTCTTCTGGTGAACAATTTGGAGACATTCATAGTATCATTTTTGCGGAAACTTTAGGTTTTACCCGAAATTTCAAAACTCTAGGATAATTTATTTTGAAAATCAATGAAAATTCGTTGCGATTGAACCTGAAACGGCTCATTTTTTTATATTGATTTTTTTAAAAAAATACATTCGAAAAAAATTTTTAAAAAAATATTGATTTTTGCTTTCAGAAATTACAGTAATTTTTCAAAAAAATTGGCCGAGCTTTTCAAATTTTTGTATCTTTTTTTCTCTTTGAAAGAAACGTTTTTCTGAAATGCCTAGAATTCGGGTTTCATTTAAAAAAATGTGACAAATCGTTCAAAAAAACCTTGGATATTTGCTAAAAAAACAGATTCCACTTGAAGCGGTTTATATTGCTCTTTTTCAATATTAAATTTGAAAAAAATAGTTTTTAAAAATTTACAAATAGTGATTCTCACTTCAAATTGACAGTAATTTTTTTGAAGCTTAATCAAAAAGAAATTTTTTTAATTTTATAAATTTCGAATTTTTCAAGTTTTTTTCAGAACACTGTTATATGATTTATGTGAAAATGGTTCAAAAAAATCTCAGAAAAAAAGTGTTTTTTTAACAAATTTATATAGGCTGCTGCTTCATATCAAACCTGAAAAATGATGATTTTTTTAATATTCAAATAAAATTCAACAAAAATCGCATCAATGCTGTTTTTTTAAAAACTATTTTTATGAATTTTTCAAATTTTTCCATTAGGGTTTCCAGGTCACTAAAAAAATAGAGGAACAAAAAAATGGCGAAATTTGTTTGAAACGCCTCAAAATTTAAAGGAGCATCCACCAGACTGTAAAAGATATCTCGAAACGAAAAGTGACGATTTTTTGGTATTTTATCAAGAGAACCGTTAAAAAAACGAGTTTCTTAAAAAAATTTGTGAAAATTATAAAATTTAAATTTACTTTTTCAAAAAGTGGCCGTTTAAAGGCGCAGCAAGTGGGCGTGGCTTCAATTCGCTACGAAACATTTTTTTTTTCAAATTTTTACTTCATTTCGTTGATTTTTTTGACTTCTATTAAGACATAGAAACAGCAATTATTGTTAAAATGAGGAAAAAGAATGGAAGCTTCAACATGCACTTTTACACAAGGTAATTCATTTTCCCACAAATCTGTCAAAACGATGAGAAAAGGAAGAAAAAAAGAAAAGAGAAAGACGAAAAAAACAAGAAGACAAATGAAGGAATGGACCGGAAAAAAAGAGTCGTAAAACGTGTGGAAATTGGCTTTTTGAGACATATCTATCTGCATATTGGCTGAAAAATAGTCGGCGGAAAAAAATTGGCGGTTTTTGACGGTCACATAATTTTTATTCTAAAAGGAAGTTATTTTTTCGGTTTTTATGGAGAAGCAGCTGCATTTTCAAGGCTTGGAAAGGTAGAAAAAAAAACATGGAAATATGAAAAAAAAAAAATGCTTCAAGTTCTTGACTACTGGGAAAATTAGTGGCCACTATAGGGTTTTTGACGTTTTTAGTGGCCACTATAGTAGTCAAATTAATGGCCACTATAGAGGTTGGTTTAGTGGCCACTTTAGTGTCCACTCCAAGTAGTTCAAGGCGAGCCTCTATAAAAGCCACTGAAAATTTTCCCAGTTTCTTAAAATTATAGCCTAAATGCCTAAAATATCTTCTACTTTTTGAGATCCTAGAAGATTTTTATAAAGGAACTTCGGAAGAAAATAAATTTTGAAGCTTGAATAAAATGGTCACAGTAATATTAGGCGGTTTTCCAAGCTGATTTCGAATTTATACTGGTCAGAAACTGTCCAGAAGGTCTGTAAAAAAGCTTATGAACGCATAAAGAAAAAAAAAATACTTTGCGAACTTTTTATAGATAGGACTAACCCCGGTGTTCACGGAAAACTGATTGGAAACTCAGAAATTGCAAAGTGGTCCCTATAGGGAAAACCTTCAGACCTTTGAAGGTTTTTTTTTCTCGATTACCGAACACATAAAGATTCTCTGTTTAGTGGCCACTTCAGTAGTTTTTCATCCAGAATTCCTTCCAGTAACTCTGATAATGTTAAAACAAACAGATTGAACCAGCTATGTTGATCCGTTGACCCCTTAAGTGGCCACTAAAAATTTTAGTGGTCTAGTAGTAGCACTTAGACCTCTATAGTGGCCACTAATTTTTAACCCCTCAAGTGGCCACTAATTTGAATACTATAGTGGCCACTAGAACGCCAAAACCCTATAGTGGCCACTAAAAATTTTCCCATCTGTCTTTTTTTTTCGAAATAAATGAGCCCAAATAAGATTTTATTTTTCGTGAATAGCTTTTCGAAAATCTCCATGAGTCTCAAATTCTTATAATATTCAACCGGACTTCTTCATTCACACCGCCAAAAGTTTACGAAAACTGCGAGAAAAGGTGAAAACGATTTGAAAAATCGGCGGAAAACACATTATGGCGATGAAAATAACTAAAAATGCAAAAGACATTATTGAAAAGGTCCGTTGAACTTCTGGGATTTGTCGAAAACAGCCGAAATGAAGTGGAATGAAGAAAAAGTTGAAGATCTATTAAAAGACAGGTGATATATTTTTCCATAATTCTCAAGTTTAATCGTTCGATTTCATGCTTGTTTGATAGGTTTTTAATCAATAAATTTCATTTTTCTCAGAAAGAAAAAAAAAACGAAGAATTTGAAAATACCGTTTCAAAAAAAAAGTAAAAAAGCCGAAAGATTCAATGTTTAATGATGTTGTTTCATATAACTCGAAAAATGTCTCTCTAGCTACATTTTTTCATGCTAGTTCCAGATTCGGTCTCAAAAACTGCCCTCGAAAAAGATTGGAGGCTCTAAAAAGTCGAGATTTTCAAATTCTCAAATCGATCTCATTTTTGGAGGTTATATACATGTAGATGTTATCTCTAAAAGCGGAAAAAAATTATTTTTTCGAAAAATGTTTGAGCCTAGTTGGACTAGGCTGGCGAGTGAAACTACTAACGAGGTCACAGGTTCGGTCCCCATGCTGCGCAAAATTTTTTTGCAATTTTTTCTTTTTCAGAAATTTTCGTGAGAGAGCTATTTTTTTGAATATCGAAACATTGAATAATGAAAAATACTGTGTTTTAGTCTTGTTATAAGCTGTCAGATCATTTCTAAAAAGCTAAAATTTTTTTAAAAAAAGCCCCCAAAAAAAGAAGTTTTTTTCCGTAAAATGTTATTCAATAATGTTGAAAATGAAATTTATTTTTTTGCAAAAGTTTAAGAAAAAAACTTTCGAAAAAAATAGTTTAAAAAAATGAGATGCAAAAAAACCTAAAAATTGAAATTATACCAAATGTTAATTCAAAAAAAGCAAAAAAACTTCTTAGAAATACCATTTTCATGGCCAAAAATTTTCAATAATATTCATCGAGATTTCGCCAAAATTGAATTTTTTGCGACGTTTGGAAAAATGGAAAAAAAGGCATCCAGAAAAAGAAGATGACCAAAATTAAGGAAAAACCCAATTATACCAAATATCGACTCGAAAACCGAAAAAATACTCTGTTTTGCAAGGCTTTTCCTTCTCGACGGCTGTCTCCGAAAAAAGGAAAATTTGTGGGAGAAATGAAGAGGAGCCAATTTAAAAAGAAAAAATGGAAGGATGCATTAATGACCGACGAGCTTCCTTTTGAAAAAGGACGTCGGCCCAATTACCCTCGTTTAATTCCGGTTAAACTCATTTTTTAATCTCCAATTCACTGGTTTCTGTCGGCTTTTGATCTTTTGACTCGGTTCAGGGGATCCAGGGACGATGGTTCTTTGATTTCCTACATAAATTGCTGTTTATACTGAGAAGGGGTCAATGGGAATGAGAAAAAAAACACATATTTCAGAAAAAGCTGCAAAATAAATAAATTACCCTTCCGGAATCCGCCTAGGGAAGGTGCCCAAAAATTAAAAATTTGCACAAAAAATCCGAAAATCTAAATATCAAGTGAAAAAATTTGGTGAAAACTGGAGCCTTATGATTTTAAAATATCCTCATTTCATCCAGTAAAAATCTATCAAAAAAATTTTTTTCAAAAAAAATTCAGTAAAAAAATCGCAAAAACTTGACTAATTTCTGCTCAAATACCTTTGCTTTGGTTGTTTAAAGGAGCATGACCAAGTTTCTCGAAAAATTTCGAAGCGACGGCCTTTTTTATCTTTTTGTTCCTAAAAAAATCCTGTACCTTAAAAGACCATAGCAAGAGATTTTTGAAGAAAATGTTGGCCAAACTTGGAAATTTTAGAGATTGAAGTTTTTTATTTCAGTTGAAATTGCATGAAGAATATTATAAGAAGGAAGTCCAATGGAAAAAAAAAAAAAAATTTTCCAAATGACATGAGCGCAGTAATTCAAATTCAAAAAGATAGAAACAAGAAATTTGACACAAAAAAATCAAATTAAAAACCCGATAAAAAAACTTTAAAGGAGCATGAGAAAATAATATGGGTCTCGAGACGAAGAGCCGTTTTTATGTTCTTTTCGGTCATAAAAGGTTAATTTCTTCTGGGGAGAATTTTCGGACTGACAGCAAAATGATCGAAAAAAAAGAAGAATGGCAATCTCGTCAAAAAAACTGAAAAAAAAAACTTTATGATTTTTTTATCAGCTCAAAATATTTTTGGGGAAACGATAGCGCATCTACTGGACCAAAAAAATGAACAATAATAAACAAAAAATAAAGAAAAAATTGGACCACACAGAGCTTCTTCTTCGTCCTCTACACTTAGTCAGCGGCGGCCCAGACGTTATCCGCAATTCATTAATAAAGCGAAATGAATGCGTCGCTTCTCAATTATTCCCGCGTTCGTGTGCCGCCGAGCAACCTTCCTCGTCAGGAAACTTTCCCACGGCCGTTCTGACCGTCAGTTTCAAAAAAAAAACCGATCAATAACGACCATATCAGAAGAACTGCAGATGGATGAGTTTTCATCAAAACCGCAACGCGACCGCGACGCGTCGAATCATCTCACGTGTTTCGGATAAACTTTCCCACGACCTTTTTCGAAAGAAAATGTGAAAACCGGTCGCAAATGAGTCAAAAATGAGACCTCCGACCGAAAACGACTTGCGCTCGGGGCACCCGAATAAATGGACTCTGCAGCGCCTCAAATCTTCATCATAACCGCAGCGCAACCGCGACGCATCCAGGCCGTGGTCTCGATAAACTTTCACACCGTATTAATGATCAATTATTTGAAGATGAGGACAAATTCCGACCAAAAACGACTTTAGCTCGTGTATATCATAACCGAAACTGTTTTGCGCCAAGCCGCTGACACAACCGCGACGCATCGAACCATTCTACGTGTCCCCCTATGGCCGTTCGGATGGGTATGGGAAAACGCTACAAAAAACGGACTAAATGGGGCCAAAATGAAGATACCTGAGGTTCAACCCCGACCTTCCCGACTTCGTTAGAAGCTAGAGACTATGGGAGTCTGAGAGACAGTTAGAGAGTTCAAGAAATCGCTCCTTCAGAAATCAAAATTCATGTTTTGTGAGTAGCTCAAAGTCCAGAAAACTGCAAGAATTGCATATTTGAGTATATGTTTTCCATTTCCACGTGATCGTAGGCGAAGAAAATAATAAATTAAGTCCTGAAACATTTATCGCAGGTTTTTTTTCTAATTCCGCGTGGAAGTTTGAAAAAAGTAGAGTTTTTTGAGTACAGTTTTGGGATTTGGTAGGAAAATTTCAATAACACAACATTTTGAGCTGAGATTTCGGTTTTTATTAGCATAGAAAATTCCAAGTCTCTTGAAAAAAGGTCACAAACCTATCACGATTGAAACTCGGCCAATGTGGATCTAGAACCAACCGCAACGCGACCGCGACGCTTCGAGCCATTCCAAGTGCAACCGCTTTTTTTTCGAGGCTGAAAAAATTAAAATCATGTTTATTTGACGTTTATTTACGGAAAATTTGCATTAAATATCATTCATGTCTAGTTTTTGCTAGTGGAAGATAATGCGAAACTAAAAACACGGTGGGCGGAGCCAAACCATCCGCCGTTCCCACGTAACGTCATTGGAACAGCAGAGATTTCGGCTCAGGGCATATTAAAGGCGCAGACCGCCGTATCGCCAGAGATCTTCAAGACGAATCGAAATTTCTCTACATAAACACAATTTTCTGCGCGAAAGCGGCGCAGTGAATGCACATGAAACACGATAATTTACGAAGAAAAGTGGGCGTGGCGTAGTCGAAAAAACGCCGTGCATTTTCACTCTTTTATTAAAGAAAAAGATTTAATATCTTTAAAATAGAGTTTATTCCCATTTTCCCGTTGAAAAAGAGAAGGAAAAAGCGAAAAGCGGTATTTTTTGTCCATGGAGCGACTTTACTTCAAAACGCCCTTTTGGCGGGAGTTCAAACTTTTTCCTGTTTTGAATATTTTTTTCTCCGAAAATAGGAACTTCTGTACTTTTTCAAGTATGCCATTTAACACGCAATGAAATAACACCAAAAAAAGGTCCATTTATCTCAAATCAAAATTTTGACTGTTTATTTGCCTTTAAGTTGGTTTCTCTGTTTCAAAGTTGGTATTTTATAGCTCAAACGATCGAATATTTACACTTTGATTATTTTGAGAAGAAATACGGGAAAGTTGAAGTTAAGAGAAAAATTAAAATCAAAAATGAAAACCACCATCTTGATTTAGTGGAAAAATAAAGTTTCCAGACTATTTTCCCTGTACTTTTCGATTCAAAATATCAACTTTTCACAAACTCAAGACTTCTTGGAAAGGAGAAGCTCGAATCGGAATCATTGGAACCAAATAAACGTGTTGACATTCACGAAGACGGCCCGATTTGTTAATCCGTCGGTGTCTTGTACGCTTCAATCAATGTTTTTCAGTCCCTGATTCCTACGATTTTTCCTAATTCAGGTAATTTCTGTTCAACCTAATATTATAGTCTGTGTGTGACGACTTGGAATTTCACGGAACGACATTCCGCTGTTCCGCTGCGTGCGTTCGCGAAGCGTCTTTTCGAATCTAGGTCACGCTTTCAATTGATTTTTGTTGCTGTGGGAGCCCATGAAAGTAGAGTACCTTAATAAAAGAAAAAAAAAATTAAAAGCGCGACCGAAATTCGCAAAGGCGCGCAGCGTCAGAATGGAATGTCGTTCGGTGAGATTCCAAGTCGTGGTCATAATTTGAAACATTATCCAGTACCCTAACTTCCTTTAAAGGCATAGGGGCAGTAAAAAATGGGTTTTCAGGTGAAAGCAGTATCTTGTATAGTTTTTCTTTGCGAATCGAATGGTGTACTCGAAAAAATTAAAGATGTGACAACTTTAGAAGAAAAACGCGATTTTACTTTCCCGCCATTAATTTTGAAAAAAGCTTTGGATCGGCCTACGGACAACTGTTTACAGTAGCAGTGCACGCGATGTTGCGGACGTCTCATTAGACTCGCATTTTTGAGAAATAACCGGATTTCTGCTTCAAACTAAGGGTTTATTCTCTGAAAAATTGATTAAGAAAACAGAAAACACACATTGATAATAAAGAAAACACAAAATATCGCTATCCCAATCGAAACCTGTGTAAAATCATCATTTTTCACCAGAAACGTATTTTTGCGATTAAAGTTGTAAACTATACATGAATAGAAAGCTTTTGTGACGAAAAGAACTTCGGTGACAACAGAAAAAATTGAAATTTGAAAGAAACTAAGAAAAAAGCGAAAATCCGGAAGATGGCGAAGCCTGTTGTCCATAGAGCAACTTTACTGCAAAGCGCCCTTTTTGGCGGGAACTCAAGCTTTCCGACTTTGAATTATTTTTTCTCCAAAAATAGGAAGTTTGGTACGTTTCCAAGTTTACCGTTCGATTCGCAATGAAAATCTCTACAAAGTAGTGCTTTGAACTCAAACATCATTTTTTTACTGCCCCTATGCCTTTAAAAAGTTCACTCAGTCCCCCCAAAAATCTCAGGTATCGTCCAATTACACCCCCTCCGCCCTCCTCAATAACGCCTTCTTGTTTACCTTCCCGCAACAGTTGCATTATTTCTCCGACGACAGGTGTACCTGTATCTAATTACCATCCTTCTTTAGGCATCAATAAATATTCTACCGAAGATGATCATACGACTACTGCTTTTCCTCCTGTACCTGGGGGCTTCTGAAGGCAGCGAGGAGGAATTCCGACTTCTGAACGACCTTCGGCAAGGCTATGACGTGGTCGAAAGGCCCATCGCCAATCATTCTCAGCCGTTGACCGTCCGACTGAGGCTCATTCTTCAGCAACTCGTTGACGTCGTGAGTCATGCTTATTTCTACATTTTGGACTTGTGGAAGGCCTTGAAAAAAGATGAATGCAATGATTATCGTTGTTTTCAGTCGCAACTCGTTTCAGGTCGGGCGCGCTGCGAAAAAAGCCATTCCCTCATGACCATGGGTTTTCAAGTCAAACTATACTTTGAAAAAAGGCCAAGAAATCAAAATCTAAACTTAGTCTATTCATTGCAACTTGAAACGACATGACTTCACTGTACCCTCTTTTCCATCGACTACCCTCTCAATTTCACCTTCTATTTCTCTGATTTTCTGATCTCCCTGTTGAGGTGAAAAGAAAGCGCAAAAAAAAAACCCCCAGTCAAAAAAGTGTTTCCTCGAAAATTTAAATCTGTAATGCTTAATGACGACTCCAGTCGCAACTCGTATCAGGTCGGGTGCATTAAGAAAAGCCTTTCCACGTGGGGTGGGGATTCTATCTTGATAGAAACTGTATCTTGAGGAAAAAAGACACAAAAAAAAATTTAATGAACTTAGTCCATTCATCGCAACTTCAAAGAAACGAGCTGACTTCTCTGCGCTCTCTTTTCTATCGGCTACACTCTCATTTTTACCTTCTATTTCTCTGATTTTCTGACCTCTCTCTTGAGGGAACAACTGCTTCTGTGACGTATGCTTTTCAACAAAGAAATTATACTTGAATCAAAATTCTCACGCTTCAAACTTCTTATTTTAACTATCATCCATCCTTTCAGGACGAGAAAAATCAAGTTCTGACATTGGTCATGTGGTCACAGTACACCTGGAACGACTACAAAATGCGCTGGGCTCCTGAAGAATATGGGAATATCACGACGTTGCAGATCCCGACCGGGTCTCTTTGGAAACCGGATATTATCCTTTTCAACAGGTTTCTTTCAATTCTGACCTGTCTGCGCTCTCTTATCTCTCGTTGGAGAGGTCAGAGAGCGCAGAGAAATCAGCACTTTTTAAAAAAAATTAACGAAAATTTTCAATATCTCGGACCTTGGTAGCGCAATCCGGGCATGCCCCGGACGTTTTTGAGCTTTTCTAGTGATCCCTTTAGTGGCTTTTGTTATTTCAAGTGGTCACTAGAATGTCTGTGGATCCGGTTTGCGTTCCTGAGCAGTTTCTAGTGATCTCTTAAGTGCCCATGACGCGTCCAGTTTGCGTTTCTGCTCATTAGAATGTAGTGGCCCCTTTAGTGGCTTCAGTAACTTAAGTGATCACTAGAAATGTTCAAAGCGTACGGGTAGCGTTATCGAAGTCTAAGATCTCGTAAATACTTCAAATTCCTCCATTTTAACTCATTCTACTGTTTCCTCAACTTTTTAATTTATTGATTTTAATCTGTATACTCGTTCCCCTTAGTTCCTTTAGAAGAAAATTCGATTTCCAGTGCGAATGAACATTTCGACTCCTCATTCCCGGTGAACTTCGTTGTTTCCCATACGGGGGAAGTTCTTCATGCTCCTCCGGGCATTATTCAACTGTCATGCTCCCTTTCGATGACTTGGTTCCCCTACGACGAACAATTGTGCTACCTCAAAGTGAGCAAATTTTATTCTACATTTCATAGATTACACGGCATTCCTAATGGGGTGAGGGAAGGAGAGTGAGACGTCAAAGTTTCTGAATTTACAAAAAAAGTAAGTGCGCGCTTCGGATAAAAGGACTGTGACGTCACAGCTACCTATCGTTGCAAATTAAACTGAGTATCCAACGGCATGAAGAATACATTTGGCTGCGTACTTGAGATTTCAAATATCGCGCCAAAATTTTTTTGACGTATCCACACCCCGTTTGGGAACGCCGTGATTACAAAGCTCTTAAGAGATAACTGTTTTTACCCCCGGTTGAACTTTTGACGAAACTTTGCAGGGATGTACTAGGCATGCTGATTCCAAATCAAAAATAAAATTTCTCGACTTTTGCCTCGTAGTCGAGTTATGACGGCTCAAAGGTTGCACCTCAGAAAAGTGGAACGCAACAAGAAGGAATGTGTCTGGCGCACGAGTCTTCAAGTTGGCCGCTTAGTGTAGTGGCTAGCGTGCCAGCCTTGCAGGGGAAATGATCCGGGTTCGAATCCTTTCAGCGGAATTTATTTTTGCTTTTTTTCTTTGAAGAAATCTATTAAAACTGTTGAAATATGATCAAAGCTTTTGCTCAAAACATAAGAGGGCCCCAATTTTCACCAAAAACAGTTTTCTTGTTATAAGCTTTACACCGAGGAAATTAAGACTGAGTTTTTGAAGTCCTAAAAGCTTGGCTTACAGAATAATGAAAAATTTCACGATTCTTTTTTCAAAAAGATCAAAAAAAGCTTTGAAAACATATACAAAATTCAGCCCTCGTCTCATGAGAAAGATTTTGATTTTTATAAAATATTTCCATAACGAATTTCAATTTAATGATTCAGTACGGTTCCTGGACCTACACCGGCTCAAAACTCGACCTTCAAATCGAGGATTCCGGACTAACCGAACGTCATAAAATGGACCTCAAGTACTACGTTCCGAATGGAGAGTTTGACCTTCTAGGTACCTATTTTTTTTCTGAAGCTTGAATTTTTCGTTTTTCCAGCTACTCCGGCTCAAAGAATATCCACTGATTTCCATGGCGACAACTACGTCGAACTCTATTTCCACATGCATCTCAAGGTTTTCATCCTCGAAAAGTCTGACTTGTCTGCGCTCTCTTCTTTCTCGACATCGATGGGAAGAGAAAAGAGGGCGCAGAGAAGACAGAACTTTCAAAAAATGAACCAAAATTCAGCGTCGAACCCTGTACTACGGTCTCAATTGGATAGTCCCATCGGTTCTAATTTCCTTCACAAATATTTTGGGCTTCACGATGCCCCCCGAGTGCGGAGAAAAGATCACGTTACGTGAGGAACATAGACTTTGACGCGAACCGTTTCTGGTCGGATGACGTTTTCAGAGATTACCAACTTACTCTCGGTTACTGTATTTCTTGGAATGGTCTCTGAGGTGACTCCGCCCACTTCTGAATCGATTCCAGTTATTGGTAAGGTTTTTGGTAAAAAAAAATTATTACTGGGAATTTTCTTAGTATCTCCGCTAGAATAATCACAAAATACGAATTATCTTTTTGGGTTTCATTTTTTTTCCAATTTCTCCTGAAACAGTAAACTTGGGAAAGTTTTTGAAAAAAAAATTTTTTTACGACGCTTCGCTAGGACGCTTCTAACTCGAAAAAAATATAAATTTATCAAAAAAATTATATTTTTTTCAACGGTGTCAATATTCAGGAAGAAGGGAATCATCTAGAAATTTCACAAAAAATGAAAAAAAAAAGACTGGTTTCATTTTCAATACGACACTCCGCTAGTACGCTCCGATTTCTAGAAAATGATTTTTTTTTTTACAAAAATAGCTTTTTTTCTGAATTTTGAGATGCCGCAAGACTTATGAGACACTGTCCAGAAGTCCAAAAAAAAAAAAATCAAAAAAGAAATTTTTTACGACGCTCCGCTAGGACGCATCCAAGTCGAAAAAATATCATTTCATTAAAAGTTTTACTTTTTTCGAGGGTGTCGATATTCAGGACAAAGGGAATCATGTAGAAATTTCACAAAAAATGAAAAAATCAGACGTTTCATTTTTCAATACGACACTCCGCTAGTACGCTCCAATTTCTAGAAAATCATCCTTCTATTTGACGAGATTTTTCCTTAAAATTTAGGAACATTTTTTATCCAACAAAAATAGCTTTTTTCTGAACTTTGAGATGCCGCAATACTCATAAGACACTGTCTAGAAGTCCAAAAACAAAAAAAAATTTTTTTCTTAGGAATTCCAATTTTCAGCCGCCTTCTTCTCAATATCGATGCTAATCTTGGGTCTATCGATTGTGGCAACTTTGGTGGTTATAAATGTCCATTTTCGGTCTCCACACACCCATCGGATGACTAAATGGGTTCGAAAAAACTTGAAAAATTTCTTAAAACTAAAATTTTCAGACTAAAAGCATTTTTATCGAATGGCTACCATGGATGCTGCTGATGAGCCGACCCGAGTATATTTTCAAAAAACCGAAAAGAAATTGCGCCGACGAGGAAAGTTGCTCCAGTGAGAAGGTCAGTGACCAAGTGGGCACTTTAGTGGATTAGGAGAATCTCAAAAACCAAAATAAATATTTTTCTGGTTGAAAAAATAGTTCAATCTATCGGAAATCCGATCCTAATATGTAGAATCAACAGTTGGAAAACTTGATAATTATAAAAAATCGAAAAATCACTTGATTTTTGAAATGAATAAGATGGATTTGTTGACGCAAATGCGCTCTGACGAACTTACTTTTAGAATTTTCAAAAAATAATCATTTCGAACCAAAATCACAGGCGTGAAGCTATTCTAATATCAAAAGAAAAATGTTGAAAGGTAATTTTATTTTGAAAAATGATTTTCTGCTTCTTGAGTCAAGCTTTTCATTAGAAATTATGAAAAACCCTTGAAAATTTGAGCAAAAAGTGCACCCGACCTAAACCGACTTACGAACGCTTTCATCAAAATTCGGCATCTCGTTTTAAAATGATGCCGCATCGCGTCGCAAGCCATTCCAATTGCGACCAAGGAATTAAGATTTCCCTTCAAACATGGACTAGAGTCCATTAGAAATCTAAATCAGAAAAAAAGACTTTTTCTGTTTCAACTATTACATAAAATTATCTTCAATGCGATATATAGGCACATTTACACTGGTAGCAATTTATATGAAAAAATGAAAGATAAAATGTTTAAGAGTACAAAATCAGCGATTAGAAACAAAGAAGAACGAATTCCGATGGCTCAAGAGGAGGAGGATGACGTCATCAATCAAAATGTCAAAGGTTTTACTCTTGAAAAACCAAAAAAAATCGATGACTCAGAAATAAGGATGAGGCCACGCCTTCTGATCAACAGTGACGTCAGAAACGCGCCTTTTGAAGAATCTCTTCAGCAAATCGTCGAATTGCTTCAATCTCTGAAGGCTTGAATTTTAATTTTCAATGAAAAAAGAGAAAATTTCGGGAAAAAAAATATACTTTTTCGGAAAAAAATGAAATGAAATTAGGACGATCACCGGGAACTTTTCGAATATTTGAAAGCTCTAGAGTGGTCCCTAGAGGGTTTAGACCAACAATAACCATTTTAAAGGACAAAAAGTGCTCCCTATAGAGGTCTACTTCTGACCAGCAAGCTTCCAAAGTTTAAGGGGTCCCTATAGGGTTTTAAAATTAATAATTTTTTTCTCTGTTGATATTGTTTTCTTCAAAAGGCGCTATTTTATCAATTTTTTTTTTTGCGCATGGAAATGTTTCTTCTGATGAAGTTCCACTATTTAAAACCCCTAAAGTGGCCTAAAAGAAGAGCTAAGTGGTCCCTAGAGGGGAAAGTTCAAGGGTCCTGGGGGTTGCTTCTATAGGGACCACTCTGGAGCTTATAATTAATTAATAAAAATATGAATTTCTAAACAACGTACCTCTGCAGGAAAAAATTTTTGTTTAACGGATTTTCCAGGTCTTTCGGCGGTTTCAAAATAGACCCTTTACTAAAAACAATATCGCGAAATACACAAAATAATGATTCCGGGATCCTTTATAAAAAAGGGTCCTACAACGATATTCGCGATATATTACTTCATACGGTGGCTTTACCGCACGAACACCAAATTTTGAAATAATCGGGCATTTTCAACGGAAAAATTCAAACTCGCGCGTAAAAATCACCATATCGCGATATATCGTTGTAAGACCCATTTTTTTTTAAAAATGATTTTGCCTGTTTCTTGAAATAGTTTTAAACAAATAACGCGTCAGTTTTGATATCGGCATGAAGATTGAGACAGATTTAGCAGTGGAGCGAATATGCTTAGCAGTAAAAAAATAATATGGATAAAAAAAGCGATTCGTCGGTTTCAGTCAAGGTTTAAGTTAGTTTCTCAACTTTTCTCCTAATTATTGGGAACGACCGAATGAGCCTATATTTTCCAAAAAAATGATTATTTATGAGCATTTATCAAAAAGCATTCATAAAACCAAATCTGATAATATATTCCAGCCCACGAAGCTTACTGCGAAAAAAAGTTATAATAATTCTTTTCCAGGTGAAACTCGAAGAAGAGGAGGAAGAAGATGAACAACAACAGGACTGGCGGTTCATGGCGATGGTTATCGATCGGTTATCTTTGTACCTTTTCACAGGCAATTTTTGAAGCTTCTTTTCGAAAATAGATCCCAGTCCATTCACACGCGTCTGAGCTAAATCTTTGGAAAAGTTCAATTTCCAAACTCTTGCAGATCTTATCTACATGATAGTTCATTCATAAGAGTGTGAGGTACAATTTAAAAAAAAAAATGGTTTTTTAGGCTTTTATAGATCTTATCTAAATGATACATGGAAATCGGTCTAGACTGTTTCGAAAAAAATTGAATTTTTTTGGATTTTTGATAGATGAGATTTATATGTTAGTCCATTCCCAACAGACTGAGCAAAAAGTATCGAAAAAAATTTTTTTGAAGTTTTTTTGTAGATTTTTATCAAAAAAATAGTCCGTTCACAACACTTTTATCAAACTTTTTGAGGCCTTGATTCACTTTAAAAAAATCCTTATTACGTTGAAAAAATATTCACTTATCAGTTAAAGCATTATCAAAATCAAGAAAAAAACATTAACTGAATAAATTTTCATTTAATAAGTGGTAAACATGCCTCAAAAAATCACTCTTCGCCTCAAGACCTTTATCAAAAAAGCCCATGCTCCTTTAATAACGTCTAAAATTGCAGATTCTTCCAATTTTTCAAAATTTCAGCTCTGATCATCTCCACAACTTTATTCGTGTTCCTGTCGACGCCAGGCCTTTTCACGACGAAACCTATTATTTGAACCTTTTTTCCAATTTTCTGTGTAAATAAATGGATTATCCGCTATTGATATGCAAGCATGGAAAGAAAAATAAAATAATTCAGGATTGAAAAAAACTTTTGCAATTTTTTGATTTCTCTACGCTTTTTTCCCTCATTCGCTCTTTTTAGGTGACTTTTCGATTTATGACCTCGCCGGTGAGGGAAAAGAGGGCGCAGACAGGTCAGACTTTTTCAAGACATGACGAATAATGTATATCATCTCATAGAGATTTTTATCGCGATTTTTATGGTCTAGTTCTATTTTTTTAAAGTAATAAAGAATTAAAAAAATCCTATTTCTAAGAAGTTTTGAAATTCCCGAAAAAAATTTTTCTAATGGTATTCGATATGAAAAATGAACGAATGCTCTTTTTTTCCCATTTTTCGCCAAAAACCTTTTTTATATTCATAAGCTTCACAGAGATTCTAAAGCTTTGAAATCCAATTTTATTTCAAAAAAAAAACGTCGAAAATCAGAAATCCGAGAAAAAGGTGGTGTGAGACGTGCACTTGCTTATCAGCCGCCGTCTCATTTTCCTTTTCCGTCCATTCTCATGCTATTTTGTAGCTTTTCCCTTCATTTTTCTCGCTTTTTTAATCGAAAATGTTGCGATCTGAATTATCAAGGAAAGATAACCGATTTTTCAATGAGTTTTGAGGAAAAAAATCTACTTTTTTTCAGTTTTTCTTGTTCTTTTTTGATAGTTTTCGTCGAATCCATGTTACTTTACATTGAAATTTTTGATTATTGCCTTCTTTTTTTGAAATTACATATCGAGAAAAAAGATTTACTGGAACTACATTGATTCGATTTAATTTCACTTCCGTCTGAAACATTAATCCGTTCGAAAGTTCTGTGATTTCCTTGATTTTTCCGATTTTAATTTCATTTTTTGTGTGTAAAATCTATCACTTCGAAAAAAATCCATGAATATGTAAAATTATGCAATTTATTGAAAAAATGGCCAATTTCCTGTTTGTAAAAGTTTTGCTCCACACAAAAAAAGATGAAAATGAAAAATGTAGAAAATCTACAAAACTCTCTTCACAGCTACTTTCAGAAATTCACAGTCATTTTTTTGATTTTTTCTCGAAACAATTGAGTCTAAAGAATGGTCGATTTACAGATATTCTTTTCAAAATATTTCAAAAAACTCTATTTTCAACTACTTCTGTTTTCGATTTCATATCCAATTTATAAGCCAGATTCTTATTTGTTATCATTAGATGAAGCGGATATTTTTTATAAAGGCGTTTTTGTATCCAGCCGCTTCGCGACCGCCCCGCGTTCAACCATTTTTATCACCTTTTTCTCTAAAATAAGTGGGAAAATTTCTAGTGGCTACTATAGAGGCTCGCTAAGGTCTACTCGGATAGGACACTAAAGTGGCCACTAAACCTTCCTCTACATTGGCCATTATTTTCCGCTTTAGTGGCCACTTCAGTAGTTTTTCATCCAGTTTTCCTTCCAGTAACTTTGATAATTTTGAAAAAACAAATTAATTGGACCAGTTATGTTGATCCATTGACCCCCTAAAGTGGCCACTAAAATTTTTTAGTGGTCTAGTAGTAACACTTAGACTTCTGTAGTGGCCACTAATTTTTAACTCCTCAAGCGGCCACTAATTTGAATCCTATAGTGGCCACTAAAACGTCAAAACCCTAAAGTAGCCACTAAAAATTTTGCCACAACTTTTTTAAATAACTGGGTCTATCTTACCTGATTTTTATGGTGATTGTTTTATGGCTACAGTAGTGACTTTTTGTTAAGTTTTTTGACGGGAAATTAGGTTTTTTTTTCATTTTATATTATTTTCCGACCATTCTCCTTTCAAGCCAGAAAAAACTTGACAAAAATCGAAATTTTCCCATTATCCACAATTAAAGATGCCATGCCGAAACGGTCGGCTGGTCCGTTACCCGGAATTCGAGGACTTCCTGGCCGGAGTCCGGAAAAACGGACCCCTTCATTGGATCTGCCAGCGGCGGAATTTCCCAGTCGGCTCGAGAGTTGGCAGTTCGCCAAGCGCCCGATCTCTCGCCGACATCAAAAGATCGGTTTTGGAATCCTCGAGGGTCAAGGTAAACTATCCTTTTGTCTAGTTTGTTCTGTGCTCAGCGCCAAATTGGAACCTTCAATCAGATAATCGAGACCAAATTGATAAGGGGCTGATAGTTAAAATGGAGATAAAATGGTTGTGATAAGGAAAGAGAGCGAATTTTGAAGGAAGGTTGGAAAAAAAAAGAAACTTCGATTTTAATTCATACCATACATGGGATAGTCTCGATGGGACCTGTAAAGGGAGGAAGAGGGGGGACTTAGTAAGAAAAAGGGGGGAGGGCAAAATCGTAAAAGCCAGTCAGGCTCCTCCCATGTATTCATACTTGATTCAGTCTGACTTCTCTGCGTCTCTTTTCCCTCACCCTGGAGGTCATAGAAACTTAGAAACAGCACTAGGTGAGAGAAAAGAGGGCGCAGAGAAACGAGATTATTTGGAGTTTTGGCGAATGATATTCTAAAGGTTTTTATCAAGATTTTAAGAGTCCAATTTAAATTTTTAGGCATTCCTAATTTTGAGCTCAGGAACATCAGAGTAGTCCTTATAGGGGCAACTTCAGGGGCGTTTGAAGGTTCCCTTTTAGGGACTGCTTGACCTCATCTTATAGGTGCACGAGAGTTTCCAAAAGTTTAAGTTTAAAACCCTACAGGGAGCACTTTTTCGTATCCTCTAGGGGCTGTTTCCCCTGACCCCTGTAGGGGCTACTCTAGCGTTTCTAAGAGTAGTGACATAGCGCATCACAAAGAAATTCCAGGTTTCTACAATTTCGCGACAAAGTTGCTCCATGGACAAAAAACTGATTTTTACAGAATGTGGTGGCTGAGGAAGCGATCAGAAGAGATTGGAAAGAAAAGTTGGTTTTCAAAGAAGCCGAGGCGATTTTGGAAGAAATGGCCCACGCGTACAGTATCTACAATGTTCGGGCGCTTGGATTCGTCGTTTGTGCGGCTATGGAGGTTATTAATATTTTAATTTTGACTATTATCCATTCCAAATGCGGCCAGGGGCGTTCAACTTGAAGAAAACGGTGTTTTGCTTCTTTTTCTAGTTGTTTTGAATGGAAAAGGCTTCGAGAAAACATAAATTTAGTCAAAATACGTCTTTTTCACAAATAGGAAATATTGAAAAAAATCTAAAAAAACTATGATCAGAAAGTTTTAGTTTCCTCTTCATGAACCCCCCATCAAAACTGGAAAATTTCGGAAGATCTTCTCAGTTTTTTTGTTTGTGTAGCTCATAATGAATTATATGGCAATCGAACATAAAATGCGATGCCAACCTTCTTTTAAATTAATATTGAAACGGGAAGGTGCTCTAATTCAAACTTCATTCTTCTTTCTAGAAACCCCCCCGGTCGAACTTTTGACCGCACTTTAGGACCTCCTGATATCAGAACAGAACAAAAAAAAAATGTCCCGTAATAGATCTGGTTTTAAAGTTAAGAAGCTTCAAAAGCTTGAAATGTCGCTTTTTCGTCAAAAAATGAGCATTTTGAGGACTTCGAAGCTTCATAACTCGAAAAATAGATATATTGCTAGAAATTTCGTACGTTGTCAGGAGGTCCTAAAGAACAGTTTAGCAAAAGTTTGGCTGCAAAAATTTCAACGGGGGAAGTTCCTTGGTCAGAGCTGTTCTAACAAGAAGCCGCGATCGAAAAAAATTTGATATATTTCTATCTATTTTGGAAATTTACATCTTCCATTTTCGATCATTCCCCAATTTACACACTCCATGAACATTTCGAGACGAAATGGTTCAAAAAAATGGGCAATTTTTTTCGATCGCGTTGCAAACCCCCAGCTCTGATTTTTTTCATCATTTTTCAGAAAATGTTCGACTCAATAATGGTGAACGAGCAAATGTTGCTGAAAATCCGGGCGATGAGTCCAAATGACGCCGTCATTTTCATGCCGTCTCACAAGACCTACATGGATTTCATCATCCTTTCTTTGATCTGTTTCCATTATGTGAGTACATTTCGAGCTTTCTGACCTGTCTGCGCTCTCTTCTCTCTCACAATTTCTCCTAACAGAGAAATTTCAAAAATTTATCAGACGTAATTTTTCCCGCTGATTCTGAATCTGTACTTGAAAAACGGCGAAAAGGTCTGCACGTGATAAAAAAGAGAAAAAATCTTCTTTTTTTTATAGTCTGTTCAGATTTTATATGTCAAGTAGAATGACGTCATTCTAAAATGCTCTGTGGGTGGCTCGCTCTCTGATTTGGTTTATCGCGTCATTAGGGGGCGGAGCTTTGGCGAGGACTTGACATTTGAAATCTGAACAGATTATAAAGCCACGACGTTTTTGTTAGTGGAAGGAAAGGCAAATCCAAAAATGAAGGGGCGTGGTCAAAACCTCCCATGTGACGTCATGAGAAAAACGCGTAAACAACAGGAAATATTAAAGGCGCATGGTCATTTAAAAAACGCGATTTTTCTGTTTTTTCTTAACACATGGAAGTAATTCCGCGAAACTCAAAATAGCCTGGTACCAAGTCCGGAAAATCTATCTTGAAATCATTTTTTAGCTTAAACACCATTTTTCAAAGTTGTCCAAACGCTTAAAAATTTTGAGCTTTAACTCTTTATGACTCCGGTCATTTCTCAACAAATTTGAGGGGCCATAACTTTTTTCACAGACATTCCTGTCAATTTTCAAGCTTAGACTCGGAATCAGCTCAAAAAATAACCCCTAGTTGCCACATTCCCGTTCAAAATTCCCAATTTAAGCTGAGAGCGTTTCCTGGGGAGAGATTAGAGAGCGCAGACACGCCAGACAGTTTCAGAATGAGGCAAATTTCCAGGAAATTCAACTACCAGCGATCGCAGCTGGGATGGACTTCATGAACATGAAGTTCATTGGGGAGCTTCTCCGCCGTTCCGGAGCCTTTTTCATGAGACGATCTTTCGGCCATGTTTAACTGAAAAACCGCGACGCGACCGCAACGCAGCACTTTTCAGGACAAGTTATACTGGGCCGTTTTCACCGAATATGTCCAATCGCATATCGTCTTTAATGATCGGCCAGTAGAGTTTTTCGTGGAAGGAACTAGAAGTCGAGTCGGGAAAAGCCTGCATCCCAAGTATGGCCTTCTACAGATTGTTCTGGAGCCTTACTTGAGAGGCTCAACTTTTGATATTGTGAGTTTCCACAGAATTTTAAAAACGGTCCATATAATTCATTCACATCTGGCTTGGAAGGAAATAGTGTCTAATCCTCTTCTTTTTGCACACTGTCTCGCTGAAACCTGTTGAATTTCTCTCAAGCCAACGGTTAATGGACCACAGTCCATTTTTTTGCGGGGAAAGGGCTATAATTCATTAAGAAAAATATGAATGGACTTATAAGCCTATGGAAAAGGCCAGAGTCAAAAAAACTGATTCAGTGGAAAAAGTCAGAAAAAGGCCTCCGATTTGGGATTTTAGGCCTCGATCTTTTCCTTTTTTTTTCTGATAACGTTTGTCCAATCCTCTTCTTTTGCACACTGTCTCGCTGAAACCTGTTGAATTCTTATCGAGCCAGCGGTGAATGGTCCATTTGGGCCTAAGGAAAATGCCAAGGTCAAAAAACTGATTTAGTGGAAAAAAAAGTCAAAAAAGTGAAGAAAAGTCAAAAAAAGGCCTCCGATTTGGGATTTTAGGCCTCGCTATTTTCATTTATTTTTCTGATACTATTTGTCTAATCCTCTTCTTTTTGCACACTCTCTCGCTGAAACCTGCTGAATTCTTATCGAGCCAGCAGTGAATGGTCCATTTGGGCCTAGGGAAAATGCCAAGGTCAAAAAACTGATTCAGTGACAAAAAAAAGTCGGAAAAAAGGCCTCCGCACTCTGATTTGGGATTTTAGGCCTCGTTATTTTCATTCATTTTTCTGGTAATGTATTTTTTTTGTCATGCCTATGACGTATAGTCCGTGGGCCGCGACTTGAAATTTTTCGAGTGTCTCCGTCTCTCTGTTCCCTCGTCGTTTAGGTCAGAGAAACATGAAAAGAGCACGTAAAAGTGAGAGAGGCGAGGAGGGCGCAGAGAAGTTTTTTTTTACTCTGCGCCCTCCTTATCTCTCGCCTTTCAAATCGCGGGATTCGTGAAAAATGGAGGCCGAAGTCAGAAAAAATTCCGGAAAAAAAGAAGGAGGCCGAATTTTACAAATCGCGGCTCTTTTTTGAATCTTTTTTTCCCATCAAAACCCCGGATCCTTGTAAAATAAAGCATTTCAAGCCTATTACAGACAATTGTGCCAGTCTCAATGACCTATGACAAAATTCTTGAAGAGAAACTGTATGCCTATGAACTCCTCGGCTTCCCCAAACCGAAGGAATCGACGTCAGGTTTTTTTGAAAAATAATTTCATAAAAAAAAGTAGAAAAATCTCAGGATTATTCAAAGCTAGGGAAATATTGAACAAGAAGAACGGCAGCTGTTTTTTGACGTTCGGGGAGCCGATTTCAGTTCGGAAATATTTTGGCGTCTCTCTTCATCGGAGCGCTTTCGTCTGTCAGGTTTTCGGTATTTTATATACTTTTGAAACGAGGGAAGAAGACTAAATAACAAAAATCGATACAGTCTGCTCACAGATTTTCTCACAGAGTCAGCTTTTGAAGGTCAAGTACAATGACGTCATTAGAAAACGCTCTGTGGATGGCTCTTCTTTTGATTGGCTCATTGCGCTATTAGGGGCGGAGCTTGAGCGACGGCCTGACTTTCAAAATCTGAACAGGACTTCAGAGTGGTCCCTATAGGGGCAAACCTAGAGAAATGTATTTTCAATTTTCAAGTTTAAAAAAAGATTTTAAAAAAAATTAAAAGACCCTATACGGACCACTTGAGCTTTGGGAGCTTAGGAATGAGATCTCACATCCCTATAGAGACTACTTTAGCGTTTCTAAGTGTACTTCCCATAGTCCCAATTTATAATAATTTAAGATTTTTGTTTCAAAAGATCTTCATCTACTATAATTTTTTCAAAAGGCAAAATGCGGAAGTCGTTTTGGGTCGGTTGCAGATTGGAATGATGTGTCAACTTACAAACTCACATGACTTAGTTGAAAACAATATATTGTCCACGCAAAAATTCAGAAAAATGCCAAAATGGTCGCAGTGGGAATGGCTTAATGCGCAAAAGCTGCGAATTTAATTTTTTGAATTTTTTGCTTTTTTTTCAGTTCACCCGACCTCAAAGCGACTTGCGCCTTTCATACAAAATTGTTCTCGATTTTTATTTTTTTTAAATCAGGAAAAAAGTAAGATTATCGACGTAAAAAAACTTTCAATAACTTCCGGTTGTTCTCATTGAGCCATTCCAAATGCGACCATAAAGCTTCAATTCCAGCTATATCGCTCGATTTTGACGTTTTTTATTTCCGTTTTTGAAGATTATTTTCAGCCAGACTCCCAATTCGTCCTAGACGACCAAGCAAAACGAGAAATCAAAAGATTCGCCCATCAAGTCGTCGAAATTCAAAATAAAAATGCGGTCATCACTGTTTGGTCCCTCGCTTCGATGGTCATGCTACAGGTACTTTCCAAAAAAATAAATCAACCTAAATTCAAGCCAGGAACTTGACCTGAACGACCTGACGACGTTCCGTTATCGTTGGCTCCACGAAAAAGTCCACGATCTTCTCAAGCTTCTTCACTTGCTAGGAACTACTGTGAATGTTCAAGAGAACTTGGATCATGACTTAAGGTTTTTTTTTCTTCATTTAATATCGATTTACGGGCGTTTGGCCTTCTTAACTGAGGAACACTAGAGTGGTCTCTTTTAGGGCAACTGTAGAAATCCTTGAAGGTTTCCCTCTAGGGACCACCTTACATTTTCAAGCTTTAGGGCCCCCTCAAGGGGTTCTAGTTAATGCGCATAATGGGGGAGTAGGATAGTGGTCCCTAGAGGGTGTTCAGTTTTTAATAAATTAGCATTATTGAAAAGGGAAAAAAATCAATGAAACTTTCAAGTTTCAAAGTATAAAAAAAAAATCGAAAAACCCCTATAGGGACCACTTGAGCTTGAGGGCTTAGGGACTGACTATAAAACCCTATAGTGACCACTAATTTCATCCCTATAGAAATTGTTCCTTTTAAAATTTAAAATCAAGTCTTTTTTAGGTTTTTCCCTGCTAAAAAGATATATAAAAGAAAAAATCTTATCAAAAAGTTGAAAGAAAAATGGCAAAACGAAAATACAAGGATAGGACTCGAACTTTGGTATTGAACTTTCCAGTCTAAATCGTTAACCTCTAGGCTAACTGCTTAATGAGTTTTATGAAAGTACGATTTTTGAAAGACCTGTACAAAAACGAATAACAACCAGAAACTCTAGTAGAACATTGAATAGAAAAAGTGGAACGACAAAAAAAATTCTCTCAGAGGATTCGAACCTTGGTCACGGATTTCTTAAGCCAAAGACTTATCCACTAGGCTATATGTTAAGCTTAGAAGCTGCTCCAGAGCTCTAAGATTAGATTGGGCTTTTCAAAACTGTACGAATAAGAGAGAAAGTTATTGAGAAAGCCATTCGCTTGGAAAATTCATAGAAAGAGTGAAACGGCAAAAAACTTCTTCTGTCAGAGGATTCGAACCTTGGTTACGGATTTCTTAAGCTAAGACGTTATCCACTAGGCTAAGTTTCATAGGCATCAAATCAGGCTTGATCCCCTAAGTGCACGAAAAAAGTTTGAATAAAGTAGCGAACCCAACTCAGAAACTTCTATAAAGATTGAAACGGCAAAAGAAATTACATCAAAGATTCAACTTTTCTACTCTAGTGCGCTACTAATTAGACTATTTGACTAGTTGAAAAATTTCTTTCTAAAAAAAAATAAGAGAAAATTCGAGATTCACGATTTTATTCCCTCAAATTCCGATTTCATTACACGCCGACCACGAATCGACGCCACAACCACCGCAGTGGCGGAAAATGAAATGTGTTGTACGCAATGCACACGATGCATAAAAATTGACGCGCAAAAAACAAAATTGAATCTTATTATGACCAAAATTCGTTTTCATTCAGAGATAGCCAAAGAAAATTCTGAAATATTATTCTAAAAAAATCGTACCAGATTTTTGTGAAGCGCTCTAAGAAAATATATGAAATATATTCAGAAAGCCAGAAAAGTAACTTTTTTAAAAGCCAAAATATTTTCAAAAAATTTTCAGCTCAAAAGTAACCCAATAAAAGTCCTAAAAAGGTTCAAAAATTTGAAGGAACTACCTGACGATCCACGAAGATTTGTTCGAACGTAGCTCCGACGAGGATTTCGTGCTCCGACTTGTCGACCAGCCCGTCGAGCAGGATTCCGCGGGAATCTCGAAGATCATCATGGGAAGAGCCGTTTCCCGACTGATCCTCACCACCTATTCCAACGGGGTGCGACTTTCCTCTTAATTTTCTTTGATTTCAATGATTTTTTGGCTTACAGGAATATTTCAGGCCATGTCAAGTTATTTCATGGATTTCAACATTGACATTATGTTCGTTTGAAATAATTACGCGAAATAAGCAAAATTAGACTCGAAATAAATCATAATGGTCTCAATATTCAACCAGGATAGCGCACGATTTATCCCTGTAGGGGCACTTCTTCCTCCCCTTACCCCTATAGGGACCACTTAAGCTTCAGGAGCTTTGGGGTCAGACCGTGAAACCCTATGAGGGACACGTGAGCTTCACTCCCATAGGGGGCACTTTTTCTCCCTCAGAGGGGCTGCTTTACTCCCCTGACCCCTATAGAGAGCACTCTGGAGTTCCTTAATTAGAAGATTGTGAAAAAATTGGGTCCTACAACGAAATGGCGACGCGAATTCAAAATTTTGGTAAAAAATGAGCCATATCAATGCGATTTTTACGTGGAAAGATAATTTTTCGTATTTCAAATAATCATTTTGAACGAATAAAACGTCATCAGAATTGCTAAATAATAACAAAACCTCTAGAGAACCTTAAAAAGCGGAGATTAAATTAAAAATGTCTTATAATTTTGTTCAGGAAAATGGGGAGGGCTATTTTCATTCACAGCTCAAAAAAGACGCAAAAATGGACTTGAAAATGCTTCTAGAAGGGACCAAAAAGACCCTTCAAACGGCTATTTTGTTCCATTTTTTTCTTATTTTTTTCTATTCTTAAGCTCTTATAGAATTAGCTAAAAAACGCCCAAATCTCAGTTATTTTTCGGAATTTCGCAGAAAAGCTAGAAATTTAAAATTCAAACTTTCCAAAATAGGATCTCTGTTTCGCAGAAAACTGGTGTTTCAAGCCGAAAAAAATGAAAAATAAAATTTACTTTGAAAATTTCATTTTAGCTAAAACTAAAACTTAGGGGTCGCTATAGGGATCATCCAGCTTTATTCAAAAAAGGCTTTTTTTTAGTTTTTCGCATTTAAATGCTTCTCCTTATAAGGGCCCCCCAATTTGCCTCTGTAGGGACCACTCTGGATTTTCTAAGGAAGTCAATTTTTCAAAAATTCAGATGATACATGCTGTGGACAGCGAAGGGATTCTGTGTATTTTGGTACGATCCATGGAATCGGCAAGTATTGATCAGCTTCGGAAAGAGTTTTTGGTGAGTAATTTATTGAAAAAAATAAACTTGTCATAAAAAAATAAAGCTTCGACTTTTTTTATCGTTAGAATCTCGAAAACATCAATCTGACGAAAAAAAACATTTACTTGGCAATTTTTTTCTTTTTTTCTAAATTTTTTTCTCAAGGAAAAGACATAAAAATCATTTTCAGAAAAAAATATCGATCAAACTTCTTGATAAACTTTTTCAATTATGAGAAAGGCACAAAATGGCAGTCAAGTTCAATTTTACTGAGCTGAAAACTGTTTTTTTATGTTGAAAAAAACATTGAAAACCTGGAAAACGTGCCGTTGAGAATGATTGATAGCGAATGACCAAGAAAAAGGTAAAAAATCGAAAATGGTCAATTTTTGGGCATATTAGGTCAATGCAACATTTGGCGCGCCTGATCAAAATATTTGTCAATTTCGACTTAAAATCCTGCTTTTTTTCCCTTTTTTTAATAATATTTCGAAAGGGAATCTAGATATGAAGCACAAAATGACGTAGAAAAAAATTTTTTTAGCTTATCTTAATTTTTCCAGCTTCGCATTTCATTTTTTTCATTTTACTTCCTAATCGAGGTAAAATTTGTAGAATGAAAAAAATTTTTTTAAATATATATATAGATCATTTTTATCTTTCTGCGTAAATCAATCAAGAGCCGTTTCATTTGATATATCTAGATCCTGGGATACGAAAGGTTTTTTCCAAAAATTTTCCAACCCATAATTTTAATACCCCTATAGGGACCCCTACGACAAGCTTTGGAGGGCTGTTTAGTCTATAGGGGTCCCTCATAGATTCCCACAAAAATCAAGTTAAAAATCATGATTAATATTTTCCAGTTGGCTACACTTCCTATTGAAACGGGAATTCGTCAGTACGCCCGGGGAGTTGAACAAATTGTTCGATGAAACGTTGGGAATCCTTTTGGAAGCTCGAATTTTGGACATTTTCGAAGAAAGGCCGGTTATTCTGGCCGAGAACTACTCTCGAAAGCTTGAACTGATGATTTTGGTGATTTTCTAATTTTTATTCTCGGGAGTGGATCAATTTTAGCCCTATATTTTCAACTTCAAAATGATTTTCGATGCTGCAAAATCGCTTCCAGCAACTTTCAAGAGTTTGAATGAAGTCGTTCCGAAAGTTCAGGAGGTATGTCTTTCAAAAAAAAGATCTTCTAAGGGTTTTTATAGTCAATTTATGCATCTTTTTCCCATCCTCTGATGAAAAGAAACTAAAAAGATTCCAGGGGAACCCTCTGAGACTATAAGAAAGGGGCTCAAAAGCTTTTTCGCATGATTTCTGAAGCTTTTCAGCTCTTTTTGAGGCACTCAAGAGGGTTTTTCTGTTTTCTCTCGAAATATATCATTTTCAGCACATTTGCAACGTTTATTCCACTGGAAGCCAACCAGTTCGATTGTCTTTTTTGTCGACTGAACCGATCAAAAATGCTCTTCTCGCTTTGTTGGACCTTCAGGCGATCCGAAGAACTGTGAGTTGGAGAAAAAAATCTAGGATATGATAGAAAAAAACCCAACTTGATAATATCCTTTTTGAAATTATTATTTTTCCTAGAAATTAAAAAAATAACATTGTCAAAATTTAACTTTTTTTGTTGGCAGGCGTTACACTAGGAGCATTTAGAAAAATATTTCTCGCAAAAAGATTTTTCTTTGAAATACGGCTACTTTTTCACGACTTTTTGAAGTCATTGCACAAAGACCAGAGATCAACTGCAATCTGAAGAGACGCCAGAGAAAGAGGAAACTTCTGCTTCTCTGGCGTCTCTTCAGCCCGCATTGTCTCTCTCTTTTTTCAAAAAAATACCTCTCAGGAAGCCGGATTCGAGATCGACAGCGGGAAATTGACACAGGAGCAGTCGAGGATAGGAAATTATGTCAACAGTCGGAAAAACGCCAACTCCAAGCTTTAATAAAATATTCTTCGGTCTTTTTCAGAACCCACAGCATTCAAATTTTGCAAAAAAGGCATAGAAATTTATTGGTAAATAATAGAAATATTAGAATTAATATTTCTTTTTGAGCAATATGTACAAATAAAACAATACAAACATTGAAAACTCAACAAATCAAGATTTAAAAAAGTCTACCAGAGCATTTTAAATTGGTTGAAATACTCGTCAGCCTCTCCGATTGGTTGAACCTGCGTTCGATTCGTTGTTCTCTTCGGAAAACGGCGGCAAAGATGCGGGATTTGTTTCAGAAAGGCCGTTCTCCACGTCGGCATCGACAGTATTGTCACCGGGGCGATGTAGAGAGCGTTTCTAGAATTTTTGACGGTCAGAATATGGATAGTCCACTCGTAACTGCTTTCAGAAATTTTTAAAAGCTTCAGTTATAAAATCACTTAGGAACGCCAAAGTGGTCCATATAGGGCCCCTGGAGGCTCTTCTCTAGGGACCACTTTATCTCCTCTATGAGGGGCCACTAAAGCTCGCAAAAGTGGCCTCTACAGGAGTCATGTTAGTCGATTGATGGTATGAACCTTATAAGAAAAAATTTTTTCTCGCATAAATTTCAATATGAATGAAAATACCCTTCAGGAACCACTCGAGCTTTGAAGGCTTTGCGGTCAGACCTCTATAGGGACCACCTAAACTTCACCCCTATATGGAGCACTTTTTTGTTCCTCACCTCTCTGGCGTCTGGGAAAATTTTTAGTGGCCACTATAGAGGCTCGCCAAAGACTACTTGGAGAGGACACTTAAGTGGCCACTAAACCCACCTAAATAGTGGCCACTATTTTCCATTTTAGTGGCCACGTCAGTAGTTTTTCATCCAGTATTCCTTCCAGTAACTCTCATAATTTTAAAACAAACAGATTGGACCAGTTATTTTGATCCATTGACCCCTATAGTGGGCACTAAGATTTCTAGTGGTGTAGCACTAGACCTCTATAGTGGCTCCTGATTTTTAACCTCTTAAGTGGCCACTAATTTGACTACTATAGTGGGCACTAAAACTTCAAAACCCTATAGTGGCCTCTAAAAATTTTCCCAGTACATAAGCATTGTGTGATACTCAGGCAAGAAAAGCTTGTGAAAAACAAATTTTCTCCCTAGAATGCTTGAAGCACACAAATCTTAGATTAAGGTGTCTCTAAACGATAAACTAATGCTTGTTTGGGGTCCCTCAAGGGGTCTCTCATAGGGCCCTTATTGAGCCCCCTGGAGGGACCCCTCTGAAATTCCTGCAAGTTTAATGAACTTCTTCTCATTCAAGCAGCTCAATTCATTTTTCGAAATTGGAATTCGAATATCCTTTTTTAAAACTCAAAAAAATGTATTTTCAATTTTTGTGTTATCATTTTATTATAACCCTTATCTATGGCTCATAGCGCATAATTTCATTTCCCTGATCTTATTACCTGCAAGAATCAAATTTGCAGGTGTAATAGCAAAGTTTGAAACAGATTACACAACTTTCCATGATTCAAAACTTCCGGCCAGGTGTTTTTGCAACAAGGGAAACTTGAACAAAAAAGTATTTAATTTGGTTTTTTTCGCGTCTGAGACTTTTTATTGAATTTTTTTCATAAGAAACAAAACTTACAAATTCAGAACGGCCTCCATGATGGAGAACATAATATTGGACACGAAATCGGAAACCAATCGATATGTTCCCAAAGTCAATAGAATTCCATTAAAAGTGAGAGTCCCGACGGCGGTGGCCACCAGATAACTCATCAACTAAAGTTCATTTTTAAACTTTATTTAAGGTGAAAAATGAGGTTTTGTATATTTATGAGATCGTTTAGAGCCTTGAGTCTCATTCAAACGTTTTTTTATAAATTGCACAGAATTTTTGTACTTTTTTCCAGAAAAGTTTCAGTTCGGCGCCAGGACAGCAAAGCAACAACAATAATGAATTTTTTTATAGCCTGTGTACCACGACTTGGAATTTCACCGAACGACATTCCGCTGTGCCGTTGCGCTTTCAATTTTTTTTTTCTTTTATTAAGGTTCTCTACTTTCATGAGCTCCCACAGAAATAAAAATCAATTGAAAGACGCTTCGCGAACGCACGCAGCGGAACAGCGGAATGTCGTTCAGTGAAATTTCAAGTCGTGGCATCCAGACTTTACTTAGAACGCCAGAGCGGTTTCTACAGGGGGAAAACATCCCCTATAAGGTTAAAAATAATCGCCCAGCATGTCCCCTCTAGTGGCCACTAAAAAACCCTTACAAATACAGCCTGTGCAAGCTCTAGTGGCCCCTACAGGGGAAAATACCATCTTTGCAAGCTCTAGTGGCCCCTATAGGGGGATAAAGTCATCCATTGAAAGGAGCAAGAGAAAGGACCCCTATAGGGATCACTCTGGCGCTCCTATTCAAATAATTATTTAGTGATTCACAAATATATCCTAATCGGAAGCCTTTTTCTCGTAAAACATTTTTCCAAACCTTTAAACATCTCAAATTCTCGCGAGCCTGGTATCTCTTGGCCAATGAATAGGCATAGGTCCGGTATTGCTCGTTCATTCTTTTTTGTATTTTAAAATTGTAGTAATTGAGATAGAAATATGTCTGGAAAAAAATAATGATTATAACGATCTTCTCATTTGGAACGCCACAAAGTTACATGAATGACACAAAATCCCCCTTTCTTCGTTTTTGAGGAAAAAAACTCTAGTGGTCCCTTAAGAAGCTCCTCGGGGACTACTAGGAGAGGACACTAAAGTGGCCACTAAAACCATCTCTATAAAAGTCCGAGCTTTGCGTCTTAGTGACCACTATACCGGTCTCTAGTAGCACCACTTGGACTTCTGAAAAAGCCATCAAATTTTAATAACTTAAGTGGTCACTAATTGGACTGCTACAGTGACCAATAAAAAATACAAACCCTAAAGAGACCACTAAACATTTACGAGTCATTAAAATATTTTATTATTTCTCATTAAATGACTCAAAGCGTTACAGTTCTCCTTTATCAATTCCTCAAGCTGCGCCCGACTTTGAGCGGCTTTTCTCCTATTATTCAGGATGCTTTAGAACGCAAGTAGTTTTTTGTCGGTTGCACTGGGAACCGTTATTGTTTGAACCATTATTTGCAACAAGGACACATTGAAGAGATGAAAAAATTAAGATTTTTCAACTCAAAACTAACCAAAATTGACGGGACCAAAATAGATAGAACTATAATCAGGGTAACCGTGTAGAAAAACTGCTTCAAAACAATTAATGCAGAAAAAATAATCGTAAAAGTTTCAGCCGTAAGTATTAACAATATAGAAATATATCGTCGTTTTTTCTTCTCGTAGTCACTGAAAAAAAAATAGCCTAGATCTCGTCAAATGTGCTCCAATGATAATGACGAGTTTTCTTCGAGAATTTTGAGAAAAAATGAGCAAAAGACAATGGAAACCTGATATTCAATGTTCTTTTTTTCTTTTTCATAGATGAAAAAGAAAAAAAGTACATTGAAAAACTATACAAAAAAAGCCGAAAAAAAGCGATAAAGAAAATGAGAAAAAAAAACACAGCCAAAATTTGAGAAAGTGCGCTCCATTGATAACGACGAATTTTCTTTAAGAATTTCGAGAAAAAAATTGAGCAAAAAACAATGAAAACTTCAGTTTCTGAGAAATCAAAAAAGCGGTGTGGTTACTTTAAAAAGTTACTTTAAAAACCATAGCCTAAATTTGAGAAGATGCGCTCCATTGATAATGAAGAATTTCGAGAAAAAAGTGAGCGGATTTTAATGAAAAACTCAGTTTCTGATAACTATGCGAAGAAATAAGATCTTTTCTAATTTGAGAATCCAAAAGAAAAACCAACTCGAGCCAAAAAGAAGCGATGGACCGTTCCACGACAAATACTGTAACAGTAGAAATCATAGCAAAGACGTAGTGAATCCTGAGAAATCCTCCCAGAAATAACAGCCAATGGCAACTTAAGTGCAACGTTGGGATACCGTGGTAGACTTTGTTCCTTCGGTACTTGTAGTTTTCTCCTGGAAAATTTTTTATTTTTTTATTTTTTTGAATTTTACGAAAAATACATGCAATAGAAGTCTTGAGAAGGCCTAAAAACCTAGGAAATTGGGCTTTGTTTGAAAATCAATTTAAAAAATAAAAGATCATTAAAAAATTGGTCTTGATAATTCATTCCATAACTGTTACAGAAATTAAATTTCATTATTCTTTTTAAAAATTTATTACAATAAAATTTTTCAATTAACGAAAAAAAGATAACTTGACTGAAAAACAATAGAATAAGAAATAGTCGAACAATGAACACAGTGACAAAGATATACATATTCACTTCTAAAAAAAAATTAATTTTCAATCAAGGTCAAAAAATCGATAGCGCACGCCCAATCGTGCAAGGTCCGCACGCTTTTTTTGCAGTCCAGAGCGTCATTTCCTTGAAAATTTTTTTCCACTATTTTTTTCCATATCTTTACCGCTCTGAATGATATCATAAAGAACAAACCCCCAACTTGAATCCAACCTTCTTGGTAAGGTAGAATACACAATCTCGCCACGAAACATTCGATCCATTGAGCCAAAAAAGTCACAATGATGATGGTCATGTTGACGTGGAAAATCCTGTTTTTCGATGCGATTCGGCAAACCAAAGCCGTCAGAATCAACGCAGGAATGTGAAGAAATAATTCCAGTGATCTGAAATCGTACAATGGTTGGAGTTTTGTATTGAATAAAGACCTCAGAACCCAGTACCACCAGCTAAGTTCGGGGCTCTCATTCATCGTGTAAATGGGAAGCCAGATAATCGTACCATCTTCGTTTGTTAATTGGACATTCATACTGAAAAAACTTGAAAATAAGATTGTTTTTTTAATCGATCTAAATAAATATGACACTCTTAGGAACGCCAGAGTGGTCCCTATAGGGGTCTAGGTCAGCTCCCTAAACTGTATTCACTATGTTTCAGAATATGAATATGCTTCTGCTCATGGAATTCCTAAAAATAATCGACTAGCATTGTCCCCTGAAGTGGCCACTTACTAAAACATCTAGAGGGGCCACTTTTGCAAGTTTTAATTCCCCCCTTAAGGGGAGATTGAACGCGGCCCAGAAAGGAGCCTTTAAAAACCCCTATAGTGACCACTCTGGCGTTGCTAATTTGAAAAAGCTTTGAAAAATTGTTTTTATATTGATATTCATCTTCGAGCGAATGGCAAACACAACAAGGAAAACTTCAGAAATTTCTGAAAATCAAAAAAAAAACCTCAACGAGCGCCAGCGCTGAATAAGTGCTCAAACGCGCTCCAATGAGTCATGCTTCTAATTGGCTGGCCACGCCTTTTTTTTGAATGCGGAAGGCGGGGAAAAATTCAAAACTAGTTTTGCGTTCTCTCTACATTTTGAAATCTATTCGTGGAACGGAAAAACTTGAAATCAAACAAAATATTTAGATAATTGAAGTTCAGAAATAATTTTAAAAAAGCAAAGTTATTGACGCTATAAGAAACAAATCATGACCTTTTCAGGATTCAAAAAAATAGAAAAATTCCAGGTGAAAAAAATGGAAAAAAATGAACTTGTAAAATTTTTTAGAAGCTCTTTCTCATCAATAAAAAAACGAAAACAATCAAAAAAATTTTTGTTTTGGACCTTTTTAAGCTTGGAGTTCTAAGAAAAGAAAGAAAAAATGATTTCTGGTTCTGAAAAAATCATCCAAAACACATTCAAACTATATTTTCGCGTATATTAAATTCTTTTTAGTCTATAATTTGCTGAGAAATGATAAAAACAAGCTGCAAAAAAACGAAAAGCTATTTTTTTCTGAATCATTAATAAAGTTATGAGAAAGCTTGATGAAAACCTACGCGCCTTGGCATTTGGAAATAAAAATGAGAGGCGTAAACTCGTGAAACTTTTTTTCCGAACAGGTGAAAGTTTACAACTTTACTTGGAACCGACTCTGGATTTCGTAAGAAAAACTCGATTTGTATGTAGTTTACTAAAAGTTGAAAAGCCATGACCGCACTTAAAATGGCTCGGCTCAGTTGCTGAGCGGTTGTTTTGAAGCGCAACCGACCTCAAACGACTTCCGCGCGACGGCATTGATTATTATCAGACGGAGGTGCTTAATTCAAAGTCGGCTGTGACACCATTGCGTACGCAACGCAACCGCGACGCTTTGAGCCATTCCCCGTGCGACCATAGGGTTTTCAGAAACGGCGGATGAACTACTCTAAAAAAAGTTGCGGTGCACCCCGCGTCGAACTCTCGGTGCACCCCGCAGTGTAACCAGAGGTGCACACCGTTTAGCTTTAAATGCCTATTAAAGTACATTCCGTACAGAATTTCGAAGTGGTTTTTTCCCAATATCATAATTTTTTTACAGTTTCATCCTATCTCAAAAGAAACTTTTTATTTCCGACCGGTTGCCCCAGGGTTCACCCTAGTTAGGTCCAACGCGGGGTGCACCGAAAGCATCGATGAAAAGTTCACGTTTTCCGGGGCTCACTACCGATTCACACACATTCATTTATGGTTTAAAAAGCACATTAGCGGACATTTGACTTTTAAGTTTTTGATAACTGTTGGATGAAGTAGAAAAGTAGTGTTTTTTGTGGATAAAAGATTTCTAACTATAAATAAACACTTCATTGAATTTTTTTAAATTATTAGGACTAGAGTTGACTCAAAAATCAGATTTTTAAAGCTTTATAGGCTTCCTAAGCGATATATATTTTCGATCTCATTGAAATTGCGCCTAATTTTTTCTTTTTTTCATTTAAAAAAATAAATAAAATGAATGAAAACCAGGAAGTTGAAAAAAATATTATTTTTCAAATTTTTCAAATTTTTCATTGGTACAAAAAGGTTAGAAGTGAGAAATCAGTTAACTTTTAGGGATTTAAAATAGATGAAAATCATTTTTAAAAAAAATTTTCCAAAATTTCTTCCTTGTAATTTGATACCAGAAACACTGAATCTCTTATCAAAAAAATCAAATTTCAAAAAAATTCGTCAGCCAGCGTAGCCCAATCTTTTTAACTCGGGGCAATTGAAAAAGTAACGAGATTTTTTTGACCTCTAAAACTTGCACTTCCCTGAGAAAAAGGAATAAATCAAGTCTGGAACCTTTTTTTATTTCCGAAAAAAAACAGTTTTTTTGAACTTTTTTTATTAAATTAACAACTTTTTGAAAAAAATCAAATAATTTTTATATAAAATTTAATAAAACTTTTAAAAAAAACTTGAAAAAAATATAAATCCAAAATACTGGCAAAAATACAATGAACCATGAAAGGAATGAGCGAATTTTTTTCTCTTAAAATTGCTGGACGATTCTGACTTGCTAAAGTGATCACTATAGGGCTCTAAAACTACTCAAGTGATTCCTAAACTGCTGTGGACCATTGCATATGGAATCCACTAGAAAACTGAAAAAAACCTGAAAGTTGAAAGGTTTTAAAAAATCAAAGAGACCAATTTTAACTTGCAAAAAGCTACCTAAATCTTTTCCACTGTTCAAAATTAAAGTCAGCCTCATTTTTTCTTTTCAAGTGGATTTTTTTTCACTCAAGTGATCACAAAATCGCTCAGAAATGTCCTAGAAGTAAATATATTGCGATTCTCCTTCGGAATACACAATAAAAACACTGGCAAAATAAAATGAACCAGGAAAGAAAGGAAAAAATCATTTTCTCATAAAATTGCTTGACGATTCTGGCTTGCTCAAGTGATCATTATAGGGCGCTAAAATCACTCAAGTGATCACTAAATTTCTGAGGATATCATGCGATCCTCCCTCGGAATATACCATTTCATATAAAATCCACTATAAAACTGATAGAAAACCCTGAAAATTGAGCAGATTATAAAAATATAAAAAGGACATTCTTACCTCAAAAAATCTACCAAGACTTTTTCAATTGTTCAAAGTACTGGTCAGTCTCCTGTTTCTTTTTGTCATGGATTTTGTTCGGCTTTTTTATCGAGCCGAGTTTCTTCAATAAGGGCACTGATTGCAGAAAAGCCGATCTCCAGGCCGGCATGGACATGATTGTCACCAGGGTGATCCATAGAGCGTTTCTAAAAAAACTTATTTTTTTACCAAAATCAAGCTATCATTGACTCAATTCTTACAAACTACTTCATGAAATTTTTTTCACCAAGAAGAACTTTTTTTGAATAAACCTGTCACTAATACTCAGGAAAAAAAATTTTTTGAAAAAAAAAATTTTAGAATTTCGTCAAGATCACTGAGACGATTTTTTTCAACGCACCCGACTAAAAAAACAACTTGCGCGCGGCGGCATTCTTTAGCTTGCAATTAAAATGAGCTCGATCAACTTCAAAATAAAAAAATCATGGCTCAATTAGACGCCTTATCTTTTTTTCATCTTCTCAAAAAAATTTCGAGCCTACCTGAAATCAAGAAAAAAATGAGAACAAGATACAAAAAAATAAAAAAATAAACGTTTCGAAAAAAACATCAAAGAAAAATGTATCAATAGAGCACATTTGTACGTGAATAAGAGGTTGAAAAATTCAAACTGTCTTTTTTTGAAATTCACTTTCTTATTTTTTTGCTTCATTTTCAAATTCTATTGGAGCATAAATTATGACTGGATCCAAAATAGTTTTTTTTGAACCGGTAGACTTGGCTTCAGGTTTTTCCGAGGGCCGACCGGTCAGCCTCCCGGCCATTTCTAATGGTAAGCCTGAGTTTAAAAAGCGCATATTTTTTCACGTCAATCATGAAGCTTGTTTTACGACAAAAAACACGTTTCTGACTCTTTTTCAACACAAAATTTAACCGAAACTATGATATATCTAGTGAAAAGTTTCTTTGAAAAATTCCGGTTACTGGTCGTTTTTTAGCCCCCCTATTGGACTTCCAGGAGTCTGTTCTGGATCAGGAGGTCCTGAAGAACAGAAAAGTTTCATTGAAAGGTTTAACCGGGGGTTAGGAAACGTTTTGCGGTTTTTTCGCGAGAAATGAGCCCCAAAGCCCGGGCGGCCCGTCTGTTCTGAAACCCTTCTTGACTCAAAAACCAACAAATTGAGAAGCGCCTCGGAGATGGCCATCAACACGAAGCCGCCATTCGCCGACACATAATTGTTCTTGACGATACTCGTCAGAATACCGTTGACGACTATTGTCGCCACAACCGTCGCCACCAAATAACTCATCAGCTTCAATTCAAAATCTTTTATATTAATTTTCCTGAATTCTCTACCTTTAAACACCGTAAATTCTCCCGGGCTTGATATCGTTTGGCCAGTGAATACGTGTAACTCCGATGGTCTTTGTCCATTTTCTTTTGGACTCGAATATTGTGATATTTCAAATAGATGTAGATCTGAAACGGCATTATTTTTCTAATGATTTACCAATATTAAACAATTTCAAAGCACAGACTCAAAAATAGAGTTTTGCAGCCCCCGGTTGAAAACTTTTGGTGGAACTAGTCTGAAGTCTACTTTAGAAGCTCCTTGATCTAGAAAAAACATGAATTCTCTCAATTTTTGTGTTCTAATCGATTTATGATGCTTCAAAACTAGCAAACTATGGAAAAAGACGTTTCTTGAACCTATCGGAGCGTGACAAAGTGAGTAAATTTCTTCGTTTTAATCCAAGAAGCCTTAAACTTCAATCAATATTCATCAAAAGTCCACCCAGGGCTATCTGGCGCGATTCTTCCAACGCACCCGATTGGAAACTACTTGCGCGTGGCGGCATTCTTAAGCTTACAAGTCCGCTCACTTCGCAGCTTGTAAACTTCTGAAGCCTGGTCCGGATAGCAAATAAACGTACTAAAGTCTCAATTTGCACTAATTCTTAGTTTTTGAGAAGATCAACCTAAAAACAAAGGAAACCATCCGAAACCGTAGAAATGAGTGAATTTTGAAATTTTCAGGATGCTTTTCGAGTAAATCAAAAAATGATCTGGCCAATTTTTGAAATTATAAGTTAGATAAATTTAAATTCTATTATTTTTCTCTAAATCGCTGCCACATGATGATTTTTAAAGACACAGAAATCGATTTCTTAAAAGTCGATCGAAAACATACCACTGTCGAGAAAAATGCAGTTAAGCCATTAATGAGCAGTATACTGAGATAGGAGGCTTTCAAAGTGAAAACGAAAAAAGTGAAGAAAAAGTTGACAACTTCAGCGATGAATATCAATATGAAGGATATGTAAATCCGATTGTAACGCTCATAATCGCTGAAAATTAAGATTGAAGATAAAAGGCCATTTATAAAGGTACTATTGCGCTCTACAGCTAAAAAAAGCTTTTTACACTGATTCCTTTCTTTAAATTTTGAAATGTTCTGTTGTTGACAGTTTTACTTTTGGAAATGATAAATATGATAAGTGAGACTAGAAAATCATGAATGGTTCACGGTAACTTTGAAAATTTTGAGGAAAAATGTTTTTTTTTCATAGCTTTTCTCTCAATGTTTGCCAAACTTACTCGAGAAAAAACGTCGCAATGGCCCTTTCGACCACAAATGCAGCAAGACCGAACATTCCGGAACAGTTATAGTGTAATCTCAGGTATCCGCCCAACAAAAGGAGCCAATGAAGTTTCGGGTTAAGCTCCGAGATGACTTCAACTTCTCCATTCAGGTCAAACTCGTACTTGTCGTCTGAAAATGGTTGGGATTATTTTTGGAAGGGCTAGAAAATTTTGAAAAATAGCTCAAACTGTGAAAATTATTACTGGCGTTCTCATTTTCAGTACGATGATTGAGAAATTTTCAAACTTCGTCCTCAAAAGGCTTCAGCTTCTCTAGTCGACAAGAATCGCGACTTCTGACTTCCTTCCTGCTTTCATAAAGGCATAAAAATCGATCGAACATATTCGAAAAAAAAAATCAAAGCGAGGAAACAACTTTATGGGTCTGAAGAAGTTTTTTAATGCAACATGTACGATTTTAAAGCTCTCATAAAACTTTATCGAAGCAGGATTTTTCATTTCCTTATCATCGCTAAAATCATGAATTCCCTACTGGTGGTCCTATTACTAGGACTCTTACCATTAGCTTATGGGTACAAGTGTGACCCATTGGTGAGTTGAAAAATTCTATTTTTTGCATTTTGCATTTTTTGAAAGTTTGGGACTCCAACTTCTTTATATTTCTTTTAGAGTCTCGTAGAATATACTTGACGTTGGTCCAATGGGTCTAGTCACAGCCGCCAGACAACAAGATAAACGTGTCTCAAAGCCTGCTTGTGCGTCAAACCCAAGCATTTGGGCCTCATTTTTGAGAAGAAGATTGCGCGGGCTCGGGCCGGGCCAGGCTACGAAAAAAAAAAATTGAGCCTTTGGGCCGGGCCGGCCATTTTTGCTTGGAGCCTCCCTGAAGCCTCCCTGAGGCCGGGCTTGAAACATAGCCGAAAATTCGATAGGCTGATGGGCCGGCCCTCACACAAGCCTGGGCCAAACTGATTCATAGATTGTTCATTATTATTCCTTTCCAAAAACTTCTCATGGAAAACTTCAGCCGCCGCAAGTGGCCGGAGCTCATCCCGGGATGATGGCTCGATATTTCACCCTGCCAAGAAAACTTCGCGTCAGCGATACCATCATAGTTCGAGGCAAAATCGGTCCAAGTACTTATCCATACAAGTAACTTATATTTTTCTCGCCTAGCTTCAACAAGGAACTTTCAAAACAGGAGATTCTGGATTGATCTGTTCGTCGGAACAAATCCAGTGTACTGGAACTCGTTCAGCTCGTTGCACTTCACACCGCAATACGACTTGAATAAAACCTTCATAGGAGATTATCAGGTACTCTTCTTGAAAATTTTTCATATTCTATGAGGTTTTTTTTTTGATTAATAGTGAGAGAGAGAGCGCGCGCAGACGGTCATATTGTATCAAATCATTCCGAACAGCTGATAGAACTCTTGGAATTTTTTCCCACAACCGGGGCACCGTATTAGCATAGCTAAGTCCAGATTTCTGAGACAAACACAGCTGGGTCATCTATTTCTGATGCTACAACAATAGCGAGTTTTCCATTTGCGAGGAGTACTGTATGCGGAAATGCGCATTGCGTGCATATACTTTTCGTGTTTACACTTTCGTTGCGTGACGTCACCGGGTAGGACATCTCCGGGTTTTTTGTTTCCGAGTTTTTTTTTTCGAATAGTTTTCAATTTTTATTTGCAATTGTCAAGATTCGCATTTTTGTCGATGATATTTGCACGATAAAAAACAGTATCAAGAAAACAAAATTGAAAACTATTTGAAAAAAAACTCGGTAACAAAAAACCCGGAGTCCTGCATGGTGACGTCACGCAACGAAGGTGTAAACAAGCAAAGTGTATGCACGCAATTCGCATATCCGCATACAGTACTCCTCGCAAATGGAAAACTCGCTCTCGTCGTAGTACCCTATTTTTTCTTACACTCGTGATTTTACCGTTTTTGCACAAATGACTCAAATAGCCTCAAAAACACGGGTTTTTACCCGTTCAGAAACCTGATCAGCATGAGAATACGAGGTTCTTGATTTGAAGCACTCTAAATGTCTGCGCTCTCTTTCCCCCTGGCTTGATTTTTACATTTTCTCAATTAGTGTCAAATGAACTTTCGACGGGAGTTCATAAAGTTTGTAGATGAAATTCTAGACGAGCACACTCGTTGAGGTCCCCATATTGTATATGATCGGTTGTACCACAAGTGACTCCTTTATTCCAGCCTAACCCTGGACACGTGTTCCGCAATGACGTATATCTGCCCCTCCTGTTCACCGACAAACCTTTCCTCATCAGAATCCTGTGAGTTCTACCTGAAATGCAAAACAATATTTTTGTGATCCTTTCAGAGTCCAACGTGATGGGTATCTGATCTACAAGGACGGGAAGTTCATCCACAAGATGAAATACACGAAATACAACTACGCCTCGGTTCAGACAATCTTCGTACAGAACATTGACCTCGGCACTGAGCCGTCAGTTTATTTTATCCACACGAATTATTTTTTGGTATTGAAGATGCTGTGGGGTGAGAAAAAGATGTCCATCTACGGGAGCCGGAAGAATGACATTTTACTTCGGTGACGGAGTCGTCGAGTACATCGGTGAGTTCTACGGAGTCGTTCAAAAATGGTAGAATTTTTTCAGAAGGAGGCTGCATTGATTGAATAGTTCAATCATTTAAAAACTGTCATTCCCTTTTTCTAATAAAATTTTGATAAAAGAAGGTCGTGAGTAGAAACTCAACTACAAACTAGTTTCCAATGCACTTCCTTTCCGACTCATTTTCCGCTGATAAGATTTGATATACTGACTTTTATGAGAAAAAGGTCGGAATTTCTATTTGATGTTAAAATCCCAAGAGGCCGTAAACCATCGCAAAAAATGCGATTACTTTTTGGCCGTGATAAGGTTCCGTCAGCAAAAAAATTGCGAAATTTTATTATATAGTTTATCAGATAGAGGTTATAAAAATTACTTCTTCTATGATTTTTCAATAGGTCGTAAAATCAGAAGTTTGTGATTTTTTTGAAAGTAATGGATTATGAAAGAGAATCCTCCAGTCTGTGAAAAAAATTGAAATAAAAAAACGCAGGACATCGTTTTTTTCCTTGTTACCCTCCCTGATGGAACATCCAATAAATCCTGTTTACTCATTTTTTACTGATAAATTTATCTACTCATTTTATTTCTTTTGAGAAAAAGGTCGGAGTTTTATTTGAAGTTGAGGGCACAAAAAGGCCGCGAAACTTCGAAAAAAGTTTTACAACCTTTTTGGTCATGATAAGGTTCTTTTAACGAAAAAATGCCGAATGGCTGCAGGGAAAACAAAATTTTGAAGATTTAAAAAATTATTAGAACTAGACTACAATAATCAGAAGTTTCCATGGTGTAAAATAGATCGAAAAAAATCAGAATATTTTTTTATTTTTTTCTTGGGCGATGATCAAATTGATGACGCTATAAACAGTTTCTGTTTGGAATGAAAAAAGTGAAGAAGATTTTTATCACTTTTTTGTGAGGATTTTATTGCTAAACGGAGAAAAATGTAAAAATTCTCCGATGGATGACGAGAATCTCCAAACAGTATCGGAGATGCTTTTTTGAAAAGTCTTCTCAGTGCTTGGTCATGAAGCTTCTACCTGTCCTACTTCTGGGAGTTTTTCCAGCGGCCTATGGCTACTCGTGTAGCGCTTTGGTGAGTCCAGTTGAAAATAATTAAAGATTAAATTAGTTTTTACTTATCAGTTAGTCGAAGAATTTTGAAAAAAAAATCCAAAAACGATAATAATGTGTGTCCCTCCACATAGCCTTCTCGTACTTCCAAAATTGACCATCAAAATATTCAATATTATTTTATTACTGTATACCGTATAAAACCTACCGTACTACCGATACCTTTACCAAATACAGTCCGCACAATGCTAGAGTAATACTCCCACATTACCAAAGACCTCCCTGAATCCCATTTCTACTACTTCATCCTTTCAGCCACCCGCAGTACCTGGAGTTCACAAAGACCTGCTAGAGCGGTTCATTGTCCTGCCTCGACCACTTCGAGTCGGTGACAATATTGTTATCTACGGTAAAGTCGGCAGCGGCACCGTTCCTTTCAAGTTTGAACTAACTTTCTTCTTTTCAATATCGGAACCTTTCAAAACAGGCGGTTTTCTCTGGACCTTTTTGTTGATACAAATCCAATCATCTACAAAACGGTTAGCACTTTGCACATGACTGCCCAGTATGATTTGAATCGAACCTTCTTTGGTGATTATCAGGTCAGACTTCCGATATGATCGTATTTATTAGAGATCTCAACTCTCTGAAGTCGTCGTGAATGAAATGTTCTGCCATGTATTCTTCAGGTTAACGCTAACCAACTATTCCGCACAGACAAAATAATTCCTCTGGCCTTCAACGACAATTACTTCTTTCTCAGAATAACGTTAGTCCAATTAAAATTCCAGAACAGAATCAACTCTTCAGGGTTGAAGCAGACGGATACTCAATCTACAAAGACAACGTTCTTCTCCACAAGTTGAAGTACTTCAAGGAGAACTACAGCACTGTGAGCACTATCTACCTGCAAAACCTCGACTTCCAAACGGATTGGTAGGTTTTTTTTGTTGCTACAATTCATATGATATTTCAAGCGTAATCGATTGTACCGAGGCGAAACAATGCCCAGCCACGGCAGCTGAAGAAATGACGATTATTATTTCACACAAAACGCTTCAATACGTCGGTATGTTTCAAAGGACTACAGTAATCACGGAGGAATTATTTTAAAAAACCTTTTTTCAGATGGCGTATGCCCCTGATGAGATCGTCAAGCCAGAGGACACCAAGCAATAGGAAAATCGGAAAAAAGTCGTTTCTAATAAATGTTCAAATTCCTTGAAGAAATATACTCAAATGCTAGATAAAAATGGCTTAAATTGCAGATAAGTCAGAAAATTGGGCCTCCTTGTACTATTAGATTAAGCACGATGGATTTTTTTTTTGTTGTACTTCAGGGGCGCGCCGTAGCGCAACAGGTTGTGTGCTTGTCTACGGTTCACAGGGTCACAAGTTCGATCCCCGCCCTGACCCAACAAAGGGGTTTAAGAAATGTTGGTAGTTAGAGACCACGACTTCAAAATCCCCAGCCGTTGCACACAAGGACGGATATGTCACTGGAGCCAGTCCACTGATTATCAGGATAGAACCTCGGCTGATCGACTTGGGGCGCCGACACCGCTCAAGCGGTACAAAGGCGTAAGAAGAAGAAGAAGAAGAAGATTTATTGTACTTCAACTGTGGAGAAGCACGGAGCAATGGACACTTTTTATTTCGAATCATCGAAAACTTCATGAAAACTTTTAGTACTGTAGCGAACTCTCAGAATCACATAATGATGTATGGAAATGGTATTTGTTTCAACGTCCCGATTGATATGATTTTTATTAGTTTTTGTGAAAGTTTTATCAATGAGTGGAAAAAAGGAACGCCTTTATGGATCATAAGATTGTTGAGAGTCCATATAAAACTGTATCGGAGAATCATTTTTAAACATTCTTCTTCATATATTCTAATGGTAATTTCATTTGTTTTAATGCTCGCGGTTTTTATTGCTCTCAGAATTCAATTATGCATTCTTATGGGATTCTGATCCGTTTTAATGTTCGGATTAATGGGTTTTTTAACAGTTTTGTGAAAATGTGGATTATGGAAATTTTCAAGGCTCCTATAAAACTGTATCCGAGAGCCATTCTGGACGTTCTTCTCATCCCAATATGATGAAACTTTTGACTGTCCTCTTCCTGGGACTTTCGCCTGCGGCCTATGGTTACCAGTGTGAGCTATTGGTGAGTTCGAAATCAAAATATTAAACTTCTCAGTAGTTGGTTGGAAAAATCTCATGAAGTTAGCGAAAGAGCAAAAGGCCTAATGATTTTTCTCAAATTCAGCCAGCACTGAAGGCTGGAACTTACCCAGACCTGCTAGAACGCTACATCGTCATGCCGAAGACACTTCAAGTCGGCGATACCATTATTATCAACGGCAAAGTTGGCAACGGCACCGTACCGTTCAAGTTTGGACTGATTATCTTCTTTATCTTATTCTCCAAAACAGGCGCTTCACTGTAGACTTTTTCGTCGGAACAAAGCCAGTTTACTACAAAACGGTCAGCACTTTGCACCTGACTGGGCAGTACGATTTGAACACAACTTTCATCGGCGATTATCAGGTCCGTCAATCCACTGAAAGAGATGAATTTTCTCCGTTTCTTGCTTGAAACCACGTCCCTCAAATATAGCAAGGCCAAGTCAACTGTTTTTGAGCCTTTTTTTCTTCTCACGTTGCCACTTGAATTGGCCTGAATTACTGTATAACCAGCTCTGTCAAGTGGTTGTAGTGAGGACACTTTTTCAGCCCAATAACAAGCACGAATTCCGGAGAGACAAGGCACTTCCTCTCGTGTTCACCGACGATCCGAGCTCTGTCAGAATTGTGTAAGTACAATAAAGACTCCACAGCTAGGTCCACTACTTCAGAGTCGAAGCAGACGGATACTCAATTTACAAGGACAACGTTTTCCTTCACAAATTGAAATACTTAAAGGAAAACTACAGCACTGTGCAGACGATTTACTTGCAGAACCTCGAGTTTCACACTGAGTGGTGAGATTTTGTCCTGAATCCCTACTCAAATGATTTTTGAAGCGTCATCGACTGTAAAGAGGAGAAAGTGTGCCCATCCGCGAATACTGGAAAACGGACGATTATTATCGGCAACAGAGTGGTCCGATACGTCGGTATGTTTCGTTCTATTATTTAAAGTCCAAACTTTTTTTTCCAGGAAGCTTATTTTTTAAACCCATAATTTGCAGATGGCTTGTGCTCCCCATGAGATCGTCAAGCGAAAAGCGTCAATCATCAAGAAAATCGGAACAAAGTCGCTTCTAACTAATAAAAAATTTTTGAAAAGTTCACTTCACAACTGACTGAAGAAATGTTTTGAATTGGACAGGAAATCGAATCGTGCTTACTGTGAACATGGAAATTATAGGGAAAAATGTTTTATTTAGTGTCATCAAATAATGCACGAAAAATTTCAGTGCCATGGCGAAATTCTCTTTCGGAATCTCATTATGTCGTAATATGTCTTGGATAGCTTTATGTTCTTTTTCTTTTTCCCACTACTTCATATTGAGCGGCGTGCACCTCAAGCCGATGAGCTAGTCCTTATTCGGACAACGCTCATAATCAGTGGAATGACTCTAGTGACATTTCCGTCCTTGTGTGTGACATATGTGGACTTTGAAGCCCTGGTCGCGGCGGGGATTGAACTCGTGAACCTTTGGACCGTAGTCAAGAACACAACCTGTTCCGCACGGCGCAATGCCTTGAACAACTATTTACTTAAAACTGCGTTGAACTGTGAAGATCATGAATGATAAAATGAACCAAGATTTCGATTCATTGAGAAAATAATAAAAAATTGTGTGTGTGGGATTGTTCACCGTTTTTCTCTTCTCAGCAATTTATTACATCTTCTCATGAGAGTCGTATCTGTTTCAACGGTCACAACTTTATTTTTCTCAGCGAGCCATTATGTATTCTTATGAGAATCGTATACTTTGATGTTCCCATAGTTCGGATTTCTATCAATTTTTGTGAAAATGTCTCTGCTGGATCCCAAGAATCCCTATAAAACTGGGTCGAAGAACCATTTTAAACGTTCTTCTCATCTCTAAAAGATGAAGCTTCTGACCGTTCTCTTCCTGGGACTTCTGCCGGTAGCCTACGGCTACAAGTGTGATATTTTGGTGAGTTTTAACCTAAAACTTTATAATTCAGATCAGTCTCATTAGTTGAAATCTGCAAAAAAAGTTGAAATCTGCAAAAAATTCCCCAATCTGCAAAAAAGCTAAAGTTTATACTTTATAATTTTTCTTAAATTCAGCCTCCGCTAAAGCCTGGAGGTGCTGGAACTTATCCAAACTTGCTAGAACGTTATATCGTCATGCCGAAGACGCTTCAAGTCGGCGATACCATTATTATTACCGGCAAAGTCGGCAACGGCACCGTACCATTCAAGTTTCGATTGATTATCTTCTCAATCTCATTTCTAAATCTACCAAACAGGCGGTTCACTATCGACTTCTTCGTCGGAAAAAATGTTGTTTACTACACTACAGTCAGCACTTTGCACATTACTGGACAGTACGACTTGAATTCAACCTTCATCGGGGATTATCAGGTTAATCACCCAACAAAAAAAGATGGAAATTACGCCTAGAATCTCCTGTAGTATAACGCCAAAAAAGAGTTCTTTTTTTTTTCCTTCTTAAATAAAGGAAAGCCGTTTGCATAATGAACCTATGGACCTCTGGAAGGGGGATGCGAAACTGCAGAAAAGCTGTTCAATCTTCCATTCCTTATAGTCAAGCCATCCCGACCAAACTCTCACAAAGACCTTCAATGATATCACACTAAATTCAATTCGCTACAACTTGAATCAATCTGACGTGTCTGTGCCCTCTTGACTCTGACAAAGTCATTAAAAAAGCCATCAGCTTCATCGTAACAGAAGTCTCTTTTCTCTATAATTTTAATTCCAGCCGAATCCGCAACACAAATTCCGAAGTGATAAAGCATTTCCCCTTTTGTTCACCGACGAGCCAACCACTCTCCGAATCACGTTAGTCCACGTTTGGCTCCGAAACTGAGGTTTTTCTTTCAGAGTCGAAGCAGACGGATACACAGTTTACAAGGACAAAGTTTTCCTTCACAAGTTGAAATACTTGAAGGAAAACTATAGCACCGTGCAGACGATTTACTTGCAGAACCTCGATTTCCAAACTGAATGGTGACTTTTTTATTTTCTACCGTTTTTAAAATGATTTTCTGAAGTTCAATCGATTGTAAAGAGGATAAAGTGTGCCCAGCAGCAGAAAGTGGAAAAAGGACCATTATTATTGGCAACAGGGTGGTCCGATACGTCGGTATGTTTTTGATAAACTATTATTTTTTTCGGAAATAATCAATCTTGAAAAATTAAAATTTGCAGATGGAATATGCCCCGAATGAGATCGACAAACCAAGAGACGTCAGTAATCAAAAAAATTTGCATCATTTTTTTGACCTCAATAAATATTGAACCGTTTTAACCTTACATATTATTCAATCATTTAAAAAAAATCTATGACTTTATCTGGTATTCCGTGTATTTTCTTCACTCTAAGTGGTAGCTCTCTCAGTCGGCCGAGGCTACCCTAGAGTGTACACGGCGTCCGTGCCCGAGCCCTACCATCCCCGCCGTGCCCGTACCCGCAAAACTGAGGGATCTACTTGTGGAAGAACGAGGCGAAGGACCGTAAGACCATGCTTTCAAATCATTCGACTACACGTTTTGACTTCTTTTTCGCCAAAGGCGGTGTTAGTGCCGCTCAAAAGAGCAATTTTTTCACCGCCTAGTCGATACCATCTGACTAAAACAACCAATAAATATTGATGATGATGGTGTCTTTTTGGTTATAAGCACGGTCCAAAAAAGTCTGAAGCTTATTTTTTTTTCTCAAAAAATTGGCCATGAAATGTTCCTAAAGAAAATTACCGCCATGAAGTGACTGAAGATTTTTCACAGTGATATTTGGCCGCAAATTAAAACTTCTTAGGTTATCAAAAATAGAGGTTATAAAACAACTCAAATTCGTCATTTACAAAAAAAAAAAGTTACTGATTATAATGGTATCAGCGATAAACCTCGGCGCTTATTGAATAACTTATTTCCCGAGATAAAATAAGCGAGGGTTCAAAGAGTCTCCGGCTCAATCAATTTGCTTTAATATTTCGATCGGGAGAAGCTTCGTAAAAAATATCAGTCAAATTGAAAAATTCGGAATGTTTTTTAAATATGAAGGGATGATGGAAAAAATATTTTGATACATGCTCATCTTCATAATTGAGAAATGATGATGTTATTATCCCTGAACCCTTCAAAGCCACTAACACCCCTGAAAATAGTTGAACTGCGATGAGTCATGAAAATGGTTCAACAAGGTATAGTCGATGTGCCACGAGTTGAAATTCCATGGAACGACACTCCGCTCGGTGGCCTTGTGGCCTTGAAGAATCAATGCCTTTGCGGGTCTCGGTCACGCTTTCCCATTTTATAATTTGCCGTTTTCAAATACGATTTCTTCAATTCTTTAGTTTTATGAACTTTTTGGCAGTGCAATGGATGAATAAAGTTTTTCGAAATGCCAATAATTCAACCAGGAGATAAATAAGCAGTGAAAAACGTTATATAGACTGAAACCGATCTCTCTATTTCATAGTGCGTACACGTCTTCATTTTATAAGCCACTCACCCTCTGAAAAAATCCATTAACCACTGCAACAAACAGAAAGAACAACGATGAAAACATTAAAAAATGGCTTTAACAAAAGCACACTTTTTTATCGCTTTCTTAGAGGAAGATCATGAAATTTACTGTTTTCTTTCGTTTACATTTGTACAACGCTATTCTTTTCAATGATAATAATGCATTTTAAAGAAATAAAACAATTAAAAAACGATCAAATCAAAATTAGAACCAAAAAAAATTAGCGTGGCCGAGGTTGGCAAATTCGCACGATGCGCGCTACCGCACAAGTCGAAACAGCGGAGTGTCGTTCCATGAAATTTCAACTTGTGGCGCATCGACTATAATAGCTCGAAATTATAAGCCGTTGGGCACCACAAACTCAGTGCAACTTCTGAGTATTGGTTGCAAATCTGAACTATACCTGAGACCGAGCTGCTAATGAGACGAGCCAGCCGCCAGGGACGAACCGACCCGCGAAGCGGTCATTTTGTCAAAAGTACCATTCTTTTGTAATGCTTCGCCCACTATTTTCTCCACTTTTTACACTTCTACTTATTTCCAACTGTGAGGGTCGTCTTCTCAAGTTTTCCATGGAGCAAATGTTCTTCATACTAGAGCGCCTACTGCGACTCTCTTTCTAAGGCTTTTTTGTCTAGGTGGTTTTCCAAAGTATTTTTGTCTTCGGCTTGTTTATGACCAGTCATCCGAGATTTTCGATCACATGCTCCAGAAAAAAAGGAATTCCGATTTGAATGATCGTGAAATTTATGACGCAATAAACAATTCTTGTCAAATCAACGAAAAAAAAAATTTAATGTCATGTGGGTTGCGATTTTTTTCCTCCGTAATTTTTCACGTATTCTTATGGAAATTTCATTTGTTTCAATGCTCGCGTTTTTATTGCTCTCAGACTTCAATTATGCATTCTTATGGGAATCTAATCCGTTTTAATGTTCCGATTGATGGGTTTTTTAACAGTTTTTGTGAAAATGTGGATTATGGAAATTTTCCAGGCTCCTATAAAACCGTTTCGGAGAGGCATTCTCAACATTCTTATCATCTCAATATGGTGAAACTTTTGACTGTCCTCTTCCTGGGACTTTCGCCTGCGGCCTATGGCTACGTGTGTAACACAGTGGTGAGTCCAAATGAAACACTTATGGGTGAGATTCGTTTTACTCATTATTCAATCGTATGAATCGGTTCTTGACATGTAGATGTAGACCCTCTAATGCTGATGAGGTTAGCCAGTCGTGCTGACACGGGCTCACAGTGGGTTTCCCCTTATTGAGTCCGTATAAGCATAGCTTGTGGAACTTCAGCTTTCAAGAACATGTATCTGGCCAGCAGTCTTACTCATCAAAACATCTAAAGGCAAACTCCTAGACTTTCTGCCTATTACTCAATTCCAGCCAGATCCAGTGGCCGGACCTCACAACGACATACCGACACGATTCGTCGTCCTGTCGCGGCCGCTTCGCGTCGGCGACACCGTCGTTATCAACGGCAAAGTCGTCCCCGACGTCCAGGCCAAAAAGTTGTTCTCACTTCAATTTTGAAATAATACAATCTTCCGATACAGACGGCTCTCTATAGACCTTCTTGTTGGAACAAAGCCGGTTTACTACAAAACGGTCAGCACGTTGCACTTCACTGCACAGTACGATTTAAATCAAACTTCCATTGGAGACTATCAGGTGGGTAGCTCAAAGAGATCGCTAGGGTTATTCAAACGACAAGAAAATTTCACAGCGAGAAAAGTTGTTTCACCGTGTGGTTTTAGTTTTCAAGGAATGTTTTCTTAAAATTGAAAAATGTGGGTTTTCGGCTTGATTCCACGTTAAAGGAGAACTTCAAAAAAAAACATAAGTATTTCAAAAAATTGAGGTTTGCACAGAGGGCGGCTAGTTAACCCAGACCTCTATGATTTATTTTGACGAACTTATAGAAACAATAAAATAAATTGAGAAACTTTTTATAAAGCGCATCTCGCTCTCAGAAAGATGTGAAATATCGCCATAATTCAGCCCAACAAAAACCAAGTCTTCCGCGAGGAAAAGGTTCTCCCTCTTGCGTTCACCTTCGATCCCTTCTCTCTCAGAGTCAAGTTAGTTTGATCATAACCCTACAACTAGCTCGGATCGTTCAGAGTCGAGGCGGACGGATATTCAATTTACGTCGATAAAAAGTTCCTCTACAAGTTGAAATACTTCAAGGAGAACTATAGCACTGTGCAGACTCTTTACTTCCAAAACGTCGACTTTCACACCGAATGGTGAATTTTGTTTTTTTTTATCCATACTCAACAAATTTTTAAAGCTTCATTGATTGTAAAGAGGAAAAAGTTTGCCCGAACACAGGAGGTGGAGAAAAGACGTTCATTGTTGGCCAGAGAGTGTTCCGAGAAGTCGGTAAGTCTTCACAGAACTATCCATATCTTCTTCTTGTAAAACAATCATTATAGATGGAACGTGTCCAGCATGAGATCATCAACGCAAAAAACGTCAATAATCGAGAAAATAGCATCCACTTGCTTTTAATAAAACTTACACGTTTGTAAATCGTACATGTTATATCGAAAGGAGATGATAAAATTCTGAAAAAGTACGACTAAATAGAAGGGATTTGTCTGAAAATGGTATAGTCCATACATGGGAGTCTCGGTAGGACCTGAAAAGGAGAGGGGGCTTGGCTGTCGCCCGTCATGCTCATCCCGTGTCAGGTATAGTCATATGTCGTGTTTGATTCCGGCGATTCCAAAATTGACGCTTTCTCCGTTTATAAGGATAACGCGAAATCAGCTTTCCGGAGCCCGTAAAAAAATTGGGTCTCACAGCGAGATAACGGAGTTTACGGTCGATTTTCAAATTTGGGGTGAAATGTGCTCAAATAAATCAGAAATTTGAAGAGCCTAACTTACTTTTAAAAAAATAAAAAAAATAAAAAAAAAACTGATGGGTTTGCGAATTTTCTACATTTATTCCAATTGTCGTGATCGCACTTGGAATGGTTCAACGCGTCGCGGTCGCATTGCGATTCAGACAGCTTCCATTACAGAATTGGCACTTTACAGCGTGTTTCAATACTATTTTTGCACTGTTTTTATGAAGCTCAATCTTCTCAAAACTTCACTTCAAGAAAACTCGAAAAGTAGTGACATAAATCCACAAAGAGAGACTTCAGAACGAGTCGGTGCAATTTTTGCGTTTCTTAAAGTGATTTACTTCGAAACAGAAAAAAATATGAAAAAAGGTTTGCAAACTTTGAAAAAAACCTTCCGTACTCATTAAAGCTGCATGTTTTTTTTTTCTAAAACTTAGTTACCTCATCAAATGAACTTTTTCGTCATTATCTACAAAATAGTCATTGTCTCACAGTTCTTCTATTCTTATTAAGAAAGCAAATTTATAGAGAAAGTTCCGAAAATTCAGAATAGCGAATTCGGACTCAGATTCTCACTATTACAAAAAAATTTCAGTTTCAAAAAAATTATTATGGAGCTAATAATGGAATGAAATTTTTTTATATTCAGAAAGACCAGGAAATTTTTTTGCTGAAAAATACGGTTTTCATTTTTCTCAAATCTACATTAGATGTCATGGGAAATTCGTTTTTGATTGATAAGGTTTTTCATCAATTTTTTTAAAGTAATCTGTCTTTTTGATGAGATTTTTATTCGTTTCTGTGAACATGTGTGCGTGTGGGAAGGTGTTGAGGAAATTATTATTTGACCATTTTTTTCAGCAGGTAGTTTTTACCAGGTGGGGTATGGTCCGCATAAGATTTGTTTTGATGAAATATTATTTCCTTTTGTGAATTCTATAGAAAAATATAAAAAAACGTTTTCAGGAGCGTGAATATTACAAAACTGAGATTGGTATTTTAAGAGCAACAAAATTTATGATGCAATAAACAATTAATCTTTTGAATCATAGAAAAGAACCCAATAAAAAATTTAGCCTTTTTTGTAGGAATTTTATTGCCAAATGAAAGAAATCGGGAAATGTCTTTAATGGATCATGAAAAATTTCAAAGGCCCGTATAACACCCTTTCGAGCATTCTTCTCATCGTGTGGGGATGAAGTTTCTTTCGATTCTACTTCTGGGGCTTCTACCGGTGGCTTACGGCTACAGGTGTGAGAACTTGGTTAGTCCGTTTAAAAATTTGAAAAGTTAGGATTATTTATAACTTATAGGCTTGTTGGATGAAATTTCAAAAATGAAAAAAAAATAATACAAGACTTTCAGGCGATTACCATAGTAGTTGTTCTCTCGAATAGGTGACTCTAGAAAAGTAAGCACACTTGAGAGACCACTCAGGTTTCTTCAGCGATCACTTAGAGCTCTCTTTAGGAGATTTATCTGACGTTTTTTTTAAACAAATAAACAAAAGTCTTTTTGTAATTCCAGCCAGGGCTAGTGGACGGTCCCCACAAAGGCCTGCCTACCCGATTCGTCGTCCTGTCGCGGGCGCTTCGCGTCGGCGACATCATCGTTATCAAAGGCAAAGTTGCGAACGGCACTGTACCATTCAAGTTTGGATTGATCATCTTCTCAACCCCATATACGAATACTTCATAACAGACGATCTACCGTAGATCTTTTGGTCGGAACAAAGCCAGTTTACTACAAAACGGTCAGCACGTTGCACCTGACGGCGCAGTTCGACTTGAATAAAACCTTCATCGGGGATTATCAAGTAGGGAGTCTTTGATACCTTTCCTGAAACTCGGGTTCAAGGCTTATCGAGAAGCATAACCCACGGAGAGAGATTTTACTGTTTCTATGTGGTTAAAAGCCTTTTGTGAAAAAGTTCGCACCGCAGGAAAAAACTTTTCACAAAAATCTATAATTTAATCACGGTAGTTGGAAACTTAACAAGGTAGATCTTGAAGATTGGCCTATAAACTTTTTTTTTGAAGCTTCAAATGAAATTTTTAGTCTTTTCTGGGCAAGGTTCTAGTTTGGAGAATTCAAAGTTCTCAAATATTTCGCCAGTACTGAGCCGAGAATTTATTTCTCTGTATTATCTCAACGCCAACCTTATTTTTAAATTCCAGCCTAACCCGAGACAAGAAAACCGCCAGGACGCGTTGATTCCTCTTGTGTTCAACGATGATATATTCACTCTCAGAATCGTGTAAGTTAAAATTTAATCTAAAACTTCAAACGACTTGATCGATTTTTCAGGGTGGAAGCTGACGGATATTCGATCAGCAAGGACAAAGTTTTCCTTCACAAGTTGAAATACTTCAAGGAGAACTACAGCACTGTGCAGACGATTTACTTGCAAAACTTCGACTTCTACACTGAATGGTACGTTTTTTGTACCCTATAAATACTAAAACTAATTTTTGTAGTGTTATTGACTGCAATGAAGAAAAGAAATGCCCAACGACAGGAGGTGGAGAACTGACGATTATTCTTGGCAACAGAGTGTACCGAGAAATCGGTAAGTCAAGAAAATCCTAGTAAAATTAGTATTAAAAAACCTTCTTTTCAGATGGAAAGTGCCCAGAATAATATCGTTATTCCGAAAAACGTCAATTATCAAGAAAACTGGCGTTTACTTGTTTTTAATAAATACTTCCCAAAGAACATGTTATTCGGGAAAGACGAAGATATCAACAAAAAAAATTGAAAGTCGTGACAAGTGCATCATGATTTTCACCCTTCAACTGAGCTCTAAACCATTATCAATTTTCCAGCTTTGTTCTAATTTAAAACTGTGTAAAGTCTTCACATGCTGCCCTAATTTCGTTGCGAAACAGTTACCCGGAATGACCCGACCCGCAAAGTTGAAAATAAGTCAAAAGTATTAAGTGAATGTCCACTTAGTGGGTCGGGTCCCCTCTCATCAGCAGATCCGATTACATCTACAAATGAAACAAAATAAATAATATTGATCAAAAATACTCTCAGCTTCCAAATTCACAAGGTCCAGCCACTTCGACGAAAGTCTCATTCTCATCAAAAAGGTTCGAATTTTTGTCCAAAGGACTTTCTCTGAATAATATTCACGACCGGATGTGGTGAACGATAAAAGCGGGCGACAGAACTTTTCAAAAAAAAAACCGTTAACAAATTACCAGGAAAATACGTTGATAGATTGAATTTTACTGCTCTTGTCATTACTTCATAAATTCGAAAAAATTTCAACTCTCAAGAAATTTTCATCCTAAAGATGGAGTTACAGAAAAAACTTTGCTCTATCTTTAAATTGATAATAACTTCCGCAACGGGATGCAAATATAGTTCATTTTTTTTAAATCTAAAACAAACCAAATTCAACTCACCAATTTAGGCTTACTACGCGCGCGCAATTGAATTAGCAAAAAAAAGCGACTTGGTGGGCGGACCTTGGTGGTCCCGAGTCTTGTGGGATTCTTCGTAATTCTTCATGTATGAATCGTATTTGGATGAATGCTCGTTTTCATGGGCCTCAGGGCTCATTTCTGTATTTTTATGAGAATCTGATCCGTTTTAATGTTCCGATTGATGGTTTTTTTCTTCAACAGTTTTGTCAAAATGTCTTTGATGGATTATAAAAGTTTTCAGGGCCCTCATAAATAGCGAAATCGGAGAGGAGTTCTGAACATTCTTCTCATCTCAACATGGTGAAGCTTTTGCTCGTCCTCCTTTTCGGGCTTTTGCCGGTAATCGATGGCCTCTACTATCGGTGTGGTTTAATGGTGAGTTCAAATGAAGTACTTATACTTACAGGGTAGGTCATTTTTTTTTTCGGTTGGATTTTCCTGAAACTTGGTTAGAACACTCCGTGATGTACCTGAGAATCTTAACCTACATAACTGTTCAGTTTACGAGAAAGGACAACTCAAAGTCAGTTAAAACTATTAAAATTCATCAAAATGAGCTACTTTGGAGAACTTTGAGCCTTTATTTCTCGAAAACTAAGAAGTTGTGCAGGTTGAGACTTTCAGATTTTTTATCGGATATATCAAGGAACATGCTTGCCAAATTTCAGGAAAGTCCTATCTGCAAACTCAATTGAACTTCCTTGTTAATGTCACTTCGAGATCAATCGCAAACCGCTACCCCCCGTGGGGGCCCCTAACTCAACCCCTCTCTGGGCCCCTAATTTTTTTTTGTCATTTACAAAAGTCAAAACGAAGGCATAGTTCAGGCTCCTTTCATTTTTCATTTTTTTTTACGTAAATAAAATAAATATATAACCACCGAGTTTGCTACCGAGTGCTTTAACACACGTTCTCTGAGAAAATCGATGACTTTTCAGTAATAAAAAGCAAAATAAAAAAAAAGTTTTTTTGATTTGCCTCAAAATGTGGTCACGGCTCACACACGTGCTTCTGATTATTTAGCACCAGGTTCCAGGTGGCTCCGCCCCTTTTAAAAGATACTGTAGACAGTAAGCTGAAAAAAATTAATTTTTTTCCTGTTGAGAATTTTCATTCAAAAATGTTTGGAAATGTAAGAAAACACTATTTTGAGTATTTTTTCAGTTGCAACTTTTTTTCTAACTCGACTTCTTCGGGGAGAAAAAAATCGAAATTTCCTCAAAAACAGCGATTTTTTCAGTTTTTGAGCCATAACTAGAGTAAGAACCCCCCTATGGTACGACTTTTATTTCTGATTATGAAACTAGGGGCCTTCTTCTTCAAGAAAAAGTAGTTCTACAACAAATCCCTGGGGTGGGATAGTTGAGCTCCATTCGACCGAAGGTGATCAACTCGAATCGGCTCAAAATTCAAAAAATCATTTTTCTCCTAATATGACGGCTTCTTTCTCTTTTTTGTTTTGAAACAAAAGACAACACTCACGTTCATGTTCTCCACCATTTTGGTGCTCAAAGAAAATTTGATTCCGAATTTCTCGAGACTTTTTCGAATTTTAGGACTTTCGTCGATTTTTCGGTTTTTCCGTTTTTCAGGTAGTTTTTTTCTGTAGGAACCCCCGAATGTGGTCATTATCTTTTGGTATATGTAAGAGTAGGTCTTTCTTGATAAGGAAAAAAATTAGTCCGGTAGAAATCTCTGGGGTGGCCCAGTTGACCTCCGACCGCCTGAAGGTGACGACCCCAAAAAAATGGAATTTTTCACAAAGGATCGGAAAAACAACTTTTTTTGTTTCCATTCTAACAAAAAAACTTTTTTTCAGTGAGACCTACATCACTTTTTCAACATGAATCGGAGTCTTTTCGGCAAGAAATATGTAGTTTTATTCAAATTTGAGTCTTGGCGCGCTTATCTTCGTTTTCACCGTTCTTACCTGCTCTAAGTTGCTGAAGTAACCTGGAAAACCGTTTATAATGATTTTTGGGAAACCCAGCAAATGTTTGAATTTTTTTGAACACCTAAGCAAGTGAGATCGGAGTGAAGAAATGGCGAAAAAAGCTTTTTTATCAACTTTTTCGAGAAATAAAAACACCTTATGACATTCAAAAATGTCAATTACTCTTTAAAAAACAACTATTGATGAAACTTAATAGAAAGAAAAAAGAGAGACTTAATAAACCTGACTATAATCTGGAGGACGCATTAAAACGCTTCTTAGGTCAAAAAAATGCATTTTTTTAAAAACCCTTTTCCATTTGAGTTGTTCTGTAAATGAATGAAAAACATGAAACAGTGTCTGAGCAAATGAAATCGGGGTTAAGAAATGGCGAAAAAAGCTGTTTAATCAACTTTTCGAAAAATAAAAACACCTTATGACATTCAATAATGTCGATGATTCTCAAAAATTATTTTTTCGCCAGAATACAATAACTGACAGTTTTTTAAACTTTCAATCGACTCTATCCATACCCTTTTTCCCTGAAATTGAGGTTTCTGAGGCTTTTAGAAGTACTTGTAATACAATTCTGCCTTTTTTTGTGTTGCAACGTTTATACAGACACTGTTTCATGTTTTTCATTCATTTACAGAACAACTCAAATGGAAAAGGGTTTTTAAAAAAATGCATTTTTTTGACCTAAGAAGCGTTTTAATGCGTCCTCCAGATTATAGTCAGGTTTATTAAGTCTCTCTTTTTTCTTTCTATTAAGTTTCATCAATAGTTGTTTTTTAAAGAGTAATTGACATTTTTGAATGTCATAAGGTGTTTTTATTTCTCGAAAAAGTTGATAAAAAAGCTTTTTTCGCCATTTCTTCACTCCGATCTCACTTGCTTAGGTGTTCAAAAAAATTCAAACATTTGCTGGGTTTCCCAAAAATCATTATAAACGGTTTTCCAGGTTACTTCAGCAACTTAGAGCAGGTAAGAACGGTGAAAACGAAGATAAGCGCGCCAAGACTCAAATTTGAATAAAACTACATATTTCTTGCCGAAAAGACTCCGATTCATGTTGAAAAGTGATGTAGGTCTCACTGAAAAAGTTTTTTGTTAGAATGGAAACAAAAAAAGTTGTTTTCCGATCCTTTGTGAAAATTCCATTTTTGGGGTCGTCACCTTCAGGCGGTCGGAGGTCAACTGGGCCACCCCAGAGATTTCTACCGGACTAATTTTTCCTTATCAAGAAAGACCTACTCTTACATATACCAAAAGATAATGACCACATTCGGGGGTTCCTACAGAAAAAACTACCTGAAAACGGAAAAAACCGAAAATCGACGAAAGTCCTAAAATTCGAAAAGTCTCGAGAAATTCGGAATCAAATTTTCTTTGAGCACCAAAATGGTGGAGAACATGAACGTGAGTGTTGTCTTTTGTTTCAAAACAAAAAAGAGAAAGAAGCCGTCATATTAGGAGAAAAATGATTTTTTGAATTTTGAGCCGATTCGAGTTGATCACCTTCGGTCGAATGGAGCTCAACTATCCCACCCCAGGGATTTGTTGTAGAACTACTTTTTCTTGAAGAAGAAGGCCCCTAGTTTCATAATCAGAAATAAAAGTCGTACCATAGGGGGGTTCTTACTCTAGTTATGGCTCAAAAACTGAAAAAATCGCTGTTTTTGAGGAAATTTCGATTTTTTTCTCCCCGAAGAAGTCGAGTTAGAAAAAAAGTTGCAACTGAAAAAAATACTCAAAAATAGTGTTTTCTTACATTTCAAACATTTTTTTGAATGAAAAATTCTCAACAGGAAAAAAATTAATTTTTTTCAGCTTACTGTCTACAGTATCTTTTAAAAGGGGCGGAGCCACCTGGAACCTGGTGCTAAATAATCAGAAGCACGTGTGTGAGCCGTGACCACATTTTGAGGCAAATCAAAAAAACTTTTTTTTTATTTTGCTTTAGATTCATCGACTTTCTCCGAGAACGCGTGTTAAATAGTAAAGTGGAGCAGTATCATGGTGTTTTCAAAGCTTCAATTTTTTTTTTTTTGAAAATATTGTTGGGTCTCTAGAATGTCGCTTTTTTCTAGGCGCGAGCTCGCATTCTTCTCGGCGCCGCCTCGCATTTATCTTGCATTTCGGAAATTTTCAAAATGCGAGAGAAATGCGAGCTCGCGTCTAGAAAAGTGCGAGCTCGCGCCCAGAAAAATGCGAAACCGGCGCGAGAAAAAATGCGAGATGTTTGTGAGCTCGTCAATGTACCGCCAGCGTCTCGCGTTTATCTCGGCAATTATTCTTAGTGTAAAGACAAACGCGTTTCTTCTTATTCATCAAACTCCAGAGAACAGTTCCCGGACCTCACCCAGACATACCAGCGATCAGTTTTTTAATGTCGCGGACGCTTGGCGTCGGCGACACCATCATTATCAAAGGAAAAGTTTTTCCCGACGTTCAGGCTAAGAAGTTGAATTTCAATTCAATTTTTTAATTTTTCAAAGAACTTTCCAACAGACGTCTCACCATTGACCTTCTCACTGAACTTTCGGAAGAGTACTACAAATCGGTCAGTACGTTGCACTTCTCGGCACAGTTTGATTTGAATCGAACCTCCATCGGAGATTATAAGGTTGGTATCTCAGAAAGATCTCTAGGGTTCAGTTGGAAAACAAGAAATTTTTCCAAAAAAGTAGGGACCGCAAGGCCACGCCCCCTCGCTGACCAAAAAACGTCGTATATTTTGTTGCATTTTGACGTTCCCTTGTTGTTTATGCAGTTTCCCTGAACCGTTTTGGGGAAGAATTGAGGGAAACATACAATTGGCTATCCTCTACAATCTAATGACGTTTAAAATGACGTTTTTTTTTCGCGACGGCTCTGTGCGAAAAAGTGGAAAAACGTTGAATATTAAATACCGCTTGTGGGCAAGTTATTATTTTTTTTTAACATCGCGTGCACGGCTACTGTAAACAGTTTTCTGTATAACGCTGCCAAGCAATTTTCAAAATTAGAAGACGGGAAAATCAATTTTAACTGCTCCTATGCCTTTAAAAAGTTCTGATATTTCGCCATTTTTGATTCAGCCCAACGCAAACCAAGTCTTCCGCGAGGAGAAGATACTTCCTCTTGCGCTCACCCTCGAACCATTCTCCATCAGAATCAAGTTAGTTTGTTCATAGCCCTACAACTAGCTCGGATCGTTCAGAGTCGAGGCGGACGGATATTCAATTTACGTCGATAAAAAGTTCCTTTACAAGTTGAAATACTCAACGGATTTAAAAGAATCCTACAAAACTGTGTGGAGAATATTTTTACAAAACGTCGACATTCACACCGAATGGTGAATTTTTGTTTTCTATCACTGCTCACTCGATTTTTGTAGCATCATTGATTGCAAAGAGGATAAGGATTGCCCAGCTGGAGGAATGACGTACATTATCAGCAACAGATCATACCGAGAAGCCGGTTAGTTTTCAAAGAACCTTGTTCTACACTGCGTTCAATAAGGATAGGACCCCCCTCGATTTTGGACTTTCTGGCAAAATACGGAAAGATATCAAAAATCTGTAGGTGCCATTCGATTCAGAGTACAAAATAACCCCCAGAGCCAAACTTTCATTATCCTAGCACTTTTCCTACGAAAATGCCATCGAAAAAACGGTTTTTTGACCGTTCAATAAGGATAGGACCACCTGGAAATTTTGACTTTCATTGGTGGTTTTTGGTCAATTTCTTTTTTGGATGAGTGGTTTTTTTGTTTTTATATTATTTGTTTCCAAGTTTTCTACGGTTTTCTTTTCGAATCTTCCAGGTTTAAAAAATATTTTATATCGAAAATAGGGAAAAATGACGTTTTTTGAGTTTGCATCAAAATATTTGAGCGAGTGATTTTTTCCAGTACTTTGAATGAACTTATCTTATTAATAGAGACATTTTAACATTCAAAAAAACAAAAAGAAGTTTGAAAAACATTAGTTTAAAAGTTAGAAAACCAGTTAGAAGATGGTGTATCATGACCGAATTTCCGACTGTCGTCGTTTTCGACCGTTTTTTTTTCTGTATGTAGTCGGAATGGCGGTGTATTTTTTTTAAAGGATTTGTGAAGGTGCTCCCATCACAAAAAGACATTTAGTTGGATTGGATAAAAAATATCGATCTTCGGAAATCGAGGGGTTAAACACCCTTCCGACTGCTACTCGAACTTTTTGCGGTACATGTAAATAAATCATATGAAAAGTTTTAATTCTAATGAAAATTGTTTTATTGCACGTTTTTTTATTTTTTTGTTTTATTTAGTTGACAAACTTAAAACCCGCCAAACGCTCTCTTTGAAACAATACCTTCGATGAGCGCGGGTAACAATTTCTCCGCACATTTTTCTCGGCATTGTACGTAGTAAATGAAATTTTTTTAGATTATCTTGTTGATGAATTATGTTCATAGCACCTTCGCGAGTTCTCAAAAAAAAAGTACACCGCCATTCCGACTACGTACAGAAAGAAAAACGGTCGAAAACGACGACAGTCTGAAATTCGGTCATGATACACCATCTTGTAACTGGTTTTCTAACTTTTTAAACTAATGTTTCTCAAACTTCTTTTTGTTTTTTTGAATGTTAAAATGTCTCTATTAATAAGATAAGTTCATTCAAAGTACTGGAAAAAATCACTCGCTCGAATATTATGATGCAAACTCAAAAAACGTCATTTTTCCCTATTTTCGATATAAAATATTTTTTAAACCTGGAAGATTCGAAAAGAAAACCGTAGAAAACTTGGAAACAAATAATATAAAAACAAAAAAACCACTCATCCAAAAAAGAAATTGACCAAAAACCACCAATGAAAGTCAAAATTTCCAGGTGGTCCTATCCTTATTGAACGGTCAAAAAACCGTTTTTTCGATGGCATTTTCGTAGGAAAAGTGCTAGGATAATGAAAGTTTGGCTCTGGGGGTTATTTTGTACTCTGAATCGAATGGCACCTACAGATTTTTGATATCTTTCCGTATTTTGCCAGAAAGTCCAAAATCGAGGGGGGTCCTATCCTTATTGAACGCAGTGTATTTGCATAATCATTTTTAGTTGGAACGTGTCCAGAATAAGTGGTCAAGCAGAAGGACGTCAAACGTCAAGAAAATTGGTACACACTTGTTTTTGATAAAAATTACCCGTTTTTAAAGCGTACAAGTTATTCGGAAAAGACGATGATGAAAGTTTGGAATTTGTGACCCTATCGTAGCAGTTTAGTCTATTAAAAAAAAAGAAAAAGAAAATTTCCTTTTTCTTTCTTGGTGATCGATTTTTTTTTTCTTTTTCTTGAAAATAGTCTTCTTCTTCTTCTTTCTACGCTTTTGTACTGTTTGAGCGGCGTCGCTCCTATTCTGATCCCAGTGGTAATCAGTGAGCTGGCTCCAGTGACATATCCGTCCTTGTGTGTGACGGCTGGGGATTGCCGTGGTTTTCCCACTACCAAAATTTCTTAAACCCCTTGTTTGGGTCGAGGCGGGGATCGAACTTGTGACCCTGTTGACTGTAGACAGGCACACAACCTGTTGCGCTACGGCGCGCCCTTTTTCTTGAAAATAGTATGGCTAGAAATTTCTGGAAAAAAAAATCGATGGGTCTGCAGATTATCCTACCGAGTCTCAATTCTCAACTCGATGTTCAGGGGAGACCATATCCAAGTAAGAACGATATTTTGAAGGAGAGAAATTAATATATAAATAATGATTTGATGGTTCTGCAAGTTTCCTACACCACATTTCATCTAACTTGGGTTGTCGTGGTCGCACTTGGAATGGTTCAACGCGTCGCGATGTGATTCAGAAAGGTGCCACTGCATACTTGGCGCTTGACAGCATGTTTCAATATTTGCGATGTTTTTTATGGAACTCAATCCTCTCGAAACTTCAAGAAACTACGGAAAGAGGTGACATAAATTCACAGAAAAGTCTTTAGAACAAGTCGGCGCACTTTTGTGTTTTTTTAAGTGATAACTTCGGACACAAAAAAAAACAAAAAAGGTCTGCAAACTTTTAAAAATCGTTCTTGACCATCAATGCTGCATTTATATTTTTTTTCTGTAATATGGTAACCTAATCAAACGTACTTTTTCGTTTTCAACTTTAAAATAGTCATATTTTCCCATTTTTACTACTTTTGGAACAAAATCTCACTTTCCGCATTCTTGAAAAACTATTCCGCCCATCACTGATTATCAAGCCAAATGACCTTCACGGGACAGTTGGTCTAAAAAGGGTATAAAGATGGGGAGAACACGCCCAAACGATCATTTTTTTCATCGACTTCTGATCTTTTACTCTTTTGTCGATAAAAAAAATCAAACAAAATCAACAGGGAGGTTATTTTTAGTTTGATATTTCGAACTTTTAAACCAATAAACCAGCCGAAATTATTTTTGAAAGTTAAAGTAGCAATTCTTTCTAACCGTCCCTTTTGCAAACTTTTAAATATAGAGGTAAAATTTTTCTAAGTTTGAGTTTGACAAAAATGTGTCTCTCATTCAGAAAAGTTCAGGAAATGTTTGATAAAGAGTTCCATTTAATTTCTCTCAAAACTCTATTAAGTATCGTGGAAATTCTTTTGAACTTTTTCATCATTTTTTGTAAAAAAATAATATTTGTTTTGATGAAGTTTATATTCGTTTTTGTGAACGTGTGGGCGTGTGGAAAGGTGCTGAAAAACTTATTATTTGATTTTTTTCCAACAAATACCTTTCAGAATTTAGGGTATGAACTTATTCTTCTTCAGAGGCTGCTAGTGATCAGTTTCAATAAAATGATCGCGTCAAGAACTTCCTTGCGTGCAATGTATTGCTTAGGACTTTAAATAAATTTGAGACAATAGTTGGGTAACAAAATTTATAATGAAGTGAACGAATTATCTTTCCAATGATCGGAAAAAAAAAACTTTGGTATTTTTTGTAGTAATTTTCCGAGAGAATGGAAATGAAGCTTCTCTCGATTCTACTTCTGGGGCTTCTACCGGTGGCTTACGGCTACAGGTGTGAGAACTTGGTCAGTTCAAATAAAATCATTCATATTATTATTTTAGTAATAGATGTAATCGACTAGGCGGTGACCAAGAACTTTAAAAGCTCAAACGAACAACCGCCTTTGGCAAAAAAGTCCAAACGTGTAGTTGATCAAGTTGGAAGCATGATCTTGCGGTCCTTCGCCTATTTTTCTGCGCCTAGTCCGTCTATTCGCGCCTTGACAAGCTCAGAATGTAGCGGATGTTGTAGCTAGAGCAGGGTGAAACCCTCGAAATGAGCACTTGAAAGAGCAACTAGTCTATGAATGACGTCCGTAGAGAGAAGATTGATGTGTGTTTTATTATTGAAACCGGAAGTTCCAGCCAGAACCAGTGGACGGTCCTCACAAAGGCCTGCCGACGCGATTTGTCGTCCTGTCGCGGCCACTTCTCGTCGGTGACATCTTCATTCTTAGTGGCAAAGTCGACAACGGCACTGTACCATTCAAGTTTAGATTGATTCTCAACCGCATATACGAATACTTCATAACAGACGATCCACTGTAGACCTTTTGGTCGGAACAAAGCCAGTTTACTACGAAACGGTCAGCACGTTGCATCTGACGGCGCAGTTCGACTTGAATCAAACCTTCATCGGGGATTATCAAGTAGGGAGTCTTTGATACATTCCCTAAAATGCGGTGAAAGAACAGACAGTCAAAACTTCGCCCGTATAGCCTTGAACTATGTCTTCATGAAGCGACCAAGACACGCTTGTAAATATTCCGGCCGTTCCGAAAAAATGTGCGTGGGCCGAGGGTTATAGCGAAACCGGCTAACAATCAGTCACAACCGCAACTTTTTTTGATCTCATCACAAAATTTAGAAAACATATTGTTGGTAAACAACACATTTTCGATCACTAACTTGACAAACTCTGTTAAAATTTCGAAACAACAAGGTAGAAAAATTCCTTGTTCCTATGCGATTCGAGAAAGCTTTATGAGTAATCCCAAACCACAAAAAATACCTCGCGTCAAAGAATATTATTTTTATTACAGTAGTCACGACTTTACAAGGCAGTTGCAAAAACCATAAACTTTCCCAAATTTTTTAAAAATCCCGATGAGGTTCTTAATATCTTCTGTGCGAGATTATCATTCCAAAAATATGAACTATAGAGGCTTCGTTCAGGAATCCAAGAAATCCAGTCTTTTCATTTAACACTAAGCTTTTTCCTTTATTTTCAGCCTAACCCTAGACATGAAAACCGCGAGGACAAGTTGCTTCCTCTTGACTTCACCGATGATCCATTCACCCTTAGAATCTTGTTAGTTTCTTTTTCAACCTAAGACTTCATTCGATTCAATCCATGTTTCAGAGTGGAAGCTGACGGATACTCAATTTACAAGGACAAAGTTTTTCTCCACAAGTTGATTTACTTCAAAGAAGACTACAGCACCGTGCAGACGATTTACTTGCAGAATATCGACTTCTACACTGAATGGTACGTTTTTCTGTTATTGTAACCATTAAACTAATTTTTGTAGTGTTATTGACTGTAAGGAGGAAAAGCAATGCCCAAAGACAGGAGCTGGGGAAATGACGATCATCCTTGGCAACAGAGCGTACCGAGAAGTCGGTAAGTCTGACAAGGATATCTCAATTCGAAACAAATTCCTATTGAAGAAAAAAGTATTTTTCAGATGGACAGTGCCCACAATAAGGTCGTCAGGCCGAAAAACGTCAATTTTCAAGAAAATAGAGTTTCGCTTGTTATTAATAAAGTTTTCCGCGTTTTTGAAGAGAGTATACTATCTGGGATACAATATGATGATAAAAAAAAAGAAAAACTCAACGAGAGATCACCTCGGTGGGAGGGAAGTTCCAGGCACGTATAGGACTTCTTTTAATTTTCTTCGAAGAATTTTTTTCTCAAAAGCCGAAAAGGTTTTAGCAAACAGACTTGTTTTTTTATTGTGTGCGGCCTACCCAACTCAAACTGCGGCCTACTGTCCAAAAAACGCGGCCTACCCCCCGAAAATTGAGGTCTACATCAGTAAATTTTCAAAATTTTTCGCGCGCCAAACGCTGGGTGGGATCCAGCCGATTTATGTTTTGAAAAAAATTAGTTGACCGACTGAAATAATAAAAAAATGAAATCTTTTTTTTCTACAGTTTTTCCATTCTCTCGAGTTTTTCGCCAAAAGCCGCGTCGCATACGCAACGCTTCCCCCTTGCCAATCCTCTCCTCTCGCCTTTCAAGTCGGAAAAAATTGACTATAAGGAAGGAAAAGTTGGCAAAAGTTCTCAACAAAAGGATTCGAACCTTTTTCATGGATTTCATAGACAGTACAACTACCACTGAACCATGCTGTGAGCTGAATCGGCGGCCTCCTTGGTTTTAAACTTTAGAAGACTATAAGTTGTCTAAAAACGTCCTGAAGGTTTTATCCGAAAAAGACAACGAAACGACTAGTTTTAAAAGTTTTGAATGTTTCAAAATTTGAAATATTTAGTGTATTTATTCAGCTAATTAGTTTTGGCCACGATTCCAAGACTCCCAAGTTCCCAATAAAATCACCTCTCTTGTGAATCAAAAAAAATTTTCCCCTCGTCCAGTTCCCGCCCTCTTGAAGAATCATAAGAAAATGTTTTGTCCTAAAAAGTTTTACCGGAGGAATCTTCTTTGAATAAGATTTATTACAGGTGATGAATGAAAGAAGTTGATGCAAAAAACTGAAAAACAACTGTGAAAAGTTACCGGGAAAATGGATTACTGTTCTACAGCCTTATCCATTAGCACATCTTCATGAATCCAAACAATTTTCAGCTCTTGAGAAATTTCCCTCCTAAAGATGGGGCTACAGAAGAAGCCTTTGCAAGATCATTAAACTTTAAATGGAAATCGCAATCGGATGGATATGAAATTTATGATGTAATAAAATTTTTTCTTTCAGGAAATCGAAAGGCTTTCAACGATTTTTGTAGGATTTTTATTGCTGAAGGTGAAAGGAAGCGAAAAATTTCTTTTTATGGATCATGAACATCTTTAAAACCCTTATAAAACTGTATCCGAGAGGCATTCTGGACGTTCTTCTCATCTCAAAAAGATGAATTTTCTGGCGGTCCTACTTCTGGGACTTTTGCCTGCGGTCTATGGCTACCAGTGTGAACCAGTGGTGAGTTCGAAACTAAGAATCAACTACAGATCCCTTTGTTGATTTAACTAGTCAGTTTATGTACCCCTGAACACATCAAAAAACTGAGCTCCAAGGAAAGAACTCAAGATAAAATAGGAAAAAGAAACGCCTAGAATCAATTCATTTTTTCGAATCTTCAACTTCAGCCACCGGGAAAGCCCGGGGTCTATCCGGCCCTGCTAGAGCGGTACATCGTCATGCCTCAGACGCTTCGTGTCGGCGACACTGTCATTATCAACGGCAAAGTCGGCAACGGCAGTGTTCCATTCAAGTTTCTTTTTATCAACTTTTTGAAGAAAAGCAAAAAAGTGCTCCGAAGTTTCATAGTGTTTTACTTCTCGAAAAGTTACATGTACTGTGCCTTTTAACAGCTTATGCCGGCGCCTCCTGCTTTTATACTTGTGACCAAAATGAAAAAGGTCGGCATTTCGGCGCCCTTCTTAGATTATTTTCTAGCCCTTTAAAAAATGTCTGAGTTGCTCCAATTCTTCAATACAGGCGGTTCACCATCGACTTCTTCGTCGGAAAAAATGTATCTTACTACAACACTGTCAGCACCATGCACCTGACTGGACAGTACGACTTGAATCAAACCTTCATCGGGGATTATCAGGTGAGGTTCAGTCAACAGAGAGAAGAACTCATCCTGTCTCGCTTAAAACCATTCTACTGTGCAATTGATGCCAAGTTTTTTTCAAGCAACAGAAAAGTCGTATGTATAGAAAAAGCCTGACTAAATTACTCTAAAGGGAGTCAAGGAGTTGTAGAAAAACAGTTTGGAACTTCCATACTTATCAGCGTGCGTCTAAACTCTCCTTTTGTTCACGACCAACTCTCCCAAGGATTTTTTTTTATTGAACTCAATAACAATTATTTCAATTCGCAATAAACTGAATCAGTCTGACACTTCGGTGGTATGAAAAAAACACCAGCGAAAAATCAAACGGCGACTTTTCCGATTTTTTCATATCGCTAGGGAACTTTCCGACGGCCACCTTTTCGCCGAATCCCTTTCCGACTTTTTTTTCTCGATAAATTCTTCGTTTTAAATCTTCCTATATAAAGTAGGTAGTTGGTTAATGATTAAAACACAAAGACATAGGAAAAAAAAAGTAAATAGATGTCTTATAAACCAAAAAATATAAAGGAAAAAAGTCGGAAAAAATTTCGTCGGAAAGGTGGCCGTCGGAAAGTTCCCTAGCGATATGAAAAAATCGGAAAAGTCGCCGTTTGAATTTTCGCTGGTGTTCTTTTCATACCACCGACACTTCTGGGCCCTCTCGCTCTATTCATAAGCCAAAACGTTTCAAGAGAAAGCGAACAGAGTCCTTATGATGTCATAGTAAACGGAGTTTGTCACCGTGAAATCTGTTATTATTCCAGCCCAATCCCCAACACGCATTCCGCAGAGACAAGAACTTTACTCTTCTGTTCACCGACGAGCCAACGAGTATCAAATTCAAGTTAGTTCGATTATAACTCCAAGGGTGAATTCGATACTTAAGGGTTGAAGCTGACGGATACTCAATTTACAAGGACAACGTTTTCATCCACAAGTTAAAGTACTTCAAGGAGAACTACAGCACCGTGCAGACGATTTACATTCAGAACCTCGACTTCCAAACTGAATGGTGAATTTTTTGTTTTCCACCGCTTTTCAAACAATTTTTGAAGTTACATCGATTGCAAAGAAGAAAAATTCTGCCCATGCAAGGGACTTGGAGAGCGGACAATCTATATTGGCTATAGAGTGGTTCGATACATTGGTAAGTTCCAATATTATTTCAATTTTTAAAGGGACTTGCTTTTTTGAAAAATCATCATTTCCAGATGGAGAATGCCCCTGATGAGATCGGCAAGTCGAAAAATGTCAAGCAACAAGGAAATCGTCATCAGCTCGTTTCAAATAAAACTTTTAAGCGAAATTTTCAATATTCGTGGTAAAAGATGTTTGCGGTCGAAGGATTACAGAAAAGCTGGAGACTGTTTAAAAGTAGTCAAGCAAGAAGGACTGCTCAGGACAAGCCTTTTTCCGTGCGTAGAAAAAAAAACCACCGAGAAACTCATCACCACCCAAAGAGCCAAAGAGCGCTCAAGAAAATCCTACTTACAATCAGTCGAGAACAAGTAAAAATAAGTCCTGTAGGACACGTTATGAGAAGACGCGACGATCGATGGACAATAAGAACTACAGTATGGTGGCCGAGGGACGTGAAAAAAATACTTGGTCGTCCCGCAACAAGTTGGAGTGACTCATTTAAAAATTAAAATTCAACCCTCCTGGGGGGGAATCGGTAACAGTCCGGGCGGGACCGAAGCCTTGCACGGTACTGAGTAGGCGACAACCGGTGTAAGTGAGTGATTGCGGTAGTGTGATCAAAAATTCCGTCGATTTTATTCAATAATAATAATTTAATCGGTACGTATAAAACGGCAAAACGCGGCTTTTACAATGATAAGCGGACGCGTTTTGTCGCCGATACAAAAATTATCGAATAGGTCGCGAGGATTCTCGTCAATTGTATGAAGAGATCTCATTTGTGTGAATTTTTTGATTTTCTTAACAGGAAACACGAACAAACCAAAGCGAAGAATTCAGAGATTATGAATACGCCCAAAAAACCGAAAGCATGTGCTCCATATGGTTATGAACCGTGAAAACCTTATTTGTTTCTGTTGTTGAACTGGTTTTACAGGTTCCCTGACTCTTTCGAAAAAAAAAGCATGTTTTCTCAACCGTCTTTGGTACCTTTTTCAAGGCGCTCAATTTTCGTGAACGATGAAAATTGTGATAGAACGCTACTGAATAGTGATTCCGATTTTGACTCAGATTGGAAAAAGGAAAAAAATTGGACATTCTAAAATCGGTCGGTTTTTATAATGACTAGTTTTTAAATTTTGAAAAGGTTTTCCAACATTTTCAAGGTTTTAATGGTTTTTGAGTACATATTTCTTCATAGCATTACGGAAATGAAGTTTGAGTTTAAAAAAATCTGATCACAAAATTTCCGAAAATTGACTTTATCTGAACTTTTCTATTTTCACCAGCCCTCACCAAATAAAGATGTTTCATTCGCACACCATATTACGATACCAGCTCAAATAAAAGAAACCTTGACCTCCAATTTACTAAAACATCTTCTTTTTGCTGAAAATATTTTGAAACTTTCAGATTACCCACATTCGAGAACCCTACGCATTTTGGAAACTTTCAAATTGAAAAGCTTTGAAAAATTTGAGAAATGGACACTATAATACCCCCATGCGATAAAAACAATGAAACTGACCTCCAACTCGGACGAAGCCTTCTTGAAACGGCAGAATCGAAAACCGGGCGATCATGCACTCGATCCATTTCGCCGAGAAGACCATGATGATGATTGTCATGTTAATGTGAAAAATGCGGCTTTTCGAGGCGAGCCGAATCACGAAAAGAGTCAGGATAAAGGTTGGAACGTGCAAAAGCAATTCAAACGATCTGAAGTGATCGATTTGAAGGGCAAGCTAGGTAGAATGAACCTAAATAACCAATAGACCCAGTTGGAATCGGGTGCTTGGTTCAACGAGTAGATTGGAAGGAAAACGACTGGGCCTTCCGAGATCTTGACATTCATTTCCTGGAATTGATCCATTCATCGGCTGAGTCCCACCTCGATTTGTGCGCGAAAAAAAGTTTGAAAATGTACTGAAGTAGGCCACACTTTTTAGGGGAATAGGCTGCAGTTTGAGGGGGGTGGGCCGCACCCCGGGGTGAGATCCAGCCGACGTTGAACTGATCGAACTTTGAGCAACTTCTTCATAGACTTTAGAACTTCAAGTCTTCGGATATAGTCAATCCTTTCCGACTTGAGAAGCGAGAGGGGAAAATTGACGAGGGTGAGGCGTTGCGTACGCGACGCGGCTTTATTGCGGGGTACTCGAGATCAAACGGGATCATGGAAAAATGTAGGGAAAATAATTTTTTTATATTTTGTACTTTTATTCGTTCAACTGTCTTTTTCAAAACCATGAAGGTTGTTGAAAATCTGTCAAAAAAAAGACATAAAATATAGGATAAAGTAGCTTGCGTTTGTCAAGTTTCCCGCCAAAAAAAGCTACATACGTAACGCTTCCCACCTCCTTACACATTTTTTTATCAAAAAAAGAATCAAATAAATGATTTGAATTTGAATTCTGCTTTTCGATAACGTGAACATGACAAGTGTAGAGGAAAAAAATTGTATGACGCATTTTTGAAATTCAGATTTGAAAAATTAAAACGAAATTTTTTTAAATATTCATGGAGTACACTGTTACCAGTGAGATAGGAGACAGGTTCAAGTTCCCAATACTTTTGAAAAGTATTTTTTTTCTGATGGCTAATCTTCGAAAATAACCCAATTTTTCACTATATCAGGTGTACCGTTTGACGCGCGATAAAAAACTCTACAAGATAAAAATTGTCGCATCAAACTGAATTTTTGCAAAGAGAAATAATTCTGAAAGACGATGGGAAGGCTTGTTTGGAGCGGAATGTTGATTAAAACCCAATATTTTTCTAATTTCGCGACCGGATGAGCAGGATTTCAAGAAACATGAGCAAGAGGCGAATCAATTTTCTTGTGCAAACAACATATTTTCGAAACAAGACGGAATTCAATTCACCTGGACGTCTGTAATAACAAACTCCGAGTCTACAATTTGCTCTCTTTCATCTCGGGAGTTTGAAAAGAGGACGAGTCTTTCAGCTTTGAACTCTGTTTTGAACACTTGGGTTCAAAAATTACTTTTGTTCATGAAAAAAGTCAAGAAAATGGGTAAACCTGACAGGAAATGTCATTTTACTTTGCGATCGGGAACTTCTTCAAAATCGGCCAGGACACTTCTTGATGTATCACATTAACATCGTGAAAGTCTCAAGCTGCACAACTTCCTATTTTTGGAGAAAGGACACCTCACCAGGGAACTACGAGAATCCGTATTCACGGAACATTGATGGTTTACAAAGTAAGCTCGTTTAAAGTCGAAGAAAAACCTCAAAATCCGTTAAAATGGGTTATTTTTGGGCCTTTATTTCTCGAAAACTGAGAAAACGTACAGGTTGAGACTTTCAGTATCATTTTCTCGTACATTAAGAAAAGTTCTGACCGAATTTCAGGAAATTCTCAACCGCAAAATGAATTGACCACCCTTGGGGAAGGAATGTGGGAAAAACTAAAAATTTATCCCCTGAACGTTTACATCAAAAATATATATAAGCGTGCTTGAAAACTTTATGCAAAAGTGTCAAAGGAGCAAAAAAAAGTTGATAAAGATCTCGAGGCGAAGAGTTACTTCTGCGCCTTTAAAAACTCTAGTAAGGCCAAGGTAGAGAACGGACTTCACCTGGACGTCTACATCAACTCACAACCTTAACCTATAATTTCATTTCTCGGTCCAAAAAATGCAAAGCGAAAGTGGAAAAAAAAAGATGTTCGCTTGAAATTTGTGAACTTTTACGCTGAGTGAAGAAATTTTTGGAACGAGAAGTAACTTTTTTATGGTAATGCAAAGATTGTGTGTGGGTGTTGATGAGAAAAAAAAGTGGGAAATAATTATTTGTTTGAACATTTTTTACGGTTGTTTGGACGATTCGAATGAGTTTCAAAATGAAAATTTTAAGAAGAGTTTTATTTTTTTCAATCCAAATTTTTTTAGCTTCAACTTTATTTTTTTCGAATAGTGATTTTGAACGGCAAATAAGGTTGGAAGCGCGAAATTCGTATTTAAAAAAATTGTAGAGCTTCCAAAAAAACTTGGTTTTTTTGAAACTGTTTTTAAGACAGGAAAAGGAGAAAAAAAGAACAAAAAAAGTTTTTTTCTTTTTCTACTAAATAGAATTTGAAAAAAATTATTATCTTCTAGAAACCTTTTTCTTTGTTTTTTTAAGAACAGAAAAATCAAAAAAATCCAAGAAATGGTTAATTTCCTACTTCTTTTTCGAAACAAAAATTTTGCGAATGTCGGAAACTCGATATATTACTAATCAGTTTTTCCGGGCAGGTGTTTTTTTCTCCAAAAATCTCTGTACTTTCAACGTAAGCTGCTTTTCTTATTCTCGTAACTTAGACTTTCAATCTTAAAGAGCAAAATTTCAATCAATTCAATTTTGGAAATATACAGTCTCCCAGTTTTTTTTTTCTGTAATGACCTTGAAATAATTATTTTTTTCCAATTGATCTTTTATTGCTGCAATCAAAGTTATTTCCGCGTCATGTTTATTCCGCGAAACACACAAATTTGGAATTTCTAAAGTCTTTTAAAAAAAATGGAGAATAATGCGATATGGTGACTTTTTCCGTCGGAAGCTATTAACGTTCAAAATTTGAACCTTTGCGCGTGAAATTCGTTGTCGGACTCATTTTTTCTGACGATTCCACAAATTCAAATTCAGCAAAATAATTTTAAACAAATAACGAGTCAAATTTGGAATCATAGAAATTACTTCAAACACAGCATTAGTCAAAAAATTATAATTTGAGATACATTTTCAGTTACGAACCTTTTTTATAGTTTTGTAGAGCTTAAAGAAAGAATCGAATAGTTGTAATCTTCAAAATCTCTATTTTTTCTTGAGTTGTTTCCATCTCACAGTATGATTGTATCATGTGAAATGTTCTTTTCTCTTTTTCTAAATTCCCATCCAAAAAACAGTGTGTCCTTTGATCCTCCTCCTAGACAGTAGTTTGTAGGGCGTCCAAACAACTTGGCCAAACAAATAATGCGATAAGAAACCAACAAAACCGAGTCGATAGCGATTTTTTTCGAGCGCTCCGAACAGCCTTTCCGTGTTTCAACTTGGTTCAATTTCAATATTTTCCAGAGAAAATGATATTTTTCGTTTTGATTTTCGGTATTTTGTCATATTTATTCCTACGGCAATCTCAAATGCGAAAGAAGCTTCCGAAAGGTACCGCTGAACTTGTCTTTCTTACTATTTTAAGTGATATTTTCAGGACCTTTTCCTTTGCCCATAATTGGTAATTATCACCAGTTCATCTGGGCGATTTACAGAGAGAAAAGCATGGTGAAAGTGTTGCAAAAGTTCCAGAGAGTGGGTTTTGTGTTTTAGTTACTTTGCAAGTTTTTCTTGAAGGAATATGGAAATTTGTTCACGATTTGGCTTGGACCGACGCCGTCGGTCAGTATCGCCGATTTCGAAACTGCTCAAGAGGCGATGGTCAAAAACGGCGACAAATTTCCTCACAGGGACAGCAGTGGAATTTTCGAGGACAATAGGGGTTCGTTTTTTGAAATTTGGAGAGAGGGAATTTGGAAAAAGCTGAGAAACGGAGTCAATTCGGACCCTTCCTATTTCAAAAAAGGGGGTTTCGGAGTTTTTTCTTTTCGCTGAACTCTGACTTTTTCACAGAACCACAAAATTCCATTTAAGTTGAAAATAGAAAATTTGAAGTACCAAATGGTTACTAATAAGATTTGAAGGCTTCTCGGCGTAAAATGGCAACATTGAGAATGAATTTTTCAAAAAAAAAAGTTCAAGCATTTCTTAAGCGCTTTAAGATCCTGTGGAGCAAAGACGTTCAATTTTCAACTTTTAAACTAGATATTAGCCTGCTATTAAAACATTTTAAGTGGATAAGACTTCATCAATCATTTTTTATTTTTTTTTAATGTTTTTTAGTTGGGTAGTAAAGAAGAAATAGTAACAAAAGCCCTTTTGAGGAAAAACACTAATTTTCGAATTGAAACAGCAAAAATAGTACCAGACGATTTTCCATTAGAATAAGTAGGAATAGATAAAATAAGAGCAAAAATTATTTCAATATTGTAAATTCCCATCTTCTAAATTGATGATTCTCTAATAAAGGCTTTTTCAGAAATGAGTTAAAAATTTCCTCATTAATGACGTCATAGTATAGAAAAACCTTTTCGAGAAAAAAAAACATTTTCTAACAGAAAAAAACAAAAAAACGAGCCAAGAAGTTAATATGAAATTTTTCAAAAATGCGGATTTTTTTATCTACTCAATTAATAATTTTTCAAAACTGAGACTTTTTAGAGATAATTTATAATTTTTGAAATGACGTCATAATAAAGAAGACTTATTTTTCGAACTGAAACAGCAAAAAAAAGAGCCCGAGACTTGATGTGAAAGTTTGAAAAGAATTACAGGAGATAAGAGAAAAAGATAATCAAAGAAAAAAAAATTGCAAATTTCCGATTTTCTGAAAACAAAAATCTTAAAACCGAAGCTCTTAGAGATCATTTAAAATTTTTCAATGACGTCATGATAAAAAGAGTTTTCTAACGTTTTTCTTTCAATTTTCAGCGGGTTTGGGTGTTTTTGCGGCAAACGGCCATGAGTGGCAAGTGCGCCGCCGGTTCACCCTTCAGACTTTGAGGAATTTCGGCCTCGGCAAAAATATGATGGAAGCCCGGATTATGGAAGAAGTCAACTCTAGGTTCTATTAATCCTCAAGTTTCGTTTCAAAATATTAAAACCCAGGTTTCAATCGATCGAAAGAGACGCCGTGAATGGGGAAACTGTGAGGAATATTCATAATTTCCTGGATATCACTATTGGAAGTCTAATCAACAGTATTCTGTTCTCGAAACGATTCAAGGAGGTTTCTTTCTACCTCAATGTTCTGAAAATTCTCTTCAACTTTTTAGGACGACGAAGAATTCAAGAAATTAAAGCGGAACCTAGACGCGTCTACGGAAAACTTCTCCTGGTTCGAAGTTCTCATGCCCCTTTGGATTCAAAAGTTGAAAATATTCGAGAAAAGGTTTCATTTTTTAATTCCTTCTGTTTGAAAATGATATTCATCAGACAAGAAAAAATCTTCACTCCCCAGAAAGAAGCACTCAAGTACCTCAACAGCTACATTGTCAAGAGGTATAGCCTGTGTACCACGACTTGGAATTTCACCGAACGACATTCCGCTGTTCCGCTGCGCGCCTTTGCGAACCTTGGTCGCGCTTTTAATTTTTTTTTTCTTTTTCAAAGGTACTTTACTTCCATGTGTTCCCACAGCAATAAAAATCAATTGAAAGCGTGACCTAGATTCGAAAGACGCTTCGCGAACGCACGCAGCGGAACAGCGGAATGTCGCTCCGTGAAATTTCAAGTCGTGAAGATATTTTTAGAACTTGAACTGAAAAATTGGATATTTTTCAGACAGGAAGAAATCGAAAATGGACAACGACAGGTTTCAGATGAGCCTCAGGACTTCCTAGACGCTTATTTGCAAAAAATACGACAAGAAAAGGAAGATGGAGTGAAGGATAGCCCTTTCCAGTGAGTTCAGAGATGAAAACTCCTCAAAAAAAAGTGATATTTTGGCGTTTTTTTAAAGAAAGGGTGGAATGGAAGGGCAGAATAATCTTCATTTGTCAAAAAATAACATTTTCGGCCTACTTTCAAAGGGGAAGTCCAAATTATGTTTAATAAAAGTCTTCGAAAAAGTTTTCTAACCATTTATTTTCGCTAAAACGGTTTTTTTTTTCACTTTTTGAAAGTCAATCGACGACAAAAGGTTTGAAAAATAGTGAATTTTTCCCAAAACTTTAAGAAACTTTTTTGAAGCTGTTTTATAAGGGAAGGACAAAAAGATGCAGAATAATGTAGTGAAACGCAAAAAAATAAAAGAAAATATCACTGGAATCAGCTTTTCTACGTAAATTAGAGCCAAATTCAAATTCCGCGCCAAACGAAATGAAAAAATTGCCTTGTTTTGAACTCCTTTTTCAGTTTGGAAGACCTCCGACTCACCTTGTTGGATCTTTGGATAACCGCCCAAGAAACGACGGCGGCCACGTTGAACGTCGCCATTATGAAGATGATCTTCCATCCTGAAGTTGGCTTGAAATTATGCTTCTTCTATAGCCTGTGTACCACGACTTGGAATTTCACCGAACGACATTCCGCTGTGCCGCTGCGCGCCTTTGCGAAGCTTTTGATTTTATTTTCATTTTTTAATAAGGTACTCTACTTTCATGTGCTTCAACAGCAATAACAATCAATTGAAAGCGTGACCCAGATTCGAAAAACGCTTCGAACGCACGCAGCGGAACAGCGGAATGTCGTTCGGTGAAATTTCAAGTCGTGGCACAGACAAGGAAGGTCATTTCACTTTTTTTGGGGGTTCCCTAAAAATAGGCCAGAACACTTCTAGATGGTCCAAATGAAAATCCTAGAAGTCTCAACCTGCAAAACTTCCTAGTTTCCGAGAAAGGAAACTTAAAACATTTAAAACCAGGGAAAATATTAAAAATCAGGAAAAATTTCTGGACTTTGAGCCCTTATTTCTCAAAAACTAGGGAGTTTTAAAGGTTGAGAGCTTCAGAATATTTTTCTGATACATCAAGAAGTATGCTGGCCAATTTTCAAGAAATTCCCGACAAAAATGGGAAATGACCTCCTTAGCTTTAATGAAACATCGCAAAAAAGGCCAATATCTTGATTTCTGGAAGAAAAGGCTATAAAAAAGGTCGAAATTCAGGAGAAAAAACAATTTTTGACGCCTTTCCAGTCCCGTTCTTATTCTGTAGCTTCTTTTGATATCCACAAAAAATTACTCTACCAGGATTTTTTATAGATATTTTTAAAAACTCCTTTTAAGCAGCTTTGAAATTAAGTTTCAATTCAAAATGTCGCTTTTAAGGTGCAAAAAAAGGTCCGAGATGAATTATTGAAAGTGACAAACGGCGGAAATCGTCCCCTGTCCCAAACTGACAGGACCAGTACCCCTATTTCAATGCCACCATTCAGGTTTTCTAAAAAAAAAAGAAAACATGTAATTTTTGGTTTTTTCCAGGAAATTCACCGACACGCTTCGATTCTCAACTTGAGCTTTTGGCGGCGGAACGCGGAGGTACCTATTTTTCGAAATATATGAAAAAAGCTTGGCAGATGCTTTTTTATTTTTTATATTGGTCTTTAGAGACAGTGAGACTTCTGAATGAGACCTCGATGAAGTTTTTCACGCTGATTTCAAATCTGGTCTCAAAAGTTGTCCAATACGTCTGTGAGAAAAAGTTATGGACCCTCAAAAGTCGAAAAATTCCAGTGTCTCCGTTTTAGCTTCTTCCTGGGGGTATATATATCTTGTTTTTCCGCTTAACATAAAACGAATTATTTTTTTCTTCAAAAGAATTTTTCAAGCCCAGATATGATTTTTCAAAGCTCCGCCAGAGTTCATAACTTTTTTCACAAGCGTATTGGGCAAAGTTTGAGACTAGATTTGAAATCAGCGTTAAAAACTACATCTAAAAGCTGGTCTCATTCAGAAGTCACACTGCGTCCAAATAACATTCCCGGATAAGGATATTTTTCTGTTCTTTGTGACATAAAATGACGCAAAATTGCCTGGTTATCTTATCTTATGAGACGGTTGTTGATAAACCCAATGAAACACTTAGTCTATCAGAAAAAAACTGTTGTCAGTTCTTGTTGAAGATTTTGGAAAAGTATAACTGGAAAACTACCAAAAAACCTTTTTTTTTCGTCTTTTAAGGTCTTTTTGAAGATTTTAGTAGTTTTAAAGACATATGATATAGTCAAAAAAGTTTAATTTCGGACAAAAAATTTTCCCTAGAATAGTTCCCATAAGGGAACGCAAGTGGCCCCCTAGAGAAGTTAACCCCCCTTATGTTGTCCTTATTTAGGTTTAGGATTTGATGTCTAAATCCCTTAATAAAGCTCGAGAGGTCCCTATAGGGTTTTTAAATTTTTTTTTTCAAATTTCTAACTATACAAAAACCTTTGTATTTATTGAAATAACGCTAATTTACCGATTTTTTCGCTTTGGAATGCTGTTCCTTTAACAAAAATCGACTAGCATGTTCCCTAAAGTGGCTACTAACTGAAACCCCTCAAGTAGCTTTTGCAAGCTTTAGTTGATCCTAGAGGAAGAAGAAAGACGGTCTCTAGAGAGAAGCTTTTGAAGAGCCCTACAGGATCCGCTCTGGTGTTCCTAGCTGCGTAAAGCTTTAAAATTTTATTTTGACATTTATATTTTTCTTGGAGCTGAATGACAAAGAATTCACAAAAAGGAAAAGTCCAGAAACCTACAGTAGTCTGAAAAATCAAAAAAAAATATTCTGCGAAAGCCAGCGCTCCAATGAATCATGCTTTTAATTGGCTGACCACGCCCACTTTTTTTGAATACGGAAGGCGTGGAAAAGAGAGGAAAGTGGTCCCTAATTGTAAACCTTCAAAAGCCTTTAAAGTTGTCTCTATAGAGAACACTCTGAAGTTCCTGAGTGAGTATGAATCTAAAAATTCTAGGACACGGTAGTGGCTGGCCAGCCTGTGGCGGAAGGAGCCCTGGTTGGAGTTCAATTGAGTCTTCTCCACAGGGATGAAAGTGTCTACAAAAACTGGCAGGAGGTTTCAAAATCTCAATTTTTCTTTAATAAACGAGATAATTTTAGTTCAACCCATCGAGATTTTTGGAAAACGAAAAGCTGAATCGAATGGTGATCCCATTTGGAGTCGGCAAAAGGGCCTGCCTGGGAGAATCCATGGCCCAAGCTGAGATCTACCTGGTTCTTTTTACTTTTTTAGTTAATTAACTCCATCACTAATTAAGATATTCGGAAATCTACTGCTCAACTACGAGATCCAAGCTCACGGGGCAGACCCGGACCCGGAAGAATTGGCTCCGACTTGTCCGTTCCGAGTTCCGAAGGACTACGACTTCAAACTAATTAAAGTTACTTAAAATCGGGATATTTTTGAGGCCACTCGGGACTTCTAAAATCTCAAAATAGCGGGAATGTGTAGGAAAAGCTTTTATTGTGAGAAACGTGTTTGATGGTTTATGTGAAATAAAATGTTCATTTCTTATGATAAATATAAAGAATCTATTAATAAAAACAAGAATTTTTCTTTCAGAATCTACTTTTTTGAAGCCAACTCAGTTTTTTTTCCTATCGAATTTCGTCCATTCTTGTTTCTTTTTTTTTCTATTCTCGGGCAAAGTCGGAATGGTGGATAATGGCCGCTAAAAGGAAAGAGGCTCAAGAAAGGCCACAAAAAGACAGCAAAAAGGGTCCCTTAACAAGCCTTCTATTTTTCTGGGATCATAAAAAAGGCTGAAGAAATGGTGAAAAAAGAGAGGCAGCAAAAATGATGTATAGTCTCTAACAAAAGTTGCGGTGCACCCCGCGTCCAACTCTCGTTTCACCCCGCAGTGTAACCAGGGGTGCACCCCGTTTTGCTTTAAATGCCTATTAATGTACTTATTCCGTACAGAATTTCGAAGTGGTTGTTTCCCAATATCACCATTTTCTACCGTTTCATCCTAGGTCGTTTCGGTAGCTCAAAAAGAACTTTTCATTTCTGACCGGTTGCCCCAGGGGTTCACCCCATTCAGGTCCAACGCGGGGTTCAGCGCAAAAATTAACGAAAAGCTCACTTTTTTCGGGGTTCACTGCGGGGTACACCCCCATTTTTGTTAGAGGTCTGTTCAGATTTTGAATGTCAAGCAGCTAACTACACCCCCAAGGCTACAATATCTTTCGCGTCAATATTTTATCCACAGATGACGATGGCCCTTTAATAACGCTGCATTTTTTTGACTTCTTTTTTTCTATCTTTTTAAATCAAAAAAAGATCAAAATTAGTCCCGCGCGATAAAACATCGACGCGAAAAGATACCTTCTCAGCAGGGGCGGAGTTAGCTGGTTGACATTCAAAATCTGAACAGACTATATCTCCAGCATCTTCTCAGAAAGGTCTAAAAAATTGTTTGTGATCGAACAAAAAATTTAATGAAACGTTCAAAGTATTTTTTTATTACATAAAAAACATTTTTCTGGGCCTAAATGAATTAAATAAATAAAAAACGCTCTTTTCGAATGGCAGACTTCAATAAAGAGAAATAATAGTTATTTTAAATTTTTCAGTCTAAAAGAGGGTATCATATTTTTGGCTTATTCAAAAAAATCTATAACATTTTTTTAGACAAATAATAGACTTGTTTTGAAACAACACAATAAAAAAAGTACCACGAGCCTGAACGCGTATGAAAAATTTAACAAAATTGATTTGAAATAAATGAACTAAAATTTTTAAAAAAAATTTTTATTGACTATGCACATAACAACGATAAAAAAAAAACAACAAGAATAAAATTTTGAAATGAAAAATTGGAAAATTGAGGGAAAAAAAAATTGAAAATTCGAAAGGATATATCAATAAAATCAAAGATGATAGAGACTTGGATTTCCAGGATGAAATTGAACTACATTATAAAAAAATTGAAAAAAATTTTTCTAAATCAAAATATATAAATTTTGATCTTTGATGAAGAAATCAACAGTTAGTAAGGATGTAACAAATAATGAGGCTGGATTCAGAGAAATGAAATATAATTTGTTAGTTAGAACATAGAAAAACGGCAAAGATCAAAAGGCCCAAAGATTAGGGTTACAAAGAAAAAAAAACGTTGTAAAGCTTTCCTGACGCCTTTTCATGGCAAAATTGTTCGAGAAAGCTTTTTTTTTTAGGTTCGCAAAAAAAATAAATTTTGATGAGCAGAAGACCGAGAAGAATTTTTGAAAAACATGAATAAAAGTTGATAAACAGTTGAAATGCTTTAGGATACTAAAAGAACATTTTTCTGTCTTTTAAAAGTTTTCCCAATGCGTTTCGAACTTTGCCTACAATATGAACAGGTAATTAACAAATGTCGTCCATCACAGAACGTCTCCGATCCTCGGGACTTCCGACTTCGGATTCTTCTCCGCCACAATATCCACAGGAGTCGTCGTTGCAGAACTCGCGGTGAGAGAACTCAAGGAAAAGCGAAAATCGGTTGACGGAGACGACGAGAAGAGTCGAATAGAACAACAGAACGATCAAAAAGTCGTACAGCTCGTCTCTAAGGTTGATTTTGATTTGAACAAAAAGCAATTTTTTTCAGACATTGAGTTGATTGTCTGTTATTCAATGGTTTTACTCGGTTTGAAAATTTTCCTATAGCTGGTCTTGATTTTCCCTTTTCTCCAAGCTACAGAACCCTTCCCTTCCATGCTCTCTGTCTGTCTCTATGCATGCTCCTTTAATATAAGACCAAACTTTGGCTAAATGAAAGGCGCATGCCTAGAGACAGGCCACGTGCATTGAAGAGAAGGGTTCTGTAGCTCGGAGAGAAAAAATCGTGAAAAGCTGGAGAAAAGAATGACTCACCGCTTGTCAGTAAATAAGAGAATTATAATCATTGGGACGAGCACTTTGAATAAAATATGCACGAAAAAGTACATGACGAGGAAGATATCGAAGAGAAGACAGAAGAAAATCATGAGAAAGTTCTTGCTCAACACGGTCAGGGCCTCGAAACAGGAGAAAAAGGCCAGGATAAATGCGTCGGTTTCCAAGAAGCAGAAGAAACCGTAAGCCAAAATTAAGCTCAGTAAATCGTGGGCGTAGATCATAAATTCAAAGAATGGGAAGCCGAAAAGCTTCACGCGTGGAGTCATTTTGAGAGCGATCTGTAATAAAATACAGCTAGATTATTATAACTTTATAATTAAAAAGAATTACAAGGTCTTTTTTTCAGTGACTTTGGTATGAAGAAAGACAAGTAGGAAACTTTTTTTTCAATAATGAATCATATGAAGTTCGATATCATTGAAAGATATGATAACGGCTTCAAAGAGAGGAATTTTTTTCGATTAAGACTTGGACCACGCCTAATTGAAACGCCATGAACTTTGTTCATACAAACTTATTTGATAAGATCTTAAATGAAATATGAATTTCACAAACAAAATGAAAAAAAAACCCTTAACGATTGAAAATAATCAAACTAGCGACGCTAACTTTTTTTTAAAAAAGCGCTCAAAAATTTTATTTTTTTTTTTCAGTGAGATCGCGAAATATATTTTTCGAAAAATTATAACAAAAATGGAATTCAATTTGAGGAAAGTAAGTTATTTTATCATTTGATTTCGAAAATGATATGAAAAATATTATGAGTTCGAACTCGCAAATGTTCTCAAACAATTTGGATTCTTAAAAAAATAATAAGCAGATCTGAACAACTTTTATTGAGTATGTACAGAAAACAACAACGAAATAACAAATAACAAAGCACAAAAAAATAAGTGAGATTTATCCGAAAAAAAATTTGAGTAAAAAAATTAGTTTTTAGCTGTAAAAATTCTGTAAGAAAATTTAAAAAAATTGAAAAACTTTGAAAAATTATTAAATTGGTTCAGTGATAACAACAACAGAAAAAAAGAATTTAAAGTGCCAAACAACACATTTCGACACTCGATTGGCGCCTCGGAGTTTCACTGCTGTGCATATAAGCGACGTGAGGCTGGTTGTCACAAAAGTCGCCATCTTTCCGTTCGAAAAGCTCAAGAAGAGTGAAGAAACGATGAATCGAGGCGGAGATGAGCAGAATGTAGAAACAGGCCGCCATTGTGAGATACTCCTTCTCCATGGTTTCTTCTGAGCGAGCTCTGAAAACGAAAATTTTCCGTATCAAGCAATTTAGGGTGTTCCGCGCAAGACCGTTTTTAAAGAAAAAATCGGAGCAGCCTTTCTGGAGATTTTTCTCTAAAGAAATGCAAAGAAGACAGCAAAAACAAAGGTCTTGAAGCGAAGCTAGTCCAATTAGGTATATATACGGTCATTTTGCAGAGAAAAAAAAACGTGAAAAGCTGTCGCGGAATGGGCTATAACAAAAAAAAGAGACAAAAAAAACCGACGTCTCCAAGTATTTTCTTCTTCATCTAACTTTTAAAAAATTTCTTCAAAAGATCGAAAACTAACGTTTTGAAAACCAAAGGCTTCAGCACTTCGAAAAGTGCGTGGTGGATGAGAAAAAGAACTCCGATCATCTCGCAGATGATATAGGAGAAGATCATGAATCCCCAGTTGGCGTAGACAACGAGACTTTCGAAAAAGAAGACGAAGAAAAGCAGACAGAAGACCACCGACTGAAAACCGAAGAAGAATCCGGCCAGAATCGAGTTCACCACAAAGTGGTTGTAGACCATTGCCTCGGGGCCAGTCAGGCCAAAAAACTTTGTGCTACCCAGCATTTTTCGAGTTAACCTGAAAAATCATAACTTGGCGAGTAAGATTTTTTTAAAACGAAAGTCAATCGAGGTATTAACATAGTCAGTCAATAAATAGGATGCGCGACAGATTTGAAAGCAAGTGAATTTGGAAGCGCAAACCGTTAGACGATTTTGTGAATACACCAATTGACCAGGGGAAATGAAAAAAAAAAAACGATGCTTTCAGAAAAAAAAAAATCAATATAGGAATGAATAACGAAGACATTTTAAAATTTTTAAAACATCATTTACTGGAAAAATTCACAAAATTATATTTTATTATGCTATAAATCTCTTGCACTCCAAAACCGAATAGGAAAAAATGAGGCAGAAAATCTGGGAACTTGGAAAATTAAGTCTTGAAACAACACAAATTTTTTTTTGTCAGAAGTGCTTATTAAAGGCGCATGGGATAAAATCATTATTGAAAAAGCATAATGCAAGTTTTGAGATTTGTTTCGTTTTTTTAAAACAGTGTTAACGTTATACATTCAAAAAAATTTGAGGATGAAATAAATTTTTTTATTTTTTTATTTAAAAAAACCCTAGCAAGAATTTTTCAAAAAATTTTTTTGAATTTGAAGTTTATGATCCAGTGTAATTGATTTTGAAATTGAATTTAATGCGATACATATATGATTCTTTTTTTTCATAGTGACTTTTTCTATTACAAAAAAAAAATAGCAAAAATAACGAAGTAAGGCTCACTTTTATAATTTTTTTTCATTTATAATTAAAATTTTTTGTTCTACCATAAGCCAGTCATATATGGATCATTGTTTTATATTTCAAATACTGAAAAAAACACAAATATTCAGGTCTTGGACCGATTATTTTACTACGCACGGAAACCTCATTTAATCAAATTTTATTCAAAAAAAGTGTAAAAAAATGATATAACCATAACAGTATTGGGAATGTGCATAACGTAGGAAGACAACAACAACAGAACGAAGAAAATTTCGTTCGAATGCTCAATTTTTTCAAGATACGTGGAGAGGTGCAAATAAATTTCATAAAATTCTAGAAAAGGGAATCCGTTTTCCGTTTAATTCAAAGTCATGCAAGGTTTATATGCTTAAAATATCCAAGAATGGACTTCCAGAGAACGAGAAGTGAAATAATTATAGTAAGGGTGTTGAGATCAAACTTAAAAACAATGAAAAGTTTTTTTAGACTTCAAAAATAAATTGACAACGATCGTTGGAGAAAATCTCAATATTTTCGTGATTCTTCTTGGTGTAGCGGTAAATGCGGTAGACCATAAAGCAGTGAAAGGTAGAAAAAGTAAGGATAGAAATAAAGGTTGTTGCAGCGTCAATGGTGACACTGAAGCTGAAAGACAATTTAAATGAAACGAAGTACAAGGTGAAATACGTTTTATTTAGTTCCGTTTTTTTTCATTAAATCTACAGATTTCAAAAATAACGAATCAGGTTTTTTTTTTCAGAAGAGAACCTTGAAAGAAAAATTTAAAATGCATACGGATGCTTCTTCATAGAATGAAATAATAATTTACGCAGCATTTCGCTTTACACTTTTGAATGTTGAAAAACCAGAGAAAAGTTTATCATTGAAGAAATTATATCAACTTTTATATTAAGATTTTTTTTTATTGAGCGAGAAAAATTTTTTTTAACAGACCTTACGGGAATAGTTACATTCGAAAAAATAACGAACCTTATATCCCTGTATATCATCATGATAACAGTAAACATCGCATTGCTGAAGAAAAAGGTGATGCTGAACACCTCCATGACGAGAAAGAAGAGAATCGAGAATGGATCGTTGTTCCACATTGAAACGGCCTCACACAGCAAAAGAACACCAACGCCAATAAATACCTTGTCGAATCCGCAAAAAGTCAGGTATATCAAGAGCCCGAGAATGCCGTAACCGTAGAACAGAAATTTGGGAAAGAAGAAACGAATAGTTTTCTCGTCTGTCAGAATCTCTTGAGATTCTTGCTTTTCCATTTTCTCCATGATTTCCTAAAAAGAAAAAATTGATTAGAAAAAGAATAAGCAAAAAAGGCGACAAGTTAGAGAAAAGGTGATTTAGAAAACTTTTTCTGGCGTTCCGCCCTCAAAAAATGACAGAAAACGAATGCGGTGTTCAAAATAACTTCGGCGATTTCAAAATAGACGTGTTATTCGTTTAAACTGACTTCAGGAAATAGGCAGAATAGGTATTCCGAGGAGGCGCAGAAAAAATGAATCCCACAACGACATATCGCTATAGCGCTAGATATGCCGAATTCGAAATCTACGTAAAAAAAAAATGCCCTAATCATTTCAATAATTTTGAGTTTGCGCGTAGAACTGTTAAAATGCATATCAAGCGAAATATCGTTGTAGGACTAATTTTTCTGGGCTTTCCAGGAATCGTTTTAAACGAATAACGCGTCAGTTTTGAAATGGCAGAAATTATTTTGAACACGGCAAAAGCAAGTCAAAAAAAAAAAATTAATGGCGTGTTCATCGGAGAAACGGAACATGCTTCGAAACGAAAAATCGTGTTCATCGGCGCGCCAAAGTTGCTCCAAAACAGTACTAACTTTTGTTTTGGAACAATTTTTTGCGTTTCGAAGCAATTTTCGTTTTGTCCGATGCATCGATGAACACGCGCCATAAAATCGGATGAGCGTCAGAAATTAAAGGAGCATCTCGGTCGGAGCGACGAAAATCGTTGTAGGAGTTTTTCTTGACTACTGTGCTGTTCAACTGTGCAAACACGTCGACGCATATCCTTCTTTTCTTGTTTTCTACGCAACGCTCATTCGAATTTTTTTTTCTCCCGAAGCTTCAAATAAAGTACACGTTTTCTGACTTTTTTTTTTCATAACGTAACGACTTTTTAAATGTAATTCATCGAAAAAAAAATCCGAGACAAAAATTTAAAAAAAAGCGCAACAAAAATGAAAAAAACAGTATACAAGAATAGTGAAAAAGAAAACATCGATATGACTGGTTAATATAAGTAACAAGAAAAATAGGCCTCATGATTGATTGAAGAGGTTTAGTTAGAGCTCTTTAAGCTTAATAAAACGGGAAAAAAAGCTTCAGTCTTCCATAATGAAACCATAGCGGTCGTTGGTTTTCTTGGTGTGACGGTATATACGGCGGAGCATAATCGAATGCCAGGTAACGCAAGTGAGAAGGAGCATGAAGCTGAGGACAACAGATAGCGTAAGCGTATTGGCCCTTTCGAAACTCATTTTTCTGAAAAGTTATTTTTTCATTTTTTTTTTTTAAGCTGAGTGCTTTTTGAAGATTGTTGAGCTTTTGAAAAGGCTTCATCTATATTTTTAATACAAAAGGCTGGACGAGCTTGCTTTGAACAGGTTTGAAAAAAAAAACGAACTTCTCGAAAGAACTGTAGCCGATGTAGGCGAGGAACATGACCAACGCGATAAGTAGAACGAAGAATAAGAATAGAAGACCGATCAGCTCCCAAATAAGGAAGAATAGAATCGCATAAATATTGTTGGAATATACAGCAAGAGCTTCCAAAGCGAAAATGACGACGGGAAACGGCGTAAATCCGCCAAAGTAATGGAAATTGAGGACGATATAGGACGCGGCTAAACAATCAAAGTAGAACCACATCTTGGGGACGAATATAAAGTAGACTTTGTTGTCTCTGAGTTCTTCCATCGATCCCTGTCGCCTCATTTTCTGAAAATTCAAAAGCATTGGAACGCGGGAGAAAAGACGAACCGTAAGAATTTACGAGTAAATTTTTAAAAAATCTTGCTGGAAAGGGGCAGAAGTCTTGCAAGACCTAGAAAAAACAGAAAAACTGCTTATATAGTTGATTTCAAACAAATTTAAAGAAAAAATAATAGGTTTATCGGCAAGAGTGACCTCTTGCTTCTGGCGGGGAACTCGAGGTCAAAGGCGAGTCTCTTTTTTGATAATTTATATGATCTTTCGACTTTTTTAAATTATTTCAAAGAACTTAGTTGAGCGAATAGAAGTATCAGGATATCGAAAAAGTACCTACTGCTTATATATTTTTCCATGATTGCGTTTGAACTTTAGTTTCTCGCTTGAGCAAAATCATAGGTGAATAGAAAAAGGGTATCGCGAGACCCTTTTTCTATTCTCGCAGGGTCTGAAGTCTCAGGATGGTACCAAGAAGATACCTCTGATGACTTTGAGCAAAATGAGACAGACTTGGGGAGACTCTCAAGTACTTCCGAGATGGCTCAGATATAACTAAAAGGTATGCTAAAGGTCTCACAATGGACATACGTTGTATTATGGGGCCTTCACGATCCATCTTGAAAGATATCTTTGTGGACACATTATGGTACCTTCTCGATTTGCATGTGGCAGAATATAGCCATTATTTTTCTGCGAAAAAGACCGTATTTGACCGAATTCGCTTCGAAACCTTCGTTTTAATCAATTTCTTTTTGCAGTTTTGTAGAGCAAATAACCGTCATGCGCAGTATATAACTATACTATATAGTCGATGTGCCACAAGTTGAAATTTCATGGAACGACACTCCGCTGTTTCGATTTGTGCGGTAGCGCGCATCGTGCGAATTTGCCAACCTCGGCCACGCTAATTTTTTTTGGTTTCAATCTTCATTTTATAAGCCACTCACTCTCTGAAAAAGTCCGTTAACCACTGCAACAAACAGAAAAAAAAGATGAAAACATTAAAAAATGTCTTTAACAAAAACACACTTTTTATCGCTCTTTTCGAAGAAGATCATGAAATTTACTGTGTTCTTTCATTTACATTTGTACAACGCAATCCTTTTCAACGATAATAATACATTTTAAAGAAATAAAAAAATTAAAAACGATCGAAATTAGAATGAAAACCAAAAAAAAAATTAGCGTGGCCGAGGTTGGCAAATTCGCACGATGCGCGCTACCGCACAAATCGAAACAGCGGAGTCTCGTTCCATGAAATTTCAACTTGTAGCACATCGACTATATAACCAATTTCGGTTTTTAAATTCATATTAAAAGGCATAGGGGCAGTAAAAAACGGTGTTTCAGTTCAAAGCTTTTTGTAGAGTTTTTCATTGCGAATCGAACGGTGAACTTGGAAATGTACCGAACTTCCTAGTTTTGAAGAAAAAATAATTCAAAGTCGGAGAAAGAAGAGCTTGAAATCCCGCCAAAAGGGCGCTTTGCAGTAAAGTTGCTTTATGGACAACACGCTTCGCCATTTTTTTCGCATTTTCGTTTTTCTCTGTTTTTTTAATTTCAATTTTTTTCTGTTGTCACCAAAGTTCTTCTCGTCACAAAAAGCGTCTTTTTCAAAATTCAAAATTCAAAAAAACATATTCACAGAAGCAAAAAAATGGATCACAGTTGCGTTTCAGACAGTTTCAACGGCGACTTGTTCGACGGCGTGGGCGGCGATCTTCTTGTTGCTGGCGTGGCGGTAGACCCAGAGAGTGAGCAGCAATTGGTGGATCATCATTGCCAGGAGAACGAGCTCGAAGACCAACTCGAGAACTGTCGCTGCGAAGGGCGAGAGGTCGCCTTTTTGGTGTGCTCTGCAATATATTAATAAAACGAATGAATTCAGGAAGCCGTTAGAAAATTTGGGTAATAATATGCCGGGACTTTTACGCGCTCATTCAAAACTTTTGTTATGAATGCCCAGGTTATTCAAGTTCTTGGATTTCGCGCGTAAAGTCGTTATCTCGTTGTAGAACCCAATGTTTATTACGGCTCCCGAAATTTTTTTCACATTTGCACGGCGTTTTTGTGTGACGCCATGGAAACGGCAGAGATTCCGGCTCTAAGAACTTAAATAACAGGGCATATTAAAAGCAGAAGTCTTCAAGACGAATCGAAATTTCTCTGCGTTAACGCAACTTTCTGCGCGAAAGCGGCGCAAAGCATGCACATGACACACGACACTTTACGGAGAACAAGTGGGCCTCGCGTCGTCGAAAAAACGCGGTGATTCGCCAATTTATTTCAAACGATAGTGACATCAATTTTGAAATCGCTTTGAACACGGTATTAAGGATAACTTTAAGGTTTTTGAATGTTTTTTCAGAAAAAAAATCTTTGATTTTGAGCAGATTTTTCTCACAAAATGCGAGTCTAATGACACTTCCGCAACTTCTCGTGCACGGCTACTGTAATCAGTTTTGTGTACACCGATCCAAAGCAGATTTCAAAAAACCAAATGACAAAAAAAGAAATGCGAGTTTTTCTTCGAAAGTAATCCCTGCTGTGACTTTTTGAGTACACCGTTCGATTGACAATGAGAAGGTCTATAGTCAATGTTTCCCGACTTGAAAGGCGAGGGAGGCGGGGCAAGGGGCGGGGCGCGTACGCGGTTCTTGGCGCCAGTTCAATTCAATCGCCGCCGACTATTTAAAAAGCTCGGCCACCGCTCTTTTTCTGTATTTTTCTTCTATTTTTTTGATGCACACATGAACATAATCAATAAATAATTAAAAAACAAGTGAAAAGAGCAATAAATAAGCTCTCTGAATGCTCGCTAGCGGTTGAATTGAACACGTGCCAAGAACCGCGTACGCACACGCTACGCGTCCCGCCCCTTGCCACGCCTTTCAAGTCGGGAAACATTGACTATACAAGACAAGTATTTTTCACCAATAACCCCGTTTTTTACTGCCCCTCTGCCTTTGAACTAGAGAAGTTACGTAACTAGAGATTGAAAAGTTCTGTTGGAGATAAGAGAACAAACCTTGTGACGCCGCCTGGAACGGAGAGGAGCTGGAAGAGGGTGACGCAGTACACGCTTTGGGCGACGGCGCAGATGGTGTTCAAGAAGAGCAAGATGAGCAGGAAACAGGCGTTGTCGCGGTAGATGGCAGTGGCCTCGATGAGGGCTATCAGCATAGTCAGAGAAGCCATGATGGAGCAACTTTGCGTGAACATTGCCGTCGTCACGAACATGGTGACCAACATGTAGACGTAGTGGTCTCTCCTCGGCGAATAGACTTCGCTCCATTTCGAGTCCGCCGGCTTTTGTACTACCATCCCTATTTTGGCCATTTGGGTGTTCAATCAACCTGAAATCCTCAAAGTTTTGGTCCAGAGAGAGAATTTTCTTCACAAGCAACTGCAGAGTAAAATGTCCATTCCTTCACAATTTTCAGAAAAGACTCGGACATTGATAACGCGAATCGGACGTGTCGGGGCATTTCTAGTGACCACTTAAGCAGCTTCAGCCCTCTTTAGTGATCCCTAGAAGTGCCCAGAAACGTCCGGAGCACGTCCGTTTCGCGTTACAAATGTTCAAGAAAAACAAACAGAAAAATTGCCCCTCTATAGTGGTAAAATTTAAGTGGCTCCTATAGGGGTTTTTCAAACTTTTGTTCAAATTTGAAAATTAAAAATATCTAGTAAATGAAACTTGATCGATTAATCCTCTGTTAATATTTTTCATTCAAAAAATTATCGATTGTTTCTCATAGATTTAACAACAGTAATAGATTAGCAGACCCCTAGAGAGACCACTTTTGCAAGCTAGTAGCCATTTTAGCGGGAGATAAAAAACCTGGAAAGGCTCCTAAGGTGGCCCCTACAGGGACCACTCTGCGCTTCCTAATGGCGCCTCAAAACGTTTTTTCATTTTTTGCTAAAAAAAAATGGAGAAAATTTAATGGCGTGTTCATCGGACAAAACGAAAATTGCTTCGAAACAAAAATTAGTACTGTTTTGAAGGAACTTGGCCAATGAACATGATTTTTGGTTTTGAAGCAGTTCCATGAACACGCCATCAAGGAATTTCAAAATTGCAAAATAATCACCTATATTGTAAAGAACGAAAGCGAAGAAAAAGGGAAGGCTCTGGGAAAGGACGCCCGTTGACCTGACCTCCGTGCCATATGCATTATCGTGTGGGCGGGTCACGCATACCAACTGACGGTCTCCAGATGGCAATGGACCTATAATATGGCTACATTTTTTTGACTCATTTTTCTATCTTTCAGAACAAAAGAAATCAAAAACGAAACATCGACGCGAAAAGAGACTGCGATACAAGGGGTGGAGTTACATTTAAATCTGAACAGACTATAGATGAGCGAATAAAAGTATTGAGATATCCAAAAAATACCCAATTATTATGCGTTTTTCCATGATTGCGTTGGAACTTACCCAACGAAGGTCGGGAAAAGTGACCAAATGAGCCAACAAAGGACTTTTCTTCAAAAAATGAAAGAGACTTATTGAACTTTATCTATTTCTGGTTGGAGAATTTTCTTGCTGAAAAAGCATAAAAGAAGATGAAAAAAGGACTAGAAATTCACTTGAAAAGAGTTTGTTTTTGTGGAAGTTTGGTGGCGGAAAACTGTAGAACAAAGAAAGGGCGATTCGGCGCTCTCTGTAAACAGTTTCGACCCCGGGAAAGTCCTTAGTGGCCACTATAGGGTTTTGACGTTTTAGTAGCCACTATAGTAGTCAAATTAGTGGCACACTTTTTAACCCCTTAAGTCTTAAGGGGTTAAAAATTAGTGGCCACTGTAGAGGTCTAAGTGCTATTACTAGACCAATAAAAGTTTTAGTGGATACTTTATGGTCCAATGGATCAACATAACTGGTCCAATCTGTTTGTTTTTAATTCTCAGAGTTACTGGAAGAAATACTGGATGAAAAACTACTGAAGTGGCCACTAAAACGGAAAATATTGACCACTATAGTGGATTGAGTGGCTACTTTAGTGTCCACTCCAAGTAGTCCTCTATAGTGGCCACTAAAAAAATTTTCAGTACAGCCCATTACTTTTCTAGAAACTGTACATCAAATTTCGTCTCGAGACCTTTTTTTGGAGCTTTGTTTTGACAGCTCTTTCCTTTTTAAAACGTGACCGTCTTGCCCGGGACGAACTATATTGGGTTACAATGTTTTGTTTTAGAACTTCTTTTCAGTATTATCATACACTTCGTTTAAATAAAAGGTTTTATTAAAGCAAAAAAATGAATCACAGTTGCGTTTCAGACAGTTTCGACGGCGACTTGTCCGACGGCGGGGGCGACGGCGTAGGCGTTGATCTTCTTCTTGTTGCTGGCGTGGCGGTAGACCCAGAGAGTGAGCAGCCATTGGTGGATCACCATCGCCAGGAGGATGAGCTGGAGGACCAACAGGAGACCAGTTACTTCGATGGACGGGAGGTCGCCTAATTGGTCGACACTGCAATATATTAATGATATTTCTCACAAAATGCGAGTCTAATGACCCTTCTCGTGCACGACTACTGTAAACAGTTGTCTGTACACCGATCCAAAGCAGATATCAAAATCAAATTGCGGGAAAAGAAGTGCGCGCTTTCTTTAAAAGTAATCCCTGCTGTGATTTTTTGAATACACCGTTGGATTGGCAGTGAGAATGTCTACAAGACAAGTATTTTTCACCAATAACCCTGTTTTTTACTGCCCCTCTGCCTTTGAACAAGAGAAGTTACGTAACTAGAGACTGAAAAGTTCTGTTGGAAACAAGAGAACGAACCTTGTGACGCTGGCGACGCCGCTCAGAACGGAGAGGAGCACGAAGGTTAAGACGAAGCACACGCTCTGGATGACGACGCCGATGGCGTTCATGATGAGGAAGAAGAGCAGAAGACAGGCGTGGTCGCGGTAGATGGCGTAGACCTCGACGAGGGTCATCAGCACACTCACAGACGATGCGATGACGTAGCCTTGCGTGAAGCTGACGATCGTCAGAAGAAACCCGACGAACATGTAGACGTAGAGGTCCCTCTTCGGCGGATAGATTCCGCACCACTTGGAGTCCGTTGGTTTCTGCTCTACCATCACTTCTTTGGTCATTTTCGAGTTCAATCAATCTAAAATCAGCAAAGTTTTTGGTTCAGCTAGAGAATTTTCTTCACAAGCAACTGCAGAGTAAAATGTCCATTCCTTCACAATTTTCAGAAAAGACTCGGACATTGATAACGCGAATCGGACGTGTCGGGGCTAGTGACCACTTAAGCTGCTTTCTAGTGACCACTTAAGCTGCTTCAGCCCTCTTTAGTAGAGTTCTCAAAGAACGTTCAACCAAAATGAACGTTCATTTTTCCGTTCGTAAAAAGTTCGTTCAAAAAAATGAACGTTCATTTTTTTCATTTTCAAAAAGTTCGTTCAAAAAAATGAACGTTCATTTTTTTCATTTTCAAAAAGTTCGTTCAAAAAAATGAACGTTCATTTTTTTCATTTTCCAAAAAGTTCGTTCAAAAAAAATGAACGTTCATTTTTTTCGTTCGTAAAAAGTTCGTTCAAAAAAACGAACGTTCATTTTTTTCATTTTCCAAAAAGTTCGTTCAAAAAAATGAACGTTCATTTTTTTCATTTTCAAAAAGTTCGTTCAAAAAAACGAACGTTCATTTTTCATTTCCAAAAAGTTCGTTCAAAAAAATGAACGTTCATTTTTTTCATTTTAAAAAAAGTTCGTTCAAAAAAATGAACGTTCATTTTTTTCGTTCGTAAAAAGTTCGTTCAAAAAAACGAACGTTCATTTTTCATTTTTAAAAAGTTCGTTCAAAAAAACGAACGTTCATTTTTTTCATTTCCAAAAAGTTCGTTCAAAAAAATGAACGTTCATTTTTTTCATTTTCCAAAAAAAGTTCGTTCAAAAAAATGAACGTTCATTTTTTTCGTTCGTAAAAAGTTTGTTCAAAAAAACGAACGTTCATTTTTTTCGTTCGTAAAAAGTTCGTTCAAAAAACGGACGTTCGTTTTTCATTTTAAAAAAGTTCGTTCAAAAAACGAACGTTCGTTTTTTATGTGAACGTTCATTTTCTGTTCGATTTTTTTTTAATTGCAAAATGTAATAAAATTAAAAAAGTTTCCTGGCTCCGAAACTGACTGCGCAATATTGACCGGACACCGGCCGCTGTGGTACTGTCTCAAACATGCGAGCCAGCACGAATGTCAAAAAACAAACGGCATGCCAGCGCGCATACATCCGTTTAGAGAGAATTGTAAACTTGGAGTGACCAGACTCGTACTCTCCCCGCTCTCCACACTGTCGAGGATCTGCGCGCTGGCATGCTAATTTCAACAGAAAACGGTCTGCCATTTTTCTTCTGAGTGTCTTCCTCTGCCAATAATTCATTTCGAGTTAAATCGCACACCGCTACTCCCTGACATCATCCCTATGACGTCATCGTGGCTTGGCGATTCGCACACGCAGCCATATTATTTGATTTATTTTTTTCACGTTTTTAAATTTATAAAATTAGATTCGACTCGAAAAAAATTTTCATATTATTTCAGGCTCTTCCCATTCTTCAATTTTTTTCGGCGTACTTTCAACCCAATCCATTCTTTTCCGAATCGAATCCGAATCGGCCATTCAACCGAACCCATTCTTTTCCGAATCGGTTAATTATCAATCCGAATCGGATATTTTCAACCGAACCCTAGAAAATTTCCAAATATTCTTCCGAATCGGGCGTTCAATCCGAATCAGTCATGAAACCAATTTTTATTCAAATTTTTTTCTTTCTTTACTATTTATTTTTCATTTAAACTCACTGTATATTCAGAAATTTAATATGATCTGGGAGAGATAAACGGAGTACAGCCAAAAGCCTATCAAAACTTGAGTGTGTGCAATATCTTCACAAAGCTGAAGACTTCTCATTGCTACAGATCATTTTTTTCGGCTTTTTTTCCTCAATTTTTTTCTCGCCCATAGCCGACTTTCAGCTTTGCCCTTGACTATTTAGATACATCTGTCCAGATCACTTTTTTTCAACATTTTTGATTTTTAACCCAAGTTTGAATTTGAAAGTATCTGGTCTATGACTTCTTTTTAGGGTCGTCTGAGAGTAGAAATGAAGTCGCTACAGATACTGCCAAGTTTCCTGATCTTGGCATGACTTTTTCAGATTTTTCCAGACATTTTTTTAATTATTTCTTTTTCAGCCAGTCAATTATTTCGCTGTTTTTAGGCACAAATATTATCGACTGAGCTGGATGCAAGAGTTTTTCAAACTTCATCGAATTGGAAGTCCAAATTTGTAGTCGAAGGAGTGGATAGAACTGTCTGACGGTCCTTCACGAAGCTCGTGCTCTAGTTCAAATCCTTGAAATGAAAGAAATCACTTCAAGGGAAGATTTTTATAAAAAGAGCTGATCTTTCGCCTTTTTCTATCTTTTCTAGGAACAGAACTTTCAGTTCATTTGTTAAAACTGTTCTAACTAAATATAATTTATAGTTTAAACTCAGGTTTTTTTCTATTTATAACTTTTTGAAAATATCGCCAAGTTTTTTTGTTTTTCTTTTAAGTTGTCAGATGGCGATTCTACTGTAAACTTCTGAACATTTTTCGGAATTGACGGTGACAGTCACTTGAAAAATAGCTTCGAGAGGTTTTTCCTAATAAATAATCTTGACTAAAAACTAGTTCTCAGTCGTTGCTTACATAGCGCTATATATAGAAAAAAATCTGCGGACTTATTAGTAAGAATTTTTTTCGAATTGTTCACTACGAAATTCATTCCCGAATTCAGAGCGTTTTTGCAAAAACAAGAGTTGCAGACGGTCACGCGGAAGTCTCAAGCAGAATTCAAGTATAGGTCATTCCGCGCCAGCTTGTCACGATTTTAATTTTTCCTCGGAGCTACAGAACCCCTTTTCGGCGCTTCGCTTCAATGCTCTCGGTGTTCCCCCTTGCGTGCGCCTTTAATAAAAATATTATTTCTGATTAAGATATTGCTTCAATTTCCTCTCACTCTTCTATTAATTTACGAGGTTGTTTTCGATGGATTGATTTCATTTTTCGCTTGGACTATACACACTCAGATTCTGTGCTGGATTTGTAAGAAAAAAAGAAAATCAAAAAGATTGAATTACTACTTTTTAATTGTTATTAATGAAACCGGCTGTTCGAGCTTTTCTTGCATATAGTTTTTGGGTTAATGTGATATAAAATTTGATGTTACAACTGTTTTTGTAGAATAGGAAAATTCCAAAGTTCCAAAATAATGAGTTTTATTAAAGGCGCACGCAAGGGGGCACACCGAGAGCATCGAAGCGAAGCGCCGAAAAGGCTTCTCTAGCTCCAAATAAACTGGAAATCGTGACAAGCTGGCGCGGAATGACCTATATTTTATACCGAACTTCACTGGTTTCATCCGAAACGAGCGGAACAAAAAAAAAATTACAGCCCAATTGCATTGACTTTATCAATCGATTTCAAACTAAAATTTAAAGTCGTTATCACGCAATATTTCTTCCGAAATGATATTTAATTTCGGTATAATCCGACGTTCATGCTGAAAATCAAACATGTTGGTAACGTCGGATTATTCCTTAATTTCCATGAAACTTGATAGGGAAATGAAATGAAAAATTTTAAATGACGAAAACCGATTAAAAATTTTTGGGCCTAAAATTTTTCTTGAAAAGATGTGAAACCTGCGAATAAATATAAGAAAAAAGAATGACTATAGCAAAATACTAATATTAAGCAAAGTCTATAAGTGATGAAACTATACAGAAAACACAAGAATTGAAAAAGAAACATTGAAGAAAAACAACTAAAAAAACGTAATTTAAGCAGGCGCCAAGAGTTTTTGGCGCGCTATCTCATCGCTTTGGGACCCTATGTTCCCGTACACTTGGATAATTGCCAGTTTTCGAAAATTATTTTTTTCCATTGCCAAAAATAAGTTTCTGGCGGGTTTTTTTCTCTGCTCTTTTTTGCTTTTTTCATTTTGACTTTTTACATTTAGTGTTAGCTCTCTACAGTCAAATTACTTGAAATTATCGACGCTAAATCTCAATTTTTTGAAAAAAAAAATCTGGCCTAAAATTTCGCTGATTTTTACTTTGTGTTTTTATATTTTTTTATTCAGGTTTTTCCAACAACTGATATTCTACAATGAGAAGAATTAATGTTTTAAAGTTCGTATTGAACTTTTTCACTTTTCTCCAAAAAAACAAAATTTAGGCCCAAAAAGTTGAATTTTTTTACATCAATTTTTTTCATGTCAATTAAGCCTTTCAAAGTTTGAGTTATAATATCGTGAAAAAGGAGTGCCGTGTCTTTATGCCGCTCTCAAAGTGATTCTAGCAAGAAGACCGGCAAAAGGAAAAATAAACGAAAAATTTTTTTAAGAAATCATTTTTGCTAAATTACTTTGAATGATAATTCACGCCAAAATTTGTTTTTCTTTTGAAATTTGTTTTAAATATGTGGAATTTGATCGCACTGATTTTCACTCATTCTCAAGGCTGTAGGAAAGTATATCAATGGTTTTCGAGAGAGCTTCCAGAGACTTTTTGGACCTCCTCAGACCCCCTTTAACACAGTCTTTTTTTAAAAATTTGCCTCAAAAATCCAATTGATAAAGTCAATGAACTTGAGCTTTGATTTTTTTTTCTCGTTCCTCATGTTTCGGATGAAACTCGGAAGAAAACAGCTAGATGGGTTCTCGAATGGGTGAATTCTGCTTGAGATTGGCCTTCCGCGTGACCGTCTGCAAATCTTGTTTCGCATAACACTCTGAACTCTGCATGTACTAATCTTAGACTGTGTAACGATCTGAAAGAGATAAGATTTCTTCTGGCGACGCGTTTTTGAATTATTGGAAAATTTGGAATTTAAAAAAATGAAATCAATACTAACAAGTCGCTAGCAGATTTTTCTTACATTCTGAATAATTGCAACGACTGAGAATTAGTATTAGTCAAGCTCATTTATTAGGTGAATCTCGCTGAGCTTTTCTTAAATCATTATCACCCGCGCTAATGCGAAACCTGTTCAGAAATTGACAGTAGAAACATATCTAGAAAAAACTTGGCAATTATTTTAAAAAGTTCCAGCCAGAAAAAAACCTGAGATTAAACTAAAATTTCTAATTTTTGAGATTTGACCTGTAACACGATCTCCGCGCTCCAATTCCAAAATTAATCAAATTTTGAACTCGTCATAGCGCAACTGGTGAACTACGCTCAGAAGAATGAACCGCAGGAACGTCAGAAAATGCTTTCAACTCCTTGAACTACAAATTTGCACTTCCAATTCGCCAGAGACGATTTTGAATGGGGCTTCAAAAGCTCTTGAATCCAGCTCAGTCGATAATATCTGTGACTAAAACAGAGAAACAATTGACTGACTGAAAAAGAAATAATTAAAAATGTTTGGAAAATCTGAAAAGTCATGCCAAGATCAGGAAACTTGGCAGTATCTGTGGCGACTTCATTTCTACTCTCAGACGACCCTAAAAGAAGTCATAGACCAGATACTTTCAAATTCAAACTTGGGTTAAAATCAAAAAAAAATGTTGAAAAAAGTGATCTGGACAGATGTATCTAAATAGTCAAGGGCAAAGCTGAAAGTCGGCTATGGGCGAGAAAAATTGAGGAAAAAGCCGAAAAATGATCTGTAGCAATGAGAAGTCTTCAGCTTTGTGAAGATATTGCACACACTCAAGTTTTGATAGGCTTTTGGCTGTACTCCGTTTATCTCTCCCAGATCATATTAAATTTCTGAATATACAGTGAGTTTAAAATGAAAATAAATAGTAAAAGAAAGAAAAAAATTTGAATAAAATTGGTTTCATTTTTTGACCGATTCGGATTGAACGCCCGATTCGGAAGAATATTTGGAAATTTTTCTAGGGTTCGGTTGAAAATATCCGATTCGGATTGATAATTAACCGATTCGGAAAGAATGGGTTCGGTTGAATGGCCGATTCGGATTCGATTCGGAAAGAATGGATTCAGTTGAAAGTAGGCCATTTTTTCACGTAAATAAAATAATTATATAGCCAAATATTTAGATTACGCTTATTTCTTGTGTTTCGAATGATGTCATAGTGACGTCAGGGAGTAGCGGTTTGCGATTAATAGATGATTCACGGCTAACTTGGGACGCAAAAAGGCGTGGCATGTCTGCACTCTCCACCAACTAGGGCACTGTCTCGTCTCTATTCGTGGCAGGACCCTTTTCGCGATGGCTCAAGCCAGCCGTGAATCAGCTATAACGAAAACTCAATATATCATGTTCCATGTCGTAATTATAAGAATATTCGCTGGAAATTCGAAAGTACGTTCAAAATGAACGTTCATTTTCCGCTCGTGAAAAGTTCGTTTAAAAAATGAACGTTCATTTTTCCGCTCGTGAAAAGTTCGTTTCAAAAAATGAACGTTCATTTTTTTCATTTTTAAAAAAAGTTCGTTCAAAAAAATGAACGTTCATTTTTTTCATTTTTCAAAAAAAGTTCGTTCAAAAAAATGAACGTTCATTTTTTTCATTTTCAAAAAGTTCGTTCAAAAAAATGAACGTTCATTTTTTTCATTTTCCAAAAAGTTCGTTCAAAAAAATGAACGTTCATTTTTTTCATTTTCCAAAAAGTTCGTTTAAAAAAATGAACGTTCATTTTTCCATTTTCCAAAAAGTTCGTTTAAAAAAATGAACGTTCATTTTTCCATTTCAAAACAGTTCTTTCAAAAAAATGAACGTTCATTTTTTTCATTTCCAAAAAGTTCGTTCAAAAAAATGAACGTTCATTTTTTTCATTTCCAAAAAGTTCGTTCAAAAAAATGAACGTTCATTTTTCCGCTCGTGAAAAGTTCGTTTAAAAAAATGAACGTTCATTTTTCCGCTCGTGAAAAAGTTCGTTTAAAAAAATGAACGTTCATTTTTTTCATTTTAAAAAAAGTTCGTTCAAAAAAATGAACGTTCATTTTTTTCATTTTCAAAAAGTTCGTTCAAAAAAATGAACGTTCATTTTTTTCATTTTAAAAAAAGTTCGTTCAAAAAAATGAACGTTCATTTTTTTCATTTCAAAAAGTTCGTTCAAAAAATGAACGTTCATTTTTCATTTCCAAAAAGTTCGTTCAAAAAAATGAACGTTCATTTTTCATTTCCAAAAAGTTCGTTCAAAAAAATGAACGTTCATTTTTCATTTCCAAAAAGTTCGTTTAAAAAATGAACGTTCATTTTCCATTTCAAAACAGTTCTTTCAAAAAACGAACGTCCGTTTTTTATGTGAAAAGCAAACGTTCATTATTATAAGAAAACGATTTTCGAACTTTTTGGTTGAACGTTTGAAAATGATATATCCTAAACTATCGAAAAATGAAAAAGTTCATTTTTTTCAAACGGTCATTTTTTGAACGTTCGGTTTTGAGAACTCTACTCTTTAGTGATCCCTAGAAGTGCCCAGAAACGTCCGGAGCACGTCCGTTTCGCGTTACAAATGTTCAAGAAAAACAAACAGAAAAATTGCCCCTCTATAGTGGTAAAATTTAAGTGGCTCCTATAGGGGTTTTTCAAACTTTTGTTCAAATTTGAAAATTAAAAATATCTAGTAAATAAAACTTGATCGATTAATCCTCTGTTAATATTTTTCATTCAAAAAAACGCAAATCATCGATTTTACAAGAATAATAAATTAGCAGGCCCCTAGAGGGACCTCTTTTGCAAGCTAGTAGCCCTTTTAGCGGGAGATAAAGAGACGCTCAGAGGGGAACCTGGAAAGGCTCCTAAGCTTACCCCTATAGGGACCACTCTGAGCTTCCTAAGGGAGCCTCAAAAGTTCCTAACAAGGAAAGAGTCCAACTTTGCGGTTGGATCTTGAAAACTGACCAGATTACTCCTAGAAGTATCAAAAAAAAAGTCCCAAAAGTCTCAACCTGCACAATTTCCTAGTTTTTGAGAAAGAACACCTCGAAGTCGAAGAAAACCGTCGAAATCCGTTAAAATAGGCCAATTTGGAACTTTTAGCCCTCATTTCTCAAAAACTAGGGAGTTATGCAGGCTGAAACTTTCAGGAAAGTTTTCTGGTACGTTTTTGGTCAATTTTGGCAAAGTTAAACGACCTCCTGTTGTAAGGAGTTTATGCTAAACAAAAAATGGAGTCGATTTCAAAATAACAAAGAGAATCAAATAGAATATAACATAGAGCAAAAGTGAAAAAAGTGGAAGGCTATGTGACATGACGCCTGTTGACCTGACCCCAGTGCCATATGCATTATCATGTGGGCGGGGCATGCATACCAACTTGCGGTGCTAAGTTGCTCTAATAAGAATATAAGAACTCGAGGTCAAAGAAGAGCGTCTTTTTTTGATAGTTTTCCATTTTCAAACTTTTTTATGGTTCTAAAGAACTTAGTTGAACGAATAAGAGTATCAGGATATCAAAAAGAAAAAACCTATTTCATAGGCAGAGTCGAAAAGGCTGCAAAAAGACTCCATAGAAATGTTCCTTTTTTGCTGCCTTTTCGCGCCATTTTCTCAGCCATTTTGCACCATTTTTGCTGCCTCTCCCTTTTTCCACCATTTCTTGAGCATTTAAAATCCCAGAAAAATGGAAGGCTCGATAGAGGGAATCTTTCTGCGGCCTTTTTGCTGCCTTTTTTGAGCCTCTTCCTTTTAGCGGCCATTATATACCATTCTGACTTATTCCGAGTTCTTATACATTTTCCATGATTGCGTTTGACCTCGAGTTTCTAGCTTAAAAATCAACTTTACCCATCTCGCTTTTCGAATCGGAAAAAAAGGGATTATATGACCCCAAAAAAGGATTTTTGATGTGATTTTATTCAAAAAAACGTTATCCATTTTTGGATCGAAGTGAACTCGTTGGGGTTCACACTGATCTGTGAATAAATTATTTATTTAATTATTTATTTGGTTTGAGAATTTTTCTTGCTGAAAAAAAGCATGAAAGTAGACCGAAGAAGAGAAAAAAATCTGCACTTGGAAAGAGTTTGTTCTTGTGGATGGTGAGCGACGGAAAACTGTAGAACAAAGAAAGACCGATTCGCACATCTGGCCCACCCTGTAAACAGTTCTGACCGCTCAAGTTTTGGCAGAATATATGCAAAAAAAAAAGAATATAGTGGAATCACAGCTCACTTGGGACGCTGAGAGGTCGTGAGGTGTCTGCGCTCTCCACCAACCAGGCAATATCTCTTTTATTATCGTGTCGGGACCCTTTTTTTGATGGCTGAATCAGCTAAAGGCAACCTGACGTTTTCAGATTACAAGTTCTGATTTGGAAATTCTTTTCAGTATTATTAAACATTTTTTCTAAGAAGAAAGTTTTACTGAAGCAAAAAAAATGGATCACAGTTGCGTTTCAGGCAGTTTCGACGACGACCTGTCCGACGGCGGGGGCGGCGGTGTAGGCGATGAACTTCTTCTTGTTGCTGGCGTGGCGGTAGACCCAGAGGGTGAGCAGCCATTGGTGGATCACCATCGCCAGAAGAAGGAGCTGGAGGACGAGAAGGGGACCCGTCACTTCGAAGGGCGAGACATCGCCTTTTTGGTCACCTCTGCAATGTATTATGAAAATAAAAAATCTAGAAAGTTGTTAGAAGAATCGGGTCCTACAACGATATCGTGACTTTCACGCGCTCATTTAAAATTTTCGTTATAAACGCCCAAGTAATTTAAAATTTGCGATTTCGCGCGTAAAGTCGTTACCTCGTTTAACAGTTCACTAGGGATCCCTTTGAGGTTCCTGGAGGGTTCTGTTAGAAATATAGTTTGTTAAGAATCTCTTTAAGGTTCCTGGAAGTTTATATAGGGTTCTGTTGAAAGTATAGTTCATTAGGGATCCTTTTTTGGGTTCTTGGAGGTTCCTAGAGGTTTCGGTTGGGAATATAGTTTGTTAAGGATCACTTCAAGGTTCCTGGAGGGTTATGTTGGAAATAATAGTTCCCTAATAATCACGTTAAAGCTACTAGAGTCCCTAGAGGTTTCTGTCAAAAGTACAGTTCACTAGGGGTCACTCCAAGGTTCCTGGAGAGATCTGTTGGAAATAATAGAACAAACCTCTTGACGCTGGCGACACCGGTCAGAACGAAGAGAAGCAGGAAGGCGAAGACGGAGAACCCGCAGAGGATGACGACGGAGATGGTGTTCATGATGAGGAAGAAGAGCAGAAGACAGGCGTGGTCGCGGTAGATGGCGTAGACCTCGACGAGGGTCATCAGCACCATCAGAGACGGCATGATGACGTAGCCTTGCGTGAAGCTGGCGATCGTTAGGAGCAGTCCGACGAACAAGTAGACGTAGAGGCCGATCTTCGGCGGATACACCCCGCACCACTTGGAGTCCGCCGGCTTCTGTACTACCATCACGACGTTGGCCATTTTCGGGTTCAGTTTATCTAAAATCAGCGAGATTTTCGGTTGAGGAAGAGAAATTACCTTACAAGGTTTTACGATAAGCTTGAAAATTTTTCTGAAAACTGACTTGGAAAAAATCGCTCGCAACCGGGAGGTGATAGGACCTTTGTTGTTAGAAATTTTTACGTCTACTTTCTCAGGTGTTGTGAAGGTAATAAGCAGAAGGTTGGAAGGTGAATGGAAGCTAGAAGGTCTTGGGAAGGTCTAGGAAGGTGTTTGGAAGGCGAAAATGAATAATGTCTACCAGAAGCCTTCCAGAAGCATACTCAAAAGCTTCTGGAAGGCTTCCGGCAGGCTTTTTTCTAAGTAGAAGGTGTTGGGAAGCTATGTGGACGACTCACTAGAAAGCTTCCAAACGCCTTCCGAGGAACCTCAAGCAGATCTTCCAAACTTTTACCTGAGATGAGAAGCCTCGGACTTTTTCTCCCAAGTTCTTGCTAGCAAACAAACTTTGAAATTTACAAATCGATAGAGATATGAAGATCAAACTGAGAAAATATGAAAATGAAAATTCAATTGTTTTTTCATTTTCTTTAATGTGTACAACAAACAACTACCCAGGAAGTATTTTTAAACAAAAAAAGGGGCTTGAAACAGGTACGTAAAGAACTGCAAGCAGGCCTGCAAAAAATTTTCAATCTTTTGAATTTTTTCAAACGTTCAACAAACAGCCTTCAGCAAGATAACGTGATTAATCAATTTTTACGAGATTATGGTTCACCTAATCATTGAAAACCAAAGGAAAAGCCGCAAAAATCGATAAAATAGAAAAGAAGATCAAGCCGGGGCGACGCCACAAAAATGAGCAATGTCCGAGGCTGTTTCGACCCTCTGCTCGTCTGGCCTCTCCGCTGTGCCCACGCTCTCTCGCCATCCAAGAGGTGCCAAACAACGAAGAAAAAAAAACCAAAGGGCGACCTTTCGCCAACTTTCTTGAGGGGAAAAGGTAGAGACCGCAAAGCCACGCCCCTTTTCGCGATTGTGAAATGCACTGATTTTTTAGATTTTGGGTTTGATGTTTTCGTAAAACCGCAATACTGAACCAAACTTAAAATTAGTGGAAACATAGAGAAAACCTTCCTCTTCAATCTGATATACTTTTCACCCGATTTTCGAAGTGTTTTAGCGGAGTGTCGTACAAAAAACCAAAACTACTTTTTTTTCTTCCAGTTTTTGACCTAGTTTCATGTCGTTGGCGCCTTTTTTTATTTTCGAATTCGATTTTTCAAAGAAAAACAAATCTTTTAAGAAAAAAAAATTTGGTTGCGGTCCCTAGGAAAAGGGTTCCAAGTTTACTCGCTGTGAGATTTTACACTCGGTAAAATGTTCCGTTTTTGTATTTGGTGGCGACGAGATGATCGGGCGTCATCCGGAGGGCGATCAGTCGTCTCCAGAGAAGCCAAACGCCGAAAATGCAGAGGGCGGTCATGCCCAGGTGGTAGGCCATCACCCACTTATAGCCCGTCTCCTTGAACGCTTTCCTGGAAGATTCTGGACGTTCTTCAAATTGTGGATCAATTGGATCATTTTTCCAAGCTTCCTAAGATCAAAAAAAAGATGAAAAAATAATTTATTTTTGCTGACCAGAATCAAATTTCATAGAAAAACAACCAAAAAAACTGATTTTTAAAGTGAAAATTGACTTTGAATTGTAAATTTTTAACAAAATGCCGAAAAAAATTCAACTATTGAAACAGAAAAAAATAATCGTAAATTCATTCAAAAAAAATTTAAATAATGAAATTTCCAACGAATTCCGCGGTTTTCGAGCTAATTCCGCGCCAAATTTTACATTTTTTAAAATCATTGGTACAATTTTTTTCATAACAAAATTTTTAAACCTATGCCTTCTGAAAGCCGAAAAACCAAAAAGAGCTTCCGAAGCTCAAATTAAAGTGAAAAATAGTCGAATTTTTGCTGATCAGAATCAAAAATTTTTCAACATAAATTACTAAAAAAACTGATTTTTTTATTGTGAAAAATTGACTTTGAACTGAAAAATTCTAACAAAAATAATGAAAAAAATTAAACTATTGAAATGAAAAAGGGTAAAATCCTTTGGAAAAATAAAAGATCAAATTTTTCCACGAAATCGATGATTTTTCAAACTGATTTCCAGCTGAAAACTTCATTTTTGAAATCCTCGGTACAATTTTTTTATAACAAATTTTTTTAAACCTATGCTTTCTGAAAGCCGAAAAAAAATCGAGAAAAAAACTTCCTGAGATCAAAATGAAGGTAAAAAAATAATTAATTTTTTTGCTGGCCAGAATCAAATTTTACGTCAAAAAAACAACCAAAAAAACTGATGTTTACCGTGAAAAAAATAAACTTTTAGAGGAACATTTTTTTCAAAAAAATGTCGGAAAAATTCAAGTACTGAGATAGAAAAAAATAACCAAAAAAATCAAATAAATTTTTTTCTGTGAAATTGATTTTTTTCAAGCAAAAAAATTTCACTTTCTGCGACTCGAAAAATCCAAAAAAATGCAAATAAAAACCTTCTAAAATGTTTTTCTGTAAAATTGATAATTTTTCAAGCTAAACGTTCACTTTCTGGGAACCAAAAAAAGTACAAAAAGAAAGCTCTGAAACCTATTTTTTTAGAGAAAATATCTTTTTTTCCTTCTCTTTTTCAGAAACGAAAAAGATTGATAAGACATAAAATATATATTTTTCCCATCTGATTAAACTTTTTTTCTTATCATTTTTTTGATAGAAAAAGATAAACTTTTTACAAAAATAGCGAAAAAAATTGAACTATTGAGATTGAAAAAAATTATCAAAAAAATCGAATAACTTTCTCTGGAAATTTGATAATTTTCAAGCTAAAAAAATTCAGTTTCTGAACCCAAAAGTACAAGAAAAAAAGCTCCTGAAACCTATTTTTTTAGAGAAAATATCTTTTTTTCTGCTTCTCTTTCTCAGAAACGGAACGATTGATAAGACATAAAATATATATTTTTCTTATCTGATAAAACTTTTTTTATCATCGTTTTTTTCGAGGAAAATTGCTTTCAAAAAGCTTTTCCATTCAGAAAAAAACTTACGTCGAAGCGAGGGTAACGAAAAATTCGGAAGCCGATCCGATGAAAGAATTGACGCCTTGAATCGTTCCCTTCAAGTTAAAATAATTTTTTTTTGATTTTTTTTTTAGGATCTGAAACTTGTTTCCTGGGCCCAACGACTTCACTGAGAATCGTCGAGGCGGCGGAAATCACGAAAGAAAATCCCAAGCCAAGAGATGTGACGTCGAAGAAGGCGTAGACGTAGAAGGGTACCCTGAAAATCACATATTATTCCAGAAAAAAAGGAAAAATTGGTACCTTGGAGTTTGTTCACACCAGCTGTACTCCCAGGCACAGCCGCCGTTGATTCCAGGTCTAGATTCTAAAAAAAAACAACTATTGGTCGCATTTGGAATGGCTCAAAGCGTTGCGATCCAAATTAAGACTTCCAAGGTGATTTTATGAATTTTACCGATTTTTCTTTAACCGACTAGGTAAGTTTAAAATCCCCATAGATGAAGTTTTTCACTCTGATTCTGAATATACAACTGAAAAGTTCCAAAAAAGCTTCTGAAAAAAGTTATGGTCGTTTAAAAAATTTCACACTTTCTATTTGAGACCATTGCTTGTCCGGAAAATCATAATTCGGTTTAAATTTTCTTTTTTCTCGGAAAAAGGTTGTTTTTCGTGACCAGAAGATCTACATAATTAATGAAAAAAATCTTAAGAGTATGAGAAATTGAAAAAAAAAATTACTTTGGCTCAAATTTTTGACATAAACCTACGAAAAATCGCTCAATCGGAGACTTTTTCGAATTTTAGGTACCTATAACTTTATTCAAGGACTTTTTCACAGTTTTGAAGTTCAGAATCAAAATCAGCGTTAGTAATTTATTATAATAGACTTGGTCTCTATCAAAACTTTTATTCGAATTCGACAAAAAACATTTTTCTTCTTTTGTCGACTAAAAATTGACCGCACCGCAGCCGTAACGCCTATATCCATTCCAAATGCGACCAAGACCACTTATAACCATATCTTACCGTTTCCAGCCAGGACAGGTCTGTCCAGCTTCTCCGGATAGAACCACCAAGGCATGTGGATCAAGAAGAAGCTACCAAAAGCGGCTAATCCGAAAATTAGAAGCTTTTTCTGGTCTCTGAAAATTTCCGTGTCAAAGCACTTTTATTGCTTCTCCTCCTGCGCCTTTAAAAATCACGAAAAGTTGTACTTTTTTGAATTTCTTCACTCATAACTTAGTAAAGAACATGGAAAACAGAAAAAAAAAATCAAAATTTAAAGATAGTTATTCAGTTATTTCCAGCTATCTTTTCATGCCCAGGAACTCCAGAGGGGTCCCTTTAGTGGTTAGGGAAAAACCAGCAAGTGGTCCCTATAGGGGTCTTTCTCATTATTTTTCAGATCCAAACGACTAACTTAAAGTTCTGTAAAGAACACTTGGGCGAGCTGTAGTGGCCCCTATAGGGGAAGGTAAAGTGGTCCCTAAAGGGGTAATTCAAACGCCCTAAGTTTGTCCCTATAGTGTCCCCTCTGGCGTTCTTGATTGTCCACACCAAAATTCTATTAGAACTTTAAAAAAAGATGAAAATCTGAGCTATTTTCATATATAACAATGTATTTCATACTCAATTGAGGAAAATAATCAAATCCAAAAAAATCCATGACTTCTGACCTTTTCCCGATACTCGTCTGAGCAATCAGAAGGTTTCCCATTGTGGTCACAGCACAACTCCCCGTTTCCAACAGCCCATTGTACAGGACGGCCTGTTCGGCGTTCCAGTTGTACATGGCCATTGTCATTGGGGCGAACAAGCTCAAAAGTTGAATAAATAAACGTTATTTTTTTTCAGGTACCTTGAGACCGAAACAACCCCGTAGACGTACCACCAGACGAAGAAAAGGAAAGCGACGGCGAGACGATCGAATTTGGGAAGAACCATGAATGGATCTTCTGGAATGAGGCTTGTTTCCCTTTGGCGCAGATTAGGGCGAGGGCCGGCCCGTCAGACTATTATTCAAGCCCGGCCTTGTCCTCAAACAAAATGACCAACCTGGCCCAAAGAGCCAACTTTTCTGCAATCCAATTATGGGAGTTTTTAGAAAAAAAAATCAGAAATTATGATTTAACATGTGAAAAGAACTTTTTGATGGTATCTTTTCGATGGAATTTTAAAATTTCATTTGAAGCCGGGCCTGCCCCAAGCCCTTTGCAAGAAACAAAGCCCAAAGCACGGGCCCGCCCAGGCCGCCCCGGTCTGACGCATGAGCCTGATTTGAAGTGATAGAAATAGAAAGCAGAGAGGCCAGACTTTATTAAAAGCGAAGAATTTTGGAAAGTTCCAGTCGATACTTTTATAACATTTTCCGTGAAACTGAACTTTTCAACTGAAGAAAGTTTGAGAATAAGAAAACCCCTACTTCCACAGAACAAATTTTTGATGAATACATGTGAAAAGCAGTTTTAATCATAATAAACAAAAAATATTTTGCTTTCTGCGCGTCGCTTATTGTGCATCGTGTGCACTGCGTACAAAACATTTTTATTTTTCCGTCGCTTTTTTTTGAAAGCCGTTCGAAAAAAATTTTTTTATTACTACCCAAGTTTTTAAAAATATAATAAACGATGAGTCATTCCAAATGCGACCGAAATATCCCTAATAGAATTTAACAATGATTAAGAAGGACAAGAGCGATTTCAAGAATAAAATTTGAAAAAAATTCTGAATTCCAATATTTCATCAGAACTTTGTTTTTCATTCATTTTTAATTCATGAAAATGGATAGATTTATATTCAGTTATAATTTGTAGTTTCAAGTAAAATGACATCATTCGGAAACACTGTGTGGATGGCTCGCTCTTTGATTGGTTTATCACGCCATAAGGGGCGGAGTTTGAATGAAGACGTGACTTTCAAAATCTCAACAGATCCCGAAAATATGAACCTTTTTTCTCCTCGTCGCTGATGATTCCCACATAATCTTCGACCAAATAAACATAAGCCACAAAAATCGACAGAACACTGACTAACGCTCTGAAAACATGAATTTTTTCGAGAAATTTCAATAATTGACGAACATGAAGATTGCGCAGCTTGTGTACATGTTGATGTGTAGGAATCCGATTTTGAAGCCCTCCCGGCCAAGTGGAACAAAGAGAATCTGAAAAAATTCTTTTTTCCAAAAAGAAAAACTGTAAAAAAGGAACCTGGACAGTAGGTCCCATGAAAAATCCAACAGTCGCCCCCAAATTCGACAAGGAAATGGCCTTGACTCGGTCTTCCAGTGTACTCGCACAGTTAATCAAGGATTTTAAAACGCCATAGGCTCCTAAATACAAGATTTTATCGAATTCTTTTTGAAAAATCCGGAAATTTTCGCCTTTCGAAATCGTTCCCAAATTTTTTTTTAACGTAAGTGAAGGTTTTTTTTCACAACATAGTCTTCAAACTGACAAGATTTCAAACATTTCAGAAAAAAAATTTAAAAAAACAATTTCGAGTATGCGATAGTGCGTCTCGGTGCTTACACTCTAAGCATCCTAATTTACGAGAAGCCTTGACCTTGCGTAAAAAAAAGCCGTGTTCTCACATGATTGGTTTTCAAACCATCAATCGTTGTTTATCAAACAAATTTCGATAAATAACTTTAATCCGAAACGGAACACCAGCAAAAAAAAATACCAAGGCAAATTTATGCGCATAACTTTTTTTTTCCCCTGAATAGCGTTTTGAACTCTTTGTTGCAAACAACGTATGACTTTTTGATATTTTCAAAAAATTTCTCAGAACTTCTTTTTGAAATTTTTGAAAAATTTCTTACCTGGACCAAAACCAGCAAAAAATCGGCCAATCAAAATGCACCATCTGGCGTGTGGTTTGAAGAGGTAGGAGAAGGCGTAGACAAAGTTTCCTGGAAGATTTGGAAATTCTATCAAATGAATGAAACTTGAAGCTGTTTTCGTAAAGATGAAAAATAAAAAATACAATTTTTAATAGAAATTTGAGACTCAAATTCAAAAAAATTAATTTTTCATTGTCTTTTCGCGTAAAATTTCGATTAACTTCGTTCAAAAGTGATAGAAATTTTTCAGAATAGCCCTGAAAAAAATAATTTGAAATAAAAAAAATAAACAACAGGGATTAACTTTTTTTAAAAAAATCACGTTCTAAAAAAAGACGTTTTGAAATTCGAAAGTAAATTAGCAAGAATAAATCATTTCACACTTTCTTAAACAAAATAAAAAGAGTGAAAAAAATATTAAAAAAATATTGGATTGAAGTATTAAACCGAAAGAAAAATTTGGAATCTTGAAAAAGGCTTTTGAAAAACTTTATTAGCTTGAATGCTAAAAAGAAAGTCATAACTTTGATGAAATTAATGTATTTTTTTCTGAATTACTTCAGTAGAATGTCAATGGAGCGTACAAAATTTTCGCTGCCGATATTTTTCATTTTTTTTTTTTCTGTTTTCAACGATTTTTTATTTGTTTTCTTATTTTTCATTATCAATTTTTTGATGAAAACTCACCAACAGTGCTCAAAGCAAAGGCAAAAATGATAGGATTCTTCGAAGAGCCGGTTTTTTGGTTCCAGTACCCGAGAATCGGATTCGCCTTGAAAAATTCCTTATTTTGAAGGGAAATTCTTAATTTCAAGCTCACAAATGCTGTGCTGACGCAGCTCAAAGCGACGATAAAGCCGAGAAATTCAACGGAAGCGTGGTCGTCGTTCTAAAAAAAATTATTTTTTTCTTAAAATAGTTATGAATTGATTATAATCATACCTCCTCCAAAAATTGCCACGTTGAATTGAAATAAACGCTGAGTTGAACTCCGACTAGAGCCAGAAATAATGTTGATATGTAGACTAGTCTCCATGGCGTTTTTCTCGCGGCTAGTTCCAATCTATAATTATATTTTTTATGTTGCTATATTAAAAGGGATAAATTTTATCTTGATAGTTACAAATTAGAATATTAATTTCATTTCTAATGCCGTTTTCAATTTTATTCCGCGAAATGCAAAATGATTTCTGACTCTTCAAAATCTAGTGATATTTTCTTTTCTCTAACAGGTATTTTGCATTTCGCGGAATCAAATTGAACACGCCATAAGAAATTATGCAAAACGGCTTCTCCAGAGCTACGTCGCCCGTCAGATATGATGTTTCTTGTGCATGAACCCCACGCGCAATTTAATTTACTTTAAAAATTTTTTTAAAATGTTTGCAAAAAGCGCAAAGCTCAAGGAATCTTGAAAAAGAGTAGATTTTGCTTCAAAAAATCGTTTTCAAAAAGATAAAAACGTGTTGAATAAAAGAAATACATGAAAAGATTTAAAATGAATCACTCAAAACCCTATAACAAATATTTTTCTAGATAAAAAAAAGAAAAAATTAGCCTAGAAGAAACTTTTCTGCATTTTTTAGAAGCTTCAAAATTTTTTTTGTTTTATTTTAAAGTCCTTAAAAGGCAGGACCTTTTTCCGTGTTTTTTGAAACCCAACTTTGAATTTACTACTTGAAAATAAGGTCTTATCTTCCAGTAAAAATTTCAAATTGAGGTTTTGAAATTCAAGGTGACGAAAGGCTCAAGTTTGTAAAAATACAAAAACCTAATATTTTTCTAAAAATTTCCACTCTAATCGAAATGAAAAAAAAACTTTTTAAAAACTCACTCTTTGGCCGAGACCTTCTTTGTCAACATCTCCCAACGGCGGAAAAGAAAAAGGTGGCGAAAAGTTCGGAAAAGTTAAGTTCCCGGCATTTATATGCACACCGTTTCCTATTTCTATTCAAAATCGGCATCATCGTTCTTTTTTTCAGCACTTTCAGTTTTTTTTCTTCCGCGTCAACAGAACTTTCGAAACAACAAGATTATTCGAAGAAAGTACGGGAAAATCGCTAGATAAAATAAAAAAAATAAGCGATTTTATCATTTTTAAATTCGCTGAAATATTGAAAATCCTTTTTAGTTTCTTCAATAAAGTTTGGGAAAAAGATACTTTGATTTCAATTTCAGGCTTTGAACATTTTTTAATAAAACAATTATTTTATTCATTTCTGAAAAAAAGTTATTATCCTCGTAACTTTATGAATAAGTTTAGAACAGTGCTAACTAAAAAAAAATTAAATTTTTCATAAAAAGAGGAATTTTAGAGTAAAAACATGTTTTTGGATCTTCATAGTTCACTGGAAGTTTTATTAACCTTTTAAAAGCTAAAAATCAGCGTTTTACTAAAAAAATAAATACTTGAATTTTTCCTGAAACCCCGAAAAATCGGATTGAAATATTCATTTTCAAAGAAAAATTCTCATTGAAAAAAATGTTTCCTTCATAAAATTCTCCATCAATGTCGAATCCCCCTAATCATCAGAATCAGAAAATGATCCTGGGCGTTTATCGGCAAAGAAGCAACTTAAAATCAGACGACGTGAAGATAAAACGGCCATTTGACGACGTCGGCGGGCCGAGAACCAGGTCAGCGAAACCGTGAAGAGAATTTTGCTCCCAAAAGTTGCATCTTTCCGGCTTTTCCCTGAAATTAAGAGGACAAGAATCATAATCGGTTCAAATATTAAATGTCCAGTCGACGGTCAAGCTCCGCAACTTTTATAAAAACCAATCCCGTTTGCGTTTTCAAATGACGTCAGTGTACTTGAAACTAAAAATCTGAACAGGCTATGAAAAAGTTTCAAAAGCCTTGAATAGAAAAACGAGAATGATTTTCAAAAAAAAAAATGCAAACAGCTAATTTTTCTCACCTCTTGAAAAAAAAGAACTGTTCCCCACTGTATTAGAGTTCTTAAGAATTCCAAAGTGGTCCCTATAGGGGCCCTTGGAAGGTCCAACTAGGGACCACTTTACCAACCCCTACAGAGGCCAGTAAAGCTTTCAAAAATGGTCCCTATAGGGGCATTCTGGTCGACATTTTTTATGAACTCTAGGCGAAGAAGCATATCCAGGGGGAAAACTGAATGAATAAGCGTTTTTTGAATGAATTTGGAAGACCCCTTTAGGGCCAAGGGGTCAGACTCTAAACCCCTATAGGGACCACTTTGATTTTACCCCTTCAGGGGCCACTCATTTTGCACCTATAGGAGTTGAAGCTCCGTCCCTTATGCAAAGGCCAAACCAAACAGAGAGCGTTGTTGGGGGCGGAGCTTTCTGCTTCACGTTCAAAAACGAAGTACTGTAAGTTTCCTCTCGAGACATGTTTCTTATATTTTGAGAAGTCCTTTTCAAAAAGAATCCTAAAAAGGCGCTATTAAGGCCTTTCAAAGGCCCTTTTCTTCAAAAAAATAAATGATTAATATATTTAAAATTTTTCAGACTTTTTGAAAGAATCCTGGTCAGAAAAACTAACCATTTTTTTCAACCCAAAAGAATAAGACATTTTCAAAATTAAAAGAAAAAATAACAACCGATAAATTTCTTGTTATTTCACTGCATTGACAGAAAACTTTCTAAAGCAAACCTTTTTTAAAACTTTTTATTAAAATTCGAAAAATCAGCACATAAAAAAACGAAAAAAATGACAATAAAACCTAAAAATGGAAATGGAATGTTCCGAAGGTACATGTATTGGAGTAGGAAAAAAAAAATGAAGAAAAAAGAACCGTAAAAAATTATTGTTTTCATTAAAGTATACATCTGGAAAGCAAAAACAGTGAAAATGAGAGGGAAAAAAGCATCATGAATCTAGGAAAAAATGAAAAAAAAAATCCAATTTTGTTAATTTTCAAAGAAAAATCATTTTGGAAGCATCAGCCAAAAAATGGACAAAAAGAAAGTTTTTTTCACCAAAATCTGCATTTTTCAATGTCAAGTTAGTGGAGCATGGAGTACAGTTCTTTCAGAATGTCTTGGTAAAACCTGAGGATCTTTTTTAGAAGGAAAAATGATAAGAAACACAAAATCAAGCGCCTGCGCCTTTAAAAATCTTTACAAAACCTTCTTGAACGAACTATGCTTCATTAACCGTTGTCTTGTGACAAAAAAAGCTTCAGAAGCTTCTAGAAATCTTCTTTTTGCTTCTTCAATAGAGAAACTCGTTGAAAATTATTTTAAGGCAATGGTGGATGAACTATAACTGTGTACCGTATAAATTCCATTCATAGCGATTTTCTGTTTTAATAAAAAAAAAATCTTTCGTGAACCTTTAAAACATCCAAAAAGTCGTCATGAATAAACTAGACTCATTTTAGAAGACTTTTTGCAAAAACATCATTTCTTCATTCATATCACCTTTAAAAAGCGTTTAGAAACAGGAAAAACTAAAAAAATTACCTGACGGCAGTAAAAAACGGTGTTTCAGTTCAAAGCAGTACTTTGTAGAGCTTTTCATTGCGAATCGAACGGTGAACTTAGAAACGTACAGAAGTTCCTAGTTTTGGAGAAAAAATAATTCAAAGTCGGAGAAACGAAAGCTTGAAATCCCGCGAAAAGTGCGCTTTGCAGTAAAGTTGCTCTATGGACAATAGGCTTCGCCTTTTTTCGGATTTTCGCTTTTTTCTTCGTTTCTTTCAATTTTCAATTTTTTCTGTTGTCACCAAAGTTCTTTTCGTCACAAAAGCCTTCTATTCATGTATAATTGCAAACTTTGATTGCAAAAATGCTTCTCTGGTGAAAAATGATGATTTTACACAGGTTTCGATTAGGATTGCGATCTGTAAAATTTTTGAGTATACCGTTCGATTTGCAAAGTAAAACTATACAAGATATTTCTTTCACATGAAACCCGTTTTTTACTGCCCCTATGCCTTAAAAATATTTCAAAATACCCTATGAATGAACTATTCAGATCCTCAAGTCTAGGACAGGAAAGTGGGGGAGAGGACATTGACCATGAGGACACTTTTGGAGAAGAAAGACGGAGACAAGACTCCAGGAGTGAGGACGACGCCGCCGAGGACCATCGGGGAGACGACGTCGGGACACAGGACCAGGGGAGACAGGACCAAGGGGGACAGGACGTAGGGGTTGAAGACGTTGGGGGACAAGACGTAGGGCGTCAGGATGAACGGCGCCATGACCAGGGGCGAGAAAACGTAGGGAGAGAGGACGTAGGGCGAGAGGATGAAGGGGATTCCGACGGTCGGCGAGAAGACGTATGGCGACAGGACCGCCGGGTTCAGAAGCAGCGGGGTGAAGATTCCAGGCGAGAGGACCTAAGAATTCAATGGGTGAGAAGAGTCCGGAAAAGCTGTTTTCTGTTGAGGAAGGATATACTTATGGACTCTAAAGTGGTCCCTATAGGGACACCTTAGGTGCCATTTGGAGGGCCCCCCCTAAACCCCTATAGGGACCACTTTCTCGTCCGTTATTAGGACCGTTTTTCCCCTAACCGCTATAGGAACCACTCTAAAATTTTAAAGTTCCTAGGTATGAATCCTCAATATCTCAAAATCCTGAAACTTAAGTGGCCACTCAAGAGGTTCCTCAAGGGTTCTTGAAGGGGACCCTAAAGTGGCCAATAAAACCATCTCTACAGAAGCCACTTGCGTCTGAGTGACCACTATAGTAGTTTTTAATGGTTCAGTACTATCTCTCGAATTTCTAAAAAGGCTTCTAAATTTTAACTTCTTATGGGGCCTCTAATTTGGCCACTTTAGTGGCCACTAAACCTTAAAAAACCCTAGAGGGGCTACTAAAAATTTTCGCAGATCTCAATTGGAGGAAAATTCTCAAACACCATTGCAAGTCATCCCAAGTGGAACAAGAAGCTTCCAAAAAACTTCTTTTTCTCTCTAAGTTCTCCTCACTATCTCAGTCTCTCACTTTGGAGCATCTTCTCGAAAACCTTTGCTAGCCATTTTTTATGCAACAAAAAGCTTCTAAAAAGATTTTTCTTTTTCTCTAAACTCTACTCGTTTCCTCAGTCTCTAACTTCCAAGCAACTTCTCGAAACCGTTGGCAGGCCATTCCAAGCCCTTTTAAAAAATCGTTCTTTTCTCTGAACCCTTCTCATTTTCTCAGTCTCTCACTTTCTAGCGAATTCTCAGAAACCTTTGCTAGCCATTCCAAATGCGACAAAAAGCATCCGAAAAGCTTCCTTTTTCTCTGAACCCTCCTGATTTTCTCAATCCTCACTTTCAATAGAACTCTCAAGAACCTTGGAAGATCTTTTCAAGTGGGACAAAAGGCTCCAAAAATCTCTCTTTTTCTCTGATCCCTCCTCATTTTTTCATTCTCTCACTTTGGAGCATTTTTCCAAAACATTTCAATCCATTTCGAGTACGAAAAACGGCTTTCAAAAAGCTTCCTTTTTCTCTGAACCCTCCTCATTTTCCCAGTCTCTCACCGTTGGAGACAGCACAGACAGTCCATAAACCGGAGCGAACATAATGGGCGTTAGGACAGTCGGCGTCAAAATATGAGGGTCGAAATTCTGACGCTTGCTTCTTCGGATTACTGTACCGTTGGCAGCACCCTAAAATAATGAATTATTGATTATTTTTGGTCATCTAAAAACCCCTCTGGCGGCGTTCCGGACAATGTCCCAGACCATCTCTTTCCTTTCCAGAAGAGTCTTCTTTTCATAGGCTTCGATGTCGAAAACGTCCTTCCGTCCGGCCACGCCTACAAATTACTGTTTTTTTAAAAATTGTACTTAAAATTTTCCGAATAATTCAAGATAAGACAGGAGCTCCATAGTGGTCCCTATAGGAGCAACCTTAGAGGCCCTTGGAGGGTCTTCTATAGGGACCACTTTACCAACCCCTATAGGGGGGTTATCAATTCAGCTTCAGAGGCTTGGACCTTAAACCCCTGTAGGGACCACTTTTTTTGGTCCTCCAGGAGGTTTTTACCCTAACTGAAGATAATTTATTACAGAACTTACAATCAAATTCTCAAATCTTAGGAACCTTTGAGTGGTCCCTATAGGGGCCGAAAAAGTGATCCCTGTAGGACTGAAACCAAGGGGGTGCCTATAGGGGTTTAGGATCACACCCCTCAGCCCTTAACGCTTAAGTGGTCCCTATAGGGGTCTTTCAATTTATTCAAAAAGTTTTTTTCTTTCCAAGTTAGTTCCAAACTCCCCCTCCCTAAGTTAGGCACCTCCCCCATAAAGCCAAGCCCCCCTCCCTCCCCCCTCTAAAGACAAGTCCCCCTCCGAACGAAAAAAAGGACCTTGATCCTCCATGATCCGGCGGAGCTGATGGGGCTCCATCAGGGCGAACCCCTTCTTCTCCATCGCCCGCTTCTGTCTCCGCGTGAAGGAGTCCTTGACGTCCTTCACCATCTTCATCGTCTTCTGCGCGCTTCCGCTCAGGGCGTCGTCCATCTCCGGCACGTCGGCCGACTTCAGGATCTTCACGGCTTCGTCGACGAGTTTCCTCGCCCCGGAGACCTCCATCGTCAGTTCCAGGATCTTCTCCCGGTCTTTTTGACTCATTCCGGTCGCTTCGAGGAGCTAGAAATGTTAATTTTGCTGTAGAAAACCGATTCGAATGAATAAAAATAGAGAAAAGTCCATTTTTCGTATATTTCAGTAGCTTCCAGAAACTGGAAATCATATTTTTCTCAAAGTAAAATCGATTTTCAAGTGCAATATCCCACCAAAAATCGATTCAGATGAGTAAAAACTAGGAAAAACGACAAGTAAAACTGTATTTTTTCTTTTTCGCCCATTTCAATAGCTTCCAGGAGCTGGAAATGTTAATTTTGCTGTAGAAAATCGATTCGAATGAGGGAAAATTGAGAAAAAATCCATTTTTCGTTTATTTCAGGAGCTTCCAGGAACTGGAAATCATGTTTTTCTCAAAGTAAAATCGATTTTCATTGCTATATCCTCCCAAAAATCGATAAGGATCAGTAAAATCAAGAAAAGAGTTGATAAAACTTTATTTTTCCTCTTTCGTTCAATCCAGTAGCTTCCAGAAGCTAGAAATTATGATTTTCTGTTAAAAAAATTCATTATTTTTTTCAAGCTTCTCTATCTTCACAGTGCAATTTGCTGCAGAAATACAATAAATTTCGGAAAAAAATTATAAATTTTTTGTCCATGCTGGTAGCTTTCAGGAGCTGGGAATTTTTAATTTTTTTAGCTATGAAAAAAAAATTTTTTCAGTGCCATTCGCTCTAGAAGATCAATTTAAATGAGTGAAAATAGGGTTGAAAAATTAAACAAACAATGGTTCTGTTTATTTTTTTCAGTCCCGGTCACTTACATGAGCTGGGAAATATGGATTTCTTGAAGAAATATCAAATTTTTTTCAACTTCTGAGTGCAATTTGCTCTAGAAGATTAACTAGTATGAGTAAAATGGGGAAATTTTTTTCTCGGAAAAAAACTTCATACATTTTTTTCGCCGATATCGCTTGGAGGAGCTGCGAATTTCAATTTTTTGATAGGAAAATAAATTTTTCCATTGCAAGTTGCTCTAGAATATCCGTTTGAATGAGTGAAAATAAGGTTGAAAAGTTAAATAAAACATGTTTCTGTTTTTTTCAGTTCCGGTCACTTACAGGGGCTAAAAAAATTATGATTTTTCTTGCAAAAAAATTCAACTTTTTTTCCAACTTTTGAGTTAACTCTATAAGATGTGTGAAAATTTGGAAAAATACTATATTTTTCCTTTTTGGCTCACTTCGGCTACTTACAGGAGCTAGAAATTATTTTTTTTTATAGAAAATTCAGCTTTTTCAATGTAACCAGGTCTAGAAACTCCAAATTTGGTGAAAAGAAATCTTTTTTTCAAATTACCTTGGGAACCGGCAAGATTTGATTGCCGGAGTCGTCATTATAGAAAGGCAGGATCGAGGGCGACAATCTCCCGTGTCTTCCGTCCTCATCGGGCATTATTGGGGCGAATCTCGGGCTGGAAAATGTTTATGAAATCGAAGAAAAAAAAGATACATTTTTGGTTTTTTTCGAAATAAATATTTTTTTCTAGGATTATCAAGAAGACGATTTCAAATTTTTTTGGCACCTGAAACATGAATTTTTGGATGCTTAAAGCCAAAATTATGATTTTTTTGGAGCTTAACAAATGACTTTGAAGTTAAGGTTTTTTTCTTAATTTGAGATCTTTCTTAAGGTTTTTTTCGAAATTATCTTTTTTTCTAGGATTATCAAGCACACAATTTTGAATTCCTGAAACATGAATGTAGGACACCTACAATTTGAGTTATGATTTTTCGAACTAAAAAAATGACCTTAAAGTTAAGGTTTTTCCCTAATTTGAGATATCCCTCAAGGTTTTTCGAAATAATTGTTTTTCAAAGACTATCAAGCACATAATTCTGAATTTTTTGGTACCTGAAACATGAATTTAGGACACCTACAATTTAAGTTATGATTTTTCGAATCTAACAAAGAACGGAAACCTTATAAAAATCGGCCAAAAAAAAAAAAAATTCGGTTTTTTTCATGATTTTTTTCGGCTACGCTTATTTTTTTCAACCCCTTTCAAAACTTTTTTTGGATTCATTTTTTTCTTGTTTTAACGGCGCAGACAATAAACTTTCCTCTAGAAAATTCAAAATCCCGTATTTAAAAATATCTCAAAAAAACAAATTTTTCTCCTTTTTCTGTCTAAAAAGGCTTTTTTTAAAGTCTCTAGAAGCCACCGGAAAAAAATGTCTATACCTCAAATATTTGAAGTTCATGTCGTTTTTTTCTTGCCTTCCTTGTCGATGGCTCCCATCAAATCGAAGGCGTTTTTTTCACGATTTCCGGCATTCCGTGCTGTAAAAAAATGAGCAACTTTACTATTTCGAAAAAAATCTTTCAAAGAAAGTACCTATAAAGGTAAATCCATTGTTTATTTTTTTAAATTTTTACTAAGAAATTATTTTTTTACTAAGAAAAAAATTACTAAGAAAAAAATATTTAAAAAAATCAAAAAAATTAAAGTGAAAATATTCGAGAGATTGCTGCGCTAATTGAATCGAAAAAAATTATATTTCAGGAACTCTGAAGTTTAAAAAAATAATAAATTGTGGAAAAAAAGTGAAATTTCAAGACTTATTTCACTACAAATGGTTGAAAAATTAACTAAAAAAACCAAGTTTTTTTCTCGAAGAAAAGCTCGAAAATTGGCTGGAAATTGATATTTTTCAAGGTTTAAACTTTTGAAAAAAAACATTTTTTTCTATGAAAAAAAGCTGCCCTAAAAGCAAAAAAATTTGAGAAGTTTCAAAGAAAAAAATTTTTTTCAACAATTGAAAAAAATAATCGACTTCAAGATTATGTGGAAAGTCTCCAGAAGATTAAAAATATTCGTTTTCGAGGCATTTTTTTTTCAATTGTGCTAGAAATTCACAAAAATCAAATAAAATATTTTCCCACTCAGTTCTCTCAAATGAAAGCGATTTTGAATCAAATTTTCAATTTTTTTTCGATTTTTTTCCAAACCTCGATCAAAGCGCTCGTCTGCTCAGGAACGTCCAGGACCAGATCGTGCATTCTCTGATTGTAAACTTTCGCTCCGGGACCCTTTTCCCTGGCGTCGAGCCGTTTCTTCAGCTCAACGATGCTTTTGTACGTCTCCGTCCAGGAAGTTCCTCTGGAAATCGAATTTTTTTTCATTTTTTTTTTTTGGGAGAATCTGGATTTTTCATGTGATTCAGGAAATTTTTCTTATTCTTTAACAAAGAAAATTCTAAAATCTTTCGAAGCATGCCACCCTACAGTACTCCAGGCTACAGTCCTACTACAGCACTCTAAGCTACTTCACTTTTCAGTATCATTGTAGTGCTACATTGCTACTATCTACAGTAATAAAAATCAGTACTACAAGACGCGGTACTACAGTACCCCCGCTTACAGTACCCCGCTACAGTAACACAGTTTCATCACTACAGTACCACCTAATACAGTTTAGCTCTTGAGAAAAATTAGAGGTGTACTGTAGAGATTTAGAATACTATATTTGTATTTAGTAATATACTGTATTCGGTATTACTGTTACTTGTGGTACTGTAAGTGGTAGTACTGTAGTAAGTGGTAATGGAATACGTGGTAGGTGGTACGGTAGGAGGCGGTACTCTATAGTCATGAAACTGTGGTACTGTAATTAGGGGTACTGTAGTAATTAACTTCTAATTTAAAGTTTTTGAGTTTCCACGTTTTCCTGCCTATAAACTTGAATACTTGTGCATGAGGACTATAACAATTTAATGATTTTTTTGAAACAGGGAAGAAATGTAAAATGGAAGAAAATCAGGCTAAAAAATTTTTTTTGGATAAGTCAATTTCACTGTAAAATACTGCACTAAATAAGTTGAAACAAGGAAAAATTATATTTTTGATAAAAGTTTGATAAAAATTCTGGTAATCTAGGTTAAAATTAATCGAAAACTGATGTTTGAACCGAAATAAATAATAAAAATGCAGGAATTTTCAAATTTCCAACTGTTTTTGAGCACTAAAACAAGCCTGAAAATGAATTAAACACAGGAAAAATTGAAAAAAAACCCGGAATTCGTCGAATTTTCCGTGGCGTTCTTGAAAATGGCCTGAAGAAGTCCGGCGACTTTTTGGACCGGCGTTTTTTGGTCCGTCGACTTAAGATTCGGCATCGATTTCATGGACTTTACCTGGAATTTGGGTCATAATCATTTGAAAATGACATTTTGCGATTTTAAAAATACACTTGGATTAGAAAAAAAATCGTTTTTGGCATGGATTTCACTCGAATATTGGCCATAACCATTAAATTTTGGTATTTTCCGATCAAAAAATCACCCTTAATTTTGAAAAATCTCTTTTTCGGCATCAATTTCATGGGTTTCACCTAAAATTTAGGCCCAAATCTCAAAAATTTCCTATTTTTCGATCTAAAAACTTGAAAAATGCTCTTTTTGCGTCGAATTCAGAGAGTTTTTCGTTCAAAAATCATCAAAATTCGGCATTTTCCGATTTTTAAAACACATCTGAGTCCGAAAAAATCATTTTTTGGCTTTGATTTCATGGATTCTACCTGGAATTTGGGCCGAAATCATTAAAATTCGGCATTTATCGATTGAAAAAGCACAATTAATTTTGAAAAACTCTTTTTTTGGCATCTATTTCATGGATAAAACCAAAAAATAAGGCCCTAATATCAAAATGTCCATATTTTTTGATCTAAAAACTTGAAAAAACGCTCTTTTTAGCATCGATGTCATAGATTTTATCTGGAATTTGGGTCAAAATCATTAAAATTCGGCATTTATCGATTAAAAAATCACCCTTAGTTTTGAAAAATCCCTTTTTCGGCGTCAAATTCATATATTTAACCTGAAATTTGGGCCATAAACTTAGAATTCTCAAACTTTTCGTATACATAAATTTAAACTTGAACGGGAGTCGCTTTTTGGCGTCGATGTTAGGGATTTTTCGGGTCAAAATCATCAAAATTCGGCATTTTCCGATTTTTAAAACACATCTGAGTCCGAAAAAATCATTTTTTGGCTTTGATTTCATGGATTTTACCCGGAATTTGGGCCGAAACCACTGAAAATTGATATTTTTCGATCATAAAATATGCTCGATTAAAAAAAATCCCTCTTTCAAAGTCAATTCCAGTTCAAAATACTCATAAATGCTCTTTTTTTTTCTGAATTTTAAGACCTGCACCCGACCTGCAGCGGTTCACGCCTCTCTCAGAAAACTGACCACAAATCCTTCGGAGTCACTTTTGGAGACGGAATCGACGACGAGTCTTCTCAGACTTCTCTTCACTCGGGTTCTTCGGGTTCTTTTCCGTTTTTTCAGGGGTTTTAGTGGCTTTTTGGGCCAATTTGGCCGGTGAAAATCGCATTCGTTGCTGAAAAAAAGTGATTTTTTTCAGAATTTACAACAAAAAAAGTTTTTTTAGAACGTTCTAGGATTTTTCTAGGACTTCGAAAAACTATGGAAAATAGTAGTCTTTGAAGGCTAAAAAAACTAAAAAAAAATTTTTTTAGATTTTTTTGACGCTTCCCAAACTTTTCATAATCGAAAAAAATTGATGTATTTTTTTAAACTTTTTAACAAAAGCAACACACTAAGATTCAAAAAAATAAAATGAAATTTCTCGATTTTTTTGCAAAAACTCACCAAAAAAACCTCTTGTGTAGATGCTCGGCAAGCGATTCTTTCGGCGCCTTCGCCACGATTTTCGCTTTTTTTATTTTTATTTAACAGATTTTTTTCCTGAAAATACTACATTTTCCATTCCAGAAACCTAAAAAACCTATCATTTGACTTGAAAAACCGACTGAATGACTTGAAAGGCATCCTGGTGACCTTTCTGGAAATATGTTTATTTTTAGAAAAAAATTTCTAAAATTCCGAACCCGTCAATTTTAACTATTTTTTTAAAGCTTGGGTTGTTGTGGTCGATGGTTCAGTGGTTGTTGGCGGCAAGCTAAAACCAAAGAAAAAATTATATTTTTATCGAAAAATAGAAAAAACCTCGTCGTGGCATTCAAAGGAGGCATGAAATTTCGACCAACGATAAATGCAGAATTTTCCTGACTGAAAAATAAAATTAAACCTCAAATAATGAGCTTTAAAGCTTCATAATCTTACCTTATCTTTTGATCTCCATTTTTCCGAGTTTTCTTCATTTTCCTGAAAGAAAATCATTGGAAAACAGGAAAAAACGACAAAAATAAACCTTTCAATCAAGAATTTCTGGTACTGATGTCTAGCTTCTAAAAGGCAATGGGCAGCCGCGGCAACGTCTTTTTTGTCTCGAATGTGAGAAAGGCATAACAGAAAGTCCGACTTTATCTCTGTAAAAGTGGGAATCAACATAGAAAATGAGAAATAAAATTACGATATTTGAAGAAATAAGAGTTTTCGATTTCTAGAGATTTTTTTACGAAGACCTTTTTTCAATTTTTCTTCTTTAAAAAACAAATATCAAAAATTTATGTCACGGAAAACAGGAAAAAAGAAAAGCGCGAGAAAACAAAATTTTTTTTGTAAAACTTAAAGGCGACACAATGACGTAATACTGCACCGTGACGCGCAAAAATATTATAATAAATTTTTATTTTTTAGCAAAATGTTTTTTTTAGATGTATTTCTCTCTTATAATCTGTTGAATTGATTTTTTAAATACTTTTCAATCCATTTTTTGGCTTGAAACGTTTTTGCCTTTCAATTTTTGTGAAATTAATGTGTAAACCTTGTAAAATTGCATCATTTCGAAAAACTTTGGTTTCAATATCTAGTTTATTTTTTTGATAATTCAAAAATTTTTGTATTGATATATATGTAGATATTTTTAGGCTTCGGAACGCCTTTGCTCAAAAAAATTTCGACTTAAAGAACTTTTTGAAGCGGTTGCCGTTGAAAAAAATCAAGGTTAATTTTTACAATTTAATATTATTTTTATTTATAATTTTTTTCCTCAGAATTTTTGATTTTTTTAATTTCATTTTAGTGTTCCTAATGTTTTTTTATGTATTTAAACAAAATGTGAAACGGATAGAATTCAAAAAAATGAATTAAAAAAAGTTTTTTTACGTTTCATTCATTTGATAATTTTTCATATATCATCATTCATCGCTTTTTAAAGTCGCCAGAAAATTTTCAAAAATGAAATAACATGATAAATATGACATTTAAAAGCAAAATATAGTTTATTTTGACCTTGAAGTTTGTTTTCTCCACTCCCATTTTCTTTTTAACTCAAAAGAATCAGCGAAAATGAAGATTTTCGTTATGTTATTTTAACCCCTACTGTAGCGCTGATACCCCTAATTTCTTGAAATAACAATCATCAATTCCTGTTCCCTTCCACGCGACCGAAATCTTCGAATCCACGGAAAAACCTTATCCTATCGAACTGAAATGTATCGCCGTAAAAGTGCGCTTATCCCTGCGCACAGACTTGAAAGATAAATGACCCTTTATCAGTTAGTCGGAGGGGTCGAAAGTGAAAAGTTTCAAAGTGAAACAAATTCGGCGCAGTCTGTCTCTTTTTTGGTTTTCCGAGAGACGGTTCAGGTAGGGGAGAGATACGGGGGAAAGTTCGGAAGGACCGAGAAATCGAGGTGATAACGATCTTTGTTGTAAATCACTTTTTTTTTACTGCACTGACCAAAAAAACCGTGGTTTTCTTTTATTTAAGAGTTCTTGTAAATTCATTTTGTGGGTGAAATCCTAACAAAGAAGGTTATTTAAATTTCTGGTTGGGAAACTTCTGAAAAAAAGGCCGGAACACTCGTTCACGTTACAAGAAAAAGATTCTGAAAGTCTCACTCAGCAAAACTTTCTCATTTCCGAAAAAAAACGCCTTAAATATGAAAACCAAGCCATTTTTGGGCCTTGAGCTCTCATTTATCGAAAACTGGGAAGTTGGGCCTTTAATGATCTTTTTTGGGGCATCAATGATCGTTAGGGACCCTTTTCAAGGAATTCTCAAAATAATTACCTTTTCTTAAGAGACTTTTAAAACCTTATAACGTGCAAAACTTTTTTTAAGCTTTTTTATCTAAATTTTTAAAGCAAAGGATTTTTATCGGTCTTTTTTTCTCCCGCTTCTAAATCTTATCTTCGCTTTCTTCCTTCAAAAACCTTCTTTCTATTGTTTTCATCATTTTTCAAATTTTTCTGATCCAGGTAATTGAAAAAATTCGGTAGATCCAAGAAATTGAGACGACACCAATCTTCGTTGTAAATCTCTTTTTGTACTTAACTGACCAAAAAACATAATTCTTCTTTGAAAAAGTTTTTTTTTTCTAGTCAAAAAATCGAATAAAGTCCCCACAAGGAAGGTCCTTTCACTTTGCGGTTTGCTCAAACACTCTCTGAAGGTCTAGATGAAGATCCCTCATAGTCGCTACATGCGCAAATTTCTAGTTTTTCAGATGTGATTTTTTAAATTTGCGAAAAATGGGTTTGAAGCCTAATTTTTCGAATTTTGAAGCTGGAATCTTGAAGTTGGACCGTGTAGCGACTAGGGGGATCTTAATTTAAACCTCTTAAAAATTTTTAGAAAGTTCAAAGTCTCAAAGTAGAAGGACTTGTGGAATAAAATACTTTTGAGACTATTAAAAGGTATAAAAAAGGACATTTGGAAGTTTTCTAAATGATAAGTCACTATCTTAGGGACTTATTTCTGAATTTTTCAATTAAAAATACTTCGAACGCCCCTTTTTTGTTTCTTCAAGGAAAGTAAATTGAGAGATAGAGATTTGGTTCGAAAGGACCAAGAAGTCGAGACGACAACGATCTTTGTTATAAATCACTTCTTGTACTGTATTGACCAAAGAACTGGGGAACTATTCTCTTAAGATTTTTGAAAGCTTGATGAATCAAACTGAGAGATTTTTGTTCAAAGGTTTGAAGATATAAAGCTTTAATCCCTGGTAAAAGGCCAGTTTTTTTTCCAAATAGCCGGTGTCTCACTAGAAAAAGCTCTCGGATTTTTTCTCAAAGTTTAGAAATTCAAATTCTAAGGAGAAGTCCAAGTGACCTTTTATAGGGGCTTTTCAAGCTTTAAAGATGAGGAAAGGAATCTTCTAAACACCTCTTTCTGAAGAAAAACTACTTTTTTAAATCAATTTTTCATCCCTCCTTTTTGAAAACTTATTCTTTCCTTCTTTTTTTTCAACGTCTTTTATTTTATTTTTTTAAAATCTATTATCAGTTTTATTTTTGGTTTTCGGATATAAGGTTGAGGTAAATGAAGGATGGAGAGAAAGTTCCAAAGGATCAGAAATTTGAGACAAACTGATTTTTTAAAAATCTTGGCTTGTACTGTATCGGTAAAGACCTCACAAGGGAGGTCATTTTACTTTGGGATTTTCCTGAAAATTGGCCAGAACACTCCTTGATGTACCAGATGAAGATCCTAAAAGTTTCAAACTGCACAACTTCCTCGTTTTTGAGAAAAGACGCCTCAAAGACAGAAAAACTCTCAAAATCCATGAAAATGCCTATTTTTGCGCTTTTTTTCTCGAAAACAAGGAAGTTGTGCAGGTTGAAACTTCCAGGATCTTCATCTGGTACATCCAGAAGTGTTCTGGCCGATTTTTAGGAAATTCCCAACCGCAAAGTAAAATAACCTTCCTTGTCCGGAACCTTCTAGAAAATATTAGCGAGTTTCAAACCTAGCTCAAAACCATTGTGATTTTATTGGTTCTGGGAAATTCGGTAATTGTTTTTAGTTTGAGCATTTTCTTGGCAAGGTTTTAATTTATTTTAAGTATCTAAACTTATTTTAAACGTCATAATTTTTGAGAAGTCTTCCATAAACTTTCTAAAGTATTTTCACCGTTATAAGAATATAATAAATTTGCCCTGTTTGAGAGAAAGATGTTGTATTTCCTCCGAGTCTTTCAGTTATTGTAGTATCTTGATTTGAAAAAAAATACTCGGTTTTCTTTCAAAATTTATTAAAGAAAAGTTTCATTTTTCTGGGAAAATTTTCTGTTTTTGGCGTTTTTGTGGCCGCTATAGTAGTCAAATTAGTGGCCACTTAAGGGGTTAAACATTACTGGCCACTATAAAGGTCTAAGTGCCACTACTATCCGACTAAAAAATTTAGTGGCCACTTTAGGGGTCAATGGATCAACATAACTGGTCCGATCTGTTTGATTTGAAATTATCAGAGTTACTGGAAGGAATAATGGATGAAAAACTACTGAAGTGGCCACTAAATAGAGAACCTCTATAGTGGCTACTAAAACGGAAAATAGTGGCCACTATAGAGGTGGGTTTAGTGGCCACTTTAGTGTCCTCTCCAAGCAGTTCTTGGCGTTTTCACACACAGAAAATATTAATAACAAAATCTTTTTTTTTTTACTTCTATAAGAAACACATCGAAAGCCTCTTCTATTGTCCTGGTTTTTTGATTTTTTCAAGGTAAAGGTAGACAAATACCTCATTTTTTGTTGATTTTTCAGGCCTACTGATATTCTATTTCATTTTGAAGTAAGGGAATGACAAAAATTCTGTGACAATTTTAAGTGGCCACTATAGAGGCTCGCCAAAGACTAAATGGAGTGGACACTAAAGTGGCCACTAAACGAACCCCTATAGTGGCCACTATTTTCCGTTTTAGTGGCCACTTCAACAATTTTTTCATCCAGTATTCCTTCCAGTAACTCTGATAATTTTAAAACGAACAAATTGGACCAGTTATGACGATCCATTGATCCCTAAAGTGGCCACTAAAATTTTTAGTGGTCTAGTAGTTGCACTTAGACCTCTATAGTGACCACTAATTTTTAACCCCTTAAGTGGCCACTAACTTGACTACTATAGTGGCCACTAAAATTTTCCCAGTTAGTTTCAAAATAAAACCTCCTTGAAGTTTGGGCAAAAGTTCCTTGGAGAGCTGGACAATGAGCGCTTTGACGGAATGGACGTACCAATTCGAGTGAATCGTCCTCACCTGGATTTTAAATAGTTAATTAGAGGTTGATTAATAATTATCACCTTTTCGAATCCTTTCTCGTCGAGCTGATATTTCTTCAAGTCTGTTGGCTGCAGTGATGCTTCTGTCCCTGAATTTAAGACAATTTAGGCATTTTTTTATAAATATTTTTAATATGACCTTGTGAAACTCATTTCTCTGTTTCAAGAACTTTTTATGTACAAATAAATTATAAACTCAGATTATTATAGCGTGATTATCTCACCTTTGCCAACGCCAGAGTGATCCCTAGAGGAGCGTCCTTGAGGATACTTGAAGGGTTCCCTATAGGGGCCACTAAAGCTCGCAAAAGGGGTCACTCAAGGGGACTATGCTACATCTTTTAAACACGTCTTTTTTTCTTTCAAAACGGAGGGACCACTTGAGCTTCAGAATCAGAGCCTGAATCCCTTTAGGGACCACTTAAATTTCAGCCCTCTAGGGGGCACTCTTTTGTCCTGAGTTGTTTCTGAATTTTTCAAAGAGTGAAAGTTTTTTTTTAGATTTTTCATTTTTTCAAAGAAAGTTTCAATTTTGCGGTTTGAAAAGCTAGGATCCTATGTAGAATGATGAAGAAATTGATGAGAAATCTCAATTTCGAGTCAAGTAGTCACTTAAGGGGAGTAACTGGAGACTACCTGAAAATTTTGAAGCCGTGGATTTTTGAAGAAAAAAAAACTCAGTGAGTGAATTAAATCTCAAAAATGTTTCCTGATGTGGACATTTTTTCGAAATCGATAGGCTAAAAGACTTCATTTCGCAAAACTCTAAATAAAGCGACAAAAAAGGTAACTAACTCGGTAACATGAGCAATAGCTGCGTATTTTAAGAAGCGATAGATTTTTATGGATTCATTTATGGATAAAAAAACCAAATTGTCGATTTTTTTGAAGTTGAATATTTTATTGAAGAGCTCTGAGCTCAGAACTTGCACTTTCATTTGAATTTTTCCAAAAAGAATAGTAAAATAAGTAATTAATTCGGTAACATGAGCAATAGCTTCGTAGAAACTTTCTTCACGACGCGATAGGTTTCATGGATTTCAAACCGAACAGTCAACTTTTTTTTGATGGAGATATTTTAATAAAGAGTTTCCAAGCTCAAGAATCTCGGTTCGGTTCGAAAAACCCCGAAAAAAGTAGGAAAATGGGTAGGGTTTTCGGTAACATGAGCAATAACTACATGATCGATTTTATGGATTTCAAATTATTATTTTTCACTTTTTTTCGGGGATTTATCTTGTTTAAAAAGATTTCTGAACTGGAAAAGCATAATTTTCAACCCAAAAAACTGCAAAAAAGCAAGAAACCTACTCGGTAACATGAGCAATATCTATGTAGGAGTTTATTGTAATGCGCGATAGGCTTTATGAATTTCAGACGATAGTTTTCATTTTTATAATAGAGTTTCTTGATAAGGCTTTTGAACAGGAAAAGCAGTTTTCAACCCAAAAAACTCGAAGGAAAAAGCAGGAAACTTTATCGGTAACATGAGTAATCGGTACAATTTGAGGAAGTTCGGGGAGTTTTATGACTTTCAAACGATAATTTTTATTTTTATGAAGAAGTTTCTTGATGAAAAAGGCTGCTAAACTAGAAAAGCATTATTTTGAACCCAAAAAAAAGCAGGGAAACGAGTAACGAACCTATCCGGAACTCGGAGATCAGGGCAATAAATAAGATAATAATTGGGAGCCAAGGTTTGGAGCGCATTTTGTTCCAATGTGTCTCAGAATCAACCGAGAAGAACCGTTGCCGCCTTCACGGGCTTAACGGATTTGTGACCCTTTCCTCGAGGCTCCGCCCATTTTTGGCTTCGGAAAATAGGCGAAGTCTCACCGCCGAGACTGTCCCCCCAAACAAATGCAATTCTCCCTATCCGATGGCTTTTTTTCCAACGATAATTTTTTTCCTTTGGAACTTGGTGATAAATAAGGGACTCTATTTGGTCTGACAGGGTCATAAGTGAAAGAGGAACGCTTTAGGATGAAGAAAATGGAAAAGGAAAGCGATTTTTTGAGGCTGATTTAACAAAAATGAATTAAAAGTAATGAATACTTGAGTTATCTTGAAAAATAAACTCTCAACAAATAAACAGCGTTGATTTTTGAGAAAGGACACGCCAAATGCGCCCCACAGAGAAAGACATCAAACTCGGACCTTGGTAACGCAAATCGGACGTGTAGGGGAATTTCCAGTGACCACTTTAGTAGCTTCAAATCTCTTGAGGGATCCCTAGATTGTCCGAGAAGTTCAGCATCTGAATTTTCGTTGAATAAAGTTAATTCCGACAGTGTCTAGCAAAATGCAATTCTGCCCATCCGATGGCTTTTTCCAACGATAATTTTTTTCCTTTTGAACTTGGTGATAAATAAGGGTTCTATTTGGTCTGACAGGGTTATAAGTGAAAGAGGAACGCTTCAGGTGAAAGAAAATTGGAAGGAAAAGCGATTTTTTGAAGATTTTTAGGTTTGACTGAGGCTAATTCATCATAATGAATATGATCAAAAAAATCTGAACTCTCAGAAAAAACTCTAAAAAAATAGTCGGAATATTTTACAAGAACAAAGCAACTTGCTCTCCACGGATAAAGACATCAAAGCTCGGTTTTAATATTTTTGTTGAAACTTCAAGAAAACTCAGACTGTACTCCACAGGAAAAACCATCAAAAACGTCTTTTTTAATTTTGAAAAAGCCTTGCAATAACTGAGGGGAGCTTTTTTTGATTTTGAGTTGATTCCTAGTTGTTCAGTGATCCCTTGAGTTGTTTCGAAACTTATTTAGTGCTCAGGTAAAAGTTGGGAACCTTCTGGTTTCGGTTCCTTGGAAGCCGTTTGGAAGCAGCAATTGGTCAAACGCCTTCCACAGCCTCCCGGGAGCCTTCCAGATGCTTTCTTGCTTGCGTTTTCTATTTTCCCCTTCCGAACACCTTCCTAGACCTTCCCAAGACCTTCTAGCTTCTATAAACCTTCCAACCATCTGCTGGTTATCTTCCTAACACCTTCCCAGGTTTTTTTGTTTACTCTAAATATTTTCTTTTTTTTTTGAGTTCCTTCTGAATTTGCGCGTTCAAACTTGGCGACCTTCTTTTGACCAGCTAAATAATTTTATGTGACTCGGCTTAACTTGATTTTAAAAAAAATTGAGAAATCCTGAGAGGATAACCAGAAGGAGGTTAAAAGGTGAATGAAGATTGGTAGTTGGACGATCCTTGGAGGTAAGAAATTGCAATTGCCTGCCAGAAGCCTTTCAGAAGTCTGCTGGAAGGCTTCCGGCAGGCCTTTTTCAAAACAGAAGGTCTTGAGAAGGCCTTTGGAAGGCGTTCAAAAGGTAGTTGGAAGGTCCTTGAAAGGTGAAAAAATAAAAATGCCTGCCAGCAGCCTTCCAGCAGGCTTTTGGAAGGTAAGTAGAGGTGTTGCGAAGGTATGTCGAAGGCATCTGACCAAACCGAAATTAAAAACTTCCAAATTTTAAGAAAAGACTCATTATTGCTCATGTTCATTACGAAAAAATTCAAAAGATCATCAGATTTTTCTTTTATTTCCCTTCTATCCCATAGCTTTTTGCCGGTTATTTTTTGCTTGTTGATAAGAAATCGACTCGGCTGCATGACGTGATCGGGTCATAAGCGAAAGAAGAACGCACCAAAAGGTCAAATAATCACAGAAACAGGCTGCTTATGAGGTTTTGACGTGGTTGATTCACAAGAGTCCACGTCAAAATAGCCGCCCCGCGACCGCGACGCGTGGAGCCATTCTCTCCGGCTCCAGGAAGCATTGAGCTGTAAATATAATCAATTTCTACGCTTCCAAAGTTGAAAAAAGTATGAATGAAGTTTTTTCAAACAAAAAAAAGAGACGATCCATTTTTCGAAACGCAGAACTGCTCAAAATGTTGCAGAAAACAGGAAGGAATTTTCTGAGAAAAATCCTTGGCACAAAAACTTTATCGTTCTTTTCACTATCACAGATAATATGAAGCCTTTTAAAAATTTTGGACCAGGTTTTATTAGGCTCCGCCCACTTTCAGGCTTACTGTAGAAAAAATACCGAAAAAAAGTAACTTTTTTCCTAATGAATCGAATCGTTTCGAACAAGTTTTAATGCAGACAACATGCCAATTTGAGCATTTTTCGTGTTGAATTTTTTTTCCTTAAGTTCATGGAAAAAATATTCTTATTCGGAAAGTGCTTATGAAAAATAGACGGACTGGGAAAATTTTTACTGGCCACTATAGTAGTCAAATTAGTGGTCACTTAAGGGGTTAAAAATTAGTGGTCACGATAGAGGTCTAAGTGCTACTGAACCATTAAAAATTTAAGTGGCCACTTTAGGGGTCAATGGATCAACATAATCCAATCTGTTTGTTTTAAAATTATCAGAGTTACTGGAAGGAATACTGGATGAAAAACTACTGAAGTGGCCACTAAAACGGGAAATAGTGGCCTTTAAAGAGGTGGGTTTAGTGGCCACTTAAGTGTCCTCTGCAAGTAGTCCTTGGCGAGCCTCTATAGTGGCCACTAAATATTTTCCCAGGACTTTTTCAGAAAACGTCATTGATAGCTCGAAACTGGATAATAAAAGGTTATATGGGTGTCGTCTAACCAGAAAAAACTCGCGACAACGCAATAAAATGCGCGATAATGAGTCAACTGGTCACCAAATTACTTTGTTAGACCCTTTGGGAAGCTTTTCACTGATTAGATCGAGTTTCACTTTTTTCTTAGATCTTTCAAAAATCAAGCAATTTCTTTGAAACTTGGAGGACTTCAAAAATATTGCCTGGAATTTTTAGAGGAGCATTTTGAAAGATTTCGAGACGAAGAACCGTTTTCTAGTGTTTCTGTGAATGAAGGGGAAAATTCCAGTGGCCACTTAAGAGGATTCTCAAGAACTACTTGGAGAGGACACTAAAGTGGCCACTGAAACCATCTTTAAAGGAGCCACTATTTTCCGACTTAGTGGGCACTATAGTAGTTTTTAGCGGTCTAGTAGTAAAGGGACCATTGAAGTTTAGTCACTTAAGTGGCCACTAATGCGACTGCTATAAAAGCCACAAAACATAAAACCCTATAGTGGTCACTAATTCTACCATACCCTGAAGTGGAAACTAAAGATTTTTTCGGTAACTTTGATCAAGAATTTATGAACTTTGTTTAATGTAGAGGTAGTCAAAAATAAGTTTTTCAAGTACCTTGAAACAGTGTTAAAATATATTCTTTAGAGCTTTTTAAAGGAGCATGAAAAGATTTTTTTATAAAAATTTTGACACGAGGAGCCGTTTTTTAGTGTTCTTAGCACCATGTAGAACTTCTAAGCTTTTAAAATTGCTGCGGAAAGTGTTTTGTGCAGACTTCAGAAGGAAAGATGGGTACTGTCGAAATTTTAAAGGAGCATGGACAATTTCATATAATATTTTCAAAAAGAAGAGCCGTTTTTTTTTTGTGATCTTGTGGCCATGTAAGACTTCTAAGCCCTAAAATTGCCGGAAATTTTTTTCTTTCCAAATCGGTACCCAAAAAAAGCCCGTCTTCCGATTCAACTTTGGTTTTTCCTCCCAAAGTTGAAGGTCATTTAGAGATTAATCGACGACCGTATCCAATAGAGAGCTTAAAGAAGAGTGGGTCACTTTTTGAGTGGGGCAAAGGGCAACAATTTTCACTGGGGGGAACATTTCGGACCCTCGTGGCCGAATATTCCAAATGCGGGCCTCCAGCTGCGAGACTTTTTTGGCGGCCGTGCCTAATCCGTCGACCCCCTTGTACACTTTCACAAATATCATCCAAGACGACTCCAAATCTTCACGTGAATTGCATAACTTGTCCAAATCTCATGCGACAGTTTAGTCCGTTCAAAAATTTTCCACGGGTCCTCAAAATTCTTGGAAAACCCTACTGCGAAAGTTCAACGAAACAATTTCCCTTTTCCATTTTACTTTTCATTCGGGAATTTCCTGAAAATCGGCCAGAATACTCCTTGATGAACCAGAAGAAGATTCTGAAAGCTTCAACCCGCATAAATTCCTACTTTTTGAGAAAAGACACCTCAAGCCCTCAAAATCCGTTAAAATAGCTTTTTTTGGGTTTGAGATCGTGTTTCTCAAAAGCTAGAATGTTTTGCAGGTTGAATCTTTCAGGATATTTCTCTGGTAAATCAAGGATTATTTTGCCTTAATTTAAAGAGATCACAGAGAAAAAAATCCTACTTGAAACCGAAAAAATTACAGCTTTAAAGGGTACCGAGCATGTAAAAAATGTACAAAAAAGGGTATTTTTCGAAGTTTTTAGAATTTTGTAACAACTTTCCTGAAAAATATAGCTATAAAAAACAGTAGTAATGGGTTTTTTTTTAGTAATGGGATTATTTTTGATTAATTTTTCCTAGAACAGCTTTTAAAAAAATTTGGACCAGATTTATGATTTAAATACCACATAATATCCTAGTAAGAACACCCTTAAAATAATTGTCTGCTTTGAGACCTTTTTCAAAGTTCACCTATGCTCCTTTAAACATACCAAAAAGGAGTTTTTAACCTTGAAAAAAATTTAGAGGAGCATTTTTTTTGCCTTGTGACTTTTATTCTGACTTTTTACTGAGCTCAGCTTCAAGTTTGACGATCTTTGAATTTTGCAAAAAACGTTACGACCTCGACAGGACTCGAACCAGCGACCTCGTCGAAGCTAGAAATGAGTCTTACCAACTGCGCCACATTTCCCTTTTTGAACACTTTTCCACTCAAAATTGCTCTAAATATATTTATTTCATCAACTCTGTCTCAAAAAACTGCAAAATAAATACAAAATCTCGGGAAAATTGGCAAGAAATTACAATGGAGAGCCCTCTGAAGTGGAGAACAAACGAGGTCGAGCAATACTGATTTCTCGGATTGTTGCTTGGGCCATGGCCCCGAGCAGGACTTCTGGACACGAGACGAACGCGATCTGTCCGTTACCGTATTCACCGCAAAGTGACGTCACCTAGAAAGTTGATGACGTCATCGTTCAGAGAAAACATTTTAAACGTTCGTTACTGTTCACGGAATAGTTATTAAAATGACGATGATTCAAAATATACTTTGAAAGTATTATCTATTAACCTTAATGGAAAAACGCGCTGGTCGCATTTGGAATGGTTCGAAGTTTTGCGGTCGCGTCGCGGTTTTCAGTAATGCCAGAGTTATCCCTATAGGGTTCAAGGAAAACAACCCGCTATAGGGATGAAATTCAGGTGATCCCTATAGGGTCTTTTAAGTTTTACGTTCAGTTTCGAAAATGAAAAAGGAAAATTCGATCAAGTTATTGAGTTTTTTGCATGGAAAGTTCTCATAACGGCTGACAAGCTCCCCTAGAGGGGCCACTAACTAAAAACCCCTATAGGGGCCAATTCCGTCAGCTTTATCCGCTCCTATACAGAAAGGTATGCTGGTTAAAGAGGAACCTTGAAAGTAGGGTCCGCAAGCCATTTCTTCAAAACGATCCAAAAAATATGTTTTTTACACTGTTCGATAGAGGAGACTGTCCATTTTCATAATCCGTTTAGTTTTTGAAAAAAGCTCCACTAAGAAAAAAGTTATGGCCAAAAAACTAGCGCGCGCGGCGTTCAACTGGAGGCAAAATCTCACGGTTTACCCGCTGCCGCACGCTTTCTTTTTAAATGTTTTTGCGCATTTCTGAACCGTTTTCGAATCGGTTTTCTGTTCTGAGAGGTTGTCCGAACTGAGCTCAATGTTTTGGTACAATTCTTTTGTATAACTCTCATAAGAATTTTTGATAAAATATCAAAAAACTACTTAGAAAAAAGGTCAGAAGGAATTTTCAGCTTATTTTTCTTTTTTCTAATCAGAAAAATCATTATCATTCGATTTGAAAGAAAGAAAAAATGAAAAATAATGTTATTTCGAAATAAAACAGGAAAAAGTGCAGTTTGACTCCGAAAAACGGCTCCTGCAACATTTAAAATGGCGCATCGGTGTGTTTGACGCAAACACAGCTACGAATGCTTGCACGAATTCTTCCAAAATTTCAAAAAAATTGCCATTTTTTTCGAGGTTTTTCAAAGCCGTTATTTTTTTCGCGTCGTTAGATTTTTTTCATAATTTTTTTCATTGATAGAGTTTTTGAACGCTTAATAACATAAACAAAAAGTATAGACGCGATCCTATTCTCTCATGCGACAACGAGGCAGGCGAAAAAAAGGAGGTTTTGGTAAAAACTCAAATATAATTTGATTCGCTGTCCCAATAATTCTTTTCATTTCTGAATTTTTTTATTTTTTTGGACACATTGTGAGTTTTTTTAAACCAAATAAAAAAAGTATACCTTGTCGCTGAAATTTTTTTCGCATTTCAGCTTCAAAGTTTTGGTGTCACTTTACAAGCTTTAATATTTTTTTCGCGTCGTTAGCTTTTTTTAAATTTTTTTACTCGAAAAAAATAAAGAAAGTGTTAATAAGTAACATATTCAAAATTTGGAAGCGATCCTCACTTGGTTTTCTGAAACGCGACGATTTTGTGAAACTTGTCAGTTTGTTTCGTGTTAAATCTTACTTTTTCGCTTATTTTTGAAAAATACATAGTTTAAAAATTTTTCAGTCTTGTAGAGCGTTGTCGATTACATAGATTAACAGCAACAGTTCATTTTTAAAGTGGGACTTTAGCTAGTATAAACGCCTCAAAACCGTTTCTGCAACAAAAAAATCGTCATTTTGGTGGCGTGAAGGGGCGGGGCTTTGCGCCCCCTACTTGAAAGGCCCAAAAGTTGACCCTATAGGGACCACTCTGGGCCCTAGAGTGGTACCTTCAAGGACCCCAAAGGTTTTCCCCTAAAGGGACCACTCTGGAGTTCACATTAGCAGCTGTTTTGAAAATCTTTTTCTCGCTAAAGTCGTTTTGAGTCGGGTGCAACTTCCACCAAGTATTTTTGCAAAAATCCCCCAAACCAACCTGTTTTTTGAGAGATTCATCAGTAGTGACCCAAATGGTATAGACGCCATTGGCGTTCTGGTCCAGACATTCCCGCAACATTGGCAAATCCGTCAGGGAGTCCCCGCAAACCAAGACATTTCCTTCCTGAAACCAAGAGTTCAGGAAAGGGTCCGAAAATAAGGAGAGATTGCAAAAAATTTGTAGTGGCCTTTATAGAGGCTCGCCAAGAACTACTTGGAGAGGACACTAAAGTGGCCACTAAACCCACCTCTACAGTAGCCACTATTTCTGTTTTAGTGGGCACTTCAGTAATTTTTCATCCAGTATCCCTTCAGTAACTCTGATAATTTTAAAACAAACAGATTGGGCCAGTTATGATGATCCATTGACCCCTAAAGTGGCCACTAAAATTCTTAGTGGTCTTGTAGTAGCACTTAGACCTCTATAGTGGCCACTAGTTTTTAACTTCTTAAGTGTTCACTAATTTGACTACTATAGTGGCCACTAAAGCGTCTAAACCCTATAGAGGCCACTGAAAGTTTCCCCATTCTTATACACTTTATTTTTGTTCTGTCTGTAAATGAACATTATTTTTTTAAAAAAATGACGCTTTATTTTTCAGAAAAAATTCAGAACTAACTCTACATGATGAAGGGTCTGTCCCTAAACTTTAAAATTTCAAAAAAAAACCAAAAAGAAACCTTCAAATCGCACTTCATCTTCTCGCACAACATCCTCAAGCCGTCACCCTTGTCGAAAACTTGACCGTCGTGTTTTGTCTGAATTTATTAGATAAATATTTTTTTAAAACGATCTTTTCTGTTTGAGAAATCAGCTTTTTACCTTCAAATAAATCTTGATATCCAAGTTGGTCGAGCTCAATTGAAGGATCGACTCGGCAGGATCGATTTCGCGGACGATTTTTTGAATTGCTTCGAAGAGCTGCTTGCTCATGGCTTCGCTGACCTGAAATTCGACTTCTTTCGTTTGAAAATTTTTTTTTGTTTGTAAAATTCCGTAATAAACTTGTTCATATACCTTTCTTCCAAGTATCTCTCAAGAATTTCTCAAGAAATTTACTAGATTTTTATTAAAATAACATGAATTTTGTTGTGTGTTTCATTAAACTTCTTCATATACCTTCCCTAAAAGTAAATACAAACAATTTTCCAAGAAATTCTTTTCATTTTTAAATGAAATACGACATTTGATTTCGCCGCCATTTCGGCATGATGCAATTTCTGGTGCACGTGAATGCACACGTGACACCTGATCACACGTCTCGCCGCCTTTTTCCATTTTACACACTTTCTCTTTTCTTTTTCTCGACCTTTTTGCCTTCTTTTCGATTTCAAAACGGTTTGAATCGTTATTCTGAATAGTTGAATCTGTGCGAATTATGCTTATTCGAGTTTACTTTTTGAAAAATTGAAGAATTAGTTTTTACTGCTTTTTTGCGTTTTTGCAAGCTTTTTCGTGACTTTTTTCGTTTGTTTTTTCAAACAGTCCAATTTATTATCTAACTTTCACAGAATTTTCTGAAGATTTTCACTAAATTGATAAGATTGGAATCGTTTCTGTTTAAGGTTAACCTATAGAAATATATGGCTTCTTGTTTGAAGTTCTTTCGTTCTTTTTAAAATTTTCCTGTGGACTTTTTTCTCCTTCTTATAAATTTCTAAACGTTTTAAATGCTCTATTTAATGATGATAAGTTGTTCATTGCAAGTTTAATTTCAAAAAAATAACTTTTTTTCATAATTTTTGAACGTATTTTTCATTGTTTCAATTGATTTAATGCTTTCCAGGACAAAGTCTTCAACGATGGGCCCCCTGACGAGACCGTCTACCGTGTCTTACACACGTAGAAAGGTAGATTTTATCATTTTACGATAAAAAATGCGATTTTTTCAAGGTCCAACACATTTTGAATCGGTTTTACGCTTCTAATGAAGGTCGGGCCGAAACGGCGGCCGTGGCGAATGTGAAACCGATTGAGAAAATTCGTAATATCGGTAAGAATTTTTTGAAAGAGGGAAAGATTGGGGTTTTTTGAAGGAAGAAGGGAATTTTGCAGGAGCTTTGAAAGAGGAAAAAATTAGATTTTTTCATTAAAAATTTTTTTTTTCTATAAATTCCAAACTTGGATATTTTTTTTGATGAAAATCGGTCTGTTTAAGAAATTTTAAGAAAGGAAAGAATTGGCATTTATCCAATAAATATCAGTTTTTTGTTCCAGGAATTTTTGAAACGGGGAAAATTTGTATATTCCAGGAGTTTCGGCACATATCGATTCGGGAAAAACGACGGTAACTGAGCGAATTTTGTACTATGCCGGGCGGATCGATTCAATGCATGAAGTGAATTTTTCATCAAAAAATAAGAAAAATAAAATTTTCTTGAGGTTCGAGGAAAAGACGACGTCGGGGCGACGATGGACTTCATGGATTTGGAAAGACAGCGAGGAATCACGATCCAATCGGCCGCCACCTACGTCGATTGGCACGGGACCAATATTAATATCATTGATACGCCAGGTTTGGAACTAAAGCGTAAAATTTCCAGTTTTTGTGTGAAAAATATTTTTTCTAAGGTAAGAGATTGCGAAAAAGTTATATTTTACAAAGAAAGTCTTTTTTTAGCGCTTGGGAAAAGAGAGAACGCTTCTTGATGTACCAGTAGAAGCTTCAGAAAGTCTCAACTTTCCAAAATTTCTAGTTTTTAAGAAATATGGGCTCGAAGGGTCTAAAAAATCTATTTTAACGGATTTTAAAGGTTCCCTCTGACTTTGAGAAGTCCTTCTTCAAAAGAAAAAGCAAGTTTTGAAGGTTGAAACTTTCAGAATCTTCATTTGGTACATCCAGAAGAGCTCTGGACGATTTTAATGGAATTTCCAACTACATAAAGTAAAATTATCCTTCTTGCTAGACAAATTATCAATTTTTGAAGCAGGTTTTAAAATAATGAAGTTATGGCCGCCAAGTAAATGGAATTTAGGCCGATAAAAGTCAAGCTTTTTGCAATTTTCACACTATTCCATTCAAATTGCTTTTTCTTTTTAAAAAAATTACTGTAAGAATTATCGAAGAAATCGAATTTTTTTGTTTGGACTTTTTCAAGCTTTCCATCAAATTTCGTATTTTCTGTCTATTTAAAATATTACATGACTTCTTACAAAAGTATTTTAAAAGTGAACTATTCAGTTTTTATATCTTTCATCACGAATTATGCTAGAAACGTTTTCATTCCTAGATTTTCTTTCTAATTCAAACTTTTAATTAATATTTCAGGCCACGTCGACTTCACAGTCGAAGTGGAAAGGGCCCTGAGAGTTCTCGATGGAGCAGTTTTGGTCCTTTGTGGCGTTGGAGGAGTCCAGTCCCAAACTTTTACCGTTAATCGGCAGCTTGCTAGGTACATTTTTCGCTTTTTCTTCACTATTTCTTTTCAAAACTACTTCGGTGTGAAAATCTAACGTAAAATCTCGAAATTTAGGTACCAAGTTCCGTTCATTTGCTTCGTTAACAAGCTCGACCGAACCGGCGCGACCCCTTTGAAGGCTTTGGACGGGCTTCGGAATAAATTGAATCATAATGCGGCTCTCATTCATCTACCTATTGGAAAGGTATTGAAAAAATGAAAATTGAAATTTTTCCGGTCGACTTTCGTGAATTTTATTGTAAGTCTCTCATAAATCGTGAAAAAAACACGTCATTTTTTTTTACCGGGAGGAAATCTAGTGACCGCTTAAGGGGGGTTCTCAAGGACGACTTGGAGAGGACACTGAAGTGATCACTATAGTAGTTTTTAGTGGCCGATTAGTTTTACTTAGACCCCTAAAGAGAACACTAAGTTTTATTCACTTAAGTGGCCACTCAAATCACATTTATAGGAGCCACTTTAGGGCTTACTATATCAGTTTTTAATTGTCTAGTAATACTACTTAGACTCCTAGAGAGGCCACTGAAATTCAGTCCCTTAAGTGGCCACTAAAACGTCAAGACCCTAGAGTGACCTCTGAGAAATTTTTTTCGAGATCACAAGCTCTTGAGGACTTCAACATTGTGAGAAAAGAAAAGATTTAAAAAAAAACCCCTATAGGGACAACTTCAAGGTTCCTTAAAAATTTTAGTGGCCCCTATAGTGTTTTTTACACTCATTTCTAAAGCTTTATGGTCCCTATAGGGTTCATTTTTGGATAGTTCAGTTTTTGAATGTCAAGAAGTTAACTGTGGGAACAGAGAACGTTTTTTACAGCCCTGTAGGGACCACTATGAGTCTGACCACTATAGGGAACCCTACGACAGTGATTTAGTGCTCCTAGAGCGTAGGGATCCCTATTGGGGCTCCTCAAAAAATTATAGGGACCACTTTGAGTTTGACCCCTACGACATCGAAGCTCCCAGAGCGTAGAAATTTCTATTGGAGTTCCTTAGAAAACTTTAAACTCTATAGGGCCTTTTTTGACCACTATAGGGACCCCTACGACAGCGGTTTAGTGCTCCCAGAGTGTAGGGATCCCTATTGGGGCTCCTCAGAAGACTATGTCCTCTATAGGGGCCACTTTGAGTCTGACCACTATAGGGACCCCTACGACAGCAGTTTAGTGCTCCCAGAGCGTAGAGATCCCTATAGGGGTTCTTTGGAAGATCGCTAAACTCTGGTTAGTAGTATCCCATCAGTATCTTTCCAAAGACTACAATTTCCTTCAGGACTCCAACTTCAACGGGATCGTGGACCTCATCGAGGAACAAGCCCTTTACTACGAAGGCGAGGGAGGCCTTCTGATCCGTCGTGACGAGATTCCGAAGGAACTCCGCGCCGAGGCCAACGACCGACGGCAGGAGATGATCGAACACATCGCCAACGCCGACGAGAAGCTCGGCGAGATGTTCCTGAACGACCTGAAGCCGTCGGTCAACGACATCCACGACGCGATCCGTCGCGCCGTCGTCCAGCGCTCTTTCGTCCCCGTGCTCTCCGGCTCGGCCCTCAAGAACAAGGGCGTACAGACGATGATCGACGCCGTCGTCAGATACCTCCCCAACCCGTCCGAAGTGGTCAACCGCGCTACCGTCAAGAACGAGTTCGGCTTCTTGTACTTGGGAATGCTAGGGGGGGTCCCTATAGGGATTTAGTCCATATAACAGTGATCCCTAGAGTGGTTAGGAGAAGAACGCTCTTTTGTAAGATGAAATTTAAGTGGTCCCTGAAGGGGTCAGGGTCCATGTAGTGGACAAAAAGTGATCTCTAGAGGGGTTAGGGTGCCCAAAAAGGATCCCTAGAGGGGTTAGGAGAAAAAACAGCCCAGAAAAAACACACTAAACAGTGATCCCTAAAGGGGTTAGAAGAGAAAACAGCTCCTTTAGGAGACAAAATAGTGCTCCCTAGAGAGGTGTAGGAGTTTAGGTCTGAACTTGAATGCTTTGAAAGCTTAAGTGATCCCTTTAGAGATCTTTCAACTTTTTGTCATGCGTTGATAGATGGAAAGACGCAAAGGGATCACTAACAAGCTCCCCTAGAGTGACCACTTTTACAAGCTTCAGAATCCCAAGCCCCCCTAAAGTGGTCAACAAATAAAAAACTCCCAAAATGGCCACTTTCGAGAGTTTTAGTGATCCCTATAGGGAGAGTAAGGTGGTCCCTTCAGAAGCCTTTTAAGTAGCCCCTTTAGGTTTTGGTGTACTTAAGTGTAGTCAAGAAATCCCATATGAGTTTCGGTAACAAGAAGAAAGATTCTAATGAAAGTCTGAAGAATTTTTAAGTGGTCCCTATAGGGTTTTGTCGGTTTAAGGGCCACTATAGGGACTACTTCACGGTTCCTGAAGTAGCCTAAACTGTAGGGGCCCCTATAGGGCTTTCTGAGCGGTCTACTGAAATATTTAAGCTTTAGGGATCCCTATAGGGCTCAGGAGAACTTTATTTTTAAAGTCCCATTAAAAAAGTTCCTTGTCAAATGATATAAAATTATTTTTCTCAAACTTTGCTGAACTATATAAAATCACGATAAATTTTTTCGTGTAAAAAAAAAATTCGTTCCATCGATTTTTACGTATTTCCCATTCCAGAAAATCCGAAGAAGTCCCAATTATTCTGTCCTCAAAAAGGTCCAACGAGAAACCGTTTGTTGGACTAGCCTTCAAATTAGAGGTTTTTCCGGTCTTCCAAAAAATTGTGATTTTTTCCTGATTGTTTAGGCTGGGAAGTACGGACAGTTGACGTATTTCCGGGTCTATCAGGGCGTTTTGAACAAGGGAGACATGGTTTACGCGTCGAGAGACGGCAGAAAAGTCCGGGTGCAGAGGCTGGTCCGCATGCATGCCGCTGATATGGAGGTGAGTAGAAGGTGCCAGCAAAAATTGGTAAAAAGGTACCAGGGAAAAAAAATTGGAAGAAGAAAAAGCTACAGAAAATTATATATTTACAGGATTGTGCGCTCTATTGATAATTATTCATGAGGGCTTGATTTAGGTTTCAGAGCAAAAAAGGCCTCTGAAAATGATATATTCAGAGGATTGTGCGCTCTATTGATAACCATTCAAAGCCTAATTTAAGTACCAAGTTCAGAGAAAGAAAAGACTTTAAAAATGACTTATTCAAAAGATTTTGCGCTCCATTGATAATTATACGTAGGATCCTATTCAAAGTACCAGTAACAACGTTTTCAAAGACTAATTTAGGCACCTAAAAAAAAAGAAACGGCTATAGAATATGAAAGGAAAAAAGAAAAGTTGGCTCAAGAAAAAAAATGAACGAAACATGAGGAAAATATAGTCTCATGAGGTCTTGTGCGCTCTATTGATAAATAATAATGAGAGCCAATTTTTGAGATTTTAGCCCCATGGAAAGAATTTTGTATTTTTTCTAGTTTATTTTGAGATGAAAAAGAGGTAAAAATTTTTAGGAATCGTTAAATTTCAAGGCAAAATGTGGAATGGATGTTTGAGAAGAAACAGCCGCACTGGTAGGATCTTTTGCGCTCTGTGGATAAAGATGGGGAAACTAGACTACGATTACTTGGAGAGGGCACTAAAGTGGCCCCTAAACCCACCTCTATAGCGGCCACTTCAGTAATTTTTTTCATCCGGTATTCCTTCCAGTAACTCTGATAATTTCAAAAAAAAAAAACAGATTGGACCAGTTATGTCGATCCATTGACCCCTAAAGTGGCCACTAATATTTTTAGTGGTCTAGTAGGTACACTTATTCCTCTATAGTGGCCACTAATTTTTAACCCCTCAAGTGGCCACTAATTTGACTACTATAGTGGCCACGAAAAATTTTCCCAGTCGTGGAAATGTTGAGAGACTCTAAATAACAGGATGCAATGAAAAAAAAATTCGAATCTTATCAAAAAATAATTTCCTATGAGCGCCAAGCTTCTGCAGCTTCCAAAGTAATCTCCGCGAAATCCAAAATTATCTCTGACTCTCCAAAATGTCAGTGATCTTTACATTTCTCTGACGGTTATTTTGAATTTCGTGGAATTTTTTGAAGGACATTGAAAAAAGTAATTTCCTTCCGGGTTATAAGAAAACTTTGAAACGGGGATCCGAAATAATAAATTCAGGAGATCAACAGCGCCTACGCCGGCGATATCTGCGCGACTTTTGGCTTGGATTGTCATTCCGGAGAAACTTTTTCGACTGACCCCAATTTGGCCCCGCATTGTGTTGGATTTTCATGGGGATTATCAGAATTTCATCGGAAATGCCTTTCAGGAATCGATGCACATCCCAGAACCCGTCATTTCCATGTCGATCAAGCCCGTCAACAGGAAAGACGCTGACAATTTCATCAAGGTGAATTGAGTTTGAGAAAAAAAAGGGTTTTCAGGGAAAATTTCATATGAAGATGTACTTCAAAAAAATTGAAAATTATCAGATTTTAGACAAAACTTCACTTTTTACAGTTGAAATTCGAGTTTTTCCTAGGTAGTGGCTATATTTTTGTTGATAAATTCGGATTTTATGGAATTTTTTCAGAATTTTGTTCTCTCAGGACCTCCAGAGTGCCCCCTATAGGGGTAACCTTTAGGAATCCCCTCTAGGGACCACTTTATCAACCCCTATAGGGGTCTTGCAGAAGCATTTCCAAAAGCTAAAAAAAAAATGCGTTTTTTAATGAAATTGAAAGACCCCTATAGGGACAACTTTTTCGTCCCCTATAGAGGCTGTTTCTCTCCCTACCCCTATAGGGACCACTAATCCCTTGAATTCTATCTGAACCTTGTAAGTTCAATAAACCTCAAAATTTTTCTGAATCTTTGAATTTTTTGATCTTCTCAATTGATTTTTGGTAATGGTAGAGAGAAATTTGAAAGGATTTTTGAAATTTTGCCAAAATTAATCATTTGGATAACATCTATGATAGTTGAAAATGCTGTTTCAGCGCGAATTTAAATTTTATCAGATTATTATTTTTTATGATTCGTAGTATGCATGAAATTTATAATTTTAACTCGCTCATCAAAAAAATTTCGATTAAGTTAGTTTACCGTTTCAGATTAAGGGATAGAGTTGAATAAATAATTCAATTAGATGTTTTGTTTTCGGTTAAAATTGTATAAGGTTAGATACTGTTACAGTACACTTTTTCGCTTCGAAAGTTCGAAAAAACTCTCATTTTGGTTTGAATAAATGGGTAAGACTCTTTGGAATATTGATTTTTAGGTCTTCAAAAAAATCAATGAATCTGAGTTTTTTTCGGACAGATTTTTATAAACTTTTATTTGAAAACTGATTATTTTTTTGGTCATTGGGACGAAAGAAAACGAAAAATTTCTCAACTTTCACTCGTTTTCCAGCGATTTTTGAGCAAAAAAATTGCTCGAAAATATAATTTTTTTCTAGTGTTTTTAAGGCTTATTGAATGTCATTAAACGATAAATATACTATTTGAAGACCATTTTTTTGGTCGTTTAAATTCAAAAAGCTCAAAAATTTGAACTAAACTTCATGGAATTAGATCATTTTGCGGATTCACGCTGATTTCTTGAAATGAATTTCTAATGTTGAGTATTGGTAGTGCTTGTAAACCGAGAAAAAAACAACAAAATTACTGTTCATTTTCTGAAAAAGATTGTGAATTTATCGTTTTGACACAAATTTGCGAGAAAAAAAGTTTAATTTAATTTTTTTGACTTCAAAATAAAGAAAATCATCTGATACTTCATATTTTTCACAAGAAAAATGCAAAAAAATCGATTTTCAAGAGGAAAATCGAGAATTTTTATTCGAAAAAGCTTTAATTTATCCATTTTTTAGGCCCTGACTCGATTCACAAAGGAAGATCCGACGTTCCGACGCGAATATAATCAAGAGGCCAAGGAAACGATCGTTTCTGGCATGGGTGAACTTCATTTGGTTGGTTTTATTGATTTGAAAATTTTTTAAGACGGTTTATGAAAAAATAAAATGAAAAATAAGGTACAGGGTACGTAGAAGGGGATGAAACCATTAGATTTTTGTAAAGTTTTAGGATTTTTCACAATTTTTTCTTTTTTAAAGTTCATTTTTTCTGCTTTTTTCAAGTTGTCTGTATTTCATTCGGCTAGTTTTGATGATTTTAAAATTTTATCAGAAGATTTATAAAAATATAAATTAAAAATTTGAGGTGTAGGGTACGTAAAAGGTGATGAAACCATTAGATTTTTTTGTAAAATTCACAGATTTTTTTCCGAAATTTTTTTCCTTTTTTTCTGCTTTTTTTCCTATCAAGTGAACTTTAAATGGCTATGACTAGAAACACTTTATGAAGATTTTTAGAACTCAAGAAAAAAATTAGTTATTGCATAGAATACACGGAAATTGAGGGAAAATTTGACGTTTCGTGACTGAAAATTCGAATTTTTTTAAAATTTTTTTAATCAATTTTTTTAGTACATTTTTTTGTAGGCTTTTTTTCCGATCCCGGTACATTTCTCCATCAATTTTTTTAGTTCAAATTTTGAAAATTGATTGCATAGAATACAGAAAAAAATTGATGACCTTTTTGAATTTCGCGGGTGAAATTTGGAACTTTTTAGACCTTTCAGTCGATTTTTTTAGTACATTTTTTTGATTCCGGAGCTTTTTTCTTCATTAATTTTTTTCTTATAGATTTAACAAAAAGAATTCAAAATTTGAGAAAAAAACTGGAGATTTTTTTCCAGGAAATCTACGCGCAGCGCATGAAAAAAACGAATATAATTGTCCGGTGGAATTGGGGAAACCTTCGGTCGCCTACCGGGAATGTCTCGCCAGCCCTTATAAGTTTGCAGTTTTTCAATATTTTTTTCAAAAAAATTACTAGAGAAAGAAATTTTTTGAAAGCGGAGAAAAACGTTGTCTTACTGAGTTCACTGTTTCAAGGCCAGGATTATTGGAACGTAATTTTTCGAAGTTTCGATTTTTTTGTGTTGGCAATAGACAAGAAAAAAATTAGAGAAAAAAATGGGACTTTATGAATTTATAAAAAAATAGGAAAAAAATCAGCTACTTTATTGAAAAAAATATGATTTTTTTACTGAGTTGCCAGAGCTTTTTAATTTGAAAAAAATTAAAATCGAAAAATTTTTTTCTGAAGAAATTGAGTATATTTTTGAGTTCCCCTTGCTGGAGAATTTATTTATTACCTTCATAATTTTGAAAAAATAAATCAGTAATAATGAAAGTTAAAATCAATTATCAAACTAAAATGTCTTTTTTATGCTCCGTTTTTTTTTCCATAAAAATCAATCAATAAATCGATTTTTTGCGTTCAATTCATAGATTTTATCGATTTTTAATCAGTAATCCCCCTCAGATTCCACTTCCGACACAAGAAACAAACTGGCGGCCAGGGACAATTCGGTGAAATCGAAGGAGTTATTGATCCGTTGCCCGCTGATCGGTTTCGAAAAATCGATAATCGATGAAAATATCGATTTTCAGAAACACGGCCGTCGAGTTCACTGATGAGACTTTTGGCAGTGGAATCCCCAAAAATTTGTTCCCGGCTTTGAAAAAAGTTGGTTGGAAATTGAGGGTATAAAGTTTTTGAGAAAATCAGGAAGTTTGAAACAGTAGAGTTGTTCAAAATTTAGCGCAATTTTTGAATCTCAAGCATTTTTTTAGCTAGCAAAATGGGAAAATATTGAATTTTTTTGTGAACTTTTTTTATTCAAAAAGATTTTTCAGAAATTTTTCAATACAGTTTTTTTGACATTGAAAAAAATGGATATTTTTTTATAAATTTAAACAGGAAAAAAATTGTACAAAAGTGAGTAGAAAAATTTTTATTTTTCAGAGAAAAAAAGTTTTTTTATGAAAGGGAGTTTTTTTAAAGTTTCAATTTTTTTGAAGTGGAACCCCGAAAAAAATTTGTTCCTTGAAATACGTTGATTAAAAAAAAGGATTTTTGGATGAAAAAAATGAATTTTTATTAAAACGATTTGAAAAATTTTTAGATAGTAATTAGATAGATGGCTCAAATTTTTGACTAATTTTTCAAGTCTAGCGAAAATTTTCAGCTTGAAAAATAGAGAATGTTAGCTTTTTGGACCTTAAAAATGTGTCTTGGAACTTTTGGGTTAGATATAACTTTTTCTTCTCAATCAGAATATGAATCGAAAAACATTTTCATTCTTTTCCCAAGGGTTTGAGACAGATCGGAAAGTTCAAAATCGATGATAAAAAGGCTCAGAAACGCTATAAAAGTTCCTAAAAAGGAAAACTTCTAGGTCCCCTCTAGGGACCACTTCAACTAACCCTACAGGGGACACTAAAGCTTGATAAAGTGGCCACTTTAGGGAAGCTTGCTAATGGTCCGTATACGTCTTCTAAACTTTCAGTTATTTAAAAAAAAATCGAAAGACCTCTTAAGGGACCACTTAAGCTTCAGGGGCTTATAGGTCAGACCCTAAAACCCTATAGGGACCATCTAAGCTTTCTCCTATTGGGATTGTTTTCTCACCTTACCCCTCTAGGGACCACTTTGCATCCCCCTTCAGGATGCAGTAAAGCTTTCAGAAGTGGCTACTCTAGGGGAGCAGGCTAGTGGCCAATACACGAACTTTTAACTGTCAAATCATAACGATAAATCGAAAGGCCACTATAGGGACCACTTTAGGAGCTTATGGGGAAGACTATAAAACCCTATAGGGACCACCTTGAGATTAACCCTCTAGAGAGCATTGATTCATCCATTAAAAAATTTTTTTTTCTCCTTACCTCTCTAGGGATCACTCTGATGTCTTTGAGTGTGAGACAGTACTTCTAGCGCTTTTTTTCGACCAGATTTCAGCCTTTACTCAAAGGGTCTGGACCAAATTCGAAATATAGCCTGTGTACCACGACTTGGAATTTCACCGAACGACATTCCGCTGTTCCACTGCGCGCCTTTGCGAACCTCGGTCGCGCTTTTTTTTTTCTTTTATTAGGTTCTCTACTTTCATGTGCTTGCTCCCACAGCAACAAAAATCATTTGAAAGCGTGACCTAGATTCGAAAAACGCTTCGCGAACGCACGCAGCGGAACAGCGGAATGTCGTTCGATGAAATTTCAATTCGTGGCAGACAGACCATAATATTAACAAAAATGTACCTCCAAATCGAAATCATGATACACCTTGTGAAACTGTTTGCACTAGTTCTAGCCCCTTTTTTCAAAAAAAGCTTTTTTTTTCAAGGGTCTGGACCAAATAATCACCGAAGGGCCGTTGATCAAGTCGAGAATCGCCGGCGTCCACGTCCGAATCCAAGACGGATCCACTCACGCCGTCGACTCGACGGAAATCGCCATGATCAACACCATGCAGAACATGATGCGCGAATGTATGCTTATTTATCATTGAAAATAGGGGCTTTTTAACGAATTTAGGCGTTTTGCTGCGTTTTTTAAACCGTTTTTAGGTTATATTAAGCTAGAAAATTGACAAAATATGTGTGGATTTGACGGTTTTTGCTTTACAAAAAAAAGAAGCTTATTTCTAGCTGAATCCTTGAAGAAAAAGCGGTTTTTTTGGTTCATTGTAGCCTTTTTCAAGTTATTTATAGTTTCATATTCTCAGAATATACGTAAATTCAACGATTTTTTTACTGTTAGAAAAAAATTAAAGCATTTTTCCAGCTGAAAATTGAAGAAAAAAAATTAATTTTTGCAACGAAATTTTTGGAGAAAAAAAGCGATTTTTCTAGGTTCAATTTGATAATTTTTCACGTTATTTATATACAAAAAAATTACTTGAATATGTAAAAAAATATTGCAATTAAAAAAATAGAAAAAGATCAGATTTTTCTAGCAAAAATATGCAGAAAAAGGCGTTTTTTTCTGGGTTCTTTTTCAGTCGTTTTTTTGAGCTATTTGAAATTGGAAAATCTCTAGGATATGTAATTTTGATGTTTCAGGAAAAATATAATTGATATCAGCGGAAGAATAAAACGTTTTTCAGACCCTCACGAAGAAAAAATCGAAAAAATGGATCAAAATGATCTCAAAAACTAAAAAAAAAAATGTTTCATTCAATCTTGATAGTACACTTTTTCGTGGCGAAACTATAAATCTGGATTTTTTTTTTCATTTCCAATGCGTTGAAAGAAAAATTGTTCATGAAAGGTTAGTAGTGATTTTTTCTTAATCTTTCACTTTTTTTTCCTCGGTTGAGTAGGATTTTTAACCCTTTTACACTGGTAAATTGACTTTTTGAGGCCCTTTCCAAAAATTTGCCGGGTATTTTAAGCTTCATCTCCGTACACAATATATTAGGTTCTCATTCTCACACGTCAAAAATAGAATTTATATCAAATTTTCCCAGGTGACGAAGTCTGTAGTGGTTAGTAAAGCATGGGAAAATTTTTCGGCAAAAATAGAAAATTATTTTGGTCTGATTCTCAGTTTTTCCCATGGACTTTTGAACTTTTTTGAGGTTTTTGGTAGAAGGGTTAGCTCTTTGTGGAATGAAAACTCAATTTCAAGCCTTTTTTTGAAGAAAGATTGAAACCGAATATTCAGTTTGAAAGGCATTTTTTTACAATAAATTATCTAAATTTTTTTATTTTTTTAATGATTTTTTTCGACTAAAACAACAAAATAAATGATTCGATTGAACACTTTTTAGATGAAATTGGCTTTTTTTCCAACTCGATTTTTTTCATTTTTTTCGAAAGTTTCGAAAGTTATTTTTGATTGAACAGGCGATTATAAGCTCGAAAAAGTCAAAAAAATGATAAATAATATTCAGAAAAAAAGGCTCTTAGTTTTAAAAAAAAGTCGACAATTCTGGCCTCCAAAAAAATTGATAAACTCTCAAATTTCGGCTGAAAAAGGAATGTAAGGAAAAAGCGAAAGTTGAGACTGGATTTTCCGGATTTTGAGCCCTTTTTTGATATTTGTCATTTTTTTAGCGTTCGAAAAAGTTAATCGGGTCGATTTAAAGTTGATTTGAAGCTTGAAAAGTCCAGAATAAAAATAAAATCACAATGATTATTGAGGAAAAAAGGCTTCAAAAGGTAATTAATCGATCTCAACCTCTAAAAAATCGATACAATCTCGAAGTTTGGCTGAAAAAGGTATAAGATGAAGTTGAAGTTGAGATTGGATTTTCCGGATTTTGAGCCCTTTTTTGATATTTGTCATCTTTTAGCGTCCGAAAAAGCGAATCGAGTCGATTTAAAGTTGATTTGAAGCTCGAAAGGTCCAGAGCAATATAAAATTCGTGATGAATATTTTAAAAAAAGCTTTCAAAAAAGTTAATTAATTAACCTCAGCCTCCAAAAAAACGATAAAATCTCTAAAATTTTGGCTGAAAATGGAATGTAAGAAAGGTGATTTGAATACTGAAAAAAATTGAAAATAATAGAAATTCTCAATGCAGATTGTGAAAAAAAGAGTTTCTTTTTTTCTGAAAAAAATGTTCAAATTCCAGCCTCAAAAAAAGTATAAAAAATTTTTTGGCTGATGATTGAAACTGATTTATTCAATTTTTAAGCCTAAAATTCTGAATTTTTTCATCTTTTAGCGTTCGAAAAAAAGCGAACTGGGTGCTCCTCGAGCCGATTATGAAGGTGGAGGTGACGACTCCCGCCGAGTTTCAGGTCTTTTTTTCGATTTATATTGATTTTTAATTGATTTTTGTGTAATTTAGGGCAACGTCGTGACATCTTTGACCCAACGAAACGCCTTAATTACCACTACGGACTCTACGGAAGGCTATGCGACCGTTATTTGTGAGGTTAATCGGCATTATTTGAAGAAATATGGGCAGGAAAAAAAGAATTTGAGATAATGATTTAATTTTTGTCGAGCTCTTCATTGCGTATGTTAGAAAAATGTACAAAATTCCTAGTTTTTAGAAAAATTCAAAAAGTTCCCGCTGTTTTTGCAGCAAAGTTGCTCCATGGACAAAAAAAGCGATTTTTTTCGCATTTTTTTCTTTTTAAAATACTCATATCTGTTATTTTTTTACATATACCGTTCGATTCACAGTAAAAAGCTCTACAAGGTATTTTTTACTGCTACTATCCCTTCAATCAAAATAAATGATAAATTTGAATTCAGGCCCCCCTTTCTGACATGTTCGGGTACACGTCGGAGTTGAGGTCTTTGACCGAAGGAAAAGGCGAATTTAGCATGGAATATTCGAGGTTTGTTTCAAGAGGACAAAAAACAGGGCCATTCTGGGAAAATTTTAGTGGCCACTATAGGGTTTTGACGTTTTAGTGGCCACTATAGTAGTCAAATTAGTGGCCACTTAAGGGGTTAAAATTAGGGGTCACTATAAAGGTCTAAGTTCTACTACTAGACCACTGAAAATTTTAGTGGCCACTTTAGGGGTCAATGGATCATCATAACTGGTCCAATCTGTTTGTTTCAAAATTAGCAGAGTTACTGGAAGGAATACTGGATGAAAAACTACTGAAGTGGCCACTAAAACGGAAATCAGTGGCCAATTTAGTGTCCTCTCCAAGTAGTCCTTGGCGAGCCTCTATAGTGGCCACTAAACATTTTTCCAGATGATTAATAGAACTAGTTAATCGAAGAAAATGACTGACCCTTAGAAAAAATGCCAATTTTTGCGAGTTTAATGAGATTTTCCCATTTTTAGCGACTTTCGACTTTTTCGATCTTTTCTTCCTGTTTCAGTCCAATTTTTCTTAAAATTTCTGTTGATCATCAAGAATCTTCTCAGTATACTTGAGCGAATTTGTACAAAATTCCAAGTCGCAAAGTAAAATGACCTCCTTGAGGGGTCTTCAGCGCGAATTTTAAAAAGCGCCTTATTCAGACCTTCAGAAATAGTTTCAAAAAATTGTAGAAAATTCAAAGTTGTAAATTAAAATGTCTTCCCGTGTTCAACTACCTTCCACATGAGTTAGAAGCAGATCTACGATAAATATTCATTTTTCTGAGTTCAGATACGCGCCAACGACGAAAGAAGCCCAGGATCGGGTGCAGGCCGAATGGAGAAGTCTTCACGGGATCGCCGACCCCAACGAGAAGGGCAAGAAGAAGAAAAAGTAGAAGAAAAATCAGATTTTTTTTTGTTTTTTAGGATAGTTTTTCCCTGTTTTTCTTGTTATCTCTTTGTTATCGTTTGATTATTTTTCGATCTTACTTTTGAAAAAAAAAAATGTTCCTTACGGATTTGTAAACGTCCTGATGAGCGATGGTCAGATGCCCGAAATGTTTCTGGAGTCCCGAGCCGACCCAAGTGAACGGCCGGTAGTCGTGGTGCTCCAGAAGTTGGGAGATCTTCAGAAAGGCCTGGAAAACGGTTTTTTGGGCCGGAATGAATTGAGACATGTTTTGGGCATGCTGGAAAAGTCGGTCGGTTTGGAAAACTAGGCCGCGCCGTAAATTTGCTCCATGGAAAATCGAATTCAGACTTTTTCCCTGTTTTCTATATTCATCCTCCCTTTTTATCAGTTTTCTAGGATATGGGATACATGCTCCTCACTTCAAACTAAACTGTTCCTCATTTATAATTGTTTTCCTAGGTAATGTTTCACCTGTTGTTGGAGATAATTTTGTTTCTTGCCTTTTTTTTGTGTGTATTTTACACATTATCTCATTTTCAGATCAATCAATCAAATCAAATCATTTATTTTGTTGTTTTAGTCTGATGTAATCGACTAGGCGGTGAACAAGAACTTTAAAAGCTATAACGAACAACCGCCTTTGGCGAACTAGAAGTCCAAACGTGTAGTCGAAAGAGTTGAAAGCATGGTCTTACAGTCCTTCGCCTCGTTCTTCTGCGCGTAGTCCATCCAGTTGCGCCTTGACGAGCTCAGAATGTAGCGGATGTTGTGCTGGAGCCCGGAGACCGTGCTCTAGGTGGAAGCCTCAGAATGAGAGCGACCACTTCGAGTGAAGATTTTACACGGAATGACGGAATACACGGATCACTTATGATTTTTGATTTCGCTCATTTGGTTTCATGAAGTTGTTTTGGATCCAAAAAAGTTAACAAGAACTTTCAAAAATTGAATCATTTTATAATTTTGAATGTAGTAACCATCGTATTTCACTCGCAAGAACGATACACTTAAATGAAAATAAGCGAAAACCTTTTTTTAGTAAAATTTAAAAAAAGGAAGAAAAAAATTCAGAGAAGAAAAAGTTCGAAATTCCAAGTGTTCCATGGAGCAAAATTGCGGCGTGGCCTAGTTTTCCAAACCGACCGACCGACTTTTCCAACATGCCCATGTTTTTGGTGCCCTTTACCGAGACCTATCAAAAAATTAGTTTTGTGTGGAGTTTTAATTTGGAGCAGAAACAGGGAACTTTGAAAAAATAACTGAATTTCGGGATTTTTGAAATTGAAAATCCACTAATCTATAAATTTCGAAAGCATGAAGAATTTCTGAAAAATCTTCAATACGTTTTTTTAGTTTTTTTACGATAATTCTGAAAGAGATTTAAAAAAAGGTCTAAAAATAATTTTTTTCTAATTTTTTTCAGGCTTTTTTTATGTCTTGAAATCGCTTTTTTTGCATAGTTAAAAAAACAAAAAAAATTTCGTGGAAAGGAAATAAAAAAATAGAAATACAGAAGACTCAATTTCTGGGTAAAAAAACGGGGAAGTTTGAAAAAAACCTTGAAGATATAATAAAAAAAATTTTTTTAATCAAAACCCTCCTAATTTTTGCTCAAGTTTCCCATTACTATTTTTCAAAAAAAACATGAGAAAATTCATAAAAAAACCTGAAAAAAATGCGCATTTTATAGAAGCCTCATTAGTTTAGAGTCGTTAAAAAGTTTTTTCACTTTTTTATTGATAAAAAAAAAAAAACCTTATCGAGAAGACTCAAAGTCTGTTCGGGAATCGAAGTATCCTTGAATTTATTCGTCGGATCGATGAACCATTCCCGACCCGCCGAAGCTCCGTAATAATAGTACCCGGGTGGGATCGTCGATACGTCCAAAACGCCTGAAAAATCATCAAAAATTGATTTTTTCTCAACTTTTTCGACAAAATTTGAAGAAAAATCGGGATTTTTTCAGCTTCTCGAGCGTTTGGAGAAAATTTTAGGGCTAAAAAAAAAAGCAATTTTTGTCCAAAAAATAAATCTTTAAGCTTCAAACTGGGAAAATTATGAATAATTACTGGATTCACCAAGACCTGGTCGCATTTGGAATGGATCGATCCGAAAATTCGAATTTGATTCCCCAAAAACTTGGTTTTTTGGGTTTTCGAAGTCCGAGAAAAAGTTTTCAGAAATGAAAAAGCTTCAAAAAAAAAAAAAAACTATCAGCTCCAAACTGGAAAAATCATGAAATTTCTGAATTCCCTTTTTACCAAAAAAATAAATATATAAGCTCGAAACTGGTATATTTTTCATTTTTTTAAAGGTTTTTTGGACTATTTCGCACTTATAGAATGGCTCGAAGCGTCGCGGCTGCTCTGAAATACCTTTTAGCTCAAGTCGTTTCAGGTCGGGTGAAGATACCTGGTCCATTTGAAGATTTTTCAGATACTATATGGTCAAATTTCATTACGAAAATGATCGAAACTTGACACTTCTATTTTTTTTTTTTTTTTTTGAAAGTAGTTTTTGGTCGGTCGCTTTATAAAACGCGTGGAGCCATTCCAAATGCGGCCATTGACTACAAAATCCAACGAAATCTTACCAATATGCATAAGCGGGGCCGTGGTGAGTATACAGCAAGTTTGGGCACATCTTCGGGCGAATTGAGCCTGAAAATTAGGAAAATACTTTTTTTGGAAAAAAGCTTGGGGGGTCCCAATAGGGACTTGGCCATTTCGCCCCCCTTCCGGAATTTGATAATAGCCCTTTAGGGGCCCCCTTTTAATTCAACCCCTAAAGTGGCCCCTTTAATTCGACCCCTATAGGGGCCTTCTTTTGATTCAACCCCTTTAAGGGCCCCTAAACCAAAAGCTATAAATTTTTCAGTTTTCTAACGACAACCTCACTAGAAGCAACATTTTTTTCCACCAAACTATTTATTAAACTCCTGAAACTGCGAGCTCAGCTAATTTTCGGATACCTGAATAACTCCGGAATAAGCCGGCTGAATGCTCGACGGATAACTGCACGAATAACTTTTCAAGGTTCCGTCGCGATCCGTGAAAAAGTAGTGGAAATGGTCGGCCTTGTAGAGCAGGTCCACCGCCTGGAAACAGGGGAAAAAAATTGAAAATTAAGACAAAAAAAGTATATAATTTTTTTCTTTATTTTTCCAGCCTAACAGGGAGGTCATTACAATTTGCGGTTGGGATTTTCCTGAAAATTGGCCAGAACACTTCTTGATGTACCAGAAGAATATTCTGAAAGTCTCAACCTGCACAACTTTCCAGTTTCCAAGAAACAAGGGTCTAAAGCCTCAAAAAAGCTCATTTTTATGGATTTTGACCGTTTTCTTTGAACTTGCAGCGTCTTTTCTGGAAAAGTAGAAAGTTTTGCAGGCGGAGACTTTCAGAATCTTCTTCTGGTACATCCAGAAATATTCTAGCCAATTTTCCAGAAAATCCCAACAACAAAGTAAATGACCTCCCTTGTGAGCTCTAAAAATACTTTTTTCAAATTTTTAGAAAAAAAAATGGTTGACCTTGTAGAGCAGGTCCACAGCCTAGAAAAAGAGAAGAATGGAAAAAAAATTTCAAATTTCATTCAATCTTTTTTTAAAACTCTTATAATGAAAAAAACAGCTTTTTAACGTTTTTTTGTTCAAAAAAACTTGAAAAAAATCCTTTCATTTTATTTTTCATTTTCAAAAAAAGAAGACTTTTTGTTCCAAATATGGTGAAGTAATGGGAAAAAAATCGGCCTTGTAATAACTAATTTTTTTGATTTTTTTAGGAAAGATCAGAAAAAAATATTTAATATTAGTGAAATTTGAAGACCACATGAAAATAAGAGAGCACCACACACTAGAAAAAAAGTGCGGTAGGGCGACTTTGACCTCTATTTTTTTCGGCATAAATTAACAATTTGGATATTTTTCTGTTTCGAAATTGCTCAAATGAGCCGAAACTTTTTCGTCATTTTTTTCTGCGATTTCAAAAACCAAATTTTTCTAGATGTAACTATGGAACCACGGTCTATCGAAAATTCGATAAAAAAACCAAATTTTTTTAAAAAAATGGATTATCTCATCTTACTGTTTCGGATACAGAGCAAAAAAATGAAAATTATTTCTTTAACCAATATTGTTTTTGGTTTTTATATACCTTAAATTTTTAATTATAAACAGAAAAAAACTCACATTTCCTAGATGTAACTATGGAACCACGGTCTATCAAAAAAATTCGAAAAAAAAAAAATTTTTAAAAAAATGGACTATCTCATCTCACTGTTTCGGATGCTGAGTAAAAATGACAAACTTTTTTTCAAAAACTAATAGTGTTTTTGGTTTGTTAACCTAAATTTCAATTATAAACAAATATAAACTCACATTTTCGACTTCTTTCTTGTAGTTTTCGACGGAAATCGGATGAGAATTGATGAGAGTCTGGAAAAAAATTCCATTTTCACCTTGAAAAAAATATTTTTTTCAGTATATTTATTTCGCTCATTTTATAAACTTTTTTTCTTCTTTCAATGGGGAAAAACTCGTCAGGAAAAAAAATAATTTATTAGTGACGCACGTAATCGAAATGCATATGGCGACAGGTGGCAAAAAAATAATTCTAGAAATTTCTAAGATGGGAAAAATGCCCGAAATCACCTGAAAAACTGGTTTTTTGGGTTGAAATTGAGAATTGAAGGCTTGAAAATTATTTGAACGGAAAAATGAGGAAAAAAAGATGGATTTATCACAAAAATACACTGAAAAATTGGAATTTCAAGCTCCAAGAGATGCTTCTAAACTTTTCTGCTATATAGAAGCTGTAAAAAAAAATGATTGAAACAGGAAAGTACGCGAAAAGCCGAAAAAATGAAATGACAAGGAAACCAATAAAAAAGTACAGAAAACGAAAAAGAAAGGCTATTTTTTGAGCTTAGACTATTAAAAAAAGAAAGGAAAAAAAATTCAAAAAAATTGAAAAAAACCAAATAAAGTTCGAAAAAAAGGTAATCAGAAGTTCTGGAGACCATATTTTTGAATAGATATTTTTTTAAAAAAAATTAGGGAAAAAAAATCAAAAAAAGGACTATTTTCAAAGGAAAAAAAGGTCAAATCTTCAAAAAAACGAATTTTTAAAACAAATTATGGATTTTTCGTAGCCAGAACCATCACAAAAAAACTGAAAACGCAAAAATATTTCTTGAAAAACGAAAAAAAGGCTATTTTTTTGATATTTTTTTAAAATGTTTAGAGCTCATTATAATGAAGAGAAGGGTGGATTTGAACGGAATATAGATAAATTTGAGCTCAAAAACAATAAAAATGATCGAAAATGGAGCAAAAACTGAATAAAACGCTATTTTTAGTTATAATTTCATGAAAAGAATGATTTTAAAGGAAAATTGAAGCATTTCGAACAATTTTAGGAATAAAAATCGACTTAAAAACAGAAAAAATAGTCGAAAATGGAGCAAAACGGAAAGAAAGTCAATTTTTGAGCTTTCAACCAAAAAAAGAATGGAAACAGGAACATTCCAATCAATTTTAGAGCTGAAAAACGTCAAAAAACCGAGAAAATGGTCAAAAATGGTGCAAAAACGGAAAGAAAAGCTATCTGTATGCTTTTGAAAAATACAAAATATGTTCTGGGAAAAGAATAGGTACATTCCAAACAATTTCAGGGACAAAAACGGGCAGAAGAGCTGTCCCTCGGGGAGCAAAAACGGAAAGAAAATCAATTTTTGAGCTTTCAACCAAGAAAAGAATGAAAATAGGGACATTTCGAACCAATTTAGGCCTTGAAAGCGATGAAAAAAAAGAAAAAAATCAAATAACTTTATTAAAAAGAATTATAGGGACAAAAACGGGCTATCCCTTGGGCTTGGTCTTGATGGTCTCGGCGACCCAGTTGATTCCCTCGGGGACGCCCTCGTTGGAGACGGCCGAGCAGGCCTGGATGTGCCAGTTGCGGTCGCGGATCTCGGTGAGTCGAAGTCGGGAGGAGATCTCGTCGGACCTGGCGGCGGTGCCGAGGTCCTGCTTGTTGGCGAACACGAGGACGGGCACACGTCGGAGCTTCTCCTCCTCGAGGAGCTCCATCAGCTCGACGCTGGTCTCGTCGAACCGTTTGCGGTCCGAGCTGTCGATGACGTAGATCAGGGCGTCGGTGTTCTCGAAGTAGTTGCTCCAGAAGGGCCGTATCGCCCGCTGCCCGCCAATGTCCCAGACGTTGAGACGGACGTCGCCGGCGGCCGCCACCGTCTTCACGTTGAATCCCTTGGTCGGCGTCACGTTGGAGATGTCTTCCGTCGAGAGTTGCTTCAGAATCGTCGTCTTGCCGGCGTTGTCCAGCCCCAGGAGCAGGATCCGAATCTCGCGGCCTTGCGACGACTTGAACGACTTGATAATCTCCAGAAGGCCCATTGCAACGGCGGGGAATTGCCTGGAGAAGTCGCGCGGGGTTTGGAAAAAAGAAGGCGGTTGCCAGGGACGACGGGGCGTCGATAACGCCTTGGCGGCCAGGCTGATTAGTCGGATTCTCGTTCCGTGAGAGTTCGAGGTCCACGGCAAAATTAATGATGATGGCTTTGAATTTATAATTTGTTTCTTAAGGGGGGGCGGGGGGAGATGTTTGAGGACACATAAGACCGTTTTGATCTTTGATTTCTGGGGGGGGAGGGACAAAAATTTTTTTCCTTATTTCGGGCCAAAAAAAGGAAAGTCACGTTGAAAAACAATTGGGTTAGATTCAAAAAAAATAGTTTTTTTCTTCTTCAAATTTTTTTAAACTGTAGATCCGAATCTATTTTTCGAAAAATTTACTCTTATATTGATTTTTCTGAAGCTCCCAGTTCAATGCTCAACTGTATAAATGAAGCGCTTGATAATTTAATATCTTATTTTTGAAATATTTTCGTGAAATACAGCATTTTTTTAAATTTTCAACGTGTTCCCTTAGCAGAAGCGATGAACAAATTAATGAAAAATTTCCACGATTTTTTTAACCCGAAAATGGCTCGATTTTTCCAGAATTTCAAGGTTACCAAACTCAAATCTTTGTTAAAATAATAGATTCCTCAATCAAAATAGCTTATCCTGAATGAAAAGACCAAGAAATCGGGTTTGGAATAAATGCAGACTTGGGAAACTTTTCTGAAGAATGGAAGACCGTTTTTGCGACAAAAGTTATTCTCGTGATAGTTGGAGGTCCACGGAAAAACTAATGGCTAACTAAAATCCAAGCTGACTTTTTCAGAGTGCAAATTCAACTGAAAATAATGTGACAAAATATTGGATCCGATAATAAATGAAAAAAATAATTGGAAATTAACTTCCTGTTTCAAAGAAAATCGAAAATCACTGACTTGATAAAAGTAGAATGATTAATAAAATAAAGAAAAAAAACAACAAGGAACGCCAGAGTGGTCCCTAGGGTGAGTAAAAGAAAAAAGCCCAAACAGTTTATGAAAAAGTGCCCCCCATAGGACTAGAATTTAGGTGGTACCTATAGGGGTTTAAGGACTGACCCCTAAGCCGCTAAAGGCTTGAGTGGTCCCTTTAGGGGTTTTTAGGTTTTTGATCGGATTTTTCCGCATGGAGATTCTTCGAAATTTTGATGAGCTAGCCTGTCCCTATAGGGGCCACTTTCGCAAGCTTCAGTGGCCATTAAAAGATAGGATAAAGGGGTCGTAAAGGGACTCTCTAAGGGCCCGACTCTCAGGTTGCCCCTAAAGGGAACCCTTTGGGAGGAGCATTTTCTTAAGATTTTTGAGGTAAAAAATAGTTTCTTTCAATGGAATTTTTTTCGAAAAATCAAAACTCTGGGAAAAAAAAAGTGGCCACTATAGGGTTTTGACGTTTTAGTGGCCACTACAGTAGTCAAATTAGTGGCCACTTAAGGGGTTAAGAATTAGTGGCCACTACAGAGGTGTAAGTGCTACTAAAAGACCACTAAAAATTTGAGTGGCCACTTTAGGGGTCAATGGATTAATATAACTGGTCCAATCTGTTTGTTTTATAGTTATCAGAGTTACTGGAAGGAATACTGGATGAAAAACTACTGAAGTGGCCACTAAAACGGAAAGTAGTGGCCACTTTAGTGTCCTCTCCAAGTAGTCCTTGGCGAGCCTCTATAGTGGCCACTTAAAATTCTCCCAGCTTGTTATTCTATCGAAATTTCCAAGGGACACTGGCCCGAATTAAGGACGAACAATTAACAGTCGAATTGACCTTCAGGGGGCAGTTCGCCGAAAACAAACGATAAAAAGGTGGGGAGAACCCGTCGAATGACGATCATTTCCATTCAATTTCTGTTCTTCTTCCTTCCCTTCTCTGTCAATATCACCTTTTTGTAGAAATCTCAGAAAAAATAAAGATAATGACTATGATGACATCTCTTTAGAAACCTTGAAACTACCTTCGTTATAAGGAATTTCATTTTTACAAAAAAAAAAATTTCGATAGAATAACAAAGAAATTCAACAAGCTGGAAGAATTTTAAGTGGCCACTATAGAGGCTCGCCAAGGACTACTTGGAGAGGACTCTAAAGTGGCCACTAAACCCACTCTATAGTGGCCACTATTTTCCGTTTTAGCGGCCACTATAGAGGTTCTCTATTTAGTGGCCACTTCAGTAGTTTTTTTTTCCAGTATTCCTTCCAGTAACTCTGATAATTTCAAAACAAACAGATTGGACCAGTTATGTTGATCCATTGACCCCTAAAGTGGCCACTAAAATTGTTAGTGGTCTAGTAGTAGCACTTCGACCTCTATAGTGGCCACTAACTTTCAACCCCTTAAGTGGCCACTAATTTGACTACTATAGTAACCACTGAAACGTCAAAACCCTATATTGGCCACCAAAAAAATTTTTTTCCAGAGTTTCTATTTTTTTCGAAAAAATGCCATTGAAAGAAATTATTGTTGACCTTAAAAATGTACGAAAAATTGCTCTTTCACTTCATTTTCCAAAAGGGGTCCCTCTAGGGGCCTTCCGTTTTTTCTGAGATTGTAAAGGCTCCTAAAATGGTAAGAAGAAGGAAAAGGCTGCAAAAATGGTGCATAATGGCCGAGAAAATGGCGCAAAAAAAGGCAGCATTATATTTTTTTCAATATCAAAATGATGATAAAACAATTCAAAGGAGCATTTCTATGGACCCTTTTTTTCAACCTTGTTCGACTTTGCCTACGTTTTTTTGAAATTTCAAGATTTCAAACCTATTTTTTTGTTGTATTGCCAACGTCGGACTGATTAAAAACTGTCTTAAAAATTATCAATTAATGACTTTTTTGAAACGTATAGTGAACTTGACTTTGAATTCGAGCCAACTAGGGGGCTTTTTTCGCCTTTAAAAATTTTTTGGCTTGTATTTCAGGGGCTTCTAATTTTTAAACAAGAAAAAATGCTGATAATGTGTTTTTGGCAAAGCTGAAAAACCTTCCCTTCAAGGAAAAACAAAATTCATCAAAAAAATCGTTCATTTTTTTCAGGTAATGGACCAACTAATCTCCATTTTTTTCTCGTTTTTCCTTCTCGTTTCCGTCAATTCAGAATCGAGTTCCCAAAGAAAGTTCTGAAGAAAAAGACGACGCCTGCCGATTTTTTTGTGGGTTTCCTTGAACTTTTAATATCTCGTTTTTTTAAAAGAATGAAATTTTTTTACAAAAATATTGATTAAAAGCTTTTCAAACTGTGCGAGAAGCATTGAATTCTCCTCTCGGCTTAATAAAAATGAGTTCTGAAACAGGAAAGTTATCTGGTTCCATTGGCGGAAAAACTAGAACCCAGAAACTTTTTTTAGTTTTTTTAGTTTTTTTAGCACCTTTTATGTTCTAAATTTATATTGGAACAAATAGAGATTTTTAAAAAAATGAACTGTTATAGTTTCCCAGTGTTGCTAGTCATTCCCTATAACTCTCTCAAAATTTCGCAGTTTATTTTCTTGTGGTTTGATTGGTTCAAAGGACTACATAATTGTTCTGTTCACGAAAGTCGAAATTTTTAACTCAGGTTTGGGTGGTATGAAAAAAACACCAGCAAAAATTCAAACGGCGACTTTTCCGATTTTTTCGTATCGCTAGGGAACTTTCCGACGGCCACCTTTTCGACGAAACTTTTTCCGACTTTTTTCCCTTATAGTTTTCAGTTTTTAAAACATCTATAAACATTTTTTTCCCCATTTTTTTGTGTTTTAATCATGAACCAACCACCTACTTTATATAGGGAAATTTAAAACGAAGATTTTATCGAGAAAAAAAGTCGGAAAAAAAGATTCGTCGGGAAGTTCCCTAGCGATATGAAAAAAATCGGAAAAAGTCGCCGTTTGAATTTTCGCTGGTCTTTTTTTCATACCACCATTTATTCACGATCAAAATTTCCCAGTTATTTCGAAATTCAAAAAGCCTTGTCTGAAACAGTAAACACGTGATCATTGATGTTTCAAAAAAATTCAAATTCAAGATATTTTTATTGAAAAATATTTCTACAGGACTACTCAAAAAAAAATATTTCGTATGAAATCTTTGATTTTTTTGAACTTTTTAAAAGGAGCATAGACAAAAATCTGGTATAGTTTTTCAAGACGAAGAACCGATTTACAGTGATTTTTTTAAAAGTCGTGCAACTTGATTTTTTGTTCAATCTCTCATTCGTTGGAGATGAAAAATAGTCATCTTTTAAAAAAATACTTTTTCAATTGACTGACTTTTTCTACAAAATAAAACACTGTCAGCAAAAAAATTGTAACATAAAAAAACCTTGTTTGAAAAGAAAAAAACCGTAAAAAAATTTGAAAAAAACTTCAAAAATCCGGCTTTTTTTCGACAGTTTCAAGCTGTTTTCTTTATATTTAAATTGTAAGGATCTGAGATTTCGAAAAAAAAAAACGAACTTTTGTAATATTCCTACAGTTTCTAGCAACAAGTAGTGAACAACAATTTGTGGAAATTTCGAAATATAAAATTTTCCTTTGAAACAGTGAACTCGGTTAAAAAAATACAACTATTTTACAAGTGGTCACTTAACAAAAATTTATAGAAAAGTAAAAGATAAAAAAAAGCCGAAGTCTTTTTGAATGAACGAGAAACTGCAAAGCTCAATGAGAAAAATAATCATTCGAAAGGTATATATACCGTTCATGAAACAGTAAGTTCATCTAAAAAGTGAAATTCCAGAGACAACGACTACTGTCACTTTTTCGGTGACTCCAGCTGCTACATTCGCCTTTGTCATTGCGAAAAGTGTCACGAAAATGAGAATCTAACATTTTCCGGGGAAATCTCAGCAAATTCGACGCAAAACTGTCCGGCCTGGTGTGGAAATAGCACGGCCGAGGGCATTTTCAACATTCAAAATGAGGGAAAGGTTGGGTTTTTTCGGGATTTTTCTAATTTCCGGGTTCTTTCTTTTAAAATACAAGCTTTTTTTATAGTTTTTCAATATTTCTTAATAGAAACATTTAGGTAGGTGGTAACGATATTAAGGTTCTCAGACATTTTTAAAATCGTTAAAAAGTCGGAAAACTACTAAAAATTCGAGCTAAAATCAATTTTTCAACCTTTTTCTTTGAATCTTGAAGGTTTTTTCTATTAAAATTTGAAAAATCCAAGGGAGAATTTTAAATTTTCCTATCCAATTCAAAAATATCTTTCAAAAAGCTCGAAAAATCCTTTTCTCAAATTTTTCTGTGAGTTCTTAGGAACGGCAGAGTGGTCCCTAGAGGGGCAACTTCATAGGTCTTTGAAGGTTCCCCTCTAGGGACCACTTTAGCTCCCCTATAGGGGTTACTAAAGATTGCAAAAGTGGCCTCCTTTCCGTGGGAAAAATTCGATAAATTGACATTTTTGAGGTAAAATTATCACCAAAAAATGACCTCTAAAGGGGCCACTTAAGCACTATCCGCTTATGGGTCAGCCATAGGGTCCACAAAAATGTAACCCCTATAGTGGGCCCTTTTTCGTCCCCTATATGGGGCCCCTAAGCCCTCCAGGGACCACTCTAGCGTTCCAAAAGTCTTCTTATACTACTTCCAGAAGAGCCAGGAACACTTTTTCATATCCAAAAAATGGGAAAAATTCAGAAAAGCCGTCCGCTGAAGATAATCTCGATGGAGTGCAACAGTTTGAAGAAAAACTGCCGTCGCCACAAGGGACTCAATGGATACTGCCATTTTTGGCGTAAAAACTGTGCCGACGACGATTCTCAGGACGAAGTCGTGAGGATTTTGAACGCCAAACGGGGAAAGGTGACCTTTTTTTTGGGTTCTAGGCAAGAAAAGGTGGGGGATTTGAGCTTGAAGAAAATTTTTTTTAGACTTGAAAACTTTCTAATCGATATAATATCACCATTCTGAAAAAAACTACTAAAGTGAACACTATAGAGGTTCCTTTTTAAGTGGTCACTTCAGTAGTTTTTCATCCAGTTTTCCTTCCAGTAACTCTGATAAATTCAAAGCAAACAGATTGGACCAGTTATGTTGATCCATTGATCCCTAAAGTGGCCACTAAAATTTTTTAGCGGTCTAGTAGTAGCACTTAGACCTTTATAAAGGCCACTAATTTTTAACCCCTTAAGTGGGCACTAATTGGACTACTATAGTGGCCACTGAAACGTCAAAAACCCTATAGGGGCCACTAAAAACTTTTCCCAATTACTTTTTTTAAAAAAACTGAGAAATTTAGTACTGCGGAAAAAGTTTGTTTTTGAGAAATAGGATACCCGTCAAAAAAAGTCGGGTGCAAAGTCCAAAATGCACTTTTTCGAACAGCTTGTAGAAAAAAACACTGCATCTATTGACAAAAAAAATTAAAATTTTCGTTTTTAAAAAATTGGGACAGCATAAGATAAAATAAGAAGCTTCCAAAGAGAAAGTGACCGCATTTGGAATGGCTTTCCGCTTAAAGGCCTGCAACCGACATGGAACGACTTATCGAAAATAATCAGCTAAGAAAAACCGCATCGCGACCGCGACGCTTTGAGCCATTCCTAATGCGTTCCATTTGGAGGATTTCACAATGAATCTGAACAGAGAACCTCCTCAAAAATTCCCATAAATTCTCTATTCGAAATAGTAAAGTCATCTTGTTTCCAGAAACACTTCCGGAAAGTCAAAAAGTGCAAGAAGATGCAGTCCAAATGCGCAGAGAAGTGGCCCAAGCACTACGCGTGCCGATTTTTCAAGAAAAACTGCAAGAGCTTGGGACTCGAAGGTCCGAGCAACTCGACCGACGTCTTCACCGGCAATTTCACTCTTTTCTAGCCTATTTTGATGGATTAATAATGGATAAAAGCTTGAAAGTTATGAGGGGAAAATGGCAAAAATGGCAGAAATGGCAGAAAGGACAGGATTCGAACCCTGGTACCAAAAATGAGAGACAGGAAATGACGCGCTGCGCCAAGAATCAAAAAGTTTCGAACAGCGACTTTTGGAATGATGAATAGGTCTTTGAGGATCAAAAAAAGCAGAATAAAGCATTTTTTCGAAAAATGGACATTTAAAATGAATAAAATCGATTCTTTCTTTTTTTTTTATTATTTTCTAATCAAGTTTGCCACCAGTAGAAGCTAAAAATGATGATGCAAAAAAATGGCAGTAAAAAAACGAGAACTGGAATCGAACCCTGGTCTCAAAAACGGCAGACCAAAAGTTTCGCGCTGCGCCAAGAATCAAAGTCGTGAATAAGGACGATTTTAAGATGAAAATGAGTCAAACTAACGAATTTTGATACCAAAAATGAAAGAAAAAACGAATAAAGGTATAAATCTGAAAAAGAAAGGAAAAACTAACGTCGACAAACTGCTCGACGTTGTCGGCGTCCTCACTTTGCACGTAGCTGATGAATGACAAGTCCTAAAATTTCAAAAAAATTGAAAAAAATCACTCAAAATAGGTTTTTTTGAATCTCAGTATCATCATTTTTTTGAAACAAAAAAACAAGATACATTTTTCCTATTTCTTTGAGAGCTCAAAGTTCATATATTCAAATGAAAAATTCGATTATTTCAGAAAATGTTTAGTGGTCACTATAGGGCTCGCCAAGGACTACTTGGAGAGGACACTTAAGTGGCCGCTAAACCCGCCTCTATAGTGGTCACTATTTTCCGTTTTAGTGGCCACTTCAGTACTTTTTCATCCAGTATTCCTTCCAGTACCTCTGATAATTTCAAAACAAGCAAATTGGACCAGTTATGTTGATTCATTGAACCCTAATGTGGCCACTTAATGGTCTAGTAGTAGCATTTAGACCTCTATAGTGGCCACTTATTTTCAACCCCTTAAGAGGCCACTAATTTGACTACGATAGTGGTCACTAAAACGCCAAAACCCTATAATGGCCACTAAAAATTTTCCCAGTAGATACTCCTGTTTTTTTAGAGTTCAGACCATTAAAAACGGAAAAAAAAGGCTTATTAGGTCTCTTTTTTGAAAGATTTTTCTGAGAAATTCTGGTCTTGAAGCTTCGATTTTTTTCAAAGGCCTGATGCTAACTCTATGGGAAAAATATTTTTCATTTTATCCGAATATTTTCCCAACGAACCCTCTCGAACTCCTCCAGCTCGTCGTCGATCTCAAACTGAGCATCGTCCGGACTGTCGTGACTCGCCTTGAGGACCAAAGTGTGGGTGTCAGGTCGGCACATGTTTTCCAGTGACTCCTTAGAATTGAAATTTGAGTTACAAAAAAATAAAGGTTCTTAGAACTGTTAATGCTTGAAAAAAATGGAGGCTTTGGTAAATTTTTGTGAGTCCGAAGCCTCTAAAAACTTAAGTGGCCTTAAGTAGGGTTCTTAAGTAGGGTTCTTCAACTTAAGTGGGGTTCTTCAATATTTTATTGTTCAGGTTTGAAAAATAAAGTTAAAATATTCAATGGAAAACCCTCTGTTGAGATTTATTTCATTAAAAAAACGAGTAGTATTGTAGGAGCCCATAGCTCATTGCAGCTATTTCCGCTCCATTGAAACACTGGACAAAGTCCTCCAGACGGCCCAAAGGCTTTTTAAGATAACATTCCGATGCGCACCGATAACATCAGCTCTTACCGTCGCGACGATCAGCCGATCGCGACGCTAAGAGCCGCGGAGGCGTCGACCCCGACGCCCTCCAAGATCACACAATCCCTCACCCGAGCCCACGCTCTATTGAAAGCCAATTATAACTTTCAAGCTTTCAGGGCCGCCGTGGACAACTATAAAAAGCCCGCCACGACGACGGCAGGACAAGACCGGGGACCGGCAACGGACCCGCAGCCACTCGACACCGCCATCCCATTTTTTTGATTTAATATTTTTATTTTTATGATTTAATTCGCCATTTTATTTAATGAATCTTTTTCAATCCATGAATGAGCGATGCGGCAATGAAACCACGGCAAAGAGATCGGGGGCCACACAAGCCCCGATCTCTCACTGTATGGTTCCCTAGAGTAACCACTTTTGCAAGCAGCCTGACTCCCTTAGCCCTGTAAAGCTTAAGTGGACCCCCTAGGGTTCTGGAAAATCAGGAAAACCTATTTTTTTTCATTTAAAAAGCGCTAAATTATTGATAAGCCTCTTCTCATAAATTCATAGCAATAAACAAGAAGCCTGTCCCCTATAGGGACCACTTTTGCAAGCCTTAGTAATTTGAACCTTCAGGAGGAGGCAAAGTGGTCCCTATAGTGGAATAATTAAGAACCCCTAGAATTGGCACTCTAGGGACCACTCTGGCGCTCCCAAGTGGGAATTCCAAACCTTGGCATTCCTCAAACTGATGGCAAAGTGCGCTCTGATGGGAATTCCTTTCAGAACTCGGCCGACGATTTGCCGTCGAACATTTCGAGTTTTCATCATCAGCGAGAAGAAATCTTCAAGGGTTTCCACCTGAAAAACTAGAGATTTTTCGAAAAAATTCCTTTTTTCTGAGCAGAGACCAATTTTTAATCATAAAAGCATTAGTAACTGTGAAAAAATGACTATGTAGAAGATAAAAAACTGCTTTTTCTTCAAAATTATGCTACCAGGAACTGTAGTGCTCAAAAAGCTCGGAAAAATGAAATAAAAAAATAAAAGTTTTGAAGTTATGATAACTAAAAATTGTGAAAATACGAATATTAGGAAAATAGGAAAGAGAAAATAAAATACAATCAAGCTAAAAAAAATCAGAAAAATAACAAAAACAGCACGAAAAATGCGAGAAGCAGAAATAATTTCGAGAAAAAAAAAACTATAGTGGTCACTTAAAAAAATAGACCTCTTAAGTGGCCACTAAGATGAAAAATAGTGGCCACTTTAGTGTACTATCCAAGTAGTCCTTGGGAAACCTCTTAAGTGACCACTGAGAAGAAAACCCCTACAGTGGCCACTAAAACGAAAAGTTGGGACAACTTTAGTGCCCTTCCGAACAGTCTTGAGAAACCTCTATAGTGGCCACTAACACGGCAAATAGTGGCCACTAAAGGGGTGGTTTCAGTGGTCACTTCAGTGTCCTCTCCGGAAAATCCCTGTGGAACCTCTTGAGTGACCACTGAACATTTCTCCAATACCCCATACTTCCACTGAAAAACTTTTTTTTCAAATGTTGATTAAAATCAAATTTAGAATCTGTAAAGTACTGGAAACTCACCTTGGTCGGTCGAATGACTTCATGGGTCCAACTTGGGTCCAAAAACGCGCTGCTCCACCTTAAATCCAATATTTTTCATGATTTTTCACAAAATTTGAACCTACCGCTCGATATCATTGGCGACGATGAATTCGTGAAGCCGTTTTCCGTGAATTTTCCGTTGATCTTCTGATTCCAAGGCAGCCGCGTGGAAGGCGTCCGCGTAGGACTGAAGTGTTTGATTTAAAAAAAATTTTTTCGCTTTAGAAAAAATTAAAAATCTTCTTGAAACGTTGCTGGAAGCAAATTTATATGAAAAATGGTCCAAGAAGCTCAAAATTTGGAGAATCTGCGCTCCATGGCTAATTCTACTTTTCAAGCCTTTTTTTCTGAATAAAATCTTATTTTTTTCCTTTTAAAGTAGATTTATTGAAGCTTCAGCTTCAAGTTTCATCTACAGAAACCTCTAAAAAAAGGCTAGGAGAATTAAAAAAAACCCCTTAAAGTTATTCATCTGTTCATCTCCAACCTCGACATCGAACACGTCGGAAATCCTGTGATAATTCTTGTCGCCGTCCTCCTTGTAAAGACCGGCGGTGGTGAACTGAATCTCCGAGCCGGCCCCAGTGGACAGAATGAGACCCGCCCGCGGGTTGCAGACCAGCATCTCCTTGGCCACCTGACAACCTCATTTTGCTGTTTCGAGTAGAAAATAAAGAAATTAGAACATCTGATTGAAACAGTTTGAAGATCATTTTTACAACATAGGCAAAGTCGGAAGGACCCTCCGAGGGTCCATAAAGGCTGCTGAAAGGTTCAAAAAATGTTCCTTTTAGGGTGACGAAAGCTCCTTTTTTGCTGCCTTTTTGCGCCATTTTCTCGGCAGGTATGCACCATTTTTGCCGCCTCTTCCTTTCCTACCATTTCTTGAGCCTTTAAAATTCTAGAAAAATGGAAAGCTCGAGAAAGGGACTTTTTTTGGTGCCTTTCTGCGGCCTTTTTGCTTTCTTTTTGCTGCCTTTTCGGGACCTTTTTGCGAGCTTTCTGGGACTTTTCTGCATCCTTTTTTGAGCCTTTCTTTTTTAGCCACCATTATTCACCATTTCGACTTTGCCCGAGTGAGAGAAACGAATTGATGGAAAAAAACCGAAACAATAAAAGGAACAACAAAAAGAAACCATTATCAGTAAGAATACCCTTTTGAAAAAGGTCTGTGAATTTTTGGTCGCACGGAGAATGGCTCAAAGTGGAATCAGTTCATTTCAAACTTGCGCCCGACCAAGAAGCGACTTGCGCGCAAGGCTTTCGAAAAGGGTCAAAGCAGGCTGCCAAATACAAAATAGTATATCGAAAACCGCACCGCAACAGCGACGCATCGCGCCATTCCACGAAATATCTCAAAAAAATTAGAAAATCAAAATTTCGGCAGAATTACTTTCAATGAAACTCGGAAAAAAGTGCTCGTTTTTTACCAATTTTCCCTTTTTTTCAAACGCTCAAATTCGATTTGAGGAACAGGAAAAAGCTTTCTTTGAGGGACTTAAAAATCGTATTGAAAAAGTAAAGTTATTTAGCTTTCTTTTAATGAAAAAAGGCAACTTTTCCACAAAAAGAACCAAGGAAAATATACATAATATTAGCCAAAGTGGTCCTTGAAGTGTTTTTTCAGAAGTTTTGATGCTTTTAGAAAAAAAAATACTTTTTTGAGTGTCTTTGAACCAAAAAAAATCTCTTCAGGTCTCGAGTGGAAAATTTGCAAGAGCAGTTAGGATTACGGTAGCTTTCCAATTTTCTGTTTTCACTCCCAAACTCACCAAGTTCATTCCATCCTTCTTCGGCGTCACGATACCGATATCCATGGCCAGGTACGCGGCCACCAACTCGGACCTTGGCAGACCTAAATCCTACCGTAATCCTGGGAAAAATCAGAGTATTTCACCATCAGTTTGGAAGACCAATGGACGCCACGAAGGATTTTTCGTGTCGCGGAATTCTTCGTTGATTTTTTCGGCGATTTCGATACATTCGTCCTGGTAGACCCGGTAAGTGTCGACTGAACGGCGATTCGTCACGGCCACCTTGAAAATTTCGGAAAATCAAAAATTTCGAAAGGTTTTTGAAGGAAGAAGAACATAAGGGTGCTGATAAAAGAAAAAATTCTTCATCACAGAAAAAAATTGACATTTATGTTAGAAAAAAACCACTGAAAAAAATGAAAGATCAAAAAAATTTGAACGGGACTTCGATAAAGAAGATCATAAAACCTTTTTATTTATTTCAGGTTTAAATGCCAATTTTTTTCCTTCTTTTTTTGTACATGTTATTTTTGTTCTGCCTGTAAATAAATAATATTATTAAAAACCTATTTACTGAAAAAAACTTCGAGGAAAAAAATGTTTTGATCGCAAAAACCTGTTTCTGGAAACTCTAAAAAAACGAAGCGAAAAAAATTTTTGCGAAGAGTTAATAGGAAAAAAAATGTATGAAACAACAGAAAATTGATATTATTCACAGAGGAAAGTAAGTATCTTTGAAATTAAAAAAAAAAAAAAATTATTTCAAAAAAACCAAAAAAATAAAGGAGGCGTGGTCAAAACCTCCGCCGTTCCCTCATGGGAAAAAAGCGTAAAAAACAGAAAATATTAAAGGTGCATGTTCAATGGGTCACGAGACGAATCTATCTCTCATTTCAAAAAAACGAGATTTTTTTTTTAAACACATGAAAGGAATTCCGCGAAAAAACAAAATAGCGATCAGAGAGTAGAAAAATAACTGAATTTCAAAAATTCAGACGAGATTTCGAATTTCGCGAAAATTATTTTGGACGTGGCATGTGCGAGAGCGTCGCAGTGTATGCACACGACACACTACACTTTACGGAAAAAAATATAGGTGGGCCAAAAAAACGCCGTTGCTTATGTGGACGAAAAAAACACTAAGATATAGATATTTTTGATAAAAAAAGGAATTAATAAAGTTAGGAAAATGAAGAAAAAAATCTAACATTCAAGTCATAAACAGCTGAAATAGACAAAAAAATAAATGAAAACTTGAAAAAAATTTTTTTAACAGAGAAATCAGGATATTTGTAAAGAAATGATGACAAATGAGAAAAAAACTTTCCTTGCGTTATTTTTAATCGTTTTTCGAAGAAATCGGTATTTTCAAAACCAGAATTAAATATTCTATTTTTTTTTATCTGATCTTTCTTCAACCCACCTGATACAACACATCCTTGCCGATTCGTTCCGGGAATTTCTCGAAATATCTTCTGTAGGCCACCAGCTTCTCCTTGATCCCTTTGGTGTAATCGAATCTCTCGACGGAGAAGAAAAATCGGGCGTCTTCCGCCGGATTTTCGCCCAAAACCTGGAAAATTTCAGAGTTTTGGGGTAGAAATGGGTCGCAGTGGGAATGGCTCAAGGCGTTGCGGTCGCGTTTTCTCGGAAGCTCGAAGCTTTGGAGAAACAATTTGACGAGTCAGTGACTCAAAGTTTCGTTGGCAAAAGCGAAAACCGTTTCAAGGTCGGGCGCACTCCAAAAGCGGCCAGAAAACTTGGAAAAACTCATATTTTCATGGTAATAAAGCCGATTTTTTCCATAGACTGCTTAAAAACTCCAAAGTGGTGTTTATAGGGGCAACCTTAAGAGCTTTAAAAAGTTTCCAGGACAACTTTACCACCCCTATAGGGGCCACTAAATCTTGCAAAAGTGGCCCCTCCAGGGGCATCTTAGTCGATTATCATTGAAAGCTCGAGGAGAAGGAATCTTTAGGCTTACCCTAAACCACTATAGGGACCACTTTTTGTAGCGAGGCTGTTTTTCGCCCTAACCCCTCTAGCGGCCACTTTGCGCTCAATCATACTTTCAGTGGATTAATAAATGAATCAGAAAATGTCTTCCTCTTTAAACCCTCCTTGAAACGGCAAAAATATTTAAAGAAATCGTTTTTTTTCCATTCCAAACCAACCTTTCTCCTCAGCTCGTTCTTCAATTTGATCGTTTCAGGCAGATTGACAAACTTCAAAAAATCGTCATTTTTGATGCTCACTGGGAAAACTCCCAAAGAGCAAGTCCAGCCTTCGTGGGTCACTGAAAAGCTCGAAAATTGACATTTTTCAAGGATTTGCTCGAAAAACCTGAGCAAATATCAGAATTAGAATCGTAGTTGATGACGGATCCGCGAAGATATTCTTTGACCAAATCCAGGAATTTCGTCCGATCCCGATGGGTTTGAAATCCGACCTCAAAATCAATAATTATCATAATTTTCTTCAAAAATCAACCTTTGTGAATCTGAGCAACCCCCTGAGCATTGGAAATCCGACGGATCCATATTTGGTGAAAAAATCATCGGGTGGCTGGAATGGAATGTGCAGAAAGAAGCCGACCTGAAAATCATTGAAATTCGGTTTTTTTTTTTCGATTTTTAGTGAAAACCTCAAGTTGAGGGTCCAAAGATTGCATTATCATTCCCGTGAGCATCAGGTGGTAGTCGTGGATCCATATGAAGTCCTTCAAAAGTTTGAAATAAAGACAAAAAATAAAAAAAACTGCGCGTAAGCAAATTGTGACGATTAAAAAACCTTTGAGAAACCTTTGAAAAACCAAAATTATCAAACTACATTTTTTCAATTTTCAACTCTTTGCAACTTGAAATGGAACAAAAATAATCGAAAAATCTTTAACTTAGGTGAAATTATCCAATGATTATCACGAATACACATGAAACCCTATGAAAAGTGCAAAAAAAAATTTGTTCGTAAATAATTTGCGCGTAGCTAAAAATGCAAAGGCCGTGATCGTGTTGCGGACGAAGAACTCTAACAAAAGTTGCGGTGCACCCCGCGTCCAACTCTCGTTTCACCCCGCAGTGTAACCAGGGGTGCACCCCGTTTAGCTTTAAATGCCCATTAAGGTACTTTTTCCGTACACGATTTCGAAGTGGTTTGTTTCCCATTATCACCATTTTCTACCGTTTCATCCTAGGTCGTTTCGGTAGCTCAAAAAGAACTTTTCATTTCTGACCGGTTGCCCCAGGAGTTCACCCCATTCAGGTCCAACGCGGGGTTCAGCGCAAACATCAACGAAAAGCTCACTTTTTTCGGGGTTCACTGCGGGGTACACCCCCCTTTTTGTTAGAGAATTTTAAATAATGAGAAACTGGTTTTATTATTTTTTTTTCGATCTGAAAGTTTTATTTTGAACAATCCAATCATTTTTCTTGTTCGAAATTGGTCGAAGAAGCTACTGCAGAATTCAAAGCAACCATTTTCAAAATTCGAAGCAATATTATCGTTTTATTTTTGTGAAAATGTATTTTTTCAGTGCATCACTTCAAAGTTCACCTGTGGACGACTATTTCGTACAGCATCCAAAGCGAATTGATAATTGACCCGAACGTAGGCGCACCAGTGATTTCGGAGCACCTAAAGGCCGTTTTTTATTGAATTTAAAATATTTGAAGTTTACATTCATATCATCGTACTCGCTGACAATGTATTCAGGCAAATTGTGGAGAGCCGGCCAAAGTAGTCCTTAATTTTGATTTTTGAATAGTTTTTCATAATAATTCAAAATTACCATTACTAATACCGCCATAATAAACGTTATAATCTTCTTCCTGAACGATAACCGGATTGAGTTTGTAGTTTCCGCGGTTGTAGTTGTTCAACACGCCCAGGAGAGACATTTCTTCTCTGGAATATATATTTTTGAGGGCGGTTTATTAATTTTCGTTCTAGAAATAGTCTTGAAACATTTCAAGATTTATATTTCAAACAGTTGCGGGAATTGTATTCTCGACATTTTTCTTTCAAATAAAAGAAGTGAAACGGGAAAGTGACCTCGCTTTGCGCTGCTCGGCGTTGGCCGCCTTGTCTGGCTGATCATCGTCGGCCAGGACGTGGAAAAAGACCTCAGCAATCGCCTGCTTTATCAGAGGCAGTCCCAAGGTGTTGGTGGCCGGGGAGAAAGTTGTAGTTTCCTTGCAAGTCGAGGTGTTCGATCTGAAGTTGCAGAATTTCAAGAAAATCGTGGGGAAACGAGAAAAAAAAGTTCAAAAAGCCATGAAAATTATTGGAAAATTTGTAAAATCAGGTTGAAAACGAGATTTCTATTATAAAGAAAGTAAGACTCTTTTAGAATACACAGAATAAAGCGAGATTTTTTAAAGCCAATTTTTAAACTTCAAAATATTTTTAAGCAGCATTTTTGAGCCATTTTTACGGTTTCCTACTGTTCCAAGGTTGTGTAGAAATGCAAAAAGGACTCTTTTTCCAAATTTCATTCAGTAGAAATCAGAAAAAGACAAACTTCCGTCGTTTGTCGCTGATGTTCATTCCCAAGTTGGCCAGCCACATATTTTCGTGGTCCTTGGACATTACCGGGTCCACACAGGCCACGAGACCTCCGGACCTGGAAAATTAGAGTTTATTATTCATTTCGAGAACCTTAAAAGGAGATCATTTCGGTGGAAATTCGAGAAATTTCTATAAATTTTCTTAAAACCTCTGAAAATTCCAGGATTTCAAATTTCACTAGGAAAAAAAATGCCAAACTTAAAAAAAAAAAATAAAATTGACGAATAAGCTTTAAATCCTATCTCTTAGTCGATAGCGCTGGAAATTTGATTTTGAAGAGTTTTCAAAAGTTGAAAAAAAAATATAGCTCCCAGGCCTGATTTTTATCAAACGCGAACTTTTACGAGCCCTTTAGTGGCCGCTTTAGAGGCTTCAGATCTCTAGAGTGGCCCCTAGAAATGCTAAGACGCTTCAGGGGTCTTCGTTGTCGATACTCGAAGATTTTTCCAAAAATAAAATTTTTGGAAAGAGACTTTGAGAAGCCTTCAGAGATCATTAGAGCGAAATCGCAGAAATTTTTAAAGTTTAGATTAAAAATAACCTTATTTTTAGATTTTTCATGGACCCTAAGCCTTATTTTGAACCAAACGAAAATCTTCAAAATTAATCTTTCCAAAAATCAAAGTTTCTAAAGTGATCCTGAAGAATTCTATAATACAATATCCTTTTTTTTGTTTTATTAAAGGCCGGAGAAACAGTAAAATGAGTTACCCTTGAGTGATTTCCCAATCTCCAGTCTTTTTCCCGTTTCAGAGAGACGGGCGGTGCGTTCGAGACGTTGATCACTCTTTGCTGAAAATTTACGATTTATAGAGATTGTTTTTTCCAAAAGCCGTAGAAATCTCATTTTTTTTGGAGTTTTTGCTTTTTGGAAGGTACACTGAAATCTATCAAAAATATGAAGTTTACGAATTTTTTGATATGTTCGTTTTTTCGAAGTTTTTCAACAGTCCAACTGTGGAAAAATTCTCACTGACAGAATTTTTGAATTTCCATAAAATTTGACCATTTTTTCGCTTTAAAACCCAATAAAATCACTGGAAATTCGAAAATTCTGTTTGGAGCGCACATGCACCTTTTTATCTTTTTTTTAAAGTTCATATTTTTCTTGAAGTTCTACAGATCCTTGTTTGAAGTTAAAAGTTCAATTTTCCACATTTTTTCAGAATCCTATTCAAAACCAACATGAAAATGGGTGTTAGCCAGGCCGCCACAAGAAATCTTGGAATGATCCTCGTCGTCGCTGCTCTCCACGGCGACCATGCTCTCTCGTCGGAAGGCTGAAAAAATTCATTCATCACTACCTTGAGATGAAAGTACTGCGGAGATGTCTAAATCTCTTATTTTTTGACACTCTTTCGCTAGTCGTGTTGAGACCCTTTTAGAATATTTTGTAAGGCCACTAAAGAGCGGAAATCCACTAGAGTGACCGCTTAAGGCGATTTAGGGATCACTAAAGAGCCAAAAAATTCACTAGAATGATCTCCTCTAGAGATCACTAAGGATTCAAAATTTCACTATAGTGACCCCATAAAGCCCCCTAGGGGTCACTTAAAGAGCCAAAAATGCCACCAATCACTGACAAGCCGGAAAAGTTCGCTTTAGTGACCGCTTAAGGCCATCCAGAAATCAAAATTCAAAAAAACCACTAGAGTGACCGCTTAGAATTGTTGAAGATCACTAAAAAACTGAAAAAATTCTACAGCTACCGCTGGCCCTCTAGGGACCACTGTAGAGCCAAATGATCCACTAGAGTGACCACTTAGGGCTCTTTAGTGATCACTTAAAGAGCCAAAAATGTCCCCCGCTATAGTGACCCCTTGAGGCCTTCTAAGGATCACTTAAGAGCCAAAAACCCCTAGAGTGACCTCTTATTGCCCTCCAGGGATGAGTAAAAAGCCAAAAATCCACCAAAGTGATCACGAGCCCTCTAGGGATCGCTAAGGAGCCGAAAATCCACCATAATGACCATCTAAGGCCATTTAGGGATCACTAAAGAGTCGAAAATCCTGTAAACAGATCGCTGGGCCTCTAGGGATCACTGTAGATCCAAAAAATCCACTAGAATGACCACTTAAGGCTCTATAATGCTCCCTCAAAGTCAAAAAGTCCACTATAGTGGCCCCTTAAGGCCCTCTAGGGATCACTTCAAAAGGAACAGTGACTCTTTTTCTTCTCTTATTCGATTTTCATTGGAATAAAAGCCTTTTTCAATTATTTTAACGAATTTTCCTCTAAACTGACCATCGCCGCCCTCGCTGTCGAGGCTGGAGATGCTCGACGCGGATCCGTGGCGTTGGAGTTTCCGCTGTAGATGATGGAATCTCTCGCCGAACTGCTTGGCGTGGACGCCGAGAAGTGATTTCCGGATCCCGGGAACTGCTGCGTAGAGCTCTCTGGAAAATTTAAAAAAATTCAAAACTTTCATGAAAAATTAATCAATAAAATTTTTTGCTAAAAAATGAAAAAAGAAATATTTTTGAATGGAAAAGGGTCGAAAATCGTTCAAGTCTCTGAAAAATGAGATTTTGAGTGATAAGCCCGATAAAAAACTGCATTTTGATAAATAAAATCATTTCTCCTTGGAGCGCACTTTCTGCTAAAAAAATGGGAGAAGTTCTATTTTCAAATTTTGAAATTTTCTCAATTTTTCAGGTACCTTGGAGCTGCGTCTCGGAAAAAATATGTCAGAAGACCAAATTGCTGTTTCAATCGATCATTATATTGATTTAAACGTGACATGATCGATAAGTATTTTAAAAACAAACTTCTCTAAAGATCTTTCATCTACAGTAACCTACCGTAGGTCATTCTATGGAAAATAACTTTTTAAAAAAAGTAAAAAGACCAAATTGATTTTTTTCAATCAATCGATATAGTGATCTAAAACGTTACGTGATCGATAAGACAAGGTCTTCAAAAGATCTGAATGAGATTTCGAGTGAAAAGCCCGATAAAAACTGCATTTTATTAAATAAAATCGTTTCTCTTTGGAGCGCACTTTCTGCTAAAAATGGCGCAATTTCGATTTTTTTTTTCGGACTCTGAAACTTTTTTAATCTTTCAGAAGCCTTGGATCACTTTGAAAACGGCTAGAAGACTAGATTGATGTTTCGATCGATCTCAAATTCAAACAAAAAGTGCAGATTTTCTTCCTGTACAGTAACCTACAGTAGGCGTATCCTATTTTTCAAAATCCTAACAGGTTCATTTTTGAAAAAGCCAGGTTACTGTTTTAATCGCATAATAAGAGTTGAAATTTAACTGTTAGATGATTGACTTTTGTCATTGAAATGAGTTTTTCAAACGATCTTTCTGTTACAGTAACCTACAGTAGACCATTTCTAAGTATTAAAATCCTTACAGATTCGTTTTGAAAAAGGCAAGTTGCTGTTTCAAGCGAATCATAAGAACTAACATCCAACTTTTAAATTATCAGTATTTCAATCAAGAACGAGGTTTTAAACGAATTTCTGTAACAGTAACCTACCGTAATCGATTTTTCCCGGTGTTGACGTCATAAAGGGTCAAAGCAAAAAGAAGAGCATCGCGAAATTTCGTACCTCTCGAGAGGTCCGAGTCGAAAATGTGGCTGGTTGAAGATCTGGAAAAATAATTTTTTGAAAAAATCCAGTCTGGGTCGCATTTGGAATGGCTCAAAGCGAAGCGACTATAAAAAAAAATAAATTTGTGGACCTCCATCAAGTAAAAAGTCAAAATGAATAAATCAATATTAGCCGCGTAAGCCGTTTCAAGTCGGTTGCAAGTTGAGCCATTCCAAATGCGACCGAAAAACGGTTTACCTCCAAAACTGCACGGTGTTGTATCCCAAGGCGGCGACGAAAAGTTCAAAAGCTTGGTTTCCCTCGAAGGTGTGACTTAAGCAGTATTCCAGGATCAGAAGTAGGCCCTGAAGGGATTTTTTTAACTTCTCTGACTTCTCTGCGCTCTCTCCTTTTTACACGTTAATTTTACGTTTCTCTGACCTCTACTACGAGAGAAAAGAGAGCGCAGGCTAGTCAGAATTTTCCAAAAAAAGGGATTTTTATGGCTTTCAATGGAGATTATTGGCTAAAAATCAAAACATTCTGATTTCTCTGCGCTCTCTTCTGGTTACACACTATTTCCGAATCTCTCTGACCTACACTTTGAGAGAAAAGAGGGCCCAGACAGGTCAGAAAGCTCCAAAAAGAGGATTTTGATGGCCTTCAATGGAGATTATTGGCCAAAGATCGAAATATTATTATTTCTCTGCACTCTCTTCTGTTTCCGTACTCTTTTCATTTTTCTCTGACCGCTTCAATGAGAGAAAAGAGAGCGCAGACAGGTCAGAAAACTTCCAAAATAGAATTTTTATGACATTCAATGGAGCTTTTTCGTCATAAAATCGAAATATTTTGATTTATCTGTACTCTCTCCTGGTTATATGCTATTTCCAAGTCTCTCTGACTTCTAATACGAGAGAAAAGAGAGCGCAGACAGGTCAGAAAACTCAAAAATTAGCATTTTTATGACCTCAATGGAGATTATTGGCCATAACTTGATCTATTTCTATTTCTCTGCACTCTCTCATTTTACGTGATATTTTCAAATCCTTCAGTGAGGGAAAAGAGAGCGCAGACAGGTCAGAACATTCAAAAATGCTCACCTTCAGGGCGATTTCCGAACTCGAATCCCTTTTCCTCCAAGCTGCGGTCAAAGAATCCAGAGATTGAGAAATTAAAGTCGTCAGGTCCACATTCTGATCCTTGACGGGAATGGCTAAGGACTGAAAGATGTGCAGGAGGTCCTGAAACCCAAAATAATGAAACAATTGGTAGAATACGAACAGTTCGGACGGCTTCGCTGCTGACGGGCCCATCCTTCGGGTTCCGGTGAAACGGATCTGCGATCAGATTCATCTGATCTTCTGCCATCTAAATCGATTATATTAGTGTTTCAAAACTTTCATAAAGTTTTTAAAATCAGAATAGAGCGCTGAATGATTTAAAATAAAGCGGTAAACTGAGGTTGGGAAAAATTCAAATTTTGAACTTCTTCATCAAAAATGGAAAAAATCATGATAGAAAATTAGTTTCAAAGGGAATAGGAGTGTTTCATGAAGCGGGAGAAGTAAGGATTTTAATCAAAATTATTGAAAAAGTTAAAAGTTTTGGAAATGTGCCATTTGAAATTTCAAGAATGTGTACTAAGAATGAAAACAATGAAAAAGGGTTCAAAAACTTTCAAAAGGTTTTTTACAGTTTCACAAAGTTCTGAACCAAGTCCAATGAAATTACTTAAGCATGCCAGAGGGGTCCCTAGAGGGATTAAAGACTAACCGCCCATATAAGGGAGTGCTATCTAGAGGTAAACTTCAGATGTTCCATATTGGGGCTTAGGGTTCAACCTCGAAATCTCTAAAACTTAAGGAGTCCCTATAAACTCTAAAAAACGCTAATTTATATAGTTTTTCTCATGGAAATGCTTGAGAGTTCGTAACCGACTAGCATGCTCGTTTTTGAAGCCACTAACTAAGATCCCTAGAGTGACCACTTTTGCAAGATTTAGTGGCCGCTATAGAGAAAGGAGAACCTACAAGGGCCTTCAGGCTTCCCTCTAGTGGTCACTCTAGGGTTCCTCAGTGAGAAGTGAGATTTACGGGTGAAGTTAGAGCGGGACATTAAACGGCACGAATTTGAACTAAGAAAAAAATACTGAAAAATAAAAATGAAGAAAAATGGAGAAAAAAAAAGCATTTATTGGAAGCATGTCCACAAAAACCGAGTGTTTTTTTTCACAGGTGGAAACAGAACTTGCTCATGTTATCTCATGGAAAAACTGCTCATTCTAGCCCTTTCTTCCTGTTTCTTTGAACTCTAAAAGAATAATTTAAAATTTCGTTTTCAAAGTTAAAAAATTGAAATAATCAAGCATATTTTTCTAAAGTTTTTTTTTTCTCGTAGAACTGCAACCCAAAAAAACTCATGCTGATTTCTCAAAACTAGAAGAAAAAATGCGGAAAAAGTGCAGAAGACTCTAAATTCACAATAACTTCAAAGCTTTTTTTGTTAGATTTCCATTCAAAAAAATCTGTACAAAAAAACGATTTTTGAATAACTGAAAATTTATAAAAAAAATTTTAAATTGAGGGTCAGAAAATCTAACAAACGCTTTTGAGAAAAAAACTTTCAAAAAGGGATTTCTTCGAAAATTGAAAGATCTGTTAAAAAATTGATTTTGAGGAGCTTGAAATTAAGAGAAAATCAGAAATTAAAAACCAGAATTTCTCAGAAAAATCTTCCAAAAAAGACCTGAAAAGCCTTTTTTTCAGTTTTCAATGGTCTGAACTCTGAGAAAACAGGAGTATCTACTGGGAAAATTTTTAGTGGCCCCTATAGGGTTTTGACATTGTAGTGGCCACTGTAGTAGTCAATTTAGTTGCCACTTAAGGAGTTAAAAATTAGGGGTCACTATAGAGGTCTGAGTGCTACTGCTGGACCACTAAAAATTTCAGTGGCCACTTTAGGGATCAATGGATCGGTGCTACGACAAGAGCGAGTTTTCCATTTGCGAGCAGTACTGTATGCGGCAAAGCGCATTGCGTGCATGCACTCTGCGTGTTTACACTTTTTGTGGCGTGACGTCATCGCGCCGTACATCTGCGGGTTTTTTTGCTTGCGGGTTTTTCGGATTTTTTGAATTTTTTTCCGGCTTATTTGTTTTTTTCGAAACAAAAAGAAAAACTTTTTTTATTGATGAAAACTCTGTTTGTCAAGGGGGCAGCTTAGGAAAATGTTTCTTTATAGATAGCTATTAGGTCAACTCCACAAATATAGAAAAAAAAAGAAGTAAGCTAATATTGATATTTCAAAGAGGAAAATATCAAACAATTGCATCATAACAAATACCAGTAATTGAAATAAGTTATATCAAAAAATAAGAAAATAAGAAAATAACAATTTTTACAGAAAAATCATATCAAACAAAAGTCATTTTCCCAGAAAATCTTCAAGATATTTTAAATTACATTGAAAGATTTGAAGGGAGTTGTCAGAAATTTTACGAAAATTGGATTTTAGTACAACACCGGTGTTGAGGGTGGAGGAGCAGGGACATCTTTTTTCGCCAAAACTTCCTTTGCGATTTCTTGTTGCTTTAAAATTGAGTCGAAAACAATGTCGTTAACATAATCGAGCCTTCTTATGAGGTAAATCGAGCCTTCTTATGAGGTAAATCGAGCCTTCTTATGAGGTTTCTTATGAGGTAAAAAAAGTTTTTCTTTTTGTTTCGAAAAATATTCGCACAATCAAAACCAAACCGGAAAAAAATCCAAAAATTCCGAAAAACATTGAAAAAAATACCCGCAAGCAAAAAAACCCGCAGATGTACGGCGCGATGACGTCACGCCACAAAAGTGTAAACACGCAGAGTGCATGCACGCAATGCGCTTTACCGCATACAGTACTGCTCGCAAATGGAAAACTCGCTCTTGTCGTAGCACCAATGGATCAACATAACTGATCCAATCTGTTTGTTTTAAAATTATCAGAGTTACTGGAAGGAATACTGGATTAAAAACTACTGAAGTGGCCACTAAAACGAAAAAAAGTTACCACTATGGAGGTGGGTTTAGTGGCCACTTTAGTGTCCTCTCCAAGTAGTCCTTGGCTAGCCTCTATAGTGGCCACTAAAAAAATTTCCTCAGTATATATAAAAAAATATATAAAAGACACAAAAAGCCAAGATTGCTCGGAAATCCGGTGAGCAAGGTGACCCAGCGAGTCCGTTATCCGCAGCGATCAGGTCAGGCTCCCATTTCTGGCTCGAGATAAAGATCCGATTCGGCTCCCATGGGTCAGTGATCAGCTCAACTAGCGATCAGCTCAACCAGCGATCAGCTAATGAGAAAAAAAATCTGGCCGATTATTTTCCGAACCATGATTTTCCGAACCAAAATCCGAACCAATGCTTAGGCGAACCAATGATTAGACGAACCACCTCATGCTTACCAGAACCAAAAGTTTTTATGATTCGCCGAACCAAATGTCTGTATTTTATGTAGATGTTCATGGTAATCGGTTTTCGTTTCTCGCATCCTAAGAGACCGAGAATATGAAGTCTAGCGCTCCATCCTTTTCCGAATCGTTATATAACTTTCCGACCTAACCTTTTTTTATGCTTTTTCGAGCCGTACTTCGATTCATTTTTCAGAAAGCACCTTTCTTTAGATCTGCTCATTTTTGATCGGTTCTATGTAATTTTTTTCGCCCATAACCGGCTTTCAGCTTTACCCTTGACTATTTAGATACCTCTGTTCAGATCAGATTCTTTCAAAAATTTGTTTGATTCCAACCCAAGTTTGAAATTGGAAGTATCTGGTCTATGACTTCTTTTAGGGTCGTCTGAGAGTAGAAATGAAGTCGCCACAGATACTGCCAAGTGTCCTAATCTTGGCATTAATTTTCAGATTTTCTAAATTTTTTTGATTATTTTTTCTCAGTCAGTCAATCATTTTATAGTTTTAGTCACAGATATTATCGACTGAGCTGTGTGCAAGAGCTTTTGAAGCCCCATTCAAAATCGTCTCAGGCGAATTTGATGTCCAAATTTGTAGTCCAAAGAGTTGAAAGCATTGTCTGACGGTCCTCCTTCTGATCATAGTTCATCCTGTTGCGCTATGACGAGCTCACTTTTTAAAAAGCATGGAGATCGTGTTCTAGGTCAAATCCCAAACTTATAGTTTGTAGATTAATCTCAGGTTTTTTCCTGGCTGGAAATTTATGAAATAATTGCTAAGTTTTTTTTCTGTATATTGTCAGATATTTTTCTACTGTCAATTTCTGAACAGGTTTCGCATTAGCGCGGGCGATAGTCATTTAAAAATAGCTCCGCGAGATTTATGCCGTGTTCAAAGTAATTTCCGCGAAATGCGAAATTGTCTCTGACCCTCCAAAATTTAGTTATCTTTCTCTTTCTCTGACGGCTATTTTGAATTTCGCGGAATCACTTTGAACACGGCATTACCTAATAAATGAGCTTGACTAAAACTAGTTCTCAGTCGTTGCATACATAGAACTATTCAGAAAATCAGCTAACGGCTTATTAGTAGGAAATTCATTTATTTTTTAATTTTTAAATTTTCCAATAATTCAAAACGCGTCTCCAGAAGAAATCTTATCTTTTTCAGATGGTTACACAGTCTAAGAACCACTTCGAAATACATTCAGAGTTCAGAGTGTGTTGCGAAACAGTATTTGCAAACGGTCACGCGAAAGAGGACACTCAAGCAGAATTCACCCATCCGAGAACCCATCAAGCTGTTTTCTTTCGAACTTCAGTAGTTTCATCCGAAACATGCGAAACGAAAAAAAAAAATCAAAGCCCAAGCTCATTGACTTTATCAATTGAGAACTTCCGATTAACATTGAAAAACTGGAGCACTAAGAGATCGAAGTTTTTTTAAAAAAACGAAAAAAAGGAAAAAAAAGACTGTATTAAAGGGTCTGAGGAGGTCCCAAAGACTCTGAAAGCTTTCTCGAAAACCATTGATATAATTTTCTTCAGTCTTGAGAACGAGTGACAAGAAGTGCGATAAAAAATCCTCCGAATAAAAAAACATTTCAAAAAGATCTCTGGCTCTCCAAAACCTTCGTTTTTTTTTTCTTTTTGACGGTCTTTTCGCTGGAATCACTTCGAAAGCGGTATAAAGACACGACACTCCTTTTTCCCGATATGATTATTCAAACTTTGAAAAAGCTTGATTGACATGAAAAAAATTGATGCGAAAAAAATTTAACTTTTTGAGCCTAAAATATTTTTTTGGGAACAAGTGAAAAACTTTGATAAAAAAATTTTTAAAACATCAATTTTTTTCTCATTGTAGAACATCAGTGGTTAGAATATCTGAATAAAAAAATATATAAAATACAAAAGCTAAATCATCCAAATTTTTAGGCCAGATTTTTTTCTTTTTAATGGAGATTCAGCGTCGATAATTTTAGGTAATTTCATTGTAGAAAGAAAAAACCCATAATGTAAAAAGTCAAAATGATAAAAGCAAAGAAGAGCAGAAAAAAAAACACGTCAAAAGCTTATTTCTGGCGATGGAAAGACAAAATTTTCGAAAACTGGCAATTATCCAAGTGTACGGGAACATAGGGTCCCAAAGCGATGAGACAGCGCGCCAAAACTCTTGGCGCCTGCTTAAATTACGTTTTTTAGTTGTGTTTTTTCTTCAATGTTTCTTTTTCAATTCTTGTGTTTTCTTTATAGTTTCATCAATTATTTCTTGATATTAGTATTTTGTTATGCTCATTGTTTTTTTTATCACATTTATACGCAGGTTTCACATCGTTTCAAGAAACATTTTAGGCCCAAAAAAATTTAATATCGATTTTTCGTCAATTAAATGTTTTTATTTGATTTCTCTATCAAGATTCATGAATATTGCATATTATTTTGGCAAAAATATTACCGTGTCATAACGACTGTAAATTTAAATTTTTAATTTGAAAACTTTCTTTCTTTTATCCTCATGATTTCAAAAAGGCTATCAAGGGATTTTCAGAGAGCTTCCAGAGTTTCTGAGACCTTTCGAGACCCCTTACAGCCTTTTTCGGAGAATCTCAATTGATAAAGTCAATGAAATTGGGCTTTAATTTTTTTTTCGCCTGCTTCGGAAGAAACCAGTGAAGTTCGGTAGAACAGCTTGATGGGTGCTCAAATGCCTGAATTCTGCTTGAGACTCTTCTTCCGCGTGACCGTCTGCAAATCTTGTTTCGCGAAACACTCTGAACTCTGAATGAATTTCGAAGTGGAAAACTGAAAAAAAAAATTCAAAATTTCCAAAGCCGATAGCCGATAGCCGATTTTTTTGCATTCTGAATAGTTCTATGTACGCAACGACTGAGAACTAGTTTTAGTCAAGCTTTTTTATAAGGAAAATCTCGCGAAGCTATTCTCAAATGACTGTCACCGTCGATCTCGAAAAACGCTCAGAAATGGACAGTCGAATCGCCATCTGACAATTTACAGAAAACAAAAAAACTTGGCAATAATTTCAAAAGTTCTAACTAGAGAAAAACTGAGATTGAACTATAAATTATGAGCTTTTTAGAACAGTTTTTGAAAAAAATGAACTGTAAGTTCTGCTCTTAGAAAAGGTTTGAGAAGGCCTAAAGATCAGCTCTTCTTTTAAAACTCTTCACTAGAAGTGATATCTTTCATTTCAAAAATTTCACCTAAAGCACGAGCTTCGCGCGTGAAACGAGGAACCGTCAGACAATTCTATCCTATTCTTCGACTACAAATTTGGACTTCAGTTCGATGAAGTTTGAGAAGCTCTTGCATCCAGCTCAGTCGATAATATATGTGACTAAACAACGAAATAAATGACTGACTGAAAAAAAAAAATAGGTAAAAAAAATATAAACACTAATGCCAAGATTAGGACACTTGGCAGTATCTGTGGCGACTTCATTTCTACTCTCAGACGACCCTAAAAGAAGTCATAGACCAGATACTTCCAATTTCAAACTTGGGTTGGAATCAAACAAATTTTTGAAAGAATCTGATCTGAACAGAGGTATCTAAATAGTCAAGGGTAAAGCTGAAAGCCGGTTATGGGCGAAAAAAATTACAAAGAACCGATCAAAAATGAGCAGATCTAAAGAAAGGTGCTTTCTGAAAAAAATGAATCGAAGTACGGCTCGAAAAAGCATAAAAAAAGGTTAGGTCGGAAAGTTATATAACGATTCGGAAAAGGATGGAGCGCTAGACTTCATATTCTCGGTCTCTTAGGATGCGAGAAACGAAAACCGATTACCATGAACATCTACATAAAATACAGACATTTGGTTCGGCGAATCATAAAAACTTTTGGTTCTGGTAAGCATGAGGTGGTTCGTCTAATCATTGGTTCGCCTAAGCATTGGTTCGGATTTTGGTTCGGAAAATCATGGTTCGGAAAATAATCGGCCAAAAATCTTGATTTTGCTAATTTCAGTAGAAAATTTAGAAAAAGATTTTTTCAAGGATGCTTGGAGATAAAACATTATTGGAAGTTCATCGAAAACATTTTACGCTTTTTATTTCATTTTTGAAACGTACATCAGTAGGCGTTGTGGCTTGAATTAAAATCGGAAAAGCTGCGATTCTGAATAGCACTGAGCGCAAGTCGTTTCAGGTCGGTCGCAAAAAAGTCCGAGCCCTGGGGCACCAAAATGCTTGAAAAAACCAGTCTGAATATTTTTTTTTGATTTTTTTGAGCAGTTCGAAATTTTTTAAATTTATTTTTATAGAAACCAAGTTTTTGAATGAAGAAAAACTGTTTCTTATAAGGTTTTTTTTTTAGTCAGAAATTTTTTAATTCGATTTTGAGCTTTTTTATAAACTTCTGTGAACCATTAAGCTTCAAAAAAGCGATTAAAAGTCAAAATCCAAGAAAAACGATAAATTTTTAGTTGATAAGCTATCGATTGAAGATTCTAGAGTGTTATCAGAAGCTTAAAAACCTTGGAATTCCAAAAAAAAGGAAAGCTGTGGCCAAAAAACCAGATAGAACTTCATGAAGCCCATCATCTTCAAAAAAAAAATATTCAGTTGAAAAAACCGGAAAAAAGCAAATTCTAGTAAAAATCAAGGGAAGCTGTACAGAGGCGACCAAGGAAGCACACTGATAACGATGATAATTTGAGAAAAAAATAAAAAAATAAAAAAATAACAAGGCCGTAAAAGTAATCAAAATCAGGGAGGACCTGATAAAAAACTATCGAAACGAAGGACAAAGAACGTTCAAAAATGCGCCAGACCCCGGGGCTGTGGGGGAAGTGTTTAAAGTGGCTCAAACACGTGCGAGAAACACAGAGAGAGGTCAGATCGGAGTCGAAAGTGCGGACTTTGGAGCAAGGTGTAGGGAAATTGGACTTTTTAATGACCATTTTGACCGGAGTTTTCAAAAATTAGCTCAAAAAGAAGGTAGAAAAATTTTTTTGATGGATGAAAGGTAGTTCAAATTTCAATTTTTCGACAGCAAGTATTAAAAAAAAAGGCTAATCAATTCGAAAATAGCAGTTAAAAGTGCGAAATTTGGAGCAAGGTGTGAGGAAAAATGAGCTTTTTAATGACCATTTTGACCAGAGTTTTCAAAAATTATCCAAAAAAGTGCGCAGAAAAAAATATTTTTTTATTGAAAAAAAGGTAGTTCAAAAATTCATATTTTTTTCAAAAAAAAGTCAATAAATTACAAGAAAATTTTTCAAAATTTGTTGAAAATCAGTGGAAAAAAATCTCAAAAAAATTAAAATTTAAAAAAATTAAAATTTGAACTAATCTTTAGTCAAAGATATAACCGAAAAAAATTAGGCTTTTTAAAAAGTATATTTTCATACGAAACCGAAAAAAATTTTTAGTTCAAGATTTTTTAAAAGTGGGTACACGAAAAAAAGACTTTTTTTCTATTGATAACTGTTAGAAGATCTTGAAAAAGTTTATTTCAAATGAAATTCAAGAAGAAAAGTTCAAGCTTGAAAGATGTGAAAAGTGGTCGTTATTTACAAATACAACTAGAAAAAATAGATTAATTCAGTTTTTTAAAATTCTAATGGCTTTTCAACAGGGACAGTCTAGAAAAGCCTTCAAAATCTCGTTCAGAATCAGTATAAAAGCCTTTTTAAAAATTGTTTAGATAGGTTCGTTTTTGAAAGCGCAAAACTGGTCGTTATTTACAAATCAGTTTAAAAAAGCAATTTTTCAGAAGCTAGAAAAAGTTTGGAATATCCAAAGAACGTGAACGACACGTGACCCCAAGGCCTTTAGATCAAAAACTAGAGAAATCAAATCGTTGTCAAGAAAATGGACCGTGGAACCAAGTCTGAGAGAAATTGTTCTTTTAAATATTAGAGGTAAATGTAACCTGAGATAAAAAAAAACTTCGAAAATCCTTGTTAATATGTGATTTTTTGATTGATAAGGGATCTGCCTGATTATCACATATTTTTTTCTCTAAAATAGATAGACAAAACTTTCAAAACTCGGAATCAATACCTTTGATTGCCTCAGAAACTTCCGAAAAAGATATAAAATCAATAAATGAACAAATTTACGATGGGAGCAGACAAAAGTTAACATTTATAGGTTCAGAGTCCATTTTTAAGCTTTTGGTCTCAAAGAAAAAAACTTTGAACCTCAGGGGTTGTTTTCTCGATAATTTTTTTGCGTTTAAAAATGGATGAACTGGTTTTAGACTTATAAGGGAGCTCAAGAAATCAAAAAAGATATGAGAAAAAGTGGCTTTTTCAAATTTCAAGAAATTCAAACTCTGCATAAACTTCAAAAAGGTCCATAGGTATCAAAAAAATTAATAAAATTGAAAAATTCAACTCAAAACTGAATGAATAAAGCCTTCCTATGAAGGAAAAAATCTCGAAAGCCTTTTAAAACTCAAAAATTCCTAAGGTTTTAAATTCGAGTTTTCCCGATGAAAAATTTTGAAATGACTATTTTTTGCTTTTTCGGGAGCTTAGAATGATTTTCTTTGTGGGAAATTTTAGAGAAAAAAATAATCTTGAAGGTTTTTTTGTGGTAACCGTAAGTTTATATCACAAGAAAAAGCAGGTAAAATCTTAAATAAATCGTTCAAAAAGCTCAAGAAAATATAAAGACCTCCAAAGAAGGCTTCAAATCCAAGCAACCGATCGTTCTTTACAATAAAAAAGCCCCAGACGTTCATTCTCCCATTTTACACAGGTCTGAACAAGTTTTCCAGGGCCGATATTTTCCAGAAAAGTGTTCGCCTTCGTAAAAAAAAAATACAACTCTTTTTTTCCTGTCATTTTTTTACTTAATATTTGTCATTTTTTGAATTTAATCAACGAAGAAATTAAAATAAAAACAGCGGGAACACTCTGGGAAAACGAGTTCAAATGGAGCGCGATAAGGAGACGAAAAAATGGCCGTCGACCCGCTTGAGAAGGGGGATCGATAAGCATCGGGAGTGATAAATCGGCGAAGAATAACAGAGAGACGTTGCAGAACAAACGAGTCTCCTGTTTTATGGTAACTTTAGGTATCGAGAATGTTTTTTATTGGTTTTCCTTTGGTTGGTTGATCAGATAACTTAGAGAGGGGGCTAATTTTCGCGGCAGAAAATTTAGAAGGGTTCCGAAATTTGGGCATAAAAAATGGTGAAAACTTTGGAGAGGGGGGACTGAATTTAGGGTTAAAAAGGAGGGGGTGATAAATTCAGGTTTAAAAAAAGGAGGGGGACTGAATTTAGGGTTCGGAAAACGTCCCAGTTTTTTTATTGATGAAAAAAATGGCAAAAAAAGGTCCAATCCTTAAAAATCGCAATATTGAAGCCTAGGAACGCCGGAGTGGTCCCTAAAGAGGAGGACCTCAGGGGACCTTGAAAGCTCCCCTCTAAGGACCACTTACCTTCCCTAAAGGGGTCACTAAAGCTCTGCCGAGGAGAGCATTCTAGTCTTTTTTTGTTAGGAACCTTAATGGCTGTTTGAATGAAAAAATAAGCTTTTTTTTAAATCTTCAAATCTGAATTTCAAATTCCTATAGGGACCACTTAAATTTAACCCCTACAGTAAGCATTTCTTCCCTATAGGGGTTGCTTTTTCCAATAGCCCCTGAAGGGACCACTCTGACGTTCCTAAGTATTTCACAGAAAAATATACAAATTTTAGTTAGGCCGCATTTTTTTCAACTTTCTGAAAGCGGAAAAAACGGTCCCTTTGAATTTCCCAAACGATAAATTGATGATTTCTCAAAAAAAAAAAAAAGAAATTCTTACTCTTATGACAGACAAAAAGAGTGTATTGCAAAGGACAGAGTCCAAAATTGCAAGGGAAAAAAAAGAACTGATAATTAGGGTCCGCAAGCCATTTCTTCAAAACGATCCAAAAAATATGTTTTTCACACTGTTCGATAGAGGAGACTGTCCATTTTCATAATCCGTTTAGTTTTTGAAAAAAGGTCCACTAAGAAAAAAGTTATGGCCAGAAAACGAGCGCGCGCGGCGTACAACTGGAGGCAAAATCTCACGGTTTACCCGCTGCCGCACGCTTTCTTTTTAAATGTTTTTGCGCATTTCTGGACCGCTTTTAAATCGGTTTTCTGTTCTGAGAGGTTGTCCGGACTGAGCCTCATGTTTTGGTATGAATCTTTTGTACAATCCTCATAAGAATTTTTTTGATAAAATATCAAAAAAACTACTTAGAAAAAAAGGTCAGAAGGAATTTTTCAGCTTATTTTTTTCTTTTTTTCTACTCAGAAAAAAATTATTATCATTCGATTTAGAAAAAAAGAAAAAAATGAAAAAAATAATGTTAATTCGAAATAAAACAGGAAAAAGTGCAATTTGACTCCGAAAAAAACGGCTCCTGCAACATTTAAAATGGCGCATTGGTGTGTTTGACGCAAACACAGCTACGAATGCTTGCACGAATTCTTCCAAAATTTCAAAAAGTTGCCATTTTTTTCGAGGTTTTTCAAAGCCGTTATTTTTTTCGCGTCGTTAGATTTTTTTCATAATTTTTTTCATTGATAGAGTTTTTGAACGCTTAATAACATAATCAAAAAAATATAGACGCGATCCTATTCTCTCATGCGTCAACGAGGCAGGCGAAAAAAAAGGAGGTTTTGGTAAAATTCAAATATAATTTAATTCGCTGTCCCAATAATTAATTTCATTCTAAATTTTTTTATTTTTTTGAACACATTGTGAGTTTTTTTAAATCAAATAAAAAGTATACCTTGTCGCTGAAATTTTTTTCGCATTTCAGCTTCAAAGTTTGGTGTCACTTTACAAGCTTCGATTTTTCGCGTCGTTAGATTTTTTTAAAAATTTTTTTATTCAAAAAAATAAAGAAAGTGTTAATGTATAACATACTCAAAATTCGGAAGCGTTCCTCACTTGGTTTTCAGAAACGCGACGATTTTTGTGAAACTTGTCAGTTTTTTTCGTGTTAAATCTTACTTTTTTTCGCTTATTTTTTTGAAAAAAATACATAGTTTTAAAAAAATATTCAGTCTTGTAGAGCGTTGTCGATTACATAGATTAACAGAAACAGTTCCTTTTTAAAGTGGGCCTTTAGCTAGTATAAACGCCTCAAAACCGTTTCTGCAACAAAAAAATCGTCATTTTGGTGGCATGAAGGGGCGGGGCTTTGCGCCCCCTACTGATAATAAGAGAGACGGTTGTTTGGCGAACAGTTGAACTTGACGTCTTTTGAGAAAAATTGACGTCATTTGGAAGAAAAAGGGATCTTTTCGTTGAGAAACAGGTCAGCTAGAATAAGCTAGGGTTCGTGAAACAAATTCTGAAAAAAAAAACTTCTATAGTCTTTTTTTCGCGACTTGAAAGGGCGGGACTTCTCTTCGAACTGACAGACCATAGTGAAGTTATTTAAAATTGGAAAACTCCGGTAAAATTTTTTTATTATTTTTTTTTGAACTGAAAAAAATCCAGAAAGTTTTTCCACAGAAAAAAATAAAAAAATTCCAAAAAAATCCTTGCAATGATTATATTTGAAACTGAATTTTTTTTCTCACACCTGTGACCACATTGAAAAAATTTCGAGAATTAAAAAGAAAATATTTGCAATTTTCTCAAACATGTAAATACTTCCCAGCTTCACCCTCAATTGCTTTATCACAAAAAAAAATTATTTTTGTGGCAAAACTGAATTTAAAGGCATATGGGCAGTAAACAACGGTATTTCAGTTCAAAGCATTATTTTGTAGAGTTTTTCATTGCGAATCGAACGGTAAACTTGGAAATGTACCAAACTTCCTAGTTTCGGAGAAAAAATAATTCAAAGTCGGAGAAAAGGAAGCTTGAGTTCCCGCGAAAAGGGCGCTTTGCAGTAAAGTTGCTCTATGGACAACAGGCTTCGCCATTTTCCGGATTTTCGCTTTTTTCATCGTTTCTTTCAATTCTCAATATTTTCTGTTGTCACCAAAGTTCTTTTTTTATCTTTAAAAGTTTCTATTTATAAGAAATTTGCAAACTTTGTTCGCAAAAATGCTTTTCTGGTGAGAAAATGATGATTCTACACAGGTTTCGATTGGGATAGCGAATATTTGTGTTTTCTATATTATTGGTGTGTTTTTTGTTTGACTAAATGGTTTTTTTCAGAAAAGAAATTTGATTTTGTTCTTTTTTGCTTTTTAAAACTTTCATTTTGAATCAAAATCCAGAGATTTCACACTTAATCACACATTCCAAGTTGAACCTATCTGGCTAAAATGGAAATACCATCTTTTTCTAATTTTTCAAGGAGATGTTTATTAATATTTTTCAGAAAACCTTGTCCCGTTCACGGAAAAATCACATGATACTTTGACATTTTCTCCTTTGATCAGTCATCTTCACCGGACTGAAAACAAACAACGAAGTTTGGTTATCTTATCAAGAAAATGCCTTTTCCGTAGACTTTTGCTCTTTTATCATTGATTTTTCTTGTAATTGTTAACTTTTTATGTAAAATATATACAGGACATGCGACAAATAACATAAAAAATGAGCAGTGGAACTCTTGGAACGAAGGAAAAAATTGAAATGATTCACAAATATTTTTTGAAGAGGAAGTGATTGCTCTAGGGGTTTTTCGAAGCACTAAAGTGATCCCTTGGATAGTAATTTTCAAATTATGAGATCAGTGAGTCATCCAAATATGATTAAAAAAATAGAAATTTGAATTTTTCAAGACAAGATATTCAAAAACGAATTTTTATAAAAAAATTACAAGTCATGGTTTTTTTACATGGAAGTAAAGATCATGGCGATGGCTTTAGAAGTTTTCAAGAATCTTAAGTGACCACTTAAGCAGCTTGAACTAACAAATTTCAAGTGTAATCGGGAGAAAAACCCAGAAAAACACTTAAGTGATCACTTACAATTCTTTAGGCAAGATATCTTTTCAAAAATTGCTCAGATTTCCGTCGGAAGCGGCCGTTTCTTCTCCTGACTGTGGAAACCATGGTAGTTGTCGTAAACCGGCGGAGGTCCGGCCGGCGGCGGCGTGTACCTTGGCGGAAGCTCCATCTCCAGGTGAACTTCCTGAGGGTCGATCCGGAAGCAGTGCTGAGGTTCTTCCGGCTCGGAGTCGAGCACTTCTACAGGCTCTTTGTAGGGTAGACTTGAGGAGGAAGGCTGGTCCAGCTCATTCAAAATTTTTTGGCTGGGCTGGTCTAGCTCCTCGGTCCAGGCTTCCCGAGGCTTTGGGCGTTCTTCAGAAGGGGCTACTTCGTGATACTTGTGATAGTTTTCGTGAGAAGAAGAAGTAGAAGGAACTTCTTCAAGGTCATTCTGATGCTGTGGGAAGGGATACCGGATCAGATATGGTTCTTGTGGATTTTTATGGTCCTCCGGCTCTTCCTCATGCTTCGGTAGGGGTTTCCAGAAGAGGTGTGGTTCTGAAGCTGGACCTGGTCCGTTTCCAGGAATATTTGGATGCTCCAGCTCTTCCTCATGCTTCGGCAAGGGTTTCCAGATTAGGTGCGGTTCTGAAGCTGGACCTGGTCCTTCTCTAGGAGTCTTCTTACTCTCCAGCTCTTCTTCATGCTTCGACAAGGGGAGCTGGACAAGGTATGGGTCCGAAGCCGTCATGACCTTCTTCAGGTCCTCCTGCTGAATCGCCTCCGGAACCACCACCGAAGTTCGTCTCTTCTGTTGCAGGATCGAAAATCGTCTCTCAGCCGCTGAAGGTTCCCGAGAATCTGGAAGAGGCGGGGAAGGTTGAGGATTCTGATGAAGTGGGATGATGGAGGCCCTTCTGAAGATCTGGTCATCCTGGTGCTCATCCTGGTGCTGCTCCTCGTGATGCTCATTGATCTTCAGTCTGAGTCGACTCTGGGCAGAGCTTGGCTTGTACTTGTTCGTGGTGAAGACGTAGGATCCAACTGGAGCTGTGCGACCTTTGTGCCAGCACGAGTACATGATCATGTACCGTTCTCTGGAAAACATTACATCTTCTTTAGAAAATTTTTTCTAAACTCTGAAGATGTGAAAAATGATATTTTTTGCAAACTGTTGAAATTTTGACTTCTCTAGGAAGTTCCACGAAGATCAAGCTCCACACCAAAAAATCATCAAAAATCGTTTTCCATGTCTTTTTTGACGAAAAAGTCCATTTTCAGTCGCATTTGGAATGGCTTTCAGTTTTTCGACGCGCAAGTCGTTTTTGGTCGGTTGTGGTAAAATGGCATTCGATCTAATGTTCTTACTTTGAAAAATCTTCCTTACAGTTATTTTTTTTCAATTCTACACAACAGAATAAATTCTGGTACTTTTTTTGCATATTTTTTTAGCACCTTTGAAACAGTAAATTCATTATTCGGGAATTTTTTTACTCTACAAGCCAAAAAAATTTTTTTATAAAAAAATATTCGGATCTCTTGTCGCATTTGCCACTCCTTTCGATGCCTCGATGCGTAAGTCATTTCAGGTCGGATGCGTTTAGCGCTGCTTCAAACTTCAAATCGGCCCATAAATTGATTTTTTTTTGTGTATTCACTGGCTTCTTTTGAAAAAGTTTCTTTCGGACGAGGGGAAAAAAATTATTTTTTTTGTTATATTCGCTACCGTAACCCTAAAAAGGGGCGGAGCCTCTCAAAACTGTATTCAAAACTTCTATGGTGTTTTGACAGCAATATGAGCTCAGAAAACTCTATCTTCAATTTTGGTATCAACGATTTATCGCGTTTCTGGGAGAAGCCGCCCCGCAGCCGCGACGCGTCGAGCCATTCCAAGTGCGACCAGGTTCAAAATAACGATTAGGTACCTTGCATTGTGAGCAACAACCAGCACGGCAATCGGAGCAGCAGTTGTGGAAAGAAGGACCAGAAAATGGTTGAAAAACAGGGCGACCATGGGGGAGGGACAGAAAAAGAGAAGAACTTGGGCAGCGATGTTGAAGGCCTGAAATTCATGATTTAGACTTCATTCTTCAGAATTTTAACATTTTGACCAGTCTGCGCTCTCTTTTCTCTGACCTACATGATGTTAACTGAGAGATCAAGAGAGTCCAGACACGTCAGACTGTTTCAATTCGTGGGAGATGACTGATTATTTTCTTTTATAAAGGGGTATGGTCCATAGAACATGAATTTTTAGACATTTTTGGACAGCTTCCTGTTAAATTACCAAGTGAAAAGCACAAAAATCCATATTTTTTGAAAAAAACTCAATTTTGAATTCCCGCCAAGACAGCAAAATACACTAAGTTGCGTACCGTAACCTTTTCTTCCTCGAAATAACAAACTTCGTAGCTCTTTCCTAAACGGGAGCTTTGAAACGGTGAAAATATCAAAAAAAAAACTGTCCATGGAGCAACTTTGCTGCAAACTTCGCTTTTGGCGGAAAATCGAGCTTTGGTTTTGCAAGAAGACCCAGTTGAGAACCTACTTTGCTAAACGGTGCCTGAGCTGTGGTAGGAAAGCCAAAAGTTCTACCTGGGCTTAATACGGGCACACCCGCTTAGAGCCCGCTGTTTAACCCTCCAATCTCACCTCGTAGATCAAGAAGGTCAGTCCGGCAAGGAAAAGAAGCTCCCGATCGTTCTTCTCCCCCGTCGCTTCAATGTAGACCGAACTTTCCCTTCTGACACGGGAAAGGCCGACTCTTACGGAAAGGCCGAGGAGCACGGCGGCGGCCGCTGGGATCATTATCTTCAGCTTTATCAGGATCTGGAAACCGTAATTATGACTAATTCGAGTTTTAAATTGCTGAGGCCCTTTCATAGGCTAGGAAAGGGTGGAAAAGGGTCCATAGAAATGTTCCTCATTTGCTGCCTTTTTGCACCATTTTTCTTGGCCATTATGCTCCATTTTTGCTGCCTCTCCTTTTTCCTATAATTTATTGAGCCTTTAAAATTCCTGAAAACATGAGAGGCTCGGAAAAGGGACCCTTTCTGCGGCCTTTTTGCTGCCTTTTTGCGACCTTTTTGCGACCTTTTTGCGACCTTTTTGCGTCCTTTTTGCGACCTTTTTTGCGACATTTTTGCGGCCTTTCTGAAGCCTTTCTGAAGCTTTTTTGCCACCTTTTTTGCGACCTTTTTGCGTCCTTTCTGCGACCTTTTTTGCGACCTTTTTGCGGCCTTTCTGAAGCCTTTTTTGAGCTTTTTTTGAGCGTCTGCCTTTCAGCGGCCATTATCCACCATTCCGCCTTTGCCCAAAAAGAAGAAAGCAAAAATGGCGATGTTGTCCATAGAGCAACTTTACTGCCCGCATTTTTCTCTCTCAAACTTTGAATCATTTTTTTTTTCTAAACTAGGAAGTTCTGAACATTGCCAAGTATACCGTTAGATGCGCAATGTGAAACTCTACAAAATTTTTATTCCACCCGTATTTACTGCCCCTATGTCTTAAGAGATCCTTCTTGATTTTTCAAGGATTTTTTTACGAAAAAGAAAAAAACTTCTAGATGACATCCCTGTTTCATTCAATCTACTTAATATGTCAATTTAAAAAGAATTTGTTTAATTTGAACTAGTAAAAAAAGGTTTCCAAAAACAGGCATTTCGAGCAGAATATACCTCGGTCATCGCGTAACCGACAGCCGAAGACGTGACGGCGCCGATTCTGACACAGAAATGACGAGTCATGTGGGCGTCATACTCAAAAACGGCCAGAAAGGCGGCAACGAGAATGGCTGAGGACCAGCATGCGGACACCGTTTGGACCACCCGGCCTCTGGAAAATGGAAAAATATATTTTTTAGTGATGAAACTAATACTTTACTGCAAGATTTTATTTTTTTGAAAATTTACTTTAATGTGACATATTTTAGAGCCCCCCGATCTCAACCCAGGATTTTTTGTTGAATATCGAATTTCGATCAAGACAAAAAGCCTTGAAACTTCGCATTATGTTCAAAAAAAGAAGATTTTTCCGTTCTCCATGTGTCAAAACTGCATTGAAAAAAAAGTGGACAACTTTTTTTTGGTCGAATTTAGCTTACTTTGCAGTTTCAGCAACTTTTCAAAAACTTGTATTTTGCTTTTCCCTTCGTTTTGGGTTTCACTAATACGACTCAAAATGACTCAAAGCGTTGCGGTCGCGACGCGGCTCATTTTTCAACGCGCCGGACCAGAAACTACTTGCGCGTAGCGGCTTTTTATAGGAAAAACCCGTGAAAAGTCGGGCGCAAGAAATCAATTTTTTTTCCAGCTGAATCAAACTATGCGGTTCAGAAGGCAAAAACCACAATACTTTCGAAAAAATTTTGATGATCCTAAAAAAATTCCTAACCTGGCCCAGTCGGTAGATCTCTTCGGACTGTTCCAGTAGAACAAAAAGCAGCAGAGGGCCAGGGAAAAGACGAAAAAAAGCAGAACAAAATCGACAGTATTGTCCACGAAAGCGACGATCGCAAATGTTTCCAGGATCACTGCACCTTCCTGTAATCATTCGTCAGGTTGTTCATCTACAGTTCGTTCAGGAAAGATACGGAAAAAACCCTTTTTGATCAAAACTTCCTTGTGAAAATCTTCCTGGAACTTTCTGGAGTTACCCTTATAGTCGATCCACGTCCAGCTTGAGATGCTAGGGGGCGTGGCCTGTCTCCGCTCTTGACTAACAGGACACTATCTCGTGCATTTTCGTGTCAAGACCCTTTTTTTGATGGCTCAAGCCAGCTGTGAATCGGCTATAACTGTTCTTTGTATCATCCTGGAGTACCCAGAAAAAATCGCAGCTTTTGAGATTTTCACATGGATTGAGATCCATAGGATAAACATTTTTTTAAATTTTTTAAGGGTACTGTATTATTTACCCCTTTTCTGATGATTTTTGATCATTTTTTGGTGAATGAACTATTTGAAAAAATCGGATTTTTGATTATTTTTTTTTGCCAAAAAGTCGTTTCAAGATCCTACTAAGCTATGACGGTAAATGTGGGACTTCGAATAAAGAAAAAAAAGGTTTTTTTTGACGACGCTTCATTTTTTCCGTAAAGTGTCGTGTATCGGGTGCAAGCACTGCAGCGCTCTTCCACAGAAAAAAATTTCTAGAAACGAGGAAATCTATTCTTCTCAAGACCCAGGTTAACCCGGTCACTTGCGCCTTTAACATGCTCGTATATCTCCGCCCTTTCTTTATTGGTTTTGAAGTTTATTACACTAGCAAGAACACCGTGACGTTTTTTTTAATGGAAGAAAATGCAAATCCAAAAATTAAGGGGGCGTGGTCGAAATCTCCGCCGCTCGCATGTGACGTCATTGGAAAAATGCGTAAACAACAGGACATATTAAAGGCGCATGCTCAATGGGTCCCGAGACGAATCTATTCCTCATTTTCAAAAAAAGCGATTTTTCTGTTTTTTTAAACATGCGAAACTCGAAAAAGCCACCAGAGAGTGAAAAATATAACTGTTCGCAAAAATTATGCTGAACGCGGCATGTGCGAGAGCGCCGCAGTGTATGCACACGACACATTACACTTTACGGAAAAAATAGAAGCGGGCAAAAAAAAAGTCCGAAATTGGAAAAAAATAAATGGTTGGATAGTGAAAGAGAAATTTCTTTTTTAAATATTTTTTTTTTAAATATTGACTATTTGGCCACATTATACGTTCATTTATCGATGGAAACAAAATGGGACTCTCAATAAAGAAAGGGCGAAACAGGAAAATCACCTTCGCTTGAGCCACCAGATGATGAATCGAAGCGAGAAAATGTAACGAAGTCGTGACATTCAGGAGCGATCCGACCAAGCACAAATGGAACATCAATGCCAGTTTTATACCCTGAAACTTTTAAAAAAATAGCCAAAATTATAGGATTTTTGACAAGTTTTATTTAAAAAGAGAATAGACAAGGCTCAAAAAAAGAGGGGCATTTTAACTAATTTTTTTGCCCATTATTTTTCAGGAATGTTATCAAAACACTCCTAAAAAGAACTAAATAAAAATCCTGGAAGCCAAAAACTCTTAAAAACCCCTATTTTTCGAGAAAAACCGTTCAAATCCGAAAAAAAAATCATCAAAAGCGGAAATGAACATTTTTGATACTTTATACCCCTGTTTTTTGAAAGATATGAAGATTTCCATTTCCAAACTTTCATGATCCTTTTCTGGTACTTTAAAAAACATTCCAACCCATTTTCAAAAAAATCCCGAGTAAAAAGAAAAAATAGTACCTCGTGGGATAAAGAGACTTTTTCAATTTTTTTCTCACTTCGATGAGGAAAAACCAAACAATGTACAGCTGAATTTATGCTACCGTACCCCCGAAAAGCCGCGCTCAAATCCTTTCAAGCCATTTGCCATTGTTTCCACTTCACAACGAAAAAAAAATTAAAAAATGTACAGCTGAATTAATGCTACCGTACCCACAAAAAGCAGCTTTAAAAGCGTTTCAAAACCTTTTTTAATTTTTATCAATTCGTTGAGGAAAAAGAAACCAAAAATGTACAGCTAAATTTATGCTACCGTACCCATCGAAGTCGTTTCAAAGCGGCGGCAACGGAGACATTCAAAACGAAGGAAAGAATGAAACAAGTAAAATAAATGGCGATGAGTGTGGCGAAGAGGCTGGAGCCCGTCACGTCTTCTTCTCCGGTTGTTATCATTTTCTGAAAAAAAAAGCTTTTTAAATTTAGGAATTTGTTGAAAATTGGATCAAACTGTAAAACAAATGAGAAATTTCGAAATAAATTAAATAAAACTGAAAAAATCGATCTGAAACCATTCCAAAGTCTGAAAAATCCAAAATTGCCCAAAATTTTCCATTTTTGACAGCCGGGCAGGCCCCAATCCTTTTCTCAGCCCTTGTCGGGACTCCTTCGGGTTGCCCGGGAGGACTTGGGCCCGCCCGCTCTACAAAGGACTTCATTTTCTCATTCAAAATGGCTCAAAACGGGCTCTGAAAATAAATCCGCGCAAGTCGTTTTGGGTCGGGCGCACTATATTCTCAAGAGCTTTTATGCTGATTTTTGTGTTCAATAGTTTCAAACCGATAAATAAGAAAAATTTTTTTATGTGTAATTTTTTTGATTTTTCGTTCCAAAGTGTGTACAAAAAAATCGACGTAAAAAGGTTTTTTGATTTTTGACTTTTCTTGAAACAGAAAGTCCTCCCTATAGGGGTGATATTCAAGTGGTCCCTATAGGAACTTGAAACCTCATCCCTAAGCTTGTAAAGCTTAAGTGGTCCCTACAGTAGTATTTCAGTTTTTTGTAATGCTTTGAAAGTACCACTTCCCTAGAGTGACCACTTCTGAAAGCTTTAGGGCTCCCTGTAGGGATGCAAAGTGGTCCCTAGAGGGGATGGCCCATAAATAAATTTTGAATTTCCTACTGGCCCAATAACAACTTGAAACCCGCCTTGATCCTTTCGAGAGTGATCTCAGTGGTCGTCGGGACTCCATCGGGCCATTCCTGCCCGTCAGGACCCGGCCCGCGGGTCCTCCCATGACCCCACATCTCGTGGCCGTGCGGATGTCCGTGGTTATAATCCGAGTCCCTCGAGTCTTCTTCTTCATTTGAAGACGAGTAGGACCACGAGTAGTGCTGGTGGTTTTCTGGAATTATTTTCAATTGATTTATATATTTTTTTGAATCAATAATAATTCATAAAGCTTGTTACTCTAAGAAAATGATTCCAACCCCTAGAAAAAGTTTTTTTATTCAAAAATCTGTAGAAGGATGAACCAGAAAATGCTTGATTTCGTGTAAAAATCTTCGAATTTTTGCAGATATTTATAATGTTTATTCATATGAACATCCGTAAGTCGGTTCTTGGTCGGGTGCAGATTTAAAATTCGCTATTTTGCTTTGTTTTTCTCATCTTTCGAGCTTATTTCCCGAAAATAACTTTGAAAACTTGTTTTTCCCGAATTCACTTTTTGAGAGAGTTCAATGGTAAAATTTTGAAACTTTTCAGCAGAGTGGTCCCTTTAGAGTTTTTGGAAAATGCTCCTAAAGGGGACACAATAGAGCTCCACAAAATTTAAGTGGTCCTCATAGGGGCTTTTTCTGCTAGAAATCAAAAAAAAGACAAATGCTTCCCCGTAGGGGACACTAACAAAAAATGGCAAGCTTCATTGTCTCCTATAGGGGGAGGCAAAGTGGTCCCTAGAGGGGAGCTTTCAAGGGCCCCTTATAGGGACCACTCTGGCGTTTGTTCTAATCATTAATTTTCATGAAAACTCTGAAAAAAAAACCGTTGTATTTTGTTTCGTAGGGGAAGAAGAAGTAGATGACGCGGGTCACGATTTCCGGAGCCATTTCCTGAAAATTCAGAACTTACAAAAAAAATATTTCAAGTTTAAAGAACAGTCGAAATTAATCAATTAAAAGAAAAAAAAAACAAAATTTGATTGAAAGCCTCGCAACGTCAATAGTTAACGGTCTGAAACCAGAAAAAATACATATGAAGCAAGTAAGAAACAGAAAAGTGATATTGAAATAAGTGAATAAATAACTCGAAAGCCTCAAAGATTAAAAGGTAATTTCGAGTAGGTGGGAAACAGCGCGAATTACTCATTTTTCTTGTTTTATTTATGTTTTTTTCTCGTTTTTTTGGTGATTTACAAACCAACTTTGTTTATTTCTGAGTTTTATTCCGTCATTTTTTATCCCTAAAGCTCTTTTCAAAGCTCCAGGTCCATTCTTTTTTTGATTTGCGCCAACTTTTTGTCATTTTTTAGTTAAAAAAAGCTCGAAACCTCGAAAAACTTTTTTGTAGAAGCCTTGGTCGCTTAGGAGATGCCTTAACGCAATTCAGTGATTTTAAAATGCGCCCGACTTGAAACTACTTGCGCTTGGAGGCATCAGAAAGCGTTAGAGGAGCAAGCTCAGAGACCTTCAGTTAACTTTTTTTCCCATTTTTGGGTCAAAAAAATCTCAAAACCTCGAAAATTTTTTTAAGAAACTTTGGTTGCAATCGAAAAGGTTCAACAGAATAAAGTTGCTCAAAAACGCACCCGACTCGAAACTACTTGCGCTTGGAAGCATCAGAAAGTATCAAGAGGCCTTCAGCTTACAGTAGAAAACGCGGGAAAAATTCCGGAATATCCTATTTTTATTTGAGATCGCGTTTTTGAAAATGAAGATCTTTAAGCCCAAGAAAAAGGTTCTAAACTCAAAATTGGTCAATAATAGACTCGAATAATTAACTTTAAAGCTATAAAAAAACCGATCTTATGAGTAGTTTTTTTATTGACTTTCTAGGGATCTATAGAAAAAAATTCCGGGAATAATATTAAAATCCATGAAAAAAATTAAATTTATCATCATTTCCTATGTATCTCTGATCATTATCTAATAGAAAAAAAGCTAAACTTTGAATTAAAAGGCTTCTCTGAGCTCAAAATCTCTATTTTCAAGAGTTTTATACCCATTTTCAACTGTTCTCCTGAACCCAGATTGAAAAGAACTTCTCAGAGAACCTACTGAAAAATAAGAAAAGCTTGAAAAAGGCGGTCCTTCCCTTCAAAAAGTAAAAAATGTCGAAAATATTTGCGCCTGAGGAAGTTTACCCATGATACCTCGGAAGGAAAAAGTTGAAATTTTTCGAAAAAATGGCTCAGGATGGATAAAGAAGGCTTAACACTCCTGAAAAGGCTAAAACCTCTGTTTTAATGGCCCAAACTCGAGTTTCATACCTATTTTCAGCTGTTTGGAGAACCCAGATTGAAAAGAACTTCCCAAAGAACCTACTGAAAAATAAGAAATCTCCAAAAAAGGCGGTCCTCCCCTTCGAAAAGTAAAAAATGCCAAAAATAACGGCGCCTGAGGAAGTTTACCCATGATACCTCGGAAGGAAAAAGTTGAAATTTTTCGGGAAAAGATTTAATATTGATAAAATAGACTTAACATCTCTCAAAAGCATGAAATCTGAGTTTTTAATGGCCCAAACTCGAGTTTTATACCCATTTTCAGCTGTTATCCTGAACCCAGATTGAAGAGAACTTCTCAGAGGACCTCCTGAAAAATAAGAAAAGCTTGAAAAAGGCGGTCCTTTCCTTCAAAAAGTAAAAAATGCCGAAAATAATGGCGCCTGAGGAAGTTTACCCCTGTTACCACGACAATCACTAATAGGTGCTGTGAAAAACAAAAACTCGTGGTTTTTTTTCCTGCACTAAATTAGTAGTTTTTTCCGTGATGAAGTTCCACCTGCACTAGTACGAATGTACCTTTTTGGACAACTTGTCTGGGAAAATTTTGCAGATAAGAAATATGAATAAAGAAAAAAAAAGAATGCTTGTCTTGATTATTAATATGCCTGGATCTTTGGAATATTGAAAAATAAATTTACATACGATTTTTTGAACCTTGAATTTGAAAAATGACCAAAAAACTTGATTAGGCTTGAAAAGTCGTGGTCGCATTTGGAATGGCTTGAAGCGTCGCGGTCGCAGTGCGGCTTGTTTTAATGTTTCTCCAAGCGTCTACGCGCAAGTCGCTTTGGGTCGGGCGCGATCCAGATCAACCGCTCAGCAGCCGTCGAGTCATTCCAAATGCAACCGTCAAAATTTTATTCTTCTAAGTTTTCATCCGAAATTTGCCTGTGGAGTCTCGAATGGAAGTTCAATAGGCCAGAACAATTTTCTCTGACTTGAAATTTTGTGATCGCACTTAGAATGGCTCGAAACGTTGCGGTCGCAATCCGGCTTTTTCTATGCTTCTCCAAGCGTCCACGCGCAAGTCGTTTCGGGTCGGGCGCGATTCAGATCAACTGCTCAGCAGCCGTTGAGCCATTCCAAGTTCAACCGTCGTCTTTGAATCAGAAGTTACCAAAATCAAAAATTTGATTCTTCTAAGTTTTCATCCGAAATTTGCCTGTGGGATCTCGAATGGAAGTTCAATAAGCCAGAATAATTTCCTCTGGAAAAAATTATATTTTTTCTCAATTTTCATCGGAAACTTTAGCGAGTAAAACTTGAAAAATGACCAAAAATAAAATCAGACTCATTTTCTTCAAATGAAAACGTCCTGGTCGCACTGGGAATGGCTTGAGGCGTTGCGGTCAATGATTTACAAAGAGTCATGCGTAAGTCGTTTTAGGTCGGGCGCGGTTCAGATCAAACCCAGCCGCCGAAAAATTCCAAATGCGATCATGATCGTTGCGTAGTTGGGTGAAACGAGTGGATATTTATTACTAACTTGACCAATCTCATTCTGAACTATGAAGTGTGATTTTTAAGCTCATTGAGCCGCGACAAACCAATCAACTGATATAAATTACTCGGAAAAAAGGCTGGAAAATAATCAGGAGCGTTTGCGGGGAAAATCGCCTGGCAACCGATTGTTTTCGACTTCCGGGGCTTCAAGTTTGCCCGGATTATGAAATTGAAAAACAATAATTAAATTTTCGACGCGACACTTGGATTTTGATCAAAGTCATGAGAAAAGGAAAAGGGAAAATGTGGCTTCTCGATTGGTTTTAGCAAGTGAAAGCTTCGAATTTTGGGACTTGGGTTCGAATAATTCGGTCGATATGATCTTAAAAAATCAGCCAGGTAGATAATTAGAAAAAAAAAACTCATTCTGAGGTTATAATTTTGAATCTTAATATAACTTTCTAATCTCAACTAAAATTAGCGTAAATCGCGTATTTTTTTTTGCGTCCGACCAGAAACGACTTACGCATGGCTGGATCTTCGAACCGCGCTTCTGACACATATATAGGGGATTTTTTTCCAAATCAGTATGAAAAGACGTTTTGACTCATTCCATGTGGTTCCATGACGTTACAAATTATCGAAAATCGCGTATTTTGTCGCAAAGCGAACATTCCAACCGTAAAATGATTGTTATTTGATGCCTACTCTACGCGTTTAGCCCGCAACTTTCAGCGCCCGACTAAAAACTACTTACGCTCTCTTGCATCCTAGAACGTGGAAACCCTGAGGATGTGACGCAGATATGAAAAAAAAACCAAATTTCAATTTTTTTTTTTGGATGTGTTCAAAAAGACGTTGTGACACATTCCATGTGGTTCCATGACCTTACAAATTATCGAAAATCGCGTATTTTGTCGCAAAACGAACATTCCAACTGTAAAATGGTTGTTATTTGATGCCTATTCTACGCGTTTCAGCCGCAAGTCTTTTGCGCCCGACTAGAAACGACTTACGCTCTCTAGCATCCTAGAACGTGGGAATCCCTAAAGATATGGCGCAGATGAGAAAAAAATCCCAAATTTCATTTTTTTTTTTTGGATGTGTTCAAAAAGACGTTGTGACACAATCCATGTGGTTCCATGACGTTACAAATTAGCGAAAATCGGGTATTTTGTCGCAGGATGGACATTCCAACTGTTAAATGATTGTTATTTGATGCCTATCCTACGTGTTTCAATCACAATTTTTTTCGCCCGACCAGAAACTACTTGCGCTCTGCTGCATCGTAGAACGTGGGAATCACTGAAGATCTGAAGCATATGAGAAAAAAATTCCAAAATTTATTTTTTTTTTTTTTTGAACGTTGTGACTCATTCCATGTGGTTCATGACGTTACAAATTATCGAAAATCGCGTATTTTGTCGCAAAACGAACATTCTAACCGTAAAATGATTGTTATTTGATGCCTACCAAGATGAAACTTCACCGCTATTTTGATGTTTACACCTGGTTTTTTGGGGGGCGGTCATTCGTCTCTTGGGAGAAAGTGGCGTCGGCCAAACTCGTTGCGAATTTCGTACCAAACAGACGGAAAAAAAAATGACAATACAACACGAAAATCTTGCCAAAAAGAGGGGGCAGACAACAATTTTTGTTTGCGGCCAAAGGGGCGTCTTCAATTTGTGATTCACTAACTTTCGCTCGATGATTTTGCGACAATTCAGTTCGTTTCGCGATTCGGTCTGTGGTAAATGACGTCTTTCCATGCTTCATTTTTCTTCGTTTTTGTCTTGAATTTTTTTTTCATATTTGATCCTTGCTTCGGAGGTTTCTAACTAGGGAAATTTTTTGAGACCCGGTTAAAATTTTTGTATAACTTTTAGGACTAACTAAGGAACGTTTTTTTCACCCCCGGTTGAACTTTTTGCTGAAACTTTGCTGAAGTGTACTTTAGGACCCCCTGATTCCAGAACAAGAAGAAAATTCCTCGGAATAGATCTCGTTCTCGAGTTAGGACACTTCAAAAGCCCGAAAAAGCGCTTTTTTGGCCAAATTTACTCATTTTGCACATTTTGAAGCTCCATAACTCGGAAACAAGATTTATTGCGAAAAATGTTCTACTTGTTCTGGAATCAGGAGGTCCTAAAGTACACTTCAGCAAAGTTTCAGCAAAATTTCAACCGGGGGATTTAAAAACGTTCTCTGGTAAATGAGAACACATACACATACTTTATGACCGCAAAAAGGTCGTATTTAGAATGGCTCAACGCGTTGCGGTCGCACTGCGGTTTTAGTCAAGACTTCTTTCTTAATCCCAAAACTTTTATAACATTTAGTTTCTGATGAAAATACTATAATACATAGAGAAACCATCGTCATAGAGCTTTTCAGGTGATTCCAGAACAAGAAAAAACAGTCTCAAAATATGCGATTTATTAAGCTTCAAAATATCATCAAATCTTCAAGAAAATCCTATTTTATTAGTCATGAACTTCTGAATAAAAGTTGAAATCGAAAACTTTTTTTAACCCATTTAATCCACGTGTCAGGATCGATTGTATCAAAATTATTTTTTTCATAAAAATCACGGAGAAACAGGAAAGCAAACTTTCATTATCAAATAAAAAAATCAATTCCATCAATTTTTAAGTGATCTTCCAGAAAATTCCAAAATGCCAAACTTTTTTAATGCCTCACTTTGGAAACATTTCTTAAGCTGCACATCAATCATTTGAAAAAAAGTTAACAGCCAAAAAAAAAAAGAGAAAAACCGAGTTCAGCGAAGCTTTGCACCCAAACTTTTACTTTGAAGAAAACTCTCAATTTCAAAAAAAAATCGAAATCTAACCCAATATTTTTTTCTTTGCAAAAAAATCATTAGAAAATTCCTACTTGCATCGTTTTTTCCTTTTCTTTCAAAAAAACAAATGTTAAAACCTCGAAATTCAATTATTTTTTTCGACATTATCTGTCCTGAAGCATGAATCTAGCCCTATCTCTTTTGAAAATTTCTCAAAAACCTTATATAGACTTCTGAAACATTCCAAACTTCTCCTGTACCCCTATTATTATGAGAAAAGTTCAGAAAAAAAGACTCAAAAATCACTTTTTAGAACTATTTTTATTCAAATAAAAGTAAGTTTAATTGGAAAAACTATTTAAAAAGCTCTTAAGAACGGATATTTGAATATATTTAAAGTTGATTTTTGGGTTCCTATTGGCAAAAAAACTATTAGAACTAAAATCCAAGCTTTTCCGTAATTTTTTATTCAATCTATTTGAATATTCAGTCTTTTTATCCTAGTTTTATTTAAAATTTCGGAGCTAAAATTTTAGATTTTTCTGGTCAAAATCAATCAAAATCCTCAAATTCAAATTTTTCGATGACTAGTCTGTCCAACTGCTCTAATAACCACTTAAGAGGTTCCTCAAGAACTACTTGCAGAGAACACTAAAGGGGCCACTAGAACCACCCCTATAGAAGCCTCTATTCTGCCTCTTAGTGGCCACTATAGTAGTTTGAGTGGCCTAGTAGTACCAATGGGACTCCTATAAAGGCCCTTACTCTGTTCATATTTTGAAAGTCAAGTCCTCATTCAAGCTCCGCCCCCTAATGACGCGATAAACCAAGCAGAAGCGAGCCACACACAGAGCGTTTTCGAATGACGTCATTGTCATTGAAAATGTGGACGGACTACTTTAGTGGCCACTAGAACCTTTTCTGGTACTTTCACGAATCTTTTCAAAAAACCATTCTGATTACCGGAAAGACGGTGTCAACTTCAAAATTCTTTTATCAAATCCAAGCTTCTCCTGACTTTTCTATCATATCGTATAAATGTACCCGAAAAGCCCTTCAAAATCCCAAAAAGGCCGAACCAACTTCCAACCTCTCCAATCAAATCCAAGCTTCTCCTGGCCTTCCGGGAGAGGGGGCGGATGGGGGTCATTAATATACCCGAAGAACCCTTTTCAAAATCCCAAAAAGGCCGAACCAACTTCCAAACCTTCCGACGAAATCCAAGCTTCTCCTGACTCCCCTATCCCTCTCGCAAAAATGTACCCAAAGAACCCTTGAAAATCTCAAAAAACCATCTTCAGAACTCTCCCTCGCAATGGCCTCGGTATACACGGAGGACGAAAAGGTGTTCGGTCAGTACCCCCCGAAGACGTGTCTCTACGTCTACCTGGTCCTGGGCGTCGTCCTCCTCGCCATCCCATTCATCAGCCAGCCGGTTCTTCTGCCCCTCAACATCGTCATCGCCGTCATCGGCGGGGCTCTGATCGCTTTGGAGTTCTTCGCCATCTCCAAGGACAAACAATGTCTTCTTCTGATGTTCCTGATCTTCGAGTCGATCTTCCTCGCCTTTTTGGTCTGCTTCCTGGTCTTAGGCCTCATCTACTACTTCCTTCTTGAAATCAAGGCCGACGATGAGCCGTGAGTTTTTTTTTCAATACTCCTTCAACCTTGGCCTTTCCCGCCACTTTGTCGTTAAAATTGATCCTAAAATTGATCCACGGTTTTAGCCACATATGACATGCTAAACCAGAGTAACAGGGTTCCTGGTTCGAATCCCGCCGGCGACATGAACTTTTTTGCCATTTTTATTTCTCTATCGAGTATATTTTAAACTACCATAATCCTTTAAATTCCTCATATTCAGACTAGTTTTAAGCCGTTGTTGTGAGATCTACTGATAAATAGTGGAAATGATTCTCTCTGACCTTTCTGCGCTCTCTTTTCTCTCGCATATACTCGTATTTCTGTTCTAGCGACAGTTTCAAGCATTCGGAGATTAAAAAAGTGGTCTATTAGGGGATGTGAGAGGTTACTGTAGTTCAAACTGTACTTAAAAGATAGCCCTTGAGATCTCAAACAATTTGGCACCAAATAAAAAATGGCAAAAAAATTTTCGTCGCCAGAGGGATTCGAACCAAGAACCCTATACCGAGATGATAGTCTTCTTATCTAGTTGGGTTTTTGCGTTTAGCTTCTATGTAGAATGATCGAAAATGAGGGAGTAACAGCGATTTGAAGAGACTCCAGAGAAAGAGAATTATTCTACTTCTCTAGAGTCTCTTCAAGCCTTTATGAGCTCTCGCCTTCTTTCATTTTGAACCATCAATTTCTTCGAAAAATGACTAACAATTCAATGAAATAAGGACAAAGGAAATTTCTTTAATCGCTTTTTTTTCCGCTTCGTTGGGTCACATGGCTGGTTTTGTTGTGGCAAACTGTTTCTCTCTTTTTTTTTTCAATCGCAACCCATTCAAACTTGAAAGGCGTATTGTCGACTTTCTGTTTGGTACAGGGAACGTTTCGAAAAAAAGTATCATATATATATATATATATATTGGTGGATGGACTACATTTACAAAGAAAAATTGGTATTTCCAAACTTAGAGAGATTCTGAATTACACCCTTTTTATTTTTCAAGAGGCTTGACCCTTTCAAAAACTCAAAAATCGAATCTTTCAGAGAAAATCCATTAGTCGGAACGAAGACGGACAAGATGAGCAAAGCGATGGCCGGCGTCCTGATCATCGAGGCGGTCCTTCTGGTGCCGTCCATCCACAGGTGGCTGCTCACCTGGCAGGTATACCGTCACGCCAAACGCCGTAATGCGAGATACGCCGTCGACGCCGCTACGCCCGTCGGCTATCATACCTACGCCATCGCCTAAATGAACTTCCTTTTCTGTATAGTTTTGTATGAAAGATTGTAATAAACTACTCATTTTTCTGTTGGTAAAAAATCGGTTGAAAAGAAAGAACTTTAAAGGCATAAGGGCAGTGAAAAACGGTGTTTCAGTTCAAAGCAGTACTTTGTAGAGTTTTTCATTGCGAATCGAACGGTGAATTTGGAAACGTACAGAAGTTCCTAGTTCTGGAGAAAAAATAATTCAAAGTCGGAGGGACTTTTTCTGTCGTCACCAAAGTTATTTTCGTCTCAAAAGCATTCATGGTAAATTTGCAAACTTTGATCGCAAAAAAGCGTTTTTGGTGAAAAATGATGATTTTACACAGGTTTCGATTGGGATAGCGATTATTTGTGTTTTCTATATTATTGGTGTGTGTTTTTTGTTTGACTAAATGGTTTATTTCAGAGAAGAAACTCTTGATTTGAAGCAGATACCCGGTTATTTCCAACAAAAAGCGAGTCTAATGAGACTTCCGCAACATCGCGTGCACGACTACTGTAAACAGTTGTCCGTACACCGATCCAAAGCATTTTTCAAAATTAAAGGCGGGAGAGCAAAATTGCGTTTTTCTTCTAAAGTTGTCACATCTGTAATTTTTTGAGTACACCATTCGATTCGCAGTGAAAAACTATATAAGAAACTTCTTTTACCTGAAACCCCATTTTTTACTGCCCCTATGCCTTTAAGGTGTAATCAGAGTTGCTCAGGCCTAATTTTATTCAGTATTCGGTTTTGGTAGCTCACAAAAACTACGAATTGTCGGACCCGTTTAAACTGAACAGCCACAGGTCTTCGCCTGATCTATTACTTTTTGACCACATCTTCCAAACAGTTCCCTAAAATAAACTAGCTTATGTCTAAAATAACGTTAACTTGAGACGCTAAGGGGCGTGGCCTTTCTGTGTTATCTCCTTTTTTCGTGTCAAGACCCTTCTTCAACGGTTCAAGCCGGCCTTGGATCAGCTATAATACAATTTCTCGTTCGTATTTTGGACAGAAACAAACAAAATACGTTCACTTTTCCCAAGTTGTCTTCGAAAACGTGTACAATTTTATTCTACCTTTATGGTACAGTAAAAGAGCAACTTTTTGAGACTTTTGAGCATTGATAGCCGTAATGATCATAGTTACCTATAGCCTTCAACTAAAAATATATCCACTGAAAAATTAAAAAAATGGTCATATTTTTGATTCTTCAAAAATCAGTAATTTCTATCAAAAAAAAATACTTTTCCTATGAAAAATCCATTGATTTTATCATCAAACTTCCCACAATGTTTCCAGAAGGTTTTCCCCTGCCAAGGACCTTTTCCGTGTCCAAGAAACCATCCTAACGACACTCATTAATCAAAAAAAAAGGTTACGCTGTTGTAATATCACCCTGTCTTTCTACAGGAAACACTTGGGAATAGATAAAAATCACGGGGTTAAGAAAAACTGATAGAAAAAAAAAATACAAAGTAGAAAGGAGTCGAGTAAAATTTTTTTAAAGATATTTTCAGGGGAAAAAGTTAATTTTCGAAAAATCTTGATACTGTGGAGCTTCTCTTTCAGCTTCCAGATGTCTAAATATAAAAAAAAATCTAGAGATTGGTACCATAATCTGTTCAAAACAATTTTTTTGGGATTTGTAAAGAAGAATGTTGAAAATTGCACCTAACGGGACTCCATTTTTCTATGAAAACCAGCCCAAAATCCTATCTGAGCAAACCGGACACGCCACGGACGTTTCTGAGAACTTCAAGGGACCACTTTAGGAGCGTCAAAACACTCAAGTGATCCCTGGAAATGTTCGGAAGTGTCTAGTTATCGTTACCGAGGTAAAAAATCCGTTCTATATCCTGTCAAAGTATCCCATAAGCCACCAGACGATGTTGAATGAAAAAAAAATTCAAACCCCGGGTAATTTTTGCGGAAACATCGCTCTATCGCCAATTTTAACCACAGAAACCGCCCGAAACCCTAGCAATTTATTCCATATGCCACCGAACGATGTTTACAGAAAAAAAAAAATTCAAACCCCCCGTAAGGTACGTTTTGCAGAAACTTCGCTCTATCGCCAATTTTAACCACAAAACCAGCCCAAAGTGTTCCAAAATCGACCAAAGTTTTATTATATACCCGACTCAGTAAAATACAACAAAAGAGGTCCGGACAGGCGCCATCGAAACCGGCCTATTAATTTGCGAGTTTTTGTTTTTCGCTCCATGGCTGAACGGCGTGTCAAGGAACAGGGAAAGTGAGAGAAATTGGTTCTGGCGTCGACTGTTTCGTCTTTTCCAAGCCATTGTTCTCCATTACTTTTTTTTTCATGGCTTACATTGTGAAAGTGTACATTTTCGGCCACTTTTACTGGTTGGTTACGTCTCAGGGTTGTAGCAGAAAATGTTAATAATATAGTTTTTTCTAGTCTTTTCTTTTTGAAGTTTTCTCCTAGCCCTTTATATGAATCTGGTTGTTGAACTGTACATTTTCAGCCACTCTTACTTGTTTTTTGGGTTTCAAGCTTTTACTATCGCTTGAAATTTGAGTTTTTTAGGTTTAAAATAAAGATCATTAGAATTTGTTACTTTAAACTTTTTCTTTGTTCCTGAAAGTAAGAAGCTTCAAAAACTGATTATTACTTTTTTGCCTTTTTCTCCATTACTTTTTTTCATGGCTTACGTTGTAAAAGTGTACATTTTGGGCCTCTTTTACTGGTTGGGTGCGTCTCAGGGTTGTAGCAGAAAATATTAATAATTTAGTTTTTTTAGTCTTTATTTTTTTGAAGTTCTCTTCCAGCCCTTTATATGAATCTGGTTGTGGAACTGTACATTTTCAGCCACTCTTACTGGTGGGTTGGGTCTCAAGTTTCGGTAATAAGTTGAAATTTAAGTTTTTTAAGTTTAAAAAAAACGATCATTAGACTTCTTTATTTCAAAGTTTTTCTCGTTGAAGTTAAGGTCAACTCTGTATTTGACTAGAAGCTTCGAAAGTTGATCGCAAATTTTTTTTTTTTGCCTTGTTTTCCAATTCTTTTTTCCATGGCTTGCATTTTAAAAGTGTACATTTTCGGCCACTTTTACTTGTTTTTTGGGTTTCAAGCTTTGGCTATCGCTTGAACTTTGAGTTTTTTAGGTTCAAAATAAAGTTCATTAGACTTCTTTATTATAAAGTTTTTTTTTATCTTTGAATGTTAGCTAGAAGCTTCGAAAATTTATAATCGCTTTTTTTGACTTGTTCTCCATTACTTTTTTCATGGCTTACAATGTAAAAGTGTACATTTTGGGCCCCTTTTACTGGTTGGTTACGTCTCAGGGTTGTAGCAGAAAATATTAATAATTTAGTTTTTTTTGTCTTTTCTTTTTGAAGTTTTCTCCTAGCCCTTTATATGAATCTGGTTGTTGAACTGTACATTTTCGGCCACTTTTGGGTCTCGAGCTTTGGCTATCGTTAAAATTTTCCGATTTTTTTGAAAGTTCCAAAAAAAGATCATAAGACTTTGTTACTTTAAACGTTTTATTTGTTCCTGAATTTAAGTAAGAAGCTTCAAAAACTGATTATTTCTTTTTTGCCTTGTTCTCCAGTACTCTTTCCATGGCTTACATTGAAAAAATGTACATTTTCGGCCACTTTTACTAGTTGGTTAGGTCTCAAGTTGTAGTTGGAGGTCTTATTTAGGTTTCAAGCTTGTCGAAAAATCATAAAGACTGGTTTCAAAAAGTCTGATCAATTCTGAAGCTTTTTCCGGGCCTTTTTTTTAAAATTGAATCTGAAGCTAGGAGCATTTTTTGTACCTCAATATTGATTTTTCCTTTTTTGAACAGTAAATTTTCGACAATTTTTATTTATTGGTTAGGTCTAAAGTTCTATGGAAAGCTCAAAATTTAGGATTGGATCCTCGAGGATCGACCAAAATCACATTAACTTTTTTTTTCTTTTTTTTTTTCAATTCGATTTTGATTTTTATCATTATCCCTTATATTTGAACTGTACATTCTGTCCACCTCTTTATTTGTTTGGGTCTCCTGTTTTTAAAAATGCTTTTTTTTAAACTGGGCCCTCAAAAATTTCAAAAAGCCTAGCAGGAATCAAAAATCAACCTTTCAAATCAAAATAATCTCAGAAGACCACAAAAATTTTCGGTTTGGCTCGAAAATACAGCTGAAAAATTCTAAAAATCAATATTCTTTGAAAGTTTGTTGGTAGACTGTTCATTCTGGCCCCTCAAAGCTACTTTTTCGAGATAAATTTCAATTTCAAACGTGTCCATAATATTCATGTTTCGAAACTGTTTGAAATGCTCAATAATGGATTTGCTAGCATTGCCACCATCCTCGCGCAAAATCTAACAACCCTAAAAAAAAATAAATGATTTTAAGACCTAGGCTTTTCCTTTTCAAATAATTCGAAGGCTAAACAATTTTGAAAGCTTCAAAAGGTTTCTAGAAACTTAAAGTGCGTGGGCGAGAATTCTCATGGTCTTTTTTTGATCATATGATTTTTTCTGACAGTTTTTTTTTGCTTCATTCTCAATTTATTCGGTTGCGAGAACAATTCGAAACTGACTTTCTTGACTTCCTCGACTTATTTTTTTCAAAAAAATATGTATCAAAATGATACTTCTCTTATTTAAATTTGCTTTTAAAAAAAGATGAAGAAGCCGAAAAAAATTTTCATTTTCGATAAGGTGCAAAATTTACCCCCACTCATCTTGACCAAAAAAATGATATGTTACTAAAAAAATAAAATTTTTCCATAAATTCACTTGAAAATGGATTTCTCGAGAATTGAAGTCATATTTGAAAAAAACCTTTAAAAAAAGAAAAATCGTAAAAAAATTGGGTACAAAACTTCATCTATTCACCGTTATCATAACCAAAAAAATGATAAATTACCGTAAAATTATTTTTTTCAAAAAGTATCCTTCTGTTCTAAAAATATACGTCCGCATTTTTCAAACAGTCCAACCTCAAAGTGCAAAACCGTCTTTATAAAAATCATATGAAGCTCTTTTTTTGCTTATTTTTCAACCAGCGCTTGAAAATCAATCTAACATGAGGCTAAATAGCAATTCAGACACTGAAACAGTTTGTGCAACAGAATCTCTTATCGCAAAAAAACAATTTTGAAAGCTTTGAAAGCGTTTTTTCGAAATTTGCGTGAGTCAGCCCTCGTGGTATGTTTGTTACAAGTTTCTCACTGATTGTTCTGAAAAGGCTTTCTTTACCATTTTCGCAAATACAATTAAAACGCCCTTTTCGAAAAAAAAACCAAAAAGCTGCAAATTTTTCATTATCGCTGAGATGCCAGATATGCTCCATTCACCATTATCTTGACCAAAAAAATGATAGGTTACTGTAAAATTGTTTTAGTTTTTGTTAAAAGTTTTCTATAGACCGTTTTTCGCGACTTAAAAGGCCATGACTTCTCTGCGCTCTCCTCATCTCTCGACGTCCCTCTCATGTTTACGTGCTATTTCAATGTTTCTCTGACCTTGCCGGCGAGGAAACAAAGAGACGCAGACACGCAAAAACTGTCAAGTCGCGGTAAATGGACTATACTCTTTTTTAAATTAAGTACCGCCTTTAAATGAAAAAAGGTCCAACAAAGTCGATACCTGCTAAATTTTAGTTTTAAAACTTTTTAATATTCATTTTTTTAATAGAAATTCGTATGGGTAGAGACTATGTAGGATCTGTATATCATTCAATTTTCCAAATTTAAAATTCTATTCTTTTGTTCGCATGTTCCCTATAGTCCAACCTTACAGTCCGTTTCTCGAGCCAAAAAGGCCAGGACTTCTCTGCGCCCTCCTCATCTCTCGACGTGCCTCTCATGTTTACATGCTATTTCCATGTTTCTCTGACCTTGCCGGCGAGGAAACAAAGAGACGCAGACACGCAAAAACTGTCAAATACATCAAGATTCCAGACCACCATGCCGAAGACGGTGGTGACGTCATTTCACACAGAGTCCAAGTGTTGCGGTGCGTTCCCGGCAAAGGTCGGGCTCTACGTGATCATCGTCACGTTGCTGGTGGCCACGATGGGATTCTACTTGAGTGGCCGCTATATCGAGTGGAGTCTGTCTTGGACCACTCTCTTCCTTGCGTTATATGCGCTCCACGGCAATCGCAAGATTCTTCTGTTGATCTATTTGATAGTCCAAGTCGTATTCTTCCTTCTTTTCACTGCCCTTCTGCTCATCCATACTGTCCAATTCATTTCCGGGAAATATGATGGGTTGGTTTTGAAAAATGTTCTCTTTTTAATGATTCTGAATCTAAAAGCCTCTTAAAAAAATATTTACTTTCGAAGTTTTTCTGGTCAATTTATGACAAAAAAATCCTTTCAAAACTGATTATTGAACTTTTTTTGAACAGAAGATTATAATTTTTCAAAAAAATAAGGATTATTTCAAGTCTATCAGTCCAAAAAAGGAAGAAATTGGTTAATTTGATAAATTCACGATTCCTTGCTCAATTCGTGACCAAAACGATGGTCCTAATGCCGTGTTCAATTTGATTCCGCGAAATGCAAAATGATCTCTGACTCTCCAAAATCTAGTGATTTTTCTTTTCCTTTCTCTAACGGGTATTTTGCATTTCGCGGAATCAAATTAAACACGGCATAAAGCTGACCCCATAATTTTTTTTTGAACGAAAAATTAAAATTTTCAGGAAATTGGAATACAAATTTAGGGTTTCTTATTCAATTTATCATTAAAAAAATGACGTCATGATCAACGAAAAGCCAATTAATTACAGAGACACAGACATCGATTACAACCCGAATCATCACAGACAAACCATCTACGGGCTCATTTTCCTTTTCGTCTGTATCGTCCTGCCTCTCTTCATCTCCTCCATGCTCACTTACAAGGTAATTTCATAAAATAGCTTAACGAAAGCTCAAAAAGCCTAAAAATGCGCTTCGGCAGGCTTAGTATCCTCTTAGGACCTAATAAAGCCAATTCATCAATCAAAGTCCAACAAAAGCTGGCTGAGACCCAAGTTTTTATTAAATTTATTACCAAAAACTTATGGTCACTCACGGAACGGGTAAAAAAGCATAAGGCTGCAAATCGGTCTTTTCAAAACGCGACCGACCCGAAACGACTTGCGCGCTATTGTATTGCAAAGCGTGAGAAGAGAGCTTTTGAGTTTCAAACTAGATATATAAGTTATAATCGCAATACTTACGCGTGATAGAATCGGGAAGCACTAAAGCAAGTAAAAAAAGTCGGTCATCAAAACCGCGACGCCTCGCGCCATTCCAAATGCGACCTCGACTTTTAAAATCACAGTGAACTGAGTGAAAAAAGCGAAAGGTTGAATAAAAAGGTAAATGATCAAGTTTGGAAATCTGAAGTCCCAAAACAGGGATTATGGAACAAACTTTCCAGAAACAAGAAAACTGATGATTTTTTTCGAGTTCATGGTGGACTGTAGGAAAACTTTCAGAATCAAAATTCTTAAATTTTTTTGCATATCAATGACAAGGGTATCATATCAAAAAGTTCAGAATAAAAAAAAACATGATTTTTTCAATAAATCCCATTTCCAGGTCTACCAACACGCTCGAGAGAAAGAAGCTCGCCAAAAGGCCTACGGGGCCGTTTCTCGTAACCCAACTACTTCTGTATAAATATCACAGAATAAAACTTGAAATATACATTGTCTGAAAGTTTTATTCTGGCTGTGTGGCTCTGTGGCCCAAAAAAAGTCAGGTTTTGCCCTTCCTCACCACGAATTGCGTGTAGCCAGAGATGTACCGCGACACGGCCTGCGGATTTTTCGTGATTACTCCGTCCTAAAAAAATCAAAAAAATGTATTTTTTTTACGGCGTTGCAGGGAATGGATCGACGCGTCGCGGTCGCGAAGCGGCTCTTGAAAATTCGGTTGTTTTTTGGAAATAAAGCTTATTTTTCTCATAATGATGCCAATGCTGCAAATTTTAAGCTTCCAAACTTTTCAATTCTCGAAAAAATTGCAATTTTATATTTGATGGGTTCCCAAATGAGTGAGAAAAAAACGCATTTTTTTTTTCAAATTTTGGCGCGAAATTTGAAATTTTCCTAGCTCGAATGCTGAGCAGGGTAACCCAGCCGTGCTAACACGGGGTCTCCGCGGGTGCCCCCGTATTAAACCCGTATAAGCCCAGCTGATAGAACTTTTGGCACTTTTTAGCCCAACTGAGACCCCGCTTTAGCCCAGCTGGGTTACCTATTTTTCTTACACCCGTTGTTCCCCCGTTTTAGCCCAACTGAGACTAAAATAACCTCAGAAACACGGGTTTAATACGGGTACACCCGTTGAGACACCTGCTCAGCATGCGAGAGTTATCATCCATTTTTTTCTTCATGGAAAAAATTCATTAAGTTTCAAATTTACGATTTTTGACACCTATAGTGATTTTCAGTCTCCATTTCACAATATTTTCGAAAAAAAAACCCCATTTTTTTCAATTTTTCTTTCTCGAATATAATGGTCCAATATGTTTGTAAAAATATGACTCAAATCCTCCCATTTCTAGAAAATTTTTCAGCGCGTCAGACCAGAAACTACTTTCGCCATACTGCACCATAAAATACAAGTCGCTTAAAGTCGGGTGCAACTCTTGGGTCAAAACCAAGTTTCGAATACATTTCTTCCGCGACCGCGACGCGTTCCAACCCATTCCAAGCTCACGAAAATCCCGAAAAAAGAAAAAATTCCAGACCTGCAAGAACAAGTCAAAAATACACATGATCATGAAGCCGAATTGAAAGTAGGATTGGACGGATTGGTGTCTGGAAAGTTGGAAAAAATCTACAATTTTTTTTTAAACTCGAGAAAAACCTCATCAAACGGACTTCTTTGACAATGTCCAGTGGATTCAGGGTCGGCATTTCCTTCACCCTTTGAGATCCATAATCAATCGCTGAAAATGCGACTTTTCTATACTTTTTCTTCACGTACAAAAGTCCAAGAAAAGTTAATTTTTTTTTCTTATTATTTGATACTTATCAGGATCTTACCGAAATCAAAAATATCTTAATTTTCGTCTTCAAGTCATTTATGTAACTTTGAAAAAAGTCATATGTTTTCATTTTTTTTCTTCTAATTTTCAATTCATCCGGGTCCACTCAAAATTGAAATTTTCTCACCCTTTTTTCTCTTACTCAAGTTAAATCAAGCCACAAAGAAGCCAGAAACCATCCTTTTCTCCACATTAATATTATCATGTGGGGACCTCAAAACATTAAAACTCGACTGAAAGTCAAAACTTATGGAAAAAAATGTTTTTTTAAGGTCTTAATCAGGACTTTATAAACTTTGTTTCTTAAAAAAAGACTTTTGAAAAAAATTTATTACTATTGCTTTTTTTATAGCTCCTGGTATGAAAGGAACCCGTCAAACATAAGAAATTGTCAAAAAAAGTTGCAGTAAAGGACGCAAAAATCGAAAAAAAATTGTTTTTTTCAAGTCCTAATCGGGACTTTATAAACTTTGTTTCTTAAAAAAAGACTTTTTGAAAAAAATTTATTATTTTTGACTTTTTCCTTATAGCTCCCGGTATGAAAGGAACCCGTCAAAAAAATAAGAAATTGTCTAAAGAAAAAAACTTTTAACTTTTTCATTTCAAATTCACTTGGTATCAAAGCTTCCAAATCCTTGAAACCCAAAATTTTTTTTTTCAGGGCTCAAATTTTTTATAAGCTTCACTTTCCAGAATTTTCAACTTTCGATAACTTGTGGTCTAGACTTGAAAAAAAGCTCATGATTCCTCAAGTTCAGGTGAAACTTGTCCAATTCTGTTTTGGAACATTTCAAAGAACAAATAAAATCTGAAAACCAGCTGTAATATTTTTCCTTTTTCTTATTGGATTTCAGACTACTTGGAAAAATTTTTAAAAAAATGTTCTCGAATATCGAAAGTTATCCTTTTTTTCTGAAAAAAATGTAATTCACCAATAAAAGTCGCCGAACGGCCGATTCCAGCAGAACAATGAACCACCACAGGGCAATTATTCGACTGAAAACCCAAAAAAATTGATGGTTTTTCACTACTGAAAAAAATTTTTATATTGGGAATTTCAGAAGCTTCTTTTTGATGGCTTATTCTGAGTTTTACAAATAAATTTGAAACCGATAAAAATTTCTTCAGAAGGCTTTAAAATGCTGAAATTTAGATTTATAAACAGGTGTTTAGGTTTTTAATTTTTTTCTTTTTCTTAAAAAAATTTTTTTATAGAAACATATGCTTGAATTTGATGAAGATTTCAGAAAAAAATTGAAAAAAACCGAAATTCTAGAAGAAAAAAATTATTTTTCCGGGAAATTAAAAGGCTACGGTAAGCAACTTTCTGTACACCCTTTCTTCACTTTCTTGGCGCGAAGTTAAAATCGGCTTTTTTTCAGAAAAAAATTTATCATACTGCAATTTCGAGTGTTTTTAAACTGAGGCAATAAGATCAAAAATTTCATGGAAGGTTTGTTTATTCAAAAAAATCTCATTTTTTTCTGAAACATAACAAGCATAAAAAAATTCCAAAAAAATTTCACAAAATTTTTCCACATTCCCAGGGAAACCTCACCTTTTCCCGCGCCAATTTCAGCAGCTGAACGATTCCGCCCGGCGATTTCGGCGCAAAATGATCCAACCAACCGGAATGAATGAAATGGCTCACTGTAATCGTGCCTGGAGATCCCCTAAAAATCTCCTTTTTTGGAAGAGATTCTCGTCAAATTCATTACGTTTTTTGTACTTCAAAGACTCGATGTTTAACGCTTTCGATATTGATCGAAGGCGAGGATTTTTTGGTAACTTTATAGGGGCCGTAGGTCGCTGAATCCGTCGTTTCCGGCAAATAAACGTCGCATTTCGACATGTTATCTGAAAAAGTGTTTGCCTAAATATGATTCCAAGCACTTCAAATAATTGCTGAAGACGAAAAAACAACTAAAAAAATGTCTAAACCTCTCATTTAGCCCACTATTTCGCTAAAATTCCTCTCATAGTCAGACCAGCAATGTAAGACATTCCAGAAAGATTTTCGAAATTTTTCAAGATAGAATTTCAATAACTTAAAAAAATGAACCCAGAATAAGTTCCTATATACTTATTGACTCCACTGACTGATAAAGATCATGTGAATATTTGGCGCGAAGTTCAAAATTGGCGCTGGAATCGCGAAAAAGTCAATAAAGTTTGTTGAGATTTTCAATTTATTTGAATATTTATTTCACTCCACTACATATAATAACATGAGCTACAAAGAAAAAGGCAAAGTTGGGCAAGAATTGTATGGGAGTGAAATGAGCACCGGTTTTAATACGCCCTCACGAGCGAATTTACCGGTATAGGGAATAGAACACGTAGAAGGATTTTTGATCACAGTAGACGCAAGGGAATGTTGGAAAAGAGTTCTTCGTTGCTTAGCGAGTCGAGAAACTTTCTGAAACGGGTGGTAGACGTGTTAGGGTTGAATCTTGAGCAGAGTCTATTCCAAAGAGGAATGACAGAGTGCTAAAAAAACTATTAAATCTGGAACCAGTCTGAATCAAACGAAAAGGATACCGAGGTGAACGACTTCTACTGAAAAACTTTTCTGCGCTAGGAAAGTGGTAAATGCCCAGGACGATTTTTTGAAGCGTTACTAGAGCAATAGAAGTTCTCCTACGGAAAACATGAGTAGAACCGAGTACATCAAGGCGATGGGAGTATGTGTCAAAGGATTTATTACGTCTCATGAAAACTTGCCTAGTATAATGACGGTAAGGTTTTTCAAGTAGGACGGAAAGTTCTGAATTTATAGGCGGTGAGAAGATTTCAGAGCAATAGTCAAGATAGGGTCTAGCGTACATGTTGAATAGTAAATTATACTGCTGGATGTTCAAGTGAGCAAAAGCTTTGAGCAGCTGTTTAGATTTGAGAGTGGCAATGTTGACTACATGATTAATGTGAGGGCTGAAACACAAATTTTTATCGATAAGGAGACCGAGGTCTCTGACAACAGTTTCAGATCGAATAGGTGAGCCATTAACATTGTAAACATGTTCAGGATTGTTTCCTGCCTAGATGAAGAACAACAGTTTTATTGGCCGCAACTGGGAGGCCCCAAGTTTTGGACCAATCGAGCAATCTATTTATACTGTCTTGGATAGCATCAGGGTTATCTGAAGAGATTTTTCAAGTCATCGGCGAACAAATATGAAGTAACGGAAGAATCAAAGATATCTGGGAGGTCGTTGACAAAAAAATTAGGAAAAAGAAGCGGGCCAGTGACAGTGCCTTGTAAGACTCCTGAGACCACGTTGAAGCTATCATCAGAAGCAAGACCATCAATTAAAATCTTAGATGTGCGGCCAGAGAGGAAAGTTTTAAACCAATTGACCATAAGACTATTGAATCCGAAAGTTTCTAGTTTGGCGATAAGAAGGTTGTGTGGGACATAATCAAAAGCTTTCATGAAATCAAAATAAACGACATCGATTGGTAATCCCCTACTAATAGAAAGTTTCCAGTTTGTAACAGAGTCAAGGAGAGCAAGTGTACAACTTCGATTGTTGAGAAAACCAAACTGACGGGAAGAAAATTTGAGTTTGAAGCTTGATTTTATGTGAGTGGCAATTATTCGCTCCATAAGTCTTGCCAGAGGATGGGTTAGACTTATAGGTCTATAATTTTTCAGGATCAGCCTTTTTTTCCTTTTTTTATAAATTGGAACAATGTATGAGAGTTTCCAAGATTGGGGAACAATACAAGAGAAGTATGAATCTGTGAAGAGAATTGACAGCGGAACAGAGAGGGCTTCTCTACACTGCTTTAACACATAGAAATTCATGAGATCATATGAGAAGCCAGTTTTTGGAGCCAATTTAGAAATGAATTTATGAATGTTGAGAGGAGAAAAATCAGGATGAACAGAAAATGGTTTGCCGGTTGGAAAAATGGAAGGAATTTCAAAATTATTTGAGTTGCGGTTAGTAGAAAAAACGTCAAGAAAGGCAGATGACTTATCAATGTTGGACATACAATAAGTGCCTTTGTGCTCTAAATGAGGTATGGTCGGTTTTCAATTTAAGTTTTTTTAGAAACATATTTGATTACAGATGAAGAATTTCCAGAACGAACAACATCAAGTTCTTTGCGTTTGAGCAGGAGCCTAACCCTATTTTTGAGACGAGAAAGCGAGGAGTTGAACCTAGTTCTCTGGGTGAAAGTAAGAAGCCCTTGTCTTCTCAAGCCAGCTTTGTTTCTAATGAGACTTCTTATACTACAACGAGAGCGATTAGGTCTGAAAGGAGGATTGGAAGGACAAAATTGATTTATTAGTTCATTGAAAATATTGCAGAAATGTTGGTATTTGTTTTCAAAGGTAGAAAAGAAAGAAAATTGTCTGGGCCAATTATAAGAAAATAAAGCGTTGTTAATAGCAATATAATTACCTTTGCGGTAATTTTTTCTAGGTCTGGCTGAGTCAATAGCACGATGAGTGTCACTTTTCAGAAGAAAGGAAACTCCTATGTGATCGGTAGCAATTGGAGGGTTAACAGGTAAAATTGAGGACAAAAAGAGATTGCAATCTGTGAGTAAGACATCAAGGATAGTGTTAGTACCACTCGAAGAAAATCTAGTTGGAAAATCAACTAATTGGTCTAAATTGAAGCTCGAAGCAAATTGAAACATTTGGTTAGTATGACTAGCATTATCTCCATTCCAGGAGACGTTAGGAAGATTAAGGTCACCAAGAACAATGTTTTTAGAGGATCCAAGAAGAAAAGACAAATTTTCTATAAGAAATTTTGTGTACTCGCTGCTACTGTCCGGTGCTCTATAGATTAGATTGAAACGAAATTTATATCCTGGGCATATAAGATCAAAAGAGATTATTTCGCAGAAATGTTTCGAGTAAAAATCATCCAACCTGGCATCCAACTCGATGATTTTCAGACTTTTCCTGTAGAGAATTAACACGCCTCCTCCCGATTTCTTGTAGTGTTCAGGACGTCGATCACATCGAATATGAAAGTAAAAATCATTAGTTAGTAAAGAATCGACGCAAGAGTTGTTCAGAAACGTTTTAGAAACGAAACAAAGGTCAAAGTTCTCAAAATCCAAGTAAGTTATCAAAATTTTAAACTTAGACACAGAGCTAATGAAGCGAACATTTATGAGAAGACATTTAAGGTTGTTCGAGTTATTCTGATCAGATGTTAGCGAATCAAATGATTTAGACGTTTTTACAAAAGAGTTAGTCAATTTGACATAAGTATTAGGGATATTTACATTAGGAATAACATTGAAATTAGAATCATTAGTATTTACAGGAATTTGAGGCAAAATAGCAAGAGGAAAACGTTCGGGCCGCGAAATCGACGGAGTCACCATGAAGGACTCAGACTCACCGTAACCAACCGTGTGTGGGGTAGAAAAATAAAAGAAAAATGGAGGAGGATCACAAGCGGGTCCACGGCTGGTGGGTAGGTGAGTGTGGGGGGAGGACTGGTAGGGCAAAACGGAATCGGAAAGCGCGGTAGTGACGAGATCCTATTGTTCCATTTCATTTGCCTCAGGCAAGGAAGAAGGCGCTGAAGACGGGGAAATGACAATGGACGGATCTTTGATCTTCGTTGAAACTACAAACTTTCTAGGTTTATCAGTTTCGACGATTTCAAGGTCTCTAACAAAGTACTTAAAGATTCCAGCCTTAGCGTTATCTTCGTAAGCCTTTTTTCTCAGGGAGCGGAGAAGGGATAACTCCGTTAGCGTCATGTCGCGTCTGCAGCGAGGATTCATGGGACACGAGAGACTGACGACCGGAACAGAATGGCGAAAACGACTAATGAAAATATCACGGTTGTAAGTAGAACCGAGTCGAATTTTCAGCGGCCTGCGTTTGGCATCACACTGGTGTCGAAAAACTTCATCCGGGCACGGAATACCGGCTTCAGCACATATGGCGTCGACGAAATCTCTGTCGTTCTTGTCCTGGGCAGGAGTTTTTGAGTCGTCAAGGCGTTCTATGACTGCTTGAAAGCTTTTTTTCTCATTGACGCAAGCTCATGGGTCATTTTGACTTGAGATGAAAGTCGGGCAAGGTTGTCAGGCAGCGTTGGCGAAGATTTGGCTGGTGTAGAGGAGCGAGTATTTTTGCTGAAGTGAGCGATTGAGGTTTCGTAGAGCTTCATTTTCGGATACGAGACGAGAATTCTCAGCGACGAGACCAGAGTTTATCTCTAGAAATTGAGACAAACGGGAGTTCAAATCTTCATAGGCTTGTTTGAGCACTTTATTGTCAGCGACCACTTGAGCCAATAAAGTTCGGAAATTTTGTTCATCATCCAGATTAGGGTCAGAACTCAATGAGTCATCTGCAGATGGAGCCGGGCGCTTTTCCCGAGGCTGACCCATAGTCCCAAAAACAAAGGGTGAAAAAGGGCCACGAAAAAGTAGAGAAAAAAAGAGCCAACCGCACGCGAAAGAAAAAGGCGGTGGACTGAGAAAAAGGCGGACGACTTATTGTGGCTACATTATCCTTATTTTTTGACGATGATCCTCGAATAGCGCTGCATTTTTTTTTTGGATTTTAATTCTTGTTTCTGGATCAAAGAAAATCCAAATACTTAAGCGCTATTAAAGGATCATCGTGGTGCGCGATAATTAATTATGATTTTTTGTTTTTAACTGAAGGCGCTGCTTAAAGGCATAGGGGCAGTAAAAAATGGGGTTTCAGGTGAAAGCGGTATCTTATATAGTTTTTCTTTGCAAATCCAACGGTGTACCCAGAAAAATTACAGATGTGACAACTTTAGAAGAAAAACGCGATTTTACTTTCCCGCCTTTAATTTTGAAAAACGCTTTGGATCGGTATGCAGACAAATGTTTACAGTAGCCGTGCACGCGATGTTGCGGACGTCTCATTAGACTCGCATTTTGTATGAAATAACCGGATATCTGCTTTAAATTGAGGGTTTCTTTTCTGAAAAAAAGCATTTAGTCAAACAAAAAACACACACCGATAATAAAGACACAAATAATCGCTATCCCAATCGAAACCTGTGTAAAATCATCATTTTTCACCAGAAAAGCTTTTTTGCGATCAAAGTTTGCAAATTATACATGAATCGAAGGCTTTGGTGACGAAAAAAACTCTGGTGACAACAGAAAAAGTTGAAAATTGAAAGAAACGAAAAAAAAAAGCGAAAATCCGGAAGATGGCGAAGCGTGTTGTCCATAAAGCATCTTTACTGGAAAGCGCCATTTTCGCGGGAACTCAAACTTTTCTTTCTCCGACTTGGAATTATTTTTTCTCTAAAACTAGGAACTTCTGTACGTTTTCAAGTTCACCGTTCGATTCGCAAAGAAAAACTATACAAGATACTGCTTTCACCTGAAGCCCCATTTTTTTTACTGCCCCTATGTCTATAAGTTTAGAAGGCGCTGCTTGGGTTAAAAAGGTGCTGCTTATGATTAACACTTTTCGACGAAAAAAAATTTTAGAAACCAGAAAATGAACCTTCAGTGTAGCTGCAGAGCATGATGATCATTGAGACCTTCTCCGTGAAGATCATGTGCCAGAAATCTTCCATCGTGGACTTCATCGGTGCCTGGGTGCAAATGTACGCCATCGAGTCGGGCATCCGCATCCAAGAAGCGTGGATGTAGTCATTCTCGGGCGGCCGTTCTTTCAGGATGACTCTCGTCGCGTCGAGACACAGAATATCCTCGTAACTGAATTGAGATACGTTATTTTCTGTACAAAAATTGTTCCAACATATAAATCTTGTATGTATGGACTTAAAATCATTATTAATGAAAGTTTTCAGGCGAAATAAAACGGAAAATGATCAATTCCGACTCTAAACTTGCTCAGATTGACATAAAATGGAAACGAAGACGAATTTATTTTCTTCTCAAAACTTCAAATATCCTCTTTATTCTAGCTTTAAAACAAAGCTGACAAGCACGAATGCGATTTGATACTGGAAAAAGCGCTTAATGACATTTTTTGTGTAGATTCAAGTCTTTTTCGAGTTGTACGAAAGTATAAAGAAAAAATTCGGAATTGCAGTTAGAAGAGTTTTTCTTCTCTCAATACGGAATTTCTTGATCAACTTTCCAGTTTCCACGGAACTAGATATATTCCACGACAAAGAAATCAATACTAACAATGTAACTCTTAAACTTCTCAAATAAAAAGAAAAAAACATGCAAAAAAATGGACAAAATTCTCAATGGTATCTTGTCAATAGAGCAACTTTGGCTCCAAGATGCATTTTTTGCAGAAAAAAATTCGGACATTTTTTTCCTTTTAGTTTTTTTTGTACGTTTTTTTGACTCAATACATAAAATCACAATGACTTAAATTTGAAAATTGGTTTTATTTTTTGTCTCGAATAATTTTGTGGGAAAGCACGTTGGCGCATTTCGAGTTTCAAGTGATTTTCTTGTTTTCATTCAATTTTTTTTTCACGAAATTGTTTCTTCATTTTATCCAGAATATTAGTTGTGTGTCTATCATAGTCATAAGGAAAAAAACTACAGTTAAAAAAATAACAGGAAAAAAAATCGGATTATTGGAAGTAAAGTCCATGAATTTCGCAATATTTAAACTTTTTCCTTGCCTCAAGTTCTTAATAATCACTCGTTCTTTTTTTAATTTTCCAAATCCCAACCGATTACGATCACCAAATCGCAGCATCGTCGAGGATTTCGGCGCCGACTTTATGGTCGAAGTCTTCTTTTTGCGGAAATCCGAAAAAAGAGTCATCAACTTTTTGACAGTTGGCTGAAGACAATCGATGAATTTAAAAGTTATAAAAAAAGTAATTCACATATTCAGTCATAACAAATGCGACCCATTTCGCCCGACTGTCCGTCGATCCCAAATCGATAGTCCCCAGAACTTCGTCCTAAAAAAAGATTATTTTTATTCATTTTTGTTCGTAAAATTGATCACAATTTAGAAACCTACTTTTGGTGGAAAAAAATTGTCTGAAAAATTAATTGTGCACAACTTGCATACAAGCTCCGCCCACTTTTTTAAGTCATGTAAATTTTTTTAGAAAAATTGAAAAGGTTTTATAACTTGGAAGTACATCGAGAAAGCTCACAAAGGTTATGAATACGACGCGTAAAAAAACCATGCACCCGTTGCATTTTCTGAGCCAAGCTCCGCCCGTAAAATGATGCGGCACCAAAATTTTTGCTAAACTATGGGAAATGAAGCCGATCTAATTAATGTTTTATACTTTATAAGGCCACGCCCATTTTATTGCGCACAATCTACAAAATACAAAAAAAGAGAAAATGGAAAAAAAATTTCAAAAAAAAAAAATGAGCCTTTCACCTGAATACTCACCGTGGTCATGTCCTGTGTATTATTCTGAAAAAAATATTATTTCAAAAAAAGTTTTTATCATCATTTTTTGCCGACTTTATCAATTCGCTTTGAAGATTTTTTTAACAATCGTAGTTTGGCTCGTTTGTTTAGCCATCGACCTTCCCTGTGAAAAATCGAAAATTCGGAACAGAAATTGAAAAAATGAGAACCTTCTTGGCGACCTCCGGCTTGGCGATCTGAAAAGGGAAAATTTAGAGACTGAATGAAGGAGTCACAGTGTTCCAAAACAGGTGAGTGCAGGTAAAAAAAATAATTATAGTTAAAATGAGAGTTTCTTTGAACGCGACGCGGTGCGGCGCGTGTCAACCTCAGGAAATTTTCATTTCCTTTTACTTGAATACTTGAAAACTTGAGGGGTCCCTATAGGGGCATCCCTAAAGGCCCTTGAAAATTCCACCACATATTGAGGCCCATAAAGCTTGCAAAAGTGGTTTCTATAGGGGTTCTAGTTAGGGACCACTTAAAGGAAGAATGCTAGACGCTAAAAGGCCCTATAGAGACCACTTGGGCTTCAGGGGCTTAGGGGTCAGACCCTAAATCCCTCAAGGGATCACTCTGGCGTTCCTGTACAGTTTTTTCGCGTATTTATTGAAAATTCAGCATTTTTCACATTTTTCGTGTTCTATAAAAGTTTTTGATGAGTTTTAAGAGAATTTGAAGAGATTTTCGACTGTTTTTGCCTCATAAAAACCTATTAAAATCACATTTTCGATAATAAATTGATTCACACAAACTGTTTCTTTTATTTCTCTGTCCTAAAATCTTGAAATAAAGTTGCTTAAGAGATCTTCTGTGGGATTTTTTTTAATATTCGACAAAGCTTCCTTTAATATTATTCAAAACACATTAAAACCCTTTAAAAACGTGGAAACCCATAAAAAAAACTCGTTTCAAACTATTTTTACACTCATTCATGCCGTGTTCAAAGTAATTTTCGCGAAATGCAAAATGATCTCTGACTCTCCATAATTTAGTTATATTTTTCTTTCTCTGGCGGCAATTTTGGATTTCGCGAAATCACTTTGAACACGGTATAAAGCAACGAAAAAAGCTCTCAAAACCGCGCCCCCATTGCAACAAACCGTGCGTCTATTGCAGCAAGCCACGCCTACTGACCGAATCTGCAGCCCGTTTGGGAACACTGTGCGATCTGGAAATCACTTTGCTTCTGTCGGCCTCTGTCTTCGTTTTTTCAATCGTCGCATTGGCTTTTGCCGAGCCTCTTCTACGGTGCGTCGACCTGGCACTCATCTTTCAAGCTTCTGAAAAGAAGGTTTCAGAATTATTCAATTCATCTATAGTCCATTCGCCGCGGCTTGAAAGTTTTCGAGTGTCTGCGTCTCTATGTTCCCTCGTCAGAGAAGTCAGAGAAAAATGAAGATAGCGCGTCAACATGAGAGGGTCGTCGAGAGACAAGGAGGGCGCAGAGATAAACAGGAGTTTTCAAGTCGCGAAAAACGGGCCATAACGATTTTATTCATCCGTTTTTTAAACATCCAACCACATTTTTTTATATTTTTAATAAAAAAAAGAGAATAATTATTGTTTAGAAATGAATCTAACCAAACCAGAAGGGAGGTAGCGAGGCACTATGAATATCTATAGTTCACGTAAGCTACGGATTTTTCTGCATTTAAGATAAGAATCAAAAACGATTTTATATATTTTTAAGCGCAAGAAAGAAAAAAAGAAGAATTACAAGACTTTTTGCAAAAAAATAAAAAAAATTTTTAAAAAAATAGTCAGGATTCGAACTCGGGATGCCATAATGATAACTAAACTCATACGAACTGCGCCAAGGAAACAGGTTTTTTTGCCAAAGCCTTCCTTAACACTAGGAGAGCAACAGCGGAAAATTAAATGTTCTGTACGCAGTGCACGCGAGGCATAAAAAGCGACGCGCAAAAAAAGCGTTTGAACGTTTATAATAAATAAAATCAATTTTTCTGGTTGGTAATTATCCAAGGATCGCCGAAAAAATCTCTCGAGAGCTTATGAGAAGATTGTGAAATGAAAAAAGCATTTAAAAAGGGCGATTTTTCTGAAAAAGTACCGAAAAGACCTATTTCATGAGTAATATTTTATTTTGCTAGTTTTTTTTTCACTTTTTTCTGTCATCAAATCGTATAACTATTTCAAAACTTCTGTTTTCCCAACAAACTATACAATTTCGCAAAAAATTCGCGAATAAATCAAATATGATATGCTTTCCGATCGACTTTCCCATTGCCAAATGGCCTCTTTTTTCGTCTTTTTTTTTCTTTTTTTTTGATCCGAATTTTCCCTCGCTCTTGTTCGCCGACCGCGCCGCTCTTCTTATGTAGTGGTGAGTGGTTTTTAATAGTTTTTATTCATTTTCACATCGAAAAAATCGATTTTCTTGGTTGTCGCCTGGAAAATTTCAATTCCAAGCAGGTGATAAATGCGGTTCCTGGGCAAAAGGAAGGAAAAGGTGGGTTTAAGCAGGTTTTCTGTCTCAAAAGTTTCTTGAATTGTATTTTTCTTCTTATTTTTTTAATGAACGTGACCTCTTGTTTATTTTTTTAAACACAAAATCCGATTTTTTTAAATCGAACTTTATATTTTTTTATTTGTTTTTTTGTTTGAAAAAAATAGTGATTTATACAAGGGTTTAAGTTTTAAAACTCTAAATATAGCCAAAAAAATGAATGAAATGAAATTCATTTCTGGCTATATTTTTTTAGCAAAAAAAGTTCAAAACTTGATCTTTTGTTGATTTTACAGTTTCATTGTGTCTTTTTTTGAAAAAGATTTATTTTTCCAGGAAACAATGAGCAAAGATCTGTGTTTCCGCAATCCCAACTACGTTGGACCACCCAGCCTCAATGGCGCCGAAAAATAACGGTTTTTCTATTAAAAAAAAATTTTTTTGATTTGAGAAAATTGCAGTGCTGCTGAGATCTCAGAAAAATTGAATAAAATATTGATATTTTTTTATTTTTCAACAAATTTTGAATTTTTTTCTCGCAAAACTTTTTGAAGATTTGCTAGAAATCACAAAAATTTTTGTTATTTGTTGTTATTTCTGTTAAAAACTGCAAGAAAAAGCCGATTTTTTTCCGTTTAATTCAACTTTTTTTCAGATCTATTTTTTTGATGGAAAAAAACTCCAAAAAAACTGATGATTTTTCTAATATTTTTCGATGCATTTTACAAAAAAATCGAAATAATTTTTTTAACTAGTATGAATTTTTTTCGAAAAATTAATCAGATTTCTTCGAAAAATTGAACTAATTTCTTTAAAAATTTGGACGAACTTCTATCAAATTTAATGATCTTTTTTTGAAGGTTTAATGAGTTTTTTTCTGAAATTGAAAAAAATGTCTTTGAAAAATTGAACGAATTTATTTAAAAAAACTTCAAATAAAACCAAATTTCAAAGATCAAAGATCAACGGATCTCTAGAAAAAAATCGGCCGATAGATTGGCCCATTTTTTTGATCAAATGTTTTTACAATGGGATTTCGTTTTTTTTTTCCGTGTTCTCAATAGGTTTTTTTGGGGATTTTTCAATCACTTTTTTTCGCTCCGTTGCGCCATGAGGATATCCGTCCCGTTTCAGAGCAAAATACTCGGCGACGGTTTGCATTTTTTGAAATTTATAGTGTAGGATAGCTGGATTGAGTCTATTAGAAACCTTATTTCGAAATTCGTTCGAAAAATCAAAAAAAAAAAACGGTAAAAAAATGCCAATTTCTTAAAAAAATCTTCTTTTCTTAGGAACGCCAGAGGGGTACCTCTAGGGGTGAGGGTGAAAATCAGCCCCTATAGGGGTAAAGCTAAAATAGTCCCTGTAGGCTTTTTTTAATTTTTTTAAATTCATTGAATGTTTTTTTATAAAATTCTTAATAATAATCGAGAAGCATGTCCCCTACAGGGGCCACTAGCTGAACCCCTATAGGGACCGCTTGGACAAGCTCTAGTGGTTTCTATAGGGTACAGTGGTCCCTAGAGAGGAGCTATCAAAAAGAGCCACTTTGGTTGCCCCTGGAGGGACCACTCTGGAGTTCCCAGAAGCTCATGACGTCATCAATTAAATTTATTTTTCTTCAAAGCCATGTGAACATTTTTGTAGTCATTGATTTTTTAATGGTGTAAACTTGAAGATTGTGTCTTTTTTTTCTTCCATATACGGTGTGTTCAAGTGATTTTCACAGCTCCGCAAATTACAGGCGATGTCGCGCACGTCCCGATCTCCGCGGCTCCAGTGATCGCGGCGCCGTCGCCAGTCGAGCCGCCGGAATGGCAGGAGCCCAAGTGCTTCGGGAAGTTCCCGGCCAAAGTCGCGCTCTACGTCTTCCTCGGAATCGGCGCGTTTTTCGCCATTTTCGCCATGGTTCAGAGGCAGATCGTCAGCGGCGCCATGAGCATGGCCTGGATTGTCCTGGAAGTCTACGGGATCTACAATAACCGGGTCGGAGTCTTGCTGGCCAGTTTCATCATTCAGTGCATTGGACTCGTCTGCTACGCTTGCTTGGCCGTCTTCGTCATCTTTTTGTTCTTCTACTATCGGTATTCCATGCACAAGTGGGTCTTTTATGGATTGGATCTTGGTGTGACATTGAAAAACACGTTGTTCGTACTAGAAATTGGTTCGGATTTGAAACGACTGGACATTTTTGGATTTTTGTGGTTGCGAGAGAAATGCGATGTCGCGCATAAGAAATGCGATATCGCGCCGAACAAATGCGATATCGCGCCGAACAAATGCGATATCGCGCCGAACAAATGCGATATCGCGTCGCGGTGGCTAAGCATTTTTATACGAGAATAGGTCGTCTTTAGTCTGAATACCTCAAAAAAAAAAACTTTTTTTGCAGCCTCGTCGAAGTTGACCCGAGATTCGAGAAACTCCAGGCGGTGCGACACAGCATCGACGCCGCCAGTCTCATTGTCCTGCTCGTTCTGCTCATCCCGGCAATCTGTCGCTGGACCCTCACCTGGCAGGTCTACCTGCACGCCAAGAAAGTTCGCACGTCGGCCCAACTCCAGGCGCCACCTCTCCCTCGAAAATCCGACCTTCAAACACCTTGAAAAGCGTTGAAGGCCCCGTTTTGTTCCCTGAAAATGAATGAAACTGATAACTCGCATAAAAAACTTGTTGTGAAACTTGTAACCTACTGAGAAAAAAAAATATAAAACGTACCGTAAATCTAAAATTTTCCCTCAAAAATGAATAAATGTCAAGCTTATATACCGGGAAAAATGGGAAGCTGGCTTGAACGAACTGGCAAAAAAAAATTACCGCGTCGGGACTCGAACCCGCGATGTCAAAATGATAATCTGGCTTATTCCTACTGCGCTATACAGACAAAACGGTCCTTAGGACGAGATAGCCACATACCTCTTCACCTACAGAATATTCCACTGCTTTTTTTCGATGTGATAAAAAAAATCATACAAAAAAAAATCGAATTTAAGGAAGAAAAAAAATTTCTAGGACTTTTCATTTTCCAAAGCTTGAAAAAACGTGTAGACCGGCTTTAAAACAAGATAACCTATTTTCCACGCGGAAAAAATCTAATTAAAACTGGAAATGCTCAAAGAGCAAGATGGGTTGAAGGAAAACTGGAGAGAACTGAGCAGTTCTGAGCCCCCAAACGGGAAAAACAAAATGGAAATAGCCTTCCCGGAGAGGAGATCCAGAGAAGGAAGCATCAATTCGTTGTTTCGGTGCTCCCATTTTTTCGTCAGCCAAAAAAGGCCTCTCCTCGAGCACATTCTTGTTTTCTGACGTTTTCGATATGTTAAGAGAGCTTATTTCGTTCTTTTTACCGAGAAAATTTGGTTTTTCAATGAATAAAAGGCTTCTTTTTTTCATTCCTCTACGAATTTTTCGGTTATTGAAAGCAAAATCTTGGCGCATATTCTATTTCTGATTTTTGAGCGCTATACATTTTTCAAATGAAGCAAAAAATTGAATATTCATCTCTCATTCTCTGACCCCAGGCGCCAGCTATCCGCCAGAAAAAGTCATTTCGCGAGCTCGCGCCCATCAAATTTGTGGCGGTTTCCTGGCGATTCTCTGGCGACGTAACCAATAGCGCGAATTTGCTTTTATTACTGTATTTTTATATTGCGATCTAAAAATTTTGGGACTCGCGTTTTTTTGTCTTTTTGTTTTTTTCTATTTGATTTTTTTGCTGATTTCACGATTTTTTTCAGTGTTCGTTTCCTGTTTTGTCCAAACTAGGGCAAAAGCGATGCCGCAATGCAGTTTTGATGTAACAAGCAATTTTTTTCTTGATTTCATTTTTTTCTTTTTTGTAAAAAAATTCAAAAAAAGCTGTGTATAGAAGTAAAACTGTAGGTTGCGTAGGTCGTTCAAAGAAAGAAACGCGATTTTTTTGCAGGACAATTAAATTTATAAGATAGTTTTTTTACATCTGGAGTTCTGCAGCAAAGGCACGTATCCTCCTTCAAACGAAACAAAAAGAACAGACTTTAGTTGAAAAGAAGTTTAAAAAGTCAGAAAAATTATTAGAATATAAACCTTTGTTTTTATTTGTGTAGAGCTTAGTAAATGTGATGCGACGGAGGGTTTCAGGTTTAAAAAACAACAGCTTGAAAGGTTGGTAAATAAGAAAAGTTCGGATTATTTTCTCGATTTAGTTTCGTGGATGATCAACCGCTCTAAAAGCTTAATGTTTTCATGCTGAACTTCTCTTTCCGTGAGGCTGAAAGAACGACTCCAGTTGAATTAGTAAGTGCTTTCTACTTTTTTCCTCAACTGCTTCCTTCAGAAAAAAAAGCATCGTCAGGAAGTCCCCGTTACGGCTGAAGGGTGTTTTTCCTCTGACTTTGGTAATTTTTTTGGATTTCATGTAAAGTACTTCATCGATATATTTTCGATCTCACCCGACGGCGTCATGATGTTCATTGCAAATGGATAACGATGCTTTGACCAAAAATACGGAGAACGGGTACGACGCAAAATGTCTGCGAAATTTTTCAAGTTTTTTTATATTTGTAAACTTTACACGTTCATCAACTTTATGAGCCTCAAAAAAATATCTTGATGCACCCAAATTATTTTATTTTTTTGTGTCCGTCGTAAAAAAATTCAGCTTTAAAAAAAATACAGCTTATATATTTTTAGCCTCAAAAAAATATTACTCGGATTTGTCATGCTCGCGAAATTCGGCTGACGAGTAGTGTTTTTCGAAGCAGTTTTTTTCGGACTTGAAAAATACGTTCCGTAGTTTGCTTTTGAAAAAGGGGCTGATAAATTTGAAGAACCGTGTTGTATCCCTGCACAACAAAAAAATGTAATGCTTTGATCATAATTGTGAACAATCAGAATCTCTTCGCACTATTTTTTTCTTCATTTTGTGGCCATTTGAAGTAAAGTGATAAATGGCTCAAAGTTTTTCTTCACGAGTAAAAAAATTTCCTCTTTTTCAAAAAAACTTTGTATGAGAGTCTTCTGTTTAATTCTCTATAAACTAATTTTTAAAACTTAAAAAAATTGACTGCTCGTCGATATCACTTCTTAAATGCGTTGGAGCTTTAAAATTTCTCTCTTCTTTTTGGTATTTTGAAGCAACAGATAACTCTTTGCATATTATCGAAAATTAAAAAATTTTAAATTTTAAAATTTTTTGGGTTTACGAGCAGCCAGCTTCAAGTTTCCTTTATTTCTTCGGATTTTTTTGGCTTACATTTTTCTAAGATGTATTGTTTGGTAAAGTTTTTGATGTTCTGTTATTATGATCTTTTTCGAATCGAAAGATATTGTTTTTAAATTAAGTTGTAAACTTTGCAAGCGTTTCCTTCTTACATCTCATTTTTTTCAAGTTCTCTTCATGTTTGATTTTTATATGTTGATTTTATTTCCATTAAATTTTTGTATTTGTGAAATAATAAAAGTTGATAAAATATTTTTTTAGTATATAAAAAAATAACAATATTGGAGGAAGGGAAATGATTGAAAAAAAGGGGGAATCTGCGCGCTATAGATAACCCTGGCGAATTTCTGGCGCGTTTTTCGCCAGCTCGCCGCGATATGGCGCGCCAGCTCGCGAAAGACGGGGCGCGCGCTGGCGAAAGATTGGCGGAAAGCTGGCGACTGGGGTCAGAGTTATCCTCAATGGATCTCAAAAATTGTCTTTTTTCCTAAGCTGGCATCATTTTTTGAGTGTTTTCTAAGTTTTTAAACGGTTTACCTATCCTCTTAATCTACGAAAAAAATAATCGGAACAACGCGAAAATTTCAAAAATATAAAAAAAGGAATAAAAAAAGAGATGAAATTCGAATTTCGAATATTCGAAAAAAAAAAATTAGAAAAAGTCATTCGACGTAAAACTGCACTCGTTCTGCAGGCACATGACGCGCAAGAATAACATTTTGAGTAACTTTTAAAAAAATGTTTTTTTTTCTTTTTGATGGAATTGATGGAACACGTTTTTAAAAACGTTTTTCGATTCATTCCTGGGAATTTCTCGCTCTCAAGATACATTTTCCTGCTTTGCTCCTTTTTTTGATTTCAAGCTGGTGAATAGACGATAGAACCTTTTTTCTTGAATAGAAGTAAAAGGGTATTCTATAGGATCTTTTTTCAAATGAAAACTTTTTTTCAATTTGAAGTATCGGAGTGCAAACCCGCAACTCAAAAACACAGATGAAATTACTCACCCCTCCGAAAAAAACCGGTACTCTATCCGATCCTTCTTTCCTTTCCAATAAATCCAAATCGATTTGCCCTATGATCCAATAAATATTTCAATTTTTTTGCTTCGAATTGAAATTTCTTTGTTCGGAATTTGACAATATGTTCATTTTGATATTTTTTTGGGTCAAATTTATTTGTTTTTTTGCTTTATTTGCTGTATTTTTTTCATTTTGAAGCCGAATTTTTTTCATATTCGTTTTAAAAATTCTCTTTATACTTTTATTTTTTTAAACGTCGTTCTGATCGAATAAACGTTGGAGAATGGCTATTTTTTTCGAACTTTCGCATATTCTTGTAAAAAAAAGGTTGATTTATTTGGAAATTTTATTTTTCCAGTCTTCTCATAATGGCCAATATTGTGTTGGTAACACAGCCTCAGCCCGATTTTTTTGAAATTCACATTTTTTTCTCCTGCTTTTTTTCTTATTTTTTTAGTCAATGTTCTTTAGAATATTTTTGAAGTCCCTTATGAATTTCGTCATTTTTATCAATTCGATCTTGATTTTTTTATTTTGTCTTCCAATCTTCATGTAATTTTGTTCCATTTAGAAATAGAAGAATGTATTTTGTTTTCCCCACGCGTTTTCATGCAGAAAAACGAGGTTTTACCTGAAAAATCCATTTTTCAGCCTCCTCCCAATGGCCAACATCGTGTTGGTGACCGAGCCGCAGCCGGATTCCAAATGGTTCGGTGTATATCCGCCGAAAATCGGACTCTACGCCTACCTGGGCCTGAGCGCCTTGACGGCTGTGTTCGGCCTGAGCCAGGGCCAAATTTCGGCCGGAGCCCTGGTCGGAGGTCTCATTTTTATCGAGGCCTTTGCCATTTATCGTGACCACAAACAGCTTCTCCTACTTATTCTCGTGCTTCTCACGATTTCCGTCGTCTTGCTATTTTTCCTCGATGGGTTTCTGTTATTCCTGTTGATCTTACTCAGCAGCGAAATGTCGAAGTAAGTCAAAATGTGAAAAAAAATGCGATTGAGACGATTTTGAGCGATTTCTTATGGTAAAATAATGAAAAAATCACTTTTTTAGTGCCGAAATTATATTGATTTCGAGATTGCTACTGAGAAAACAGTCGAAAAATTTTTTTAATCTGAAACCTCAAAAAGTTAAAAAAATTACTTAAAGTTCCGAATAATTCAAAAATTTTTTTAACTTGATAGTTTTCTTCGGGGAAAAAGTTTATAAGTGTAATAACGTTTTTTTGAAGAAAAATGTGATAATGTTAAGGTTTTTTTAGCCGTTTTTCAAAATTTTCTGGGAAAATAACTGAAATTTTTTTCAACTTGTTCTTTATTTCATTTTAATTTTTGCGCTGTTGAAAAAAAATTTTTAAAATTTGTAAAATTCCTCGAAAAAAAGAGCACTTCAAAAGTTTGAAATAAATGAAAATCTTTTGTTCTAATTCAAAAATCGTTTTACGGTTTCATCAAAGTTATGAAGTTTGACATAAATGAATTTAAAACTATTCGTTTGGAGTCCCATTTAAAAAAAAACATCGAAAAATGATAAATAAATGACTTTTTTCAGTTTTCGAGATTATTTAATTTCATATGAAAATAAACTCCAGCCTTTAAAAAAGAACTGAAAATGTAATCTGATGTATTTTGAAACTTGAAAAAGTTGAGATTTGAACCAAAAACCAAAAAAAGTATATGCTATTCATGACTCAGCAGGAGCCTCATGAATATCCCAGGAGAGTTGTTCTTGTTTCGCGTTTCTTTGAAGCTTTAAAATAGTTCACCCGAAACGGAAAACTTTTTCAGTTAAAACTGAAAAAGCACGATTTTCAAATAAAAATAGTTTTGCTTTTTCTAATTTTCTGTTGATTCAGATCTTCAAGGAATCCTTTATTTTAGTGAAGCTATCAAAAAATTTTCTCGATTAAAAAAGATTCTAGTGCATCTAGGTTGAAAAAAAAATGATAAGAAGTGGTCCCTATAGGAGTTTAGAGTCTAGCCCCAAAGCACTTAAAGCTCAAGTGGTCCCTTTAGTGGTCTTTCAACTTTTTCTTCTGAATATAAAACGAGATTTGGACCTCTAGGATGCATCTCTAGAATGGCCAATTTTACAAGCTTTAGTGACCCCTATAGGGGTCGTCCCTTGAATGGGACCTACAGGAGCCTCTCCAGTGACCACTCTAGCGTTCCTCCTACCTTTTCACACTTTTTGAGCTTTTTTTTTCTAAATCAACCGATTTTGAGAGAAACTTCCGGCGCAGAACTCGAGAAATGGAACGAGGCGATGCGGGACATGCCCCTGAGAACCTATGTAGTGGTGATCGCGATGGGACTCCTTCTCTCGATCCACATATGGGTCCTGACGCGAAAAGTCTACGAGCACGCGAAACGAAAGCACAACCGGCAAATCGCCTACGCAACGGTCGCCGAGGCTCCCATTTTGACCGGAAAAGACGGAGTTTGATGTCTTTTTCTCGCTTTTTGTCACTTTCTGTATATTTTGCTTTGTGAGAATTTTTTTTTTCTGAAGTGCAATAAACTGTGACAAATTTTTAGTGACCACTATAGAGGCTCACCAGGGACTACTTGAAGATGACACTGAAGTGGCCACTAAACCCACCTCTAAAGTGGCCACTATTTTCCGTTTTAGTGGCCACTTGAGTAGTTTTTCATCCAATATTCCTTCCAGTAACTCTGATAATTTTAAAACAAACAGTTTGGACCAGTTATGTTGATCCATTGACCCCTAAAGTGGCCACTTAAATTTTTAGTGGTCTAGTAGTAGCACCTAAACCCCTAAAGTGGCTACTTATTTTTAACCTCTTGAGTGGCCACTAATTTGACCACTATAGTGGCCACTAAAACGTCAAAACCCTTAAGTGACCACTAAAAATTTTCCCAGAAAGTCGATGTCATTCCATTAACTTTAATAAAAATTAGCTGTTTTAGAAGAAATTGTGAAACGTATAATACATTGTTTGCTTCATGAAACGCATTTTTTCATGAAATACGAATTTTCGACGGCAGATTCAAAGGTCTGAAGCTTAATTTGGAACACAAATTCAGTAAAAATACTTTTTTTTTGTGCCGAAATTTCAATATTTTTTTATTTTTCAAAACTGCCTTTTCCACTGGATTTTCAGTTAAAGAACGGAAAATCTGAGATTTTTTTCCAAGTATTTTTCTATCCAATCTGCTATTTTTTTCAACGCTTGAAAATCGGAGAGGAACCCAAATTTCACAATTTTCCCCTTTTTTCTCAGATAAATCTCTTCTTTTTTGCTTTTTTTAAATCTTACTTTATGCCCTTGTTTGATTTTCGCTTTTTTAGGAATTGACAAAGTTTGACGATTTTTTGCTTTCTGTGATAATTTTTCGAAAGTGTCTCAAATAAAGAGATTTTTATTTGTATTTTTGTCACCTTCACATCTTTTTTGACAGTTTTTCTACCAATTTTTGAACTTTTTTTCAATTTTTTTCATTACCTTCTAAGCATTTATTTTTTTTTTTGAATTTCGCCTTTCTGCCCGCTTTTCCTGACCAAAGCTGATTTTTTTCTTTTTATTTTTTTATTCAAAACTTCTGAAATCCTGTTTCATAAATGTACATAAACCTTGTTCATGGCTGCTTCTTTTTCAAAATAAAATTTTATTATTCTTCTAATAAATTGTGAAATTTAAGAAAAAAATAGAACAAGTTCTGAAATGAGAAGAGCACCGTTGGAGCAATAATAATAGAAACGTATAATATTAGAAACGTAATATTTCATAATAGAAAAAAATTTCTTAAAAAAAGAAACCCGGTAAAAAAATTATGAGGTTTGTGGCTTGAAAAGGAAAGTTTTGGGAAAAAAAAGGAAAATTGATTAAAAAAATGAAATTTAATTGCTATACAATACTACAATGAAAATCATGCGAAATTTTTTACAAATTTGGGATTTTTGGGGTCGCATTGAGAATGGCTCAACGTTTTATAGCTGCACCCGACCAAAAACGACTTTCGCTCTTGGTTGGTAGATGATGCTTCAAAATTGCGCGATTTTCGGTTCGTTACGAGAATTTCGCCATTGCGCCCGACCGAAAACGACTTTCGCGTGACGTCATAAGAAACTCGGTTGAAAAAAGGCTTTGAAATGCTTCGAAAATGAGTGGTTTTTTGGGCCGCGTGGAAAGTAGATCAAGGATTCAAGCTGCACCCGACCAAAAACGACTTTCGCTCTGGGTAGATTTGAAGAAAAACGCTTCAAAATTTTTCGAAGTTGAGCGCGATCGTCGTGTTGATAATGATTTTATAGTTGCGCCCGACCGAAAACGACTTTCGCTTTGTAATTTTTGGACGACAAAGACATCAAAATTCTCCACTTTCTAGTCGTAATGACAAAGTTTACAGTTGCGCCCGACTAAAAACGGTTTTCGCGGACCGACATTCGAAGTCTTGCTCAACTACTTCGAAAGTATTGAACTTCAAGCGCGTTAAGCCATTCTATATGCGACCAAAGGCTCGAAAAACATCACTATTCTGAACAGGGTCTCGAAACGATTAGTTCCATCTACAGCAACCTAGCTTCATACATCAAACTAACAATTCCTCTTGCTTGCTCTCAAAATGGTCCTTTTAATGGAGTCCTTCTGGGGCATGAATCCGAGAACTTCGGCGTCCAAGGCGTCGAGGACGTTCTGGGCGCACGTCTCCAGACTCTCCCCTTCTCTTTTGTACGTCTTCAGCTGCTCCATCACTCGGCGCTTCTGAAATTCTAGAAGCTGAGCTACTAAAAAATCGAGAAAAAGTGTATTTTTCTTTATAGTCTGTTCAGATTTTGAATGAAAAGCTCAAGCTCCGCCCCTTTTTGCGCTAAAGACCCATCAGCGAGCGTTTTTTATTTGACGTCATTCTACATGACATTCTGGATAGACTCTGAATTTTTTTTTCGGCTTGAAACTGTGTGCCCGTCTGCGTATCTGTTCCCTCACCGGGGAGGTCAGACGAGAAAATAGCATGGAAATATGAGAGGGTCGCCGAGAGACGAGGAGGGCGCAGAGAAAAAAAGCAGTAACCTGCTGAAGCCCGACGGGCGGTAGATGATCATGGGGCTGAACCTCGACGACCACGAGGTTCACCTTGAGCCTTCCAGTCCCGCGACATCCGGCCTTGGAGCACCTGACGGCGATATCGCGAGCTCCGACCAGCGGCTCTTCTTCTTTCGGCCTTCGGAGCCGATACTCGTAGGAAAACTCGTCGTAGACCAATAGACTGCCTTTTTGGGATCGCGGCATTTCTCTGAGAACTCTTGCTTTTTTACGATTATTGCTCATGTTGGATACCTACTGCAATAATTTTTTAACGCTTATTTTTAGTCTTCCCTTGAAAATGCGAAGATAGCTTCGGAGAAAAGCTATAGGGTCTCGAAGATCAAGTCCGTTCGAGCTCATTCTTGGAAGTCAGATAGAGCTTCCATAGTGATCGTATAATTTTTTTCGATAATTACATTAAGAATAATTAGCGATGTACTGCGACATCGCGAAAGTAATGCGACATCGCGAAAGTACTGCGGCGACGCGAAAGTACTGCGACATTGTGAAAGTACTGCGGCATCGCAAAAATACTGCGGCAACGCGAAAATACTGCGACATGGCGAAAGTATTGCGGCAACGCGAAAGTTCTGCGGCATCGCGAATATACTGCGGCATCGCGAAAATACTGCGGCAACGCGAAAGTACTGCGGCATCGCGAAAATACTGCGGCAACGCGAAAGTACTGCGACATTGCGAAAGAGCTCTCCCATTTTTCTCGGCACGAACTCGCATTCCGTAAGTTTTCCAATCAGTTTTAAGTCCGTAAGAGAAGCGGGAGAAACGCGATATCGCGCCAGGGAAAATGCGAGACCGAATCAACACTGTCGCAAGGTTTTCAGCATGCCGCCAGCGATATCGCTTTTCTCTCGCGTCTTATGAAGCTAAAAATCTCTTTTGAAATATTAGCCCAAGAACATTTTTTATGAGAAAGACCAACTGAATATTGAAGACGGGACTCCCGTTGATTGAAACGGGCGTCTTGGGACCGTTCATCAAGCTGTCGAGAAGCTTCGAAAAGTCGATTGGTGGGGGTTCTTCTTCGCTTTCCGTCATTTGGAATGGCTGGATGGAACTGCAAGAGTGAGGTCACTTCAATTTAAAAATTGAAACAGATAAATGAAAATCACCTCTAAAGTAAAAAAATATTTAACTACGAGCGAAAAATGCTGTCCGAAATGCTGTTGGAACAACTCTGTAGCTCAAAAAATCTTGAAAATCGTTTTTAAAACAGAAAAAACAAACCGGATTGACTTTTTTCGACTCCGATAACTAATCGAAAAATCTCTCAAGTTTTTCAAAATGCTTCAAGAACACATTTGAAGCTTGAAAAAAAACTGTAAAACCTGAAAATTAGTCTTAAATGAAACTTTTTATGACAGTATTTAAAAAAATTTTTAGAATCGAGAAAAAAACTTTCAAGCTGTTCGAAACGCTTTGAGAACACCTTTGAAAGCTCAAAAAAAGCTGTGTAGCTTTCTTATAAAATTTATAAAATCAACTCTTTATAGATAAAGCTTAACCGACGGCTCTTTTTTGTCGATTCGAGATGGAAACGGAAACGACAAGTAGAGGAAGAAGGAAGAAAAGCGGGTGTCTTTTTGGCGCCCTGTGGCTGTTTTCGCGTGGCTGTTTTTGCTTTCGATTGTGGCAAGGTCCCAGTTGTTTTTCCGTTTGCCGCGTGTCTTTTTTTTCATCGCTTTTGCAAGCCCGAGCACAAAACTGTTGCTTTACTAGATGCGATTGAGTGGAATTTAGTAGGCGAGAGGCGGAGGTTGGCCGGAAAAATGGAGGTTCTGATGGGAATAAAAAAGGAAGGGGTCAGGAAAAGTCACCTTATTTCAGAGAAGCATTTTTAGCCGCCATTTACAGACAAAAAAAAGCTCTATTCGCTCAATTTGGCACAAAAAGGTCGCACTTGGAATGGCTCTATGCGTCGCGGTCGCGCTGCGGCTCCGACATTGGCAACTTGATCTAATGCTTTTTTCGTCTTCCATCTGTAAGAAACATCCAGAGAAGCTCCAGCTACAACTTGAAACTCCAAGGTCGCATTTGGAATGGCTCTCCGCGTCGCGGTCGCGCTGCGGTTTTGATATGAATATTGGAAACTAGATCTAGTGCCTCTTTTTTCTCTTTTTATCCGTCAGCTGAGGCCAAAAAAACCTTTGTTCCCTCAATTAGGCACGAAAAATGTCGCATTTGGAATGGCTCAACGCGTCGCGGACGCGCCGTAGCTTCGGCATGAAAATTGACAAGGTGATGTCTTTTGATGCCTCTTTGCGCGAGTCGTTTCAGGTCGGGTGCATCTTCATGTTATCTAATTGACTATAAAAACGAAAAAATGTTGAGTGAATAAAAGTAAAAAAAGTGGAAAGTGAACAAAAAGGTTAATAAAAATATTTTTCCCAAACGGAATTATTTTTTTAAATTTCGAAACTTTCAAACGAAACCAAGAAAAAAGTTTTTTTTAATAAGAAAAATAGAATTCAAAAGCTTCCATACAGTTTTTTTGATGCTTTTTTTGCAAGTTTTTCTCTTAATTTCAAAGCTTTTTCATCAAAAATTTTCCTTCATTTCATTGAAATTCGAATCTTTCTTGAAAAATTGCTCTTCCGTAGCAAAAGGTTCAACTTGAAAGCTCAAAACACATTACGCATCACAAATTCAAAAAGTAGGCCTGGAAGTGAAAAAAATAGATATTTATAAAGTTCCGTAAGAAAAAAACACTTTTTTTGGAAAATTATCATTGGAGCGCACTTCTCCGTCAAATTTGCAGCCGGTTGGTCAAATATATTAATTTTTAGATCTATAACTTATAAGCTGAATTTTCGAAGCTTCGCAGAAATTTAAGATTTTAAGCTTTTTCGTCTTCAAATTATTCCTACATGTTTATTTCGTGTTTTTCATCAAAAATTCGTATTTAAAAACATAAGTAGAGAAAAATGTTACTTTTTAGAAAAAACTGAGAAACCTATAATTAAAGTTGTATATCAAAAAAACGCCACTTTTTTTCGCACTTTTTTTCAATGGATCGTTTCTGAAAAAAATCCGGAAGTCTATCTCATAATTCGATAATTTATAACTTTTTCTGTTCCGCGTAGGCGCTTTTTTTATTCAATCAAAATCCAATCGGCGGCTCGCCAAGTTTTCTTACTTGGTAATGAAGTTTTGCAAAACGTTCTACGTATTATAATTTGCACAAAAAGTAGGAATTTCGGCTCGGAATGGATAAAAGAAGAGAAGAGAGTGATTCTCGGTGCTTCAGCGCGTAAGCCGTTTCAGGTCGGGCGCAGATCAAAATTGAGTATTTCGGCATGAAATGGCTTGAAGAAAAAACAAAACTACAAAAAAAAAGTTGCATGTGTTTCTCGATGCCTCGGCGCGTAACCCGTTTCAGGTCGGGCGCAAATAGGAATCGAGATTTTTGACGTGGAATGGGTTAAAAAAACACAGAAACATGGAAAAAATAAGTTGAATGTGTATCCCGATGCCTCAGCGCGCAAACCGTTTCAGGTCGGGCGCGAAAAAAAATTAATTTTGTGAGCTCCGTCGAGTCGAAATATCTAGAGAAAAAGACATTTTTTTCGATGATTTTTTGCGATAAATGATAATCTTAAGATTTGTGAATAAAAAGCTTCAAAGATACGTTTCGAAAGTCCTAAAGCTAGAAAATTCCTGTTTTGGAGCCCATCAAAACTCCAATCAATTCTAGAGTTTATATCAAATCCCGTGAAACTTCTAAATCCAAAGAACCAATTTTATTTTTAGCCCTTATTTTATTCCATGTCTATAATTCAATAACCTTCCAATTTCCTCAATGGTTGGGATCATTAGATTAGCCTGCGATTTTTCGCAAGAACATTCTTGTTGGGGGCGGAGTTTCTCCACCACGATTCCGTAATAACCACTTGTCAAATGTCTGGTCCAATCATTGTTCTTCAATTTTTTTTTGAATTCTTTTTTTTTGACTCATAATCCTATGATCTCTCGATTATAGGGCACAAATTTCAAATCATCAAAATTCAAATTTTTTTATTATATTCAAGCCAGGAAGTTGTTTTTTTCTAAAATTACTTGAGAATCTTAAAATTTTCACCTTATTCTCGTGAAACTTCCTATGAGAAAGGTCTCAAGGCCAATTTAATCACTCAAATTGGCAAGACTGAAACGCCTATGCGCAAGTCGTTTCAAGTCGGGCGCAAGTTCATAATACGCCCAAATCCATTCCCAATGCGATCATGATGATCCAAAGCAACAAAAATCAAATATGGTCTTTTATTTTTGATAAATTTCATGTTCTTATTCAAAATTTTGATCAATAATTTTTTTTCATTTACTTTTTTTTCTCATTTTCACATTTCATACATCTTTAACTTTTTGTAAAATTCAATTTTTCTACATTTTTTTAAAATGCATTTGCTGCGGAAACCAGAAAAATCCAATTTTTTTATGAAAAAAATATTTCTTTTTTTATTCCGAAACTCCGCTGAAACACCTTCGACCAAAAAAAATTTTTTTGAGATCAAAAAAATATGAATTTTTTTATAAATTTCTGTAAAATCTCCTCAATTTATTATCCACCAAACTTCGAAATCGAAAAAAATCAAAAAAACACGCCACATTTTTTTCCGATTGCGCAAGGGGCGGGGCTTCGCTTTTTCATTACTTCTTTTTCATTTTTTTAAAGCTCATTTTTTTGGTATTTTAATTTTCAATTATTCAGAAAATGGAACTAAAATGGCAAGCTCTGGTGTTTCTAATAGAAGGAATCGTGTCGATTCCCATATATTTACGAATTTTGTACCTGGTTTATAGATTTCGGAAAAGTTCTGTCGTCTACAGGTCGCCTTATTATACCTTAGTTTTTTCACAGGTAAGAGAAAATTCCTTTTTCTCAAATTATGTAGAAAAAAAAAGAAAATGAACGCCGTAGTGATCCCTACAGGGTTTAGGGGGGAAAAAGCCCCTATAGGGAGCCAAAAAGTGCTCCCTGTAGGGGTTTATGGTCTGTGTTCCTTTCTGGCATGTCTCTTATGGGGCCTACTAACTGGAAACCCTAGAGTGACCCCTTCTTCAAGCTTAAGGAGCTTTTAGAAGGGAACAAAGTGTCCCCTATAGGGGTTTAGGGTCCGGTTTCGTTTCTAGAATGTCTCATATAAAGGCTACTAACTAAAACCCTAGAGTGGTCCCTTTGCAAGCTTAAGGAGCCCCTAGCGGAGTAAAAAAGTTTCCTTATAGGGATTCAGGGTCTGGCTTCTTTTCTGGCATGTGTCTTATAGGAGCTACTAACCGAAAACCCTAGAGTGGCCCCTTTTTCAAGCTCAAGGAGCCCCTAGAAGAGAAAAAAGTGCCCCCTATGGGGGTTTATGGTCTGGATTCTCTTCTAGCATGGCTTTTATAAAGGGCTACCAACTGGAAACCCTATAGTGACCCCTTTTGCAAGCTTTAGGAGCCCCTAGAAGGAAAAAGCGTCCCCTATAGGGATTCAGGGTCTGGCTTCTTTTCTGGCATGTTCTTTACAAAGGTAACTAACTGAAAGCCCTATAATGGCCCCTTTTCAAGCTCAAGGAGCCCCTAGAAGGAAAAAGTGCCCCCTACAGGGGTTTAGGGTCTAGCTTCTTTTCTGGCATGTCTCTTATAGGGTCTACCAACTGGAAACCCTATAGTGGCCCCTTTTGCAATTTTTTAGTGGTCCCTAGAAAGGAAGGCGAAGTGACGCCTAAACGGTAATCTTCAATCTTCAAGGGTCCATGTAGAGATCACTCTAGAGTTCCTAAGTCCTGCGGGAGAAACGGAAATGCCCACCCTCTTATCACTGTAGCCGTGTAAGTGGTCCCTCAAGGATCTTTTTTAGTGATTGCTTTGAAAAGATCAGAAAAAGGGCGTCTACTGCTCGTTTTCACGTGTTTTTTTAATTTCTTAATGAAGATAGGTGTTCATAAATCAGTGGAAAAGTGAGCATTGGTGCCAAAATGACGAAGAAAAGTGGAGAAATGTCCAAAGACCTACAATTATCCGTTTCAATATCACAAATTTCTGATGAAAATAATTTTTAAAAAAAACTGAAAAAGTAGTTTCTCAGAAGGAAATTAAGATCAAAAGTCCGCCCAATATTTCAAAACTCTCAAATTCCACTGTTACAAAATGGATTTAAATCCGTACTAGAAATTTATTTTTCGTGAGAAATTGCTTTTCTGAACTATTGTAAAGAACAGCTCAAAATTAATTTACCGGAAAGGTTATATTGCACCTGGACCGAGGCATGTGATGCCAAGTTCGAAGCTCAATTTCTAGTTTTTCCGGTTTCGGGAAAATTCAAAACTTGAGATAAAAAACGCGACCAATGTGTTCAAAGTCAAGGATAAAAAACTGAAGATATTTTCTTGATAAATTTTTAGTTCTGAGCCATTCCAAATGTGGCCATGGCGTTTGAAATCAGAACTAGATTTTTTGATAGGTTTTTTTTTAGTAATGAGCCATTGTAAATGCGGCCAGGGCGTTCAAAACCAAGGCTAAAAAACTGAAGATTTTTTCATGAACATCAAATTTTCCCTCCTGAGCCATTCCAAATGCGACCAGGGCGTTCAAAACCAAGGCTAAAAAATCTGAAGATCTTTTTTTTGATATATTTCTCAGTCCTGAGCCATTTCAAATGCGGCCATGGCGCTTAAAATCGGAGCTAGAAAACGGAATATTTTTTCGTGATAGGTTTTTTTTTAGTAATGAGCCATTCCAAATGCGGCCATGGCGTTTAAAATCAGAGCTAACACTTTTTGAGCTCTCTTTCAAAAACTGAAGATTTTTCCGTTCTGAGCCATTCCAAATGCGGCCATGGCGTTTAAAATCAGAGCTAACAATTTTTGGGCTCTCTTTCAAAAACTGAAGAACTTTCTGTGGTGATTCGGACCATGGCAAGCCATTCCAAATGCGGCCATGGTGTTCAGATTCAAGGATGAAAAAAATGAAGATCTTTTTGATATATTTCTCAATGCTAAGCCATTCCAAATGCGACCATGGCGTTCGAAATCAATGTTACAATCATTCTTTATACAGCCCGATTAGACAGAGATTTTAAAAACCTTCAAAAAAAGCTTATATCCAAGCTGAAATCCCGTATTCCAGGGCGTTTTCGACATCAGCAACTGGTTAGCCTACGTATTTCTGTGGGTTTCCCGGCAGGTCGACGTCTTCGGCCAATTCGTCTACGACAATCAGGATAATCATCTCGTCAAGTTTCTCGGCAATCACGCCGGTTTTTTCGTCGTCGGCCGAGCCTTGGGAGTCGCCATGATCTCCGTCCAACGGTATTATACCGTATGCCGGCCGAATTCCAAACAAGACCGGGTGAACTTTCGACTCATTTCAATCAATATCATTATCAACAAATTGAGAATATAAAAATTCCGCGAAACAGTAAAGATAGGTAAAATGGGCGGTCTTTTAACGTATTAAAATTCAATTTTTCAGAAAAAATGAAATTGTTCTTGGTTTTGTAATTAATTAGAGTTTTGAATCAGTAAGAATTTATCCTATACTCACCACTTCCTTAATGAAGATTCATTGTAGCGCAGATTCTGAAGCTTCTTTTTCGAATTTATAATCAACGGAGAAAATTTTTCTCATCTTATCGGTTCAAAAATAGAAAAAAAAACCTTAAAAACCCAAAAAATGGAGTGAAAATCGCGAGATGCGTGGTTCAGAGGATGAAAATTAAAAATAAAGCATTTTATTCAAGATTAATTTTGGAGAAATTGATCAAAATCTACTTTTTGTCGATTTTCTGAAATCATTTTATGAACGATATCCCGCTAGAATCTTTTCAGACGAAATTTGAAAAAAAAAATCGACCTTTCAAATTTTGTTGAATTCCAGTTTTTTGCCACTCGCGCTCCATGGCAACTGGCCGCGTTCCACTATTTGGTCCCTTTAGTGATCAGTTTGCCGATTTTGGCTGATCGGAGTTATCGTTTCGATTCTCCTGGAAGGCTGGCCGTCATCAAAACTAGTTTCAATAATACGGTGAGATTCATAGTCAGAAGGATTATTTCAGAATGCCACCCCTAATGCCACCCCCACATTTGATGGACCCCCTCCCCCGCACCGAAATTTTTTTCAAAGACTTTATCTCATAAATTCTTTTTTTCAGTTAACTGCCTTTGATATTGACGACATCTCTGATGATCGTCTTCATTTTTGTAGCCTACAGTTATACCTCAATTTTGTTATTTATTGTCAGAAACACGAGCAGGACTGCCAAGTGAGTTTTTTACAAAATAAATTGGAGAAAAGTCTATACTTTTTTTTTCTTTTTTCAACGCGAAACGGACGTCTCGAGTCATTTCTAGTGGCCCCTTTAGTAGCGTGGACTCTTAAGTGACCGTTAGAACTACTCACACGTCTGGAGCTTGTCCGATTCTTGTTACCGAGATCTGAGTCGTGACAGCTATTTTTTCTATATCTTTGGCGCTCTACTGATAATTACATCTTCTAGTGTCCACTTGAATAGCGTCCGCACTTTTAAGTGACCCCTAGAATTACTCAGGAACGTCTGGAGCTTTTCCGATTCTTGTTACCGAGATAGGAGTCTTGACAGCTATTATTCTATATCTTTTGCGCTCTATTGATTAATAAATCTCCTAGTGACCGCTTTAGTAGCGTCCGCACTTTTAAGTGATCCCTAGGATTGCTCAAAAACTTCCGGAGCACGTCCGGTTTCCGTTATGAAGATATCTATTTTTCTATGTATTTTTGCGCTCTATTGATAATTACATCCTTAAGAGATTTTTCATATGAAGCTCGAGCCAAAAGCGCTCTATTGATAATTAAATCTTCCTGTGACCACTTAAGTAGCGTCCGTACTCTTAAGTGATCCCTAAAATCGCTCAGAAACTTTCGGTTTCAGTTTTATAGGATATGATTCCTGACAGCTATTTTTTCTATATATTTTGCGCTCTATTGATAAATACATCTTCTATAGACCCCTTTAGCAGCGTCAGTGCTTTTAACTGATCCCTAGAATTTCTTAGAAACATCTAGAGCAGATCCGATTTTCGTTACCGAAATCGGAGCCTTGATAGCTATTTTTCTATATCTTTTGCGCTCTATTGATAAATACATTTCCTAGTGGCCACTTGAGTATCGTCAGCGCTCTTAAGTGACCCCTAGAACTACTCAGGAACGTCTGGAGCTTGTCCGTTTCTTGTTACCAAGATATGAGTCTTGACAGCTATTTTTCTATGTTTTTTGCGCTCTATTGATAATTACATCCCCAAGAGCGTTTTAACCGAATTTGAAAACAAAAAAGCAAGGAATATTTTTTCCCAATGTTCCTACCTCCTCATGAGCAAAGGCTTAACCAAAAACCCATATAATTTTCGGTTTTTTTTCAGCCCCCTGTCCAGACAGAACAACTTGCACACCCATCGCGAGCTGCGGATTTGTCTCCAAATAGCTCCTCTGATTATCGTTTTCGTCGCTGTTTATCTTTACTTCACGATGGAGTTCATTATGACTCAGCTTGGCGAGGTAGGCGAAAAAAATTGAATCAAAAAACCTTTCCGCAAGGTTTCTTGTTGAGAGGAAGTGTTGCCAGGTAGCCCGTGAAATTAAATTTAACCGATTTTTCGGGGTTGAATTTGGAGATGTGGTGAAATTTTCTGTTGTAAGTAGTCCTTTCACTCCGAAAAAAAAGTTGGGATGAAAAAAATCAGAAAAAAATTCGAAAAATTCTTTTCTTATTTTTTAACACAACTGGCCTAAAAAATCTTATTGGAAAAAAAAAATTTTTGTTGAAAAAATCGAAGAAAAACCAGCTTTTTCTGTACATTTTCGAATGGCCTTTTACTTGAAAATGAACTAGAGTGCGGTAAAGTTGCTGTAAGATGTTTTAAAACATCCAAATTTCAAATAATACGGAAAAGAACTGCTCATTTTGCATTTTAGTAGAGTTATGAAGCTTCAAGGACGCCAAAAAATTATTTTTTCTGCACGGAATTGGTGATTTTTCAACTTCGAAGCGTTGTAACTTCACTAAAAAGGGAAGAGATGCGAATTTGAGGGTTTTTTTGGAATAAGGATGTCTTTAGGTACTTTCCAGCTAAGTTTCATCCAATTTTATTGATTTTTAGTGCAGTTATAACGCCTGAAGTTATTATTTTTTTTTTAGCAAAAAACCAAAGTTTTTTGAAGTTTTAGGGACGTCATTATTTGAACAAAACGCAAAAGGCGCATTTTTTTGACATTTTTAATGTAAGAGTGTCCTTAAGTGTTTTTCAGCCAAGTTTCATTCAATTATATTGCTTTTTAGTGCAGTTACAACGCCTCAAAGATTTTTTCCTTGTTTCTGAGCTTTTCCTTTGGACCACCTACCTCAAAAATCCGGCGAGATCTGCAATTTCCCCCTCAAAATTCAACAATTCAGAAATCCAGACCAATTTCAAGGATCCTCTTTTTCAGGGCGACTTTTTATTATACATCCTCCGACCCTACTACCAACTCTTGTCGGCCACATTTTCCTTCGTCCATCCTTGGACTTTATTTCTCTTCAACACGGATATCCGTCAGAAATTCTTCCGGAAAGCTTCCAGCACACTTATGGTTGGTTCCGGGACCTTTTTCTACAATTTTCAATCAAATTCGCAGTTTTCCAGGCATCGAAAAGCTCCTCGAGCCGTTTGAGTACAATTAATCCGGGAGCTAGAATTACGAATGGATCTGGGATTTTCTACACGCGAGAATAGATGAATTTGAAAAAATATGGAATTTATACGGGAATAAATGTTTTTTTTTTGACTTTTCTTGACAATTGAAGGCAAATGGAAAACTTTTTTATGAAACGAATAATCAACCATTTTCTATTTCGAACGGCTCTATATTACTATCAATCTTTTTTGTTGACAAATTTTGGATATTTCGTTACTTTTTTCAGAAGCAGTGTGCTCTTGTGTATAAAATAATAACGAAAAACGGTCCAGAGGGTATTTGATGGAGTTTCGCGCCCTCTAACCTTCCTCGGAGTCATGGCTCAACTGGTTACACTTTTAAGCTACCATTCTGGGCACCCAAGTTCAATCCCTTTCACTGTTTTCTTTTTTGTTCATATTTAAAACTTCATTTTCTGCTTTTATTCTTTATCCACAGGATTCTCAGTTTCTCTCAAGACCCGATTTCGACGTTGGTATTAGAAATCCTCCGCACAGCGCTCTGAAATACTCAAAATTGAATGAGAATCAAAAATTTCTCATATTCACTATTTCAGGCGTCTTCACGCTTTTGAATATCCTCTTGCGAATATCCGAATTGCAGCAGAGGATAGTCCACGGATGGATAAAGGAAAAAGTCGCCGAGAAAACTTGATAATAGGGCCGCAAGTGCACCAAAATGATATTGTGCTAAAAATGTGTTTTTCGGAGAAAAAATTGTCCTGAAACCTCGCCGAAACGGTTCAAAATGCATTCGGAGACAAAATAGGCGGAAATAGCACCAAATGCCAGAATCAAGGGGATAATTTGGAGGCAGATTCGGATTTCTCGGCTTGCCAACCAGTCTTTTCTACTGTAAATACGAATTTTGGTGGTTGAACTTCATTCATTTTGCTCCAAACTCACTTTTAAAATCGAGAAAAAGCTTAAGAAAAATGTTTTTTGGAGAAAAAGGCTACTACAAACATTAAAAATAATTTTTTTATTATGAAAACTTCACCCTTATAGGAAAGTATAAAAGAGTTAAAAAGGTCAAAAAAGACAGCTAAAAATAAAAAAAGCGGTTTTTTTCAAGTGGATAAAGAAGTTCAGAAGATTCATCAAGTTTTGAAGAAGCTATAGAGGCCACTCAAACTTCAGAACCCTGAAGTGGCCCCTTATTTTTCGCCTCTTAAGAGGCCACTAGATTGACTACCATAGTGGCCACTAGAGCTTGAATTCTCTCTTCCCTTGAAAAAACCCTTAAGCTCGCGATTTTCTTCTGGAAGAGCCCTACAATAACTCTGAAAAATCGATAAACCAACTGATTTTTGTTCGAATTTTCAATAATGAAGACTAAAATACCGCCATAACTGATAAGGATCAATATAATACAAACAACGTCGCAAATTGAATGAATCAATGACGATTTCTGAAGTTTTTATCAAAATTATCACTGACAAAATTGGTCTTAAATTTTCTGAGATTTGATTTTAGTAATTTTTCTTGCCGAAAATGTAATTTTTTACCGAATTTCAATGGTTCCTTTGAAGAAACTCGAAAATAACAATAATCGACTAGCATGTTCCCTATAGGGGTTACTAACTGAAGCCCCTAGAGGGACCACGTTTACAGCTTTAGTGCCCCCTATAGGGGAAGAGGGGAACCTCCAAGAACCCCTACAGTTGCCCTTATAGGGAGCTTTTTAAAGTTTTTTCAAGGAAAATGACAAAAATCGAAAAATCAGTGAAAAGCTTTCAAAAGCAAAAATCCAATTTTAACCCTTATTTTGACTGTTTTATTTTTCGCATGATAAAACCAAGCTATGAATACCCTTGAAAAGGGGCTAAATTTTGAACTAAAAATTTCCAGGAACTATTTTTTCCTCTGAAAAAAACCTCCAATGCAGCCGAACTCTTCATAAAATTCAACATCTCCGGACTGTCAAAAGTCACTTCAAAGTCGCTAATAATAGGCAGAGAAATAATAATTGGCACGAAAAAGTGAAGAAAGGTCCATTGCCAAGGGGGCCGGTCGATGAAAATCTGAAAAAAAAGTATCATTTTTTGACAGGAATCAAAAAATCAAAGGAATACAGAAATCTGTTTGCAAGAGCAATTATTTCCATTTTTGGTCTTTTCCGTGAATTAATTGATAAATTGAGAGAATATCAACAGACATCTTGTGGCATTTTCTATTTTTAATGACGTTTGAATGTACAAATCAGTGAGTTAGGGACGTCAGAGTGGTCCTTATAGGGGCTATTTTTAGGATAATTGACGCTTCCTCTCTAGGGGTCCCTTTACCTAACCTTATGAGGAGCACTGAAGCTTGCAAAAGTGGCCACTCTAGTGGTCCTTTTACATCTTTATAAAACTCAAAACCTGGACAAAAAAATCAAAACACCCTTACAGGGAACACTCAAGCTTCCAGGTCTTAAGAATCGGACCCCAATCCTCTATAAGAACCACCTAAATTTTGCCCTGATAGGGGACACTTTTTTGTCCCTTGTAAACGCTGGTTTTCGCCCTAGCCCCTCTAGGGATCACTCTGGGGTTCCAAAGTATAAAAGCTGACATAACTACTTCCTCAATTTGGATCTCGACAATTTGTTTTCAAGAAGCTAGATTTAATTTCTGATCCCGTCTTCAAATTGGTTAATGAGAAGTGATAAATCAAAAGTTTATCGAAACCTTAATTAATGTTTAGAGAACAAATGAACAGAAATGAGTAATTTTCACTTTTGCAATTCATTTGAAACAGGTGAAAAGGTGTTTACGGAAGAAGAAAAACTCTCATTTTTGATCTTTCCGGGTTATTAGTTGATTGATAGTAATATGAAGCGATGATGATGCAATTCTTGTTGATTTTGAGCTTTTGTGAAGAGCAAAAGAGCAATCGTCATATTTTATTTGATAAAAATTGCATAAATGTGATATTTTTGAGCCATTACTTTTTTTCAAATAGTTATCTTCGGATATTCATGAAAAAAATAGAAACCTCAAAAAAATAACACGAAAATCGAAAAAAATGAAAAATGGACATTTTCATTTGAAAAAAACGGGACGATTTCCTGAAAAAAATCTTTACAAAAAAACTAGCAGCAAAAACCAACATGTAATTTCAAAAAAACGAATAAAATTCAAATAATTACTCGAAATCACCGAGAAAAACTTTGTAAACTATTGAAATTCCCAATTTTTTTCGATGCGCATTTTCCGCGAGTTCACTCACTGTGTGTGCGGTCGCAATCAATACCGTAACCCAGCAAAATTTAATTTCTATTGTTTTTTACCTATCTTTCTAATGTTTTCGAAATTCAACTAGTACTTCAAGATTGCAATGAAATTTTTTTCCAAAAATATTACATCTTTTTTTCAAAAAAATAATTAAAATAAAACAAACCGAGGCAGCCTTGGAACTCGGGTTGCAAATAACCAAATATCTTTTGGATAGATATCAAAGCGACGCCGACGGCCCGAGAAATCAATAAAAAAGTGGCCTGACTATTGATCATCCAGGCGACTTTGTAATGATCCACGGCAAATAGGACCTCTCCGATGGGTCGAATTTGACGGCCGACTATCAATATTGCAAAGAGAAACCAGCTCAGGATGTCCATCACTCCCTGAAAATCTTGAGTCGGTTTATTTTTTTATGGACCCGGGTTCCTTTTTACTCCAAAAAAAATAATGAAGAAATGAATTTTTTTATATGAAACATAGTTTGTTCCACCCACGCAAGACAGTACCGTTTTGAAAGCGGAAAAAATAAAATTTTTGAATTTCGCGCTCAACCGCGTCGCTACCGCTTCGAATGAGAGACAGCAATGTTTTGGACCAAAAAAAAAAAACTAGGATTTTTTTTTACCTGCGACAAGATCAAAGTGTAGTACGGTGACTTGTAGGTGATGAATTTCTTGCGAAATTGCCATAAAAGGAACAAAATACGGAGATAAAGTGGAATTGAGACGATTCCTTCGACGAAATAGCAAGTGGACTGCCAGGACATTGGACTAAAAACTTGGGAAAAACTGTAACTTAAAAATAATTGAAGATATCTTATAAGGTAGCTCGTTCCACTTTGGGGTTGGGAATTTCCTAAAAAGAAGTTGAAAAAAATCTCCAAAAATCTGAGTATTTTATCACTTTTTTTTCAATGAAAAGAAGTTCACAAGTTCCAATATTGATATTTCAAGTTTTATCCCAAAAAAAACCACGGAAAGTTAAATAGTTCGACTGCACTTTTCTTGCATTTATCGTGCGTCAAAAGGAAAAAAAAATACGGGAATTCGAAAATAAAAATAGAAAGATAAAATGATAAGTCCGACTTTCGAAGCTCATGTTACTTGGAAACGTAAAAGAGAAATGAGAGAACTTTGAGATCTGCAATTAATTAATCCAAATCAACTTGTTTGCGAACAAAATGCAACGTTTTTTCTCCTTTTTGAAACTGAAAAGTTTGAAGATTTCGGGTTACGTTTCAGGGAAAATTTGATAATTGAGGGTCTTGAGAAAGAGATTTTACTGGGAACGGATTTTGATAGGTCGAACTAGACTTTCTTTTTGAAGTCTGGCTCAAATTTCGAACTTTTCCAAGGTTAAAATTCTTTTTCGTGTTATAGATCAACTTTTGTGATTTTTCAATAGAGAGTATGAAAAAAATAAATTAATTTTTTTACTTTTTTTCAAAAAAATAAGGCATATCCATAAATAAAACTGTCAAGGAAATAATAATCAGCAGTAAAAAGGAATGTTCGCTCCAACGCAAAACTTTCGAAATTTGAGATTTTTCAATTTTTTTCACTTTTTTTATTTTTAATACTTTTTTTAAGATGTTTTTGTATTTCCCAATTTTATTTTTCCTTATTCATTCTTCATTATTTTTTTATAGCAAAGCAGAAAGGACACACCAATTTGCTCAAAAGTTTTTTTGTATTTCGGAAAAAGGAAAATCGTAAAATAACTTTTTATATTCGAAAAAAATATATATACTTATATAAGAAGGAAAACCGACTCCTTATCAATCGTTGAAAAAAACTTCTTTTTCGCGGATTTTTTTCGGAAATAACTTACAATAAAAAAACGAATGATTTTCCTCTTGACATTTGAGGGTTCCAGGACATTTTTGAGACATTTTTTTTTACAAATTTCTAATGGTAAGAAAAGAGTTTTCTCTTTAAAAAACAGCACAACACTGACTACTAACTTTCAATAAAATTATCTCTTGTTTCTCTTCATTTTGCAAATTCCAACAATCAAAAACCGAAAAAAACTGGCATATTTTGAATGAGTAACCTCGAAATTCAATATATATTGTGAGAGACGAATTTCCATGATTCACAATAATGAAAAAGGTTCTGATCGTCCTGATTTTCCTGATAATTTCCTCGATTTCTACCAAATTCACTGTCGACGTCTCATTTGAATGCCATTTATTCGCTAAATTCCAAGTCGACGCCTACCTGATGGAAAAAGACTCCGGCGACAGTTAAGGCCGTGTTTTTTTGTGTTAAATTGGTGCTTTTCTTCAGATTTTTGGCTCCGTTTCATTGATGACGACGACGAGTTGGATTATGCTTCGAAAATGAAGAGACGGTATAGTCGATGTGCCACAAGTTGAAATTTCATGGAACGACACTCCGCTTGTTTCGATTTGTGCGGTAGCGCGCATCGTGCGAATTTGCCAACCTCGGCCACGCTCATTTTTTTTTGGTTTTAATCTTCATTTTATAAGCCACTCACTTTCTGAAAAAATCCATTAACAAATGCGACAAACAGAAAAAAAACGATGAAAACATTAAAACATGGCTTTAACAAAACAACACTTTTTTATCGCTCTTTGCGAGGATGATCATGAAATTTACTGTGTTCTTCCGTTTACATTTGTACGACGCAATCCTTTTCAACGATTATAATACATTTTAAAGAAATAAAACAATTAGAAAACGATCAAAAATTAGGTGGTATGAAAAACACCAGCGAAAATTCAAACGGCGACTTTTCCGATTTTTTCATATCGCTAGGGAACTTTCCGACGGCCACCTTCCGACGAATCTTTTTTTCCGACTTTTTTTCTCGATAAAATCTTAGTTTTGAATCTTTCTATATAAAGTAGGTAGTTGGTTCATGATTAAAACACAAAGACATAGGAAAAAAAAAAGTAAATAGATGTCTTATGAACCGAAAAATATAAAGGAAAAAAGTCGGAAAAAATTTCGTCGGAAAGGTGGCCGTCGGAAAGTTCCCTAGCGATATGAAAAAATCGGAAAAGTCGCCGTTTGAATTTTCGCTGGTGTTCTTTTCATACCACCCAAAATTAGAATTGAAACCAAAAAAATTAGCGTGGCCCAGGTTGGCAAATTCGCACGATGCGCGCTACCGCACAAATCGAAACAGCGGAGTGTCGTTCCATGAAATTTCAACTTGTGGCACATCGACTATATGAAATCCTTGCGATTTGAGGAAATTTTGACTGATTTGATGAGCCAAAAAAAAGGCGAAATCTTCAAGGATTTTTTTCAAAAGGGCTCCTGCTCCTTTTCGTAGCTTTTACATTTATATGGCTCTTTTTTTTGACACTTGATTTTTTCAAACTGATTGGCCAATATCAATTTCTAATTTCCAAATTATTTTTACAAAATTTCAACCTTCTTTCTCTTTTCAATAGAACGGACTTCACCTCCTACGACGTCTATTTTTAAGACTCTATTTTCAACTTCTCGGAATCAATTGAACACGCCATGTGTTGAAATAGTTGCGGAATCAAAAAAATAATAAACAAAAAAATGTTTTTTTGTTAAAATTTTTCCCAATAAATTTTTCTCCAACTTTAAGTCACGCTTCCGTTGAACTAGAAGGAGAAGAATCTGAATTCGGCTTCACCGAACCTTACATTTTCTATCGACACAATTGTACAAAGGTCGGTGGAATCTATTATTTAAAAAAATAAATTATAATTACTCGATCAGGATGGATCTGTGACGGAAAAATCGCTGTTTCCTGGAAAAAGCCTATAATAACGAGGAAGAAGCCGAGTATGAAGTTGAAATTCTGTTATGAATGAAGTTTTTTTGAATTTTTTTGGAGTTTACAAAAAAATGTTCTTGACCCACAAAACACGCTTTGAAAAAGACAAAAAGGAACAAATGAACATAAAAAAATTTATTTTTTTCTACAAAAAAATAGGTTGAGTGAAACAGAGAAGACCAATTTTGCTCCATTTCTTGATTTTTTTCGGTTTTTTTCTGAAGGGGTTTTTTTAATTTTTTTAAAGTCTTTTTCAAAAGACCAACTTTACTCAATGATAAATCATTTAAGCTCCCACTTCCAGAAATCGAATTTTTTTCGAGAAAATTCAGATTTCTACATCCCTTTCTGACATAAAACCGGTAAAACTTAAGGGATTTTTCTTTTTTTATTAAAAATTAAATTATGTTCTTTTCATTAAAAAAACTTCCCTTAAGTGGCCACTTCAAGGTTTATTAAAGTTCAGCGTTATTTTTAATTTTCGAGCAATTTTTTAAAATTCGCATTAATTCTTGCATTCATTTCTTCTGTACATATTTTTTCCCGATTCAAAAATCCAGCCTTCTGAATCAAATTCACCACGAAAAGTATTTTATTCTTTCCGAGAAAAATCAAAAAAACAAAAACAAAAGCCGTCGACTCACTGGGAACGGTTTTATTTGACGTTGCTCACCGTTGGTTGTAAAAACATGGAGAAAAGTTGTATAAAAAGCGAATTTTGAGCTTGTTTTGTTCTCGAAATGCGGTGGCTTCTCGTCAGCTTCATCCTGTTCGTCGCCGTCCTGACGACGGACGTGAAGGTCATTCTGAATGTCATGTGTCCCATTGCCACCCCAAAATTCCCCAGAACCGCCAATTTCACTCTGATGGAACGGGATGGCGGCGTTAATGGTTGGTTTTTAAGATTAAAAAAATGATTAAAAAAATGAAACTTTTTTTCGTAAAAAAACTCTGACTCGATTTTACACCCCTTAGGAGGTTATTTTAATTTAAAAGACAATTTTTTTTTGATTTCTGTTGGTAACGCTAACCGGACGTGCTCCGGACGTTCCTGGGCAATTCTAGGGATCACTTAAGAGTTCTGAGGCTACTAAAGTGGTCACTAAAAACGCCCCGAAATGTTCGATTCGCGTCCCGTTCACCTTACCAAGGTCCAAGAAAGTTTACCTCCGCATTAAGTTCTTAGGAATCCCAGAGTGGTCCCTAGAGGGTTAAAATAAAAAACAGCCCAAAGCGGGGCCGAAAAAGTGGTCCCTATAGGGGGGAATCAAGGTGGTTTCTACAGGGGTTCAATATCTGTACCCTCAGCTCCTAAATTTAAATGGTCCCTATAGGGGGGAAATCAAGGTGGTTTCTACAGGGGTTCAATATCTGTACCCTCAGCTCCTAAAGCTTAAGTGGTCCCTATAGGGGTAAGGAGAAAAAACAGCCCATAAAGAGCCGAAAAAATGGTCTTTATAGGTAGAGAGCGCAGAGCCACGCCCCTTTTTGCGATGGTGAAATGCACTGGTTTTTTAGATTTTGTGTTTGATGTTTTCGTAAAAGCACAATACTGAACCAAACACAGAGAAAATTGGGAGAAACATATAGAAAACCTTCCTCTTTAATCTGATATATTTTTCACCCGATTTTCGAAGCGTTTTAGCGGAGTGTCGTACGAAAAACCAAAACTACTTTTTTTCTTCGGGTTTTTAACCTAGTTCCATGTCGTTGGCGCCTTTTTTTATTTTCGAATTCAATTTTTAAGTGAAAAACACATTTTTTAAGAAAAAAAAATTAAAATTTTTACGGTGCCCAATCTTCGTGAGGCCGCGCAAAGTTGAAAAATGTTGTACTCGGTTTCGAGTGCGTGTAAGTAAAAAAATTGTTATTTTTAACTTGTGCATTAAATTGTAACTAAAACTTTATTAGTATAAAACTTGATCCGAAAACTTTGTTTTCTGAGAAAAAAAAGACAGTGAAAATTTCGAAATTCATTTTAGCATGGTCAGATGTCGTTGGCGCCTTTTTTTATTTCTTAAATATTAGCGTATCTCAATTTTTTCAATCAATTAAAAAAATAAAATAAAAAAATTTTAGCGGTGTCTAAAAAGTTTAATTATTGTTAATTTGGAGCCAACGTTAAAAAAATAACAAAAAAACGCCGAAAAAAAGGAGGTATTTCGAACTGAATCTTTATGAATAAATTGTTTTTAGGTGATCCGAACACACGTGACTAATAATTCTTCAACTATCATAACTTTTTTTTAAACAAGATAGTCGGTAAATGCTGTACTTTGAGGTGAAGTGGTGTATGGCGCGAACGCCTCTCATCTCCGAGAGATGTGTGTGGAGCAGCGCAAGTGCGCCTGCATACAGTTTTGATATCGCGAGTTCAATCCTCGCAGCGGCCATTTTTTCAATTTTTGATGAAAAAATAGCTTTTCTCTTCGAACTTGTGGTTTTATACTGTTTTAATAACTTATTATGACTTTGAAAATCGAACTGAACTACTAAAAAATTTAAATCCGATATGAAAACAAAATGAACGACCAAAAGTGTAAAATCTAAACTTTCAGTACTAAATTTCGCGACATTTTTCACTTCTTTTTTGATCATAACTTTTTTTGTTTTCAACCTTTTTTTTAAAAACTGAACTGTTTTGAATAGTAAATTGGAGCAGCTATCCAACCATAGTGATATTGAAGCTCGAACATTTTTTTGAAAATTTGGTTGCGGTCCCTATTTATAGGGATAAAATCAAGGTGGTCCCTATTATAGTTTCGAAAATTGACCGTTCGACCGACCGTTCGACCAATATTTTTTCAACATGTCATAATAAATGGTCATTGGTCGAACGGTTGGAGTTTCAACATTTCAACATGTCACTTCAGAATGACATGTTGGTTTTTGACCGTTCGAAATGTCACTCTGAAATTGGTCGGTCATTTTTCGAACGTTCGAAATGTCACTCTGAAAATGGTCGGTCATTTTTCGAACGTTCGAAATGTCACTTCAAAAATGGTCGGTCGGTTTCGTAAATTTCAGAAATTGGTCGGTCAAACGAACGGTCAGAAAAATGACATATTATAACCGTTCGAAAAACTGAACGGTCATATCAGTTGAACGGTCTAATTGGTCGAACGGTCGAATTTTAGAACACTAGTCCCTATAGGGTTTTGAAGTCTTTCCCCTTAGCCCCTAAAGTGGTCCCTATAGGTAGGGACCGCAAAGCCACGCCCCTTTTCGCGATAGAAAAAGTGGCTTTTTGGTTTTCAACTTTCATTTTGTTGTAGTTGCAAAATATGTGGAACTGGCTAATAAAATTTGACACACATGTACAGAAAAAGCTTCCTCTTTCATTTAAAAAAATATTTCACGCTTTTTTTGATGCGTTCTCGCGGAATGTCGTACAAAAAAACGTGAATGGAACTAAAAATTTTTGTCTTTTTTTGCTTTTTTATGTGTTTTCAGGTCGAACGCACTCTTTCTTTTTTTATATAATGAATTTGATTGAAGTAACGGTAATTCTAAAACAATAAAATAAAAAATTCGTCTTTGCCAAACATTTTAGGGAGTGCCGAAAGTCATAATTCAAAATATCGTTAATAAGCGAATATAATCGAGTTTTTGTTTTTTCAAAATTTAGACCATGGGCTTACTTAAATTTTTCTCCACAGCATCTGCGCTTGAAAAAGTTGTTTAATACACAAAAATGCTCTTGAAAATAGAGAATAAAATTAGCGGCGTTTATCACACAAAAAGCGGTCGAACGCAGGTTTTTTAAACGATTATATACATTTATTAGTGAAAAAAACCTTTCAATTAAAAAAATAAAATAAAAAAATTCGTCTTTGCCAAAAAAATTTACGGGGCCGTTTTTATTGCTGCGATCGTTAAACGAGGCAAAAGGCACTAAAAAAACAGTTTTTCCGAAGTAAATTTCTACGAAAAGTTTGAGTAGAGATTTCCGAACATATTCTGATAAAAATAGCTTAATTACTTCAAGTTTTTCTTTTTGAAATAGGCAATCTGTGCTATTCAAACGGCTCAAGGGTATGGCGGATGGAGGCTCCCCTCGGTAGACCCTGACAGCTTGGCGCAGCGCGTGCGCTGCGAACTTTCATTTTGAGGCCGCGAGTTCGATGCCCGCAAGCGTCAGTTTTTTTGTTTTTCTGGAAAAATACCGACTTTTTTTCGGCAAACTAGCTGATGAGCATCATTTTAGCACTCTATTATGATTTTGTTACATCATAATAGACCAGTATCAAAAACTTTGTTCTAGAAGAAAAAAATCGAGAAAAAAATGTCAAAAAAATGGATAATACCAAAAATTTCAGTACTAAAAAAATGGTGCGCGGCGCGCCACATTTTTCCGTCATAACTTTTTTCATCCTCAATCTTTTTTGAAAAACTAAACGGTTCTGAGTTTTGAATCGAAACAGCTATCAAACCATACAAAACTCAATGCTGAAAAAATTTTTTTGAAAATTCGTCTGCGGTCCCTACCTATAGGAGTATGATTTGAATGGTTCCAATAGGAGATTAGGGTCTGACTTCTATGCCCCTCAAGATCAAGTGATCCCTACAGGGGTTTAAGATCTGAACCCTTAGCCCCTATAGCTTAAGTGGTCCCTATAGGGGTTCATTCAATTTTTCGCATGGAAATGCTTCTTCTCATAGAGTATACCCCATATAGAGACCCTTAACTAAAATCCCTTTAGGAACCACTTTTGCAAGCATTAGTGGCCCCTATAGGGGTTGGTGAAGTGGTCTCTAGAGGGGACCCTTTTAAGTTCCCTAAGGTTGCCTCTATAGGGACCACTCTGCAGTTCCCAAGTTATTTTCATAATTTGACGGGTTTTTCTACTTTTAACATTTTTCGAATCCATTTTTTTAAGTTGAAAAAAATAAACGATAAAAAAATAACAGCAAATAAAAAAAATTTTTTTAAACCAAAATCAGCATGTTCTCCCGTTTTATTAGACAACAGAAACACAAAAAAATTTAAAAAAATGCGCTTTTTATATCCAAAACTTGATATTTTCGCAGGATTCTGGGCCTTCCTCGACTCGGACGACAAAGTTGATGAGAAAACGGTCAAGATCAAGAATGGTACAGGAGTCGAAACAATTTTCCAAGGCTCCGAATTCGAATTTACCGATTTGGAACTCTACTTCCTGGTCACACACAACTGCACAAAGGTTTTGAGAAGAAATTATTGATATCAGATGGATTTTCGCAGAACAAGCAAGTGAACACCTACGAATTCCCAGTGCTCATGAACAATCAAACCGGAGGCTTGATGAACGTCACCATGTTCCATATGCTTAAATGATTTTTCATTTTTTTGCTTTTTCAGTATGTTTTTTTGCAATGAAGAATTAATATTATTCGAATAAAAAAATCGGAAGTTCGTCTCAAGGGGAAATGCGCTCCATGGAAACTTCGCAAAGACTCGACCTTCTTACACGGGAGCGTCAGACCGGGCGGCCCGAGCTTTGTGCCCCAATTTTTTTAAAAAAAGCCTGCGCTGGCTCGGGCCGGGCTTTGAAAAAAATCTTGAATTTCCTTTTAAAAAAATTTCACCGAAAAATTATTTTTACTTGTTGAATCATAGTTTCTAATACCTCTATGAAGAAAAATAAGTAAAAAATCCCACTTTCTCGTTAAAAAAGCGAAGGAAAAAAACCTTTAAAAAGTCATCACCAGAGCCTTTTTCAGGTCATTTCGAGGGGATAGAAGTTTTAAATAAGAAAAAAACCAAAAAAAGTTTTTACTCCTTTATCGAGCCTTCCGTGGGATTTTAGAGGCTCAAGAGATAGTGGAAAAGGAAAAGGCAGCAAAAATGGTTCAAAAAAATGGTTCAAACAGCCGTTTCCACAGATCAGCTGTTAGATTATTTGATTGTCTTGATGTTTTATTTTTTTTTATTTGTCGTGCTGATTGCGGAATGGTGAATAAACACTTGAAATGAAATGAAATGAAGGGCGAAAATTCAGTATTTTTCTACAGTAAGCCCGAAAGTGGGCGGAGATTCCAGATCGGTTTCTGAAAAACTGTGATCGACCCAAAATCAAAAGGAAATAGAGTGAGTTGAGGCCCCAATGACTATCAAAAGTATTCACATTACTTTGAACTTTTGCATTTGACCCCCAGACAATTAGTCGGAATTTCAACGCCGCCAAGCAGTCCGTCAATTAATCGTTCTCAATTTGCGGCGCCACTCGACTGGTTTTTTTTTTCGTTTTTGGTCCCGCTGTTCAACTTTTTGCTGATTTTTCAAGGTTTCTGTAAGATTTTGTGACTTTTCGAATGGTATTGATACTTTGAAACAGCTTCGAAGACTATGAAAAAAGAAGAAGCCGCAGAAAAAGAATAAGTTGCTGTTGTATTTTTGTTCCAAGGAGAATCTCAATTTTTTGCTTTCTTTTAAAAGCTTTTTTCAAAAATTGCCTGATCCAATTTTTAAAAGATTTTCGAAGACACAAAAGTCTTCAGTGTATGAAAAAAACTGCGAAAAAAACCGGGAATCGAGCAGCAATAAAGAAATATTCAAAATTGAAGGTTCTCTTCAAGCTTTTTTCTATATTTCATTAGCAGCAAATAAATTCCTAATGTGAATTTGAAGTTTTTAACCCAGAAAATTGGTAGAAAAACCATTTCCGACTATTTTTGGCACACTATAGTTCCCGCCTGTGCATACACTCTCCATTTGCGGCCAATACATTTCCTTGACGCCTATTTCTAGTTTTTTTTCTTTCTTTTTCTTTCTTTTTCAACTTGTACTTGTTTTCTTAAAAATACTTACGCTTCTATTCTTTTTTCAATACGTTGTTTTTATTTTTTTTTTTCTATTTCAATATTTTAATCTCTTATCTTGGTTTCTGCCTTTACCTCTTTTCCACTTTAAAAACTATTTTTTTCAAAAAGTCACTGTCTTTCTATATTACTTACGGCTAAAGCTTTCTCTCATTGATTTTCAAGTTTCAGTGTTGATTCTCACGTTTCCAAGTACGATTGCACTTTAAAGAAGTGCTCTCGCGGAGCCACGTTTACCGGTCAGTTGTCAGTTGCCCCGAGGCGCTCAAACCGACCAGTGTAATGTAGATTTTGCACTTCGAACCTCAATCCGTTTCGTTTGTACCACATTCCAAGCTTTTACTTTAAATTAGGCTACCTTTTGTCAGCGTTTTCTTTTTTTTTAATTGAAAAAAAAAATCAACAAAAAAACGGCATGTAGTGTACCTAACCTCATTAAGAACGTTACTTGAATTTGTGTTTGACATATTTTCTGAACTTTTATTGGGCAATCTAAACACTCGACAATGGTTTGAAGTCCGTTTTGGTGGCACTTGACCATAATTGTGACATTGTTTGAAGGCTTTCCACGGAATTGCGTGGCTAATTTCGATGCCAAACGCATTTTGGCCGGATTGGTGGGCTTTCCGAATTTTGGGCTTGTCTTGAAACATCCGAATATATAAGCTTTCAGGCTTGAAATTTTTTCTGGAGTGATAATTTGAAATTTGAAGAATTAGCTTGTTGTTTAGTCTTTTTTTATCTATTTTATCACTTTTAATCGAATTTCGAGGACATTTTTTAAGATTTTAGGGTTTTTCGTGTCTTCCTGTAGCTAATTTGAGGTTTGAAAATGTCCAAAAAGGTCCTTTAATCATTTAAAAAAATCTCTCTTTGAAAGTTATATTTTGATTACTTACGGAATAGTCTTGTTTTTTTCAGAAAGTATAATGATTTTGAGGCTCTGATGCTTTTTACGCAATTTTGGGTTTTTTAAATACCTTTTTGAAGCTTGGTAACACTTGAAACGTTACTTTGTACTTTCAAAATGAAAATCTGAAAAGGAAATTGAAAAATGTTTTCTTTTCTTCGAAAAATGACTGGAATTGTCAATATTCTAACAAAAAAAAAAAATTCCCTAGTTCCCAACAACTGCATAGTATTGCTCATGCTAGCGACACCTGCTGGTTGGCTGTTTGCCAAACCGAAAGGTGACGACCAGCTGCGACATAATGTTTTTATTGCCACATTTCCACCGGCGGCGCCGATTTGCTCAAAAATTAAGAATCCGTCTGGCCTCTCCTCATATCTCATGCTATTTCTCCGGTGAAGTGCACGCCCAATGAGATTTTCTTCCGGTGGGTTGAAGAAACAAATCTGGCCACGACAGATGGGAAAAAATTAGGTTTTCCTGTCCGGAAAAGAGGATTTTGGGGTAATTTGCTTACCTTCAAGAGTTTTTTGTTGGTCTGTTGGATAGAGCTGGAGCATTTTTCGTTGTTCTGAAAGATTTGAAAGGTTTTCGAACCGTTTAGGAATGTTTTCATGCTACCAGGGACTCCTAAGATGCTTAAAGAAGTTTGAAAAAATTGAAAAGCCCATGTTAGGCGTTTCCAAGCTTCTTTAAGCTTTCAGAACAACTGATAACTCGTTGCAAAGCATCAGAAAATTCACTTTTCGCTTTGAAATCTGCTGAATCTATTTTTAAAAAAATACTTCCAAATTTCAAAAAGTCTTTAAAAAAATTCATGACGTGTTCTCAAATGCATAGGGAAGTTGTTTGAACTCCTGAAGTTTGATAAAGAGTTTTAAAAGGACCTTCTAGAAGTTTTGAAAAATTCTAAAAGACCTTTTAAAACCTTTCCTAGCTTCAAAGAGCCTTCAGAAGAGCCAATATTTATGAAATCGTTAAAAATCGCATGAAAATGGCCTCGAGATCTAATCTTCACATAATACATCAAAATTTTGAAAAACTGAAAACCCCATTTTCAAACTTTTTGTAAAAGTTGGTGCATTATGAACTCTTGAAATCGGAAAAGAAGTTCTCACAGGATCTCTGAGAATTTTCTGGAAATTCTAGAAAACCTTCTGTAAGTTCCAGGTTTTCTCAAACTCTTTGAAACCTAACCATTCATGGACTGCCCTTGAAAAAAAAAGACCCTGAGAATTTTTCAAGGCAGTCAGAAAAAAACCTTGTAGGAGCAATTTTAAGGACCCTTGAAGATTCCTCTCCAGGGAAAACTTTGCCTCTGAGGTGCCCCTATAGGGGTCACTAAAGTTTGCAAAAGTGGCCCCTGTAGGGACATATCTTTCTGAACTTTGAGAAGAAGCATATGCAAGCTAAAACTCGATGAATTCGCGTTTTTTGAATGAAAATTATAGAGAAAGGATGAATTTTTCAAGTTTTTCGTTTAATTTTCAAATCTGGAAAAAATTGAAATCCCCCTGTAGGGATCAGTTAAGCTTAGGGGTCACACCCAAAAACCCTATAGGAACCACTAAAACTTTACTCCTAAAGGAGGCACTTTTTGTCCCCTCTCGACGCTTTTTTGTTTGTTTTTCCCCTATAGGAACCACTTATTCCTCAAGATTGGAGGTCAGACCCAAAAACCATATAGAGATCACTGTACTTTACCCCTAAAGGAGGCATTTTTGGCCCCTCTCGACGCTTTTTTGTTCTTTTTCACCCCTATAGGGACTACTCTAACGTTCCTAAGAACCCACAAGACCTTCCGAGGCATCTGCAAGCTTCAAAAGCCTCCAGAAAGACCAATAATTCGCCGGGAATCGGATGAGAATGGCCTCGGAGCCTTCACATCCGCATCACGCAACATTCCATTCTTCCCATTCATAACGTTATGTATGCGTCAAGCCGTTCTGACCCTTTTCGGTTCCATATATGAGCATGTATAGAACATTTTTAATGCCCCCTCGACCCTCCTCCAGTGGTTCCACTCTCTCTCTTTGGGCTCTCAACACAAACGCGCTCTAACCAACACGCTGACCATCGCCGCTGAACCTTGTCTCTTGTTGACCCCCCGGTCTGAGGCTCGAGAGTCCCACCAACTGCAATTAGCATGTCTATTGATTCTCAAGAAGAGGATTCTCAATGTCCACCTTCTCACCGACTTTTACTTCTCCGTCTTTCAGTGAACTGGGAAAGTGGCCACTATAGAGGCTCGCCAAGGACTTCTTGGAAAGGACACTAAAGTGGCCACTAAACCCACCTCTATAGTGGCCACTATTTTCCGTTTTAGTGGCCACTTCAGTAGTTTTTCATCCAGTATTCCTTCCAGTAACTCTCATAATTTTAAAACAAACAGATTGGACCAGTTATTTTGATCCAGTGACTCCTAAAGTGGCCACTAAAATTTTTTGTGCTCTAGTAGTAGAACTTAGACCTCTATAGTGGCAACTAATTTTAACCTCTTAAGTGACCACTAATTTGACTACTATAGTAGCCACTAAAACGTCAAAACCCTCTAGTGGCCACTAAAAACTTTCCCAGTATAGATTCTTTTCTCTTTCTTCTTCTTTGTTCGCTTTTCAATTTTCTGAATATTTTTGAGGTTTCTGAGACCTTTTTGTCGAAATTGTAGAGCTATTTTGTGAACGAAAAAAAAATTTCGTAAAATTCGTTGCATTTTTTTCCATTTTTGAAGATTATCAGCTTTTCTTATAGTTGAAAAAGATTTTTTCCAGTGGTTTGAAGGTTTTGCTACCGATTTTTGAGCCTTTTGTGGATTCTCTGAGCCCAGTGTGTTGAAATGAACTTTAATTCGAATTAAAATATTTTTTTCTACGTTATCGGCGCTTCTGGAAATGTTTCAAGCTTTTTTTAGATTTTTTTGTTGAAATTGTAGGATTTCTATCCATTGCGAATGTTTCAGATTTTTCATATAATCAGGAAAATTTTAGTTTTCAGCAGTTTGAAGATTTTTGCAATTGATTTTTTTAGCTTTTTGACGTTTTTTTAGAGTCCCGTTTATCGTATTGAACCTTTATTTTTGGATAGAATTGTTTTTTTGAAAAAAATTTATTTGATTTTTTTGAAATCATTGTGTGCTTTCTTAAGTCTTCTGTGTCAATATTTGAAATTTTTTTCATTTTTTTAAAAAAATTATAAAAATTTCAGACTTTACTTTCAGATTCGAGTTGGAACTGGCTTCTATTATTTTTTTCAGGCCTAATCTTTACTATGAAAAGTCTCAAAAAAATTGCCCTTTGGTTCCTATTGGCATTGAATTTAGAACTTGAAGTTAGTACTATTTGAAATAAGATTTTTTTCAAAGAGGCTTTTTTTGGCTCCCGGAAGTTCTACCATCATGTTCAGTCTTTTTCCGAGCTGGTAGACACTTTGAGTGTTTATTTTTTTATTTATTTTTTTATTCATACATTTGAAAAAAATAGATTTTAATGATATATTATCGGTTTGAACCACTTGAAAAGCGGCCAACTGCCGCTATTTGCCAAGGGATATTAATTTGGGGGCGGGAAACCTCGGCTGTTTTCCGGTAAAATAAAGGAAAATGGCCGACAGACGCGTGTCCGCACCCCGATTATACTATGCTAATCTAGCGTGCACACACACAGAGAAGGACTCGTCGAGTTTTGACCGACCCAAGGCCGAAAATTTCCCCTTTTTAGGATCCCCCCGTCGCCGCCGCCTGGGTCCCTTGGACCTTCTGTGTATAATTAATTTTTTCTCCGCGGAAAGCTTCGAGGAAAATATTGTTGTAGGCCATAAATAGAGCTGAAAAACATTATCGAGTATTTTTGAATTTTTTTCGAATTATTGATAAAAAGTTGATCGATATTTTTTTGTAATGTTTGGGAGTTCACCGCAACTTTAAAGTTTTCGTGTGAGCAAAAAAATATAATTCACAAAAACGGAGTATGAAAAAAAGGAAAAAAATCAAATAAAAAAAGTATTCAGAGGAAAAAAACGGTTTTTTTGGGTTACTGTAATCTTGTTGTGTGCATGCACCGTCTGTTGCGGCCAATACATTTTTCTTGACGCCTATTCCCACTTTTTTTCTTTTTTTCTACACCAGTTTTCCCATTTTTCGTGTAGTATAATATTTAAACGGTTCTTTATAAATTTTTTTGTTCACTTAATTATTTTGCCTTCTTCTCTCAAAACTTGAAAACGACGGTTTTTTAAAAAGTTTCAATTTTATTGAGTTCAATTTCTCAATTTAATTTTTTTAAAAAAATGTTTTTTTCGTGGCTTCAATTATTATTAAGAAGCTCAAACTAGACTTTTTATTTGATAAATATAGCTAAATTTTTTTGTTTTAAAGATCTTCCTTCTCTAATTATGTTGATAAAACGGAAAAACGGAAATGGATTTTTTTCTTTTTATTTTTTTAAATAAAATTTCTCCTATCTTCGCCCGTTTTTTTCACCTTTTTTTCAAATTTAAAAACTCGATATTTTTTTGGCATATTTTTCTCATTTTTTTATCGCTTCTCCAGCCATTCGCTCAAGCTAACCATTCGTTTTCTTGTCCAACGGGCTCATTTTCCGTGTCAAAGACCCGCCCGAACTCATTATTACACTGACAAAGCTTTGACTCACCTCAAACGATCCTTCTAAAAAACTGAGCCGCTAAAAAAAGGCGAAAAAAAGAGATGAGCCTGGCGGAGCAGATGACCTTCCTGCTGCCCAAAAAACCGCACACGATCCGTTATTTATCGACCCCCAGACGACTGTTCCCTGTGTATATACCATCCTCAGCAGACCAGACGGCAGTGGGTCCTCGGCATTTGTATATTCTAGTCCAGATCGACTATCGACTTCCCTGGCTTCTCTTTCTGGTTTTTTCGTCTTCTTTTCGTTTTGTTTTTTGCTTTTTTTTTTCTTTTTTGAAATTATAATTATAGTGGATTTATACCGTTCCGTGAGGTACGCAAAATTGAAGAATTTGCTTTTTCTTCGATTTTTCTTGAATTTTTGCTGTATATTTGGGACCATATCGACTATCGATTATTCTAGCTTCTTTTCTAATTTTTCACCTTCTTTTTGCCTTTCTTAACGTTTTTTGCTTGACTTTGAGCACGTTTTTTTGAGGCAAAAATTTGTAAAATTATTACTTTCGCTAGAAATTTTAATGATAGTAGATCCATAGCGCTCCGTAAGCTACTCAAAATTGAATAATCTGCTTTTTTTCCTTCGATTTTTCCTAAAATTTCGCTGTATATTCAAACCCACATCGATTATCGACTTCTCCAGCTTCTCTTTCTGCTTTTTCACTTCCTTTTCGCTTTTCTTTAGTTTTGAACCTATTTTTGCACCTTTTCAAGGCAAAATTTAGAAAAATAACCACTAAATCAAAGTTTTGCTCAAAATTATAATGATAGTCGATTCATACCGTTTTGTAATTTACTCAAAGTTGGATGAGGTGGTTGGCTTTTCGTAAATTTTCCTTGATTTATATTTATTTTCGCTTTGCTCTTTTCTACTTTTTTCACAAATTTGCCCTTAAAATAAAATTTGTTTGAACCCACGGAACCCATTATGGTTTCTCTAGAAACTACCATGATGTTAGATTCATATCTTCCTTTAAGTCACTCCAAATTGAATAATTTGCTCGATTTTAGACTTCATAATCAGACCCATATCCACTATCGACTTTTCTAGCTTCTCTTTTTGATTTTTTCGCCTTCTTTTTGCCTTTGTTCACGATTTCTGTTTGATTCAAAGCACGTTTTTCGATGCTAGGTCAAGAACATTAATTGGAATCTCAAACTGATTCAATTTAGATAGATAATTATCATAATATTTGCTTCAAAAAGTCCTAAAAGTTAAAAAGTTGATTTTTTTAGCTGTATTTTTAGATTCTTACTCGATTTTTTTAGCACTCTACCGATTTGAAAGTTACGGAAATCACCTTGAATTTTGCGCTGAATCGATTTTTTTAGGTCAATTTTATATAATTGATTTCATAACGCTTTGAAAAATTTCTGAAATCTTGGAAAAAAATGTGACTTTTTTTGTTGCGATTCACTCTTTTTGGGTTCGGTTTTTTTGAAATCGATGAAAATATCATTTGAAGTAAATTTTTTTGCTAAAAAGGACGATAATAGCAATTTCAGAATAACTAAAAAAATTGAAAGAAGCTTTTTTTCACTTGGAAGCTTTTTTTAAAAAGGAAAAAAACTAACGACCTTTTTGAACCCCGTACTATAAAAAAATATTTTTGAAGAAGTTTTTCGAGCTTTTTTTCATCGTAAAAAAATATTTTTCTTCTTATTTTTTTATCCCCCTCCCCCCTGCTTTTTGAGCTTCTTCATTGAAATTCCGAACCTCGCGAATTTCATGACCTCGAAAAAAGGAATTCTTGAGCCGCGAGGCACTGACGAGCACCCGCTCTTCATTCCGTTAATCCCATGAGAAATGGGAAAAAAATTTGGCTTTCATTTTTTTTTTTTTCGGCCGGCTACGTTTCACGCGTGATAAGCCGGGATTAGTTTCTGTAGGCAGAGTTATTTTGAAAGTGGGAAAAATGAAAGAGATCAAGTCAAAGGGCTTTACACTATTCCCGAGATACGGCTATTAATCATGGCTGGGCTCTGTAGTGAACTCTAGACGGAGAATTTATTCGAAAAATAGGTTCAAGGTGAAGATTTTTGAGTTTTTGAATCGCTTGATAATCGAAAATAGAGAAAAATTGATGATTATTGGTGCAAAAATTTTTCATTCTGTGTCGAATTTTAAATTCTCGGATTTCCTGTTTTAATCCAAGAAAAAAGAGAAAAAAAAAACCAAAAATCAACCGAAACAGGCATTTTTCAATTTCTAAGGGTTACTGTAGTTTTGAAAGTCTGCGAACACCCCCCATCACGGCCAATACGCACTTTCACGCCTCTTCCAATTAATATTATATTTTGCTTGATTTTTTCTTCATTATTTTTACCAATTTTCATACTTTGAGTAAAGCCCAAAAAGTGAAGTTTCCAACTAAAAAGGAATACTGTAGACTCAAAAGTCTGCAAACACCTTCTATTACGGTCAAGACGCATTTTCAAAAAATAATATTTTTGCTTGAATTCATTCATCATTCTCATAATTCGCTCACTTTTCGTATAGTAAGAAGTTCCAGTCGCTTATCTACTCCCATCAAAATCCGAACTCAGATTTCCCCCAAGGATTTCCTTTCATAATTCAATCGTGAGCCAAAGTCCGAGCCCCCCGAAAATGCGCCAAAACGACGCCATTTATTTGATTACCCATCCGCCGTCACACGCCACACACTCTCTCCCACCAAAAATCCGTTTCAAGCTAAAGAATCTATACTTTTGTCCCGTTTCAAGTTCAAATTTGAGACCGAAAGACGGTATTTTTCCATTTCAAACAGCAAAAAGTGTGCTGTGTAATAATTGAATTCGATCATGTCTCGTTCTGTTCGCACACAATTGGAAGAAGGACAAAAAATAACGTCGAGTGATGTTGCCGCGGCTGTCTTCTTTATTATTGGCTGCGGGTTCGCGTCAAGTTCATAAATTAGTAGAAATGATGAGTTTTTAACATTTTTGCAATCGCCGCGCAGTTTTTTTGCCATTCGCGGCGGGGTCCTGGCGTTTGTTGTCTTGTTTTTCCGTCGAACTTTTTTTAGTTTTTTTGTTTTTTTGTTTTTTTGAATCATTTTTTTATGATCTTGCTCAATAACGGAGAAATAATTTCATTTTTCCTATTTTTTTAGTATTAATTTCCTTTGAAAAGGAAGTAACTTCTTCAAAAAAATAATTTTTTTGGGTAAATTTATTCATTTCTTTCTTAATTTTTTTGATAGTTTCCTAGCCTAACAGGCCTAATATATCTTGTTGAAGTCGTTAATAAGCAAAAGTGCCGAATTTCCTAAAAAAATTATTTGTTTATAGTCATTTTTTTGTTCATGAACTCGTTTGCTGTTCAACAGGACTTTACAGTTTCAGCTAAAGTTTAACTTGGAGTTTAATTTTTTTGTTTTTTTATTCGTTAAGTGATTTTTTTCTCTTCTCAAAATGTTTTTTTGTGATTCCAAAGCAGAAACTAAGTTTTTTTATAATGCTTTTTCGAAATTTAGGAAAAAAGGCTTGAAATCCATTGAAATTTGAAAATTGGTGGTTTTTGTTTTTGAACCGAGTAAAAAAATAATTTTTTTGATTGAATATTTTGAAATAATTAATTTTTTTATTCAGTTCTCAAGTCTTTTTGACGTACTTTGTCCTGTTTTACGGCGCATGAAAAAATAAAAAAAAAATCGAAATTTTCGAAGCTTTTCTCACTGAAAATTGCTCGAAAAAGGTATTTTCTGAAATCATTTGAGCCGAATTTTCAAATTTCACAACATCTTTCGAATCGATACCAGATCAGAGAACTGATCGAAGATCGGTTTCGTCGGGGGAAAATTTGCAAATTGTTTCGCGTATTCCGTCTGACCGTCTGACGGACCTCCGTGCTCTCTCGCTTCCGCTCCGCCCGTACGTCGTCGTCGCCCACGTCGGTTTTGGTCCGATATATCGTTTTCCCACAACGATGTACTTTATTTCGGAGTTGGCGACCCTCTGGGAAGCTACTGTCCTCTTGTTTTTCGAGAAGAAACCCGGTTCTTAGTGGTTTTTCTAGATTTTTTAGTGGTATGAACCGTTTTGGACTTGTATTTTGAAGAAACTTTGGCTAATTTTGCGGGAAAAAGCCGGTTTTTAGTAATTTATATAAAGGATTCAGTGTTTTAACGGTTTCTGACTTGTATTTTGAATCGTTTCAGAGCAAGTTTGGCTAATTTCGCTGGAAATATCGGGTTTTCAGTTGAAAAAGTCGGTTTTTAAAAGTTATTCTGAAGATTTCAGTGGTTTTAATTGTTTTGGACTTGTATATCAAGGTTTTTTTTGACGTAGATTTGACGAATTTTGCAAGAAAAGCTGGTTTTTAGTAGTTTATATGAAGAACTCAGTGTTCTAAACCGTTTAAAACTTGTATTTCGAAGCTTTTTTGACGGAAATTCAGCTAATTTTTCGAGAAAAAGCCGTTTTTTAGTGATTTTATGAAGGATTCAGTGTTTTGAATCGTTTTGGACTTGCTTTTTGAAGCTTTTTTGAAAAAGCCTCGACTGATTTCACGAGAAAAAGTCGGTTTTTAGTGGCTTTATGTATTATTTAGGGTTCAATCGCTTTGGACACCGTTTTTGAAGAAATTTCGGCTAATTTTCCGAGAAAATGTCGAGTTTACTGATTTTTATGAAGGATTCAGTGGTTTGAACCGTTTGAAACATGTATTTTGAAGCTTTTTTGACTCAGATTTGACGAATTTGGCGAGAAAGTGTCGATTTTAGTGATTTTTATGAATTATTTAGTGGTTTGAACCGTTTTGGACTTGTATTTTGAAGGTTTTTTGAAGAAATTTTGATTTATTTTGCGAGAAAAAAAAAATCGATTTTTAGTGGTTTTCTCGAAGTATTTAGTGGGTTTTTTTCAAAGTTGGCTATTTTTTTGAGTTTTTCAAATTTCTTGCTATGTTTTCTACCTTAAAACCGAAAAATAAATCAATTTATAACAGTAGAAACGTAAGATTTTTCACGGTTACTGTAGTTTGAAGTTCTGCAAACACCCCCCATCACGGTCAAAACTTGGAAAAACAAGTTTTTGGTCGATTTTCTTTGATCTTTCGAATTTTCCAACTTTTTTAAGGAATTTTTTTGACTGTTCTATTTATAAATTTTGCTTTTTTTCTTCCGTGTTTCATGCTGACTCATTCTTTGAATTTTGCTGCTTCGCCTTTTTTTCAAAGATTTTTTTCTTCCTCGACCGATCATCCTAAAAAGAATCATAATTTTTTGTGTCATTGGGCCAAAAATTCCTTTTTCTGAACTTTTAGAAAAATATTATATAAAGCTTGTTTCTGGGGAAAAACTTGGAAAAAGTATGGATTTTTGGGGTGATTCTTGTCATGAAATGGGGATTTTCGTGGTTTTTCTGGAAAATTTATCTTGCTTTTCTGGGAAATAAACGCATTTTTATCGATTCGAAAATTTGCAGCATTAATTATTTCTGTAGAAAGTGTACAAAATACGCAGAGTGAAACGTATTTTGTTTCGAATTTATCATTTTCAACCGTTTCTTTTGTATTTGTATATTTTTTTCTCGATTTCCTGTTCGTAAGTTGTAAAAAAAGTCTTGTTTTTTTCAGTGAAAAAGAATAATTTTTGATCAAAAAAATAAGGAAAAATCTTGGTTTTTTTCTGTGCGAATTATCCTATTTTTTTCTGGGAAAAAAACGGCTTTTAAATATCATTTTGACAACTTTTTCTTTGTAGAAATTGTACAAAATACTAAAATTTACAACGTTTTTTTCGCTACGAAATTGTCTAAAATTTGTATATTTTTTTCCCGATTTCCTGTCCTTAGATTGTGAAAAAGCCTTATCATTCAGTGAAATGGGGTAATTTTGATTTTTAAGACGATTCTGGTCAAAAAATAGGGAAAATCGTGGTTTTTCTGAACAATTTATAGGAGAAAAAGCGCATTTTTTTCAAAGTTTTCCAATAAAATATCATTTTAGCCATTTTTCTTTGTAGAAAGTGTACAAAATACGAAAAATTACAACGTTTTTTTCGCTTCGAAATCGCCATTTTTTTCTTCAATTTCAACCGTCCATTTTTTTATTTATATATTTTTTGCGGCCGGCCCTGTATTCGTCACAGGGTCGAATGTTTTCAACTCACTTGGAAACATTTTTGGGCGAGTTTGGCCCCAAAAACATCTTTTTCTTACACTTTCTCCTTCCGATTCCATCGATTCCACTCGTCTTTTTTTATGTTCATTCTTTTTTTTGCGTTTTTCAAAGTTGAATATTGATTTTTTGATAGTTCTTTCAAGGAAACTTTGCTTTTAATGTTTTTTTTTCGCGGTTTCTAGATTATTCATTTTCAGATTAAACCTTTTTTGGGCAAAAATTAGGGAAAATGTTAATTTTTTTTTCATTATCCATCTGTTTCTTGAACTATAGACTGAGAAAAAACAAAAAAAAATAGCTTTTTTGATTTGAAAATTTTTCTATCGATTTTTTGTGAAATTTTCATTGATTTTTTGAAGAGAACTTTATTTTTTTGAGCTTTTTTTGCAACGTTAAAGTTGGATAACCCTTCTGGCTTCCGGTTTTTTTATTGATTTATTTTTAAAAAAATACCTCATAAACGACCGGAAATTCCGTGGAAATATTGCCTTTTTTTGTCATTTTTTGTGCAACATTTTTCTCCTATAACTTATTTTTACTGTTTCATTGGGAATATTTAAACGTTAAATTTGATTTCTGTCATTGCTCATCTCCTTTTCTAGATATTGTCGGATTAATATTTTTTTGTCTTTTTTTCCTCGTTTAAACGGTGTTTCATAGATTTTTCTCTGGAATAATATCTCGAAATGGTGTTTTCTCATGTCACAAGGCGTAAGCCGTTTTCCGGTCGGACGCGCCGAAAAATCACTCGATTTTTTTATTTTTTTTAAAAAATCAGCTTCATTTTTTTAAATTTTTTTATACAGAAGAAAAGCTGATTTTTTTACAATGATAATGTCAATAATATTATTTTTTTGTTTTTTTGAAACTTTTTTCCTTGAAAAATGTGCTCTCATTTTTCTGTACTTTTTGCTTTCCCATTTCAAAATTTCCCCTGTTTTGTACCTGTCTAATTTTTGTATCCAATCCTCCATCGAAACTACATTTTTCCGCGCACTTTTTTGCTTTTTCCTTCAATTTTCCCAGTCAAATTTCGAAATTTTCAGCTCGAACGGCCTGCGATTCTCGACTTTATTCCTGCCCAGAATAAACAAAAATTCGCTGACGAGATGTTAATTTGTTAGAAGAAAAAGAAGAAAAATGCGTTGTTGGATCTGGTGGGCCACGCTGGTGTGGCTTTTCCTGAGGAGTACGCGGGGTGACGTCATCGTCGACGTCACCAATTCGACGTCTTCTGAATCGGATCCGAGTCCTGACGTCGACAAGCCGAAGAACGCCGTCGAACTTGGTGGGGTGTCTGGAAAATCGCTTAAGGGACAACTTGGGAGGCTTTTTGATTGCCGTAGAGATGAGAAAGTTTGAGTTTGAAATGAGCATTATAGGGACCACTTGAAAATCCCTTGAAGGATCACTTGGGAGGCTTTTTGATCATTGTAGAGATGAGAAAGTTAGAATTGAAAGCTGAGCACTTTAGGGGTCACTTGAAGGTTTTAAGGAAGATTTGTAAGCGATTTTTGAGCAGAGAATGAAGCAATTTTTGTTTTTTTTTTTTTTGAAATAGTGGAAAATCCTTTAAGAGACCACTTAAGCAGAAGAAAACAAAGGTTTCTTCTTCTGGGACTTTTAAAAATCCCTTAAGGGGCCGCTTGAGCAGCTTTTTGATCCCTGTAGTAAAAGAAAGATAAAAGGTCAGAGTTCAGAGCTGAGCACTGTAGGGACTACTTAAAGGTTCTAAAGTTGATTTGTAAGAGGTTTGACCACTTTGAGCGGTGAAGGAAGGTTGTTTAGGTTTTTTTTTGGGCTCTCTGAAATTCCCTCAAGGGGCTTCTTAAGCTCCTTTTCATGACTGAAAAGATGAGAAAGTTAAAGTTCAGAGCTGAGCTCTCTAGGGGCCACTTTGAAGGTGCGAAGTTAAATTATGAGCATTCCAGCCAATTTTAAGCGAAAGTTGGTAACTTAAGGGGTCACTTGGAGGTTCCAAAGTTGATTTTTCAAAACTTTTACCTCCACTGAGCAGAAAATGAAGGATTTCTAGTTTTTTTTTATGATTGTTCTTCGAAACACCCTTAAGGGGCCCCTTTAGAGGTTTTTTAATCACTGGGGAACATGAAAGATGTCTACGTTAGAGTAGGAAGCTGAGCGCTTTAACGGGTTCTTGGAGGTTGGATTTTTGAACAGTTTGACCACTTTTGAGCACGCTTGGAAAAGAAAATTTTGTTGGAAATGAAGATGGGAGATGAAGGAGATCACTGCAGGGACCACTTAGAAGTTCCAATGTTGTTTTTTGAGCAGTTCGATTCCTATTGAGCGGAAAAGGAAGGAAATTTCGTTTTGGTCAATTTTTTGAAGTGGACCGCTTGAGGGGTCACTTAGAGAAGTTCCGAAGTTGATTTATGGGCTCTTCGACCATTTTTTAGCAGAAAGAGATGGGAGTTCCCTTCCAAAACAAGTTTTAAAAAGGGATCACTTTAGGGGCCACGGAAAAGTATATATTTAGTTTCTTTATATTCATAAAATATTGTCTTGAGCTGGAGGAAATTGCTTAATTTTGAAAATATGAAACAGTTTTCATAGGAAAAACGGATTCCAGGTGTTCCCAGCTGCAAAACGAACTACGACTGCGTGAATAACGGGATTTGTCGGATCGGAACTGACGGCCACGGAGTTTGTCTTTGTCCCAGGGCCTGTCCTGCCAGTCAGTTTTCATTTTTTGATTTTTTTGAAACTTTATGATCTGAATTTTCAATTTTTGTGACTTTTTTTCATTTGATACTTCTCAAGTTCAATTCCTTTCAAAAAAATGTTTCTTTTATGACTTTCTTTGATTCTCTGATTTTTCGGATTTCAACTCATTGTCGCAATCAAAAGTGGCTTTATTCAATTTTTTAAAAAAAGTCGAAAATTCATTTATTTTTTTGTGAATTATTTTTCAGTTCTAATCATGAATTTTTTTAATTGATTTTTTTCTTCAAATTAGTTTTTTTCTTGTTTTTTTGCCTGAATTTTTCAATGTTTCCAAAGAGTTTGTGCACTGTAAAAGCTTAAAATTACGATTTCTCTCTTTTTTTCTTGGTTTTTTTAGCTTTGAATGTTGAGAATTTTTGACAGTTTCTTCAAATTATTCGTTTTTACCCGAATTTTTTTCACAGAAATTTATTGAGATTTTTTTAAAAAAATCGATTTTTTTCGTCATTTTTTTATTGAGAAATGGATGTTCTTGGTGATTTCAGAATGGAAAAATTTTTTTCAATTTTTTTCATTTTTTTACGACTAAACAAAAATCAATGAATTTCGACAGTTTTTTTCAATCGTTCAATGACATTTTTTTCTTTTGAAACTAATTTTTTTGGACGGAAATGTATGGAATTTTTGATCATTTTTTTCCTCTTGAAACGTCCAATTTTTGATAAAAAAAGATGAATTTGGTGATTTCTGAATGGAAAATTTTTCCTTTTTCTTGAAATGGAAAAAAATCAATAAAATCGATATTTTCAGACATTCCGGATCGATGTCTGTCTAGACGTTCTTCTTGTATCATTATGGACCAGGATTATCGTTCCCGCTTCGATTTGTATGCACCTTCTTGCAATGGGGTTCGTTTTTTTTTAAATTTTTTTTCTGAACGTATTTTTTCAATTATTCTGCAGTTTCTGAGAGCGAAATTTCCTAAAAAAACTGTGCTTTTAAAAAAAGAAATGGTAGAGATTTAATACTTAAGAATCCATTTTTTTGAATCTTTCATATCCATTTTTTTCTGTTTTTCAGTTTTTTTACTTTTTTTCAAGATTTTTCCCTGTTTTTGGGATAGAAATCCTTTGAAAAGTGTGCATAATATAAACAATTGGTTGGATTTTTCAAAACCTTAGTTTTAATTTTTCTGAACTTCACTTTCCCGCTTTTTTTGAATTTTTCAAATCGGTATTTTTCCAAAATTTTTAAAAACATTTTCAATTTTTTTCATTGCTGAGTGACATTTTATTATTAGAATTTTTAAGGTACTTAAAGACTTTGAAATACTTTCGAAACAGTAGTTTCATTTTGAAAAGAGAGAATTTTTGAAAAAAAGAACTAATGGTTTTTTTGATAAACGCCCCGCCCCCCGCGAAATTTTTTAATTTGATTCATTTTTAATTTTTAAAAAAATTTTTTTATGTCTTTTTGATACCGTTTTCTGGCTCATTTTTTTAAAGGAGCATGCTAGGAAGTACTATGAAGGTATCGAAACGAAGAGCCGTTTTCAGTGTTATTTTTGGCGATAAATGACTTTACCGCTTAGAAAAATAGTCATAAAGGCTAAATCTTGAAATTTTCATTGTATGGAGTATTTGCGTTTCAACAAAAAGTTGTTATAAAACTGGATGCTCTCCTGTTTTCCAACACTATTTCGGGATTCGTTTCAAGACCTTTCCTTGAAAATAACGACGTGGAAAACTGTAGGATTTTTTTCAGAAATGGGGTTCAAAAAGGAAATATTAAAAAAACATATATATAATATTGTAAACATATATATAATATTGTATTTTTTTCCTACTATTATTACGGCCTTTTTTTCGTGTCAGGACCTTTTTTTGAAAAAAAAATTTTTTTGAGCCTGTATTTCGGTTAAATTTTTGAAATGCATCTTTAGATTACAACTTTGGGCCTTTTTTAAATTTTCATTGACTCTCCCCCTATTTTTTTCATACTATCATTACGGCCTTTTTCGTGTCAGAACCTTTTTTTCGAAAAAAAAATTTTTTTGAGCCTTTAGGTCAAGTTATTGTAATTAATCTTTAAATTAGAAATTTAGGCCTTTTTAATTTTTATTCCCCCCAATGTTACTCTCTCATTTTTACACACTATTTCGTCTCGATCAGATCTTGAAAATCAATCAAATTTGGAACAAACTATAGGATTTTTTCTGAATTATTTCCATTTCTAAAAAGATAACCTTGTCTTTTTCCCCACTTCCGCTTTTTTATCTTTCTCCCCTGCAACCAAAAAAAAAAAGAAGTCAAAAGAGCGATATTGGCCGCTGCAGCGTAGTGCAAAATGTTTGTGAGAAATTGATGGAACAGCTTTCGGAAAGGGAGGAATTACCGTAAAACGTGTCGTGGGGTTATCAGTGGGTTATCAGCCGCACAAGAGAAGAAGAAGATTGGAAGGAACGATATTTTGGCGCTCGCGTTTCCGGTCTCGTCAAATTTTTCCCTTCTCCAATCAAGGAACAACAACGTGATTCCGTTGCGTAATTGGGGTCTGTTTTGGGATTAGATATGAGGTTGGGAATCGCGAGGAGGCTAGGAATGGGTTGACGGCGATTTTTGGAGGGATATTGACGCTCTACGGATAAAAAGTTAAACTTTTTTGTTTAGTTAAGTTTTTTTTGGATAAAGTATGAGATTGGGAATCGCCAGGAGGCAAGGAATGGGTTAAGAGCGATTTTTGGAGGGATATTGGCGCTCTACGGATAAAATGTTTAATTTTTTGTAGAGTTGAGGTGGAGAATCGTTAGATTCGATGCGAGAGTCTAGGAATGAGTCTTGGGCGATTTTCGGTGGGATTTTGCGCTCTATAGATAATGATGATCAAAACTTTCTTTTTTGTTCGGTTTCTAATTTCTGGATAGGATATGAGGTTGGGAATCGCGAGGAGGCTAGGAATGGGTTAAGGGCGATTTTTGGAGGGATATTGGCGCTCTATGGATAAAAAGACCACTTTTTTGTAGGATTGAGGTGGAGGATCGTTAGATTTCATTCGAGAGTCTAGGAATGAAATTTGGGCCATTTTTGGTGGGATTTTGCGCTCTATAGATAATGATAATCAAAACTTTCTTTTTTGTTCGGTTTCTAATTTCTGGATAGGATATGAGGTTGGGAATTGCGAGGAGGCTAGGAATGGGTTGGCGGCGATTTCCGGTAGTATTTTGCGCTCTACGGATAACGATGATAAAGATTCATGTATCGTGTTGAAAGTGTTTTTCTAGGAATATTTTGTAGCTTCAAACTGTTGAATCGCGAATTTTAAAAGCTCACGAATGGTTTGGGCGATTTTCGGTGGAACTTTGACGCTCTACGGATAAGGAGCGATTTTTGGTGGGATTCTTCGCTCTGTTGATAAAAGTCTATTTTCTTTCATTGTGTTCCGTATTTTTGGATTGGATATGAGGTTGGGAATCGCGAGGAGGCTAGGAATGGGTTGTGGGCGTTTTTTGGTGGGGCTTGGGTGCTCTACGGATAAAATGAGTGATTTTTTGATTTGGATCAAATTGAAGGGTTTTTTTCTTGAAATTTCATAGATAAGTTTAAATGTTAACTATTCAATAACGAGATTCGAGACTCTAGAAAGGAGACCTTTAGGCGATTTTTGGTGAGATTTTGGCGCTCTACGGATAAAATGTAGGGTATTTTTGATCTAGCTCGAGTTGAAGCGTTCTGGTAATTTTTTTTTTTTGAAATTTTATGGGTAGACTATAACTTTAACTCAGACTGGAATAGTAATCTTTAATGTTGTGGGAGCTAATTGGTTTTGAAAATTCGAATTCTGTGGATGCGAGCGGTTCTAAAGGCGTTCTAGTGATATGATTATAATTTGGGCCAAAGTTTTTGAGTTCCAGTGTGTTTAAGACTTTCTGAGATCTTCGCTAACTTTAGGGAGGGGTGAGGCATTTTTTTTTTAGGGTTATAGGGTCCCTTTATCCCTTTAGGGATCTAATAGTAAGGATAGAAAGGTTAATTTTGAAAGTTCAAAGGGTCTAGACTTTTTAAACATCACTTTGCTGTGAGAATCGACAAGGCAGTTCTTTGTCCTCGGCCGCTATCGAGATTCGAAATTTTTCAAACCTTTCGAATCGAAGAAAAGATTCTTCTCGTCTCAAAACCAACAAAAATTGGTCTTTTTCCGACGTTCAATAGACGGGAAACCTGTACGATGCGGTCATTTCGCATCACAACGTCTTCTTCGCCGCCCGCTTATGTCAATAGAGAAGAGAAGAATCAAACCGAAGACGAACCAAAAAAAGAGTGGGCAAAAAACCACTGTTACGACAAACCCCGACACTGATATCGTGTTATCAGCCGTCGGTGGACTTTATTTGAACTGGCGGGCAGTTTCTGGTTACCTTTTTCGTGCTCTTTGAAGGTGGGAACATCGGGGGAAAGTTCTGAGAAAAGTTATCAATGGAGCACAATAGCTGCCTTGGAAATGGCTTCGAAAAATCCATGAATAGGTCGACTGAAGAGAAGCATTTTCTGCGTATAATACAGTAATCATACTGAAATTAGCGATGGAGCACACTATTCTCACAAAAACGCTTTGAAATGGAAGAAAAAATTATTGATACAAAAATTGATATCTTATTATCAACCGTGTATTTGATTTTATTTGAACTGGCGGGCAATTTCTGGTTACCTTTTTTTCGTGCTCTTTGAAGGTGGAAACGTCTAGGGGAAAGTCAGCTAATCGATATTTTAATAAATTTATCAGTGGAGCACAATAGCTTTCTAAAAAATGGCTTCGGAAAAATCAGTGATTATTTTGATCGAAGATATACCCTGATTTTAAAGAAAATATCAAATTTCTCAACCGGTCACCCTCTGCATAACAATATTTACGAGCCATGCAAAGTACGGAAAAACCTGCTTCCCCAGGAATTTGATCTATGAAGTTGATTGGTCGATTTTTGCTGGCTCGACGCCAATTGGGTCATTCGGGACGGAGAAAAAAGCGTTCTCATTTGTTCAAACATCGCGAAGCAGCTGATTGGATGATGAAGGGATGAGAATTAGGGAACACTCGGAAATATGAAAAATGGATTCTTTTGAGGGTTTTCGATTCATGAGTGGCTAGGATTTGAAGTAGTTTTGAAGTTGATCGGATGCCGGAAGTCCTCAGGCGATTTCTTATAGGCGAAGTGCGCTCCAACGATAAATTATCTTTTTTTATGGAGAAAAAGGTCAAAACAAGAGCTATCCATGAATAAATCAAATTATTCGTGATTTTTGGCGATTTTAAATGGAGAAAGTGTGCTCCATTGATAAAATGAAGAAAATACACCAAAATCTTTGCAAAATTTCTAAAAAAAGCAAGGTCCAGAGGATCAGATTTCCAGCTTTTGCATTATTTCAAAGTTCGAAAATCAAAATTTTTCTGTTCTTCTTCAAATTTATGAAATAAATTTGTTATTGGCGATTTTACGGCGCCGATTTGTGCTCCATAGATAAAAAATTAAAATTCTACGGGAAGAGGGTCTTTGGAAGCTGTATACTAACATTTTGAGCTGTTTAAAAGTTGAAAAAAATCATGATCCGAGTATTTTTGTACGGGACCGCCCCCCTTGAGTTTGAAGTTGGATAAAAAAAGGATTCAAGGCGATTTACGGCGGCTATTCGTGCTCCATTGATAAAAACTGATGAAATCACCGAAGAATATCCAGAAGACCTTTTCACCATTTTTTATATAGCCAAAAATCTAAAATCGAACTTTTTCGTACTCTGCCCCCCGACGTGACTTGCTGAAGAGTCCAAATTTGAAAATAAACACGTGATTTCGGATTGTTCCCGTCGTCGTCATTAAAGGGACACCAAAAAAAAAAGTAGCCGCTTTAAAATTGGCGACGTGATTCGAGGTGATGGCGTGGGAGGTTGATTGACACGTCGTCTGAGCGATTCGGGCAATTCACGGATTTCAGTGGATTTTTCTTTTCACTTTGACACTTTTTCCAATGAGATCGGTGTCTGGCCCGAGAGGACTTGAGAAGGGGGGGCTTTTTGATGTGAAAAATTGGAAAAATTTTGGATTTGATATAGAAGCCTTAGAGAATTAAGAGGGGGTTAATGTTTGAGGGAAAATAGGGATAAATTTTTGGTTTATAGAAGCCTGAGAGAACCGAGGGGGCGGGGGGTAATTTTTGAATTATTAGGGGAAAAACCTTGGTTAGTGAAGGCTTTATAAAATCGAGAGGGGGGGTTTTTCAATTTTGAGGGAAAATAGGGTTAAATGTTGGTTCATAGAAGCTTGCGAGAACTGAGGGGGCAGGGAGGGAATTTTTTTAATTTCTAATTATTCGTGGAAAAATCTTGGTTAGTGGCTTGAAAAAAATCGAGAGGGGGAAGTAGAATTATTAGGGAAAAATAGGGTTGAATGCTTGTTTTTTTAGAAGCCTGAGAGAACCGAGGGGGGGTTTGAATCATTAGGGAAAAAAACCTTGGTTAGTAAAGGCTTGAGAAAATCGGGAAGGGGGGTTCGAATTTTGAGGGGAAAACTATTTGTTTATAGACCACTGAGAGAGCCGAGGACAAGGGGGGATTTCTAATTATTAGGGAAGAAAGAGTTGCCGGAAAGATGACTTTTCCGTTTCAGCAAATGAGTTCAATTGGTTTGAAAATATAATTGAATAATCCTTCGAAGTTTAAGTAATCTATTGAAATCCAGGGCCTTTGCGTGTGTCCGCCGATGTTCGACCAAATCCGAATCGGACCAGATTCTTTGCCTCTTCGACTTAATACGACGATTCCACCTGTGAAATGCGATAAACGTTGGTTTTTGAGATTTATTTTTGGAGTTGGAAGGCTTAGAAGAAATTATAACGATGCCAAAACTTCTAAAATGTAACAAAGAAAAGCGTTTTTTCAAAGGAAAAAATTGTTTTTGAGGCCGATGAGGTTGAAGAACGTGAAAATTTGAGCTTTCTTTGAATTTTTTTGAAAGTAGGTGAGCAAAATTGGACCCAAAGACAAGTTAAAGATTTTTCGTAAAGCTATATATTTCAATTCTTTTTTTTTCGAATTATTATCGTGAAATTCAGAGGTTTTTTGTAACAAAATGAACACAAAAAAAAAGCCGAAAATGATTATTTTTTGACTTTTTTCAGCGTTTTTAATCATTTCTTGTACTTGTAAAGCTTTTCATAAATTTTTAAATGATCTGGAAGGGGTGGAATTTTTTTCAATCATTTTTTTTTTTTTCTAAGAAGTTTTTTTATGATTTTTTTATACGTTTTTTTAAGCTTTCTGATTTTTTTAAATATCCTGGAAGTGTTAGGAAATTTCTTTAATTACGTTTCCCTCAGTTTTCGCAAGAATTTTCATCATTTTAATCCACTTTTTGAGCTTTCTATGGATTTTTAGGTATCCTGGAAGCGTTAGAAAATTTTTTCGAATATTTTCCTATGTTTTTGCAAAATTTTTCATCATTTTCATGCAATTTTTGAGCTTTTTCTGAATTTTTAGGTGATCTGGAAGTGATTGGCCGAGTCCATCCGTCGGAAAAAGTCTACAAAGGGACGGACGTCACCATGTATTGCTGTATCAACGTTGATCCGGAAGGATTCGTCGACGCCGCTGGGGTTTTTTGCCTTTTCTTGAGTTTGAAGTGGAAAAAATGAGGATTTTTTGATAATTTATTAATAAATTTCGCCTTTTTTCGTTTGAAAACTGAAAAAAATGGGCTTTTTCGCTAAATTTTTTCATTGTTTTTGCCTTTTTCTATTCTCAGGAACGCTGAGGGGTCACTAGAGGGGTTGAGGAAGAAAATAGCTTTTTTTAGAAGACAAAAAGTGCTCCATAGGGGGTGAAGTTTAGGTGGTCCCCACAGGGGTTTACGTCTGTTTTCTAAGTCAATGGAACTTAAGTGGTCCTTACAGTGATTTTTTAATGTTTCGTTCAGACACGCTCCCTTAGAGTGGCCACTTTGGCGAGCTTTAATGTCATCTAAGTGGGAGATAAAGTGGCCCCTAGAGAGGTTGAGAAAACCGTCTATGTGGGGGACAAATTGTGCTCCCTCTAGGGTTAAATTTCAAGTGGTCCCTATAGGGGCTCATGGTCTCTTTTGCAAGCCCTTAAAGCGCAAGTGGTCCCTTTAGGGAATTTTTGTTTTTGAGTCAGATAAACGTTTTGACCGCTACCCTAGAGTGACCACTTTGGCAAGCTTTAATGTCCCTCTAAGTGGAAAATAAGGAGGCCCCTAGAGGGGAGCCTTAGGCCGTTTTTTTGAATTTTTTTAGGTCGCTCAAGATTTTGCGCAAAATTTTTTTGAACCCACCATTTTTGGTTGAATTTCTTCTAAGTCCTCATTTCTTCTAATTTTTTTGTTCCTTCAGGTTTTCTTCATCCAAAACACGACACTGATGCGCGAAGCGACCAATCATCCGTTTCGAGGGGTATTTATTTTGAATAATTTGGATTCGTGTAGCGGAAAGTCGTGAGTAAAAATAAATTCATGAGCTTTTTCATCATTTTCCTGTTTCAGAAAAGGCTTTTGTTAAGTTTATAACATATACACAGCGTTTACTATGGCTTTATGATTTTTGAACATTTGTATCGATTTTTTGGAGAACTATTTTCATTCTCCACTTGATATGGAATATTTTTTTTTTATCGATTTTACCTCATATTTAAGAAACCCAAAGAATTTTTCAGAATCGCGGCAATATCCCTTAATTTTACTTTTATTTAAAAGTGATTCAAAGCTTTTTTCAGAATGAGTTATACATTTTGTACTTTGGGGAATTTTTCAAGAAAAATTTCGTTTTGAACCTCAAAATCGGCCCTTTCGTCTCGAAAAATAATGGATTTGGTTGGTCCCGCGAAATCGAAAAATCGAAAAACCAAAACAGAGCTTTGTTGTCATCATTTGCGTTTTTTGCGGACTTTAAAGCTTCATAATTCGGAAATAGGATTTATTGCAATTTTTTTTTTGTTCTTGAATCAGGAGGTCCTAAAGTACACTTGAGCAAAGTTTCAGCGAATTTCAACCCGGGGGATGAAAAAAACGATCTTTAGGAATTCACCTCGAGATCTTAAAAAAACTACCCTGCCTTGGAGAGATTTTTGAGAAATACTATAGGAATATTTTTTATGGATGACAATTTTGCTTATCACTTCAAGGTGACCCGGAAACACGACGAACGGATGTCCTGTTGGGAGCTGGAAATCAAGAACGCGCAGCCCTCGGACAGCGGCTCCTACATGTGTCTCGTGTCCAGCAGCTCTCCCGTCATTTCGGCCAATTATACCATTGATTTTGAAGTCAAAGGTTTGATTTTTTGAATAAAATGGTCTAGAATCGAATTTTGTTCTTTTCCCTAGGTCTTAAAGTCTGGAAATGACATATTTTGGCTAATTCCGAGGATTTTTTCAATGTTATTTTCCGGGTTTTTGTATGTATTTCCTTGTATACTTGCAATTTATACATAGTCTGGATTTAAAGTAATTTCCAGAGTTTTGCGGTTTTTTCTTCTTATTTTGAGTCGAAATTTTGGTAGGTAGTAGTAATTATTTTTCATAATTAGCGAATTTTTTTCTCAACTTTTCTCAGATTTCTCACGTTATAATCGGTTTTTTTGAATGGTAATTTCCGAGAAAAAAAAAACCGAAAAATGTCAATTTCAAAAAAAAAAAATGACGATTTCTTGCACCTAATCCTCACTTCTCTGTTTCATCTTCCTTTTTTAAATGTTCACGTATTCTTCCATCGTTCCCCAAATGATCTCACACGCCTACTGTTCATTGTTGAAAATCGGGAATGGTTTAAAAAGTTGCCTCTTTTGAGATTTTTCTCAGTGGAAGTTCAAGATGAACTTAGAATTAATTTTTTTTTTCAATCTGTCTGAAAAAGTTGGGAAAAAAAGCGGCAAAAAAACCGGAAAATTTTGGGCCTTGGGTCATTCCAAATGCGGTCAAAATGATCAGATTTGTTTTTTTGAGTTTCAGAGCATTTTTATTGCTTTTATTTCCAACCGCAACGTCTTGAGCCATTCCAAATGCGACCAAAATAATCAGAAATTTTTTTAAAAGTTTTAGGACGATTTTTTTGAGCCTTTTTTTATTCACCCGCAACGCCTTGAGTCATTCCAAATGCGGCCAAAAAAATCAGAAAAAAACTTTGATAAAATTTTTAGGGAAGATTTTGAATTCTTAGATTCTTCCGGAACCCCTTGAGTCATTCCAAATGCGACCAAAATAATCAGAAATTTTTTTCAAGTTTCAGGGCAGTTTTTGAAGTTTTTGTATTTAACCGCAACGCCTTGAGCCATTCCAAATGCGACCAAAATAATTACAAACAGCGAAATGACGAGTAACTGGAGCCATTCGTTACACAAAAAATTTCCACTTTTTTCTTTTTATCACTTTTTTTTTCCTGTCCCATCAACCATTTTTGTTTGTCCAGAACATGAGAAACGCTCCCACGCTTCGTGGTACAAGCGTCCGAAAAAACTCCACCAACAAGGCCCAAGTGCCCAAGCGCCGCGTGAGTCCTCAGCATGGCCCGAACCTCGTTGAAAATTTGATATTCACAAGGGTTTTATTTATTTTTTTTTGCGGTTGGGAATTTTTCTGAAAATTGGCCAGAACGCTTCTTGATGAACTAGGGAAAGCTCCTGAAAGTCCCAAATTGCAAAAAAAAAATTTTTTTTGGGAGAATTAAGCTTTCAAAGACAAGACAATGACGTAACGGATTTTAAGGTTTTTTTCTTAAAAAATAAAAAGAATGAGCAGTTTGTGCTTTTTTGGACCATTATTTCAAGCGTTCTCTGGCCAATTTCCAGGAATTTCCAAGCCAAAAAAAAATATTGAACTTTTTTAGTGGTAGAAGATCACAAAAATGTAAAGACAATGCTGAAAAAGGACGAAAATTCCCATTTTTTCGCAAGGACAAGGAAAAATGCCATTTCCCAGGCATTTTCCGGAAAAAGCAGTCTGACCTGTCTGCGCTCTCTTTTCTCTCACTATTAGACGTGAAAATAGCACGGAAACATGAGAGAGTAGAGGGAGCAGAGAAAGCAGAGCGTTCAAGCGAAAAAATTGATTTTTACGAAAAAAAAAAAGCTTGGGAGTTATTTTGCACTCTGAAAAAAATCCAAATGATATCGTAAAACTCTTTTTTGAAGGCTTTTCCTAGTTTTTAAAATCATTTTGGGATTTTCTACCACTTAAAAATCCCCTCGATGCATGTAATCCGTGGTTTTTGAATGTCTTGTGGTTGTGGTCTTGAAATTTAAAATTGAAAAAAAAATTAAATGAAAGTTGAGAACTCGAATTAATCGGTATGAAGCCCTGGAGTACTTGAAAATTTATTTATTTTAAAAAATTTTGATGACGTTAAAGTTTTTTTCCATAAAAATTTGTTTTTTGTTTTTTTTTTCTTTGAAAACTCGCTTTGGACCCTTTGAAAACTTGATATGACTTTCAGAACTTTGAAATTTCTGAAAGAGCGAATTTTTGAAAGCCCCGAGGCAGTTTCCAGTGTTATTTAGGGCTACTAGAAATTTAAAATATTCACTTTTATTCCCATTTTCCCCCTTATTTTCTCACATTTTCCTTGTTTTTTTTTCCCCTCCTTAACCTTTTTCCCCCTGCCTGAACCCTTTGTAAACCCGTTGTAACTTTTTTTTTCCTTTAAAAATAACTGCCGGTGCAAGAGAAAAGCGATATTGTCGGAGGCGGTACATTCCATATTTTTCTTGGTCGCGCTTAAAAAAATTTTCAAAGAGCGATATCGCGTTTTTTTTCTCGCGATGTCGCTAATGTACTGCAGTGTCGCCGCGCGAGACTCGCATTTTTCTTGGCGCGACATCGCCTTTTTTTCTATCGCACTCGAAAAAATCGAAAAAAAACGCGATACCGCGTTGAGAGATTTCGCGATGTCGCTAATGTACTGCAGTGTCACCGCGGCAGGCTCGCATTTTTCTTGGCACGACATCGCATATCCATCGCACTCAAAAAATCGAGATCACGACAAAAAATGTCGAGATCGGCGCGGCTAGCAAGCAGAACTTTCGCGATGTCGTCAACTCGATATCGCTTTTTTCTCGCAGTTATTTTTAGTGTTTTTTTCAAAAAAGAAAGGAACTTTTTCAGCTCCTCGGATGATTCACAATCTTCGGGTGAACAAGACGGAGAAAACGGCGACGGTTATGTGGGATTCGGAAGAAGGATCTCTGATTCCGATCGATTTGCGGTCGGTTTTTGCCCTTTTTTTGATTTTGTATTGAAATTCGTATCAGTTTTTTAATCCTTCATAAGAACTTGATTAGAATTTTTGAATTTAAGCTGCAAAATTCAAAAAATTGTGAGTTACAAATGGATTTCCTACTGATTTTCCAGCTATTTTTTTCCTTTTTTTGCTTTTCATTGACCTTCACTCAAGACGTGACCAATATTTTTTGAAGATATTTTTTTTGTAACGTATTTCACCCTGGAATTTTATGACCTGCAAATTTCAAAGAACTTTTTTCTACTCTTTCTACGCATTCTTTGGGTTGGCAGAGTGAATCACACTCTTTTTAAAGCTTTTCTGTTTCAAAAAGTTTTTAAAATTTTGATGTTTCCTTCATTTCTAGTTTATGATCCAATGTTACGACAAAATCTCAAGTTCTTCAAGTTTTGAGGACCGTAATCTTGTGTACGCAGATCTAAAAAGTCCCATAATCTTGGAAAGCAAAATCTTGGAAAGCAAAATCTTGGAAAGCAAAAATCAACGCTTTTGCAAATAGATTTTATCAGAAATTGTGTTCGGTGATCCAAACAAGAGAATATAAGTAGATAAAGTGCAATAAAGACTAAAAGGGAAGGTTTTTGTTTTCCAAGATTTTGGTCTCCAAGATTATGGGACTTTAGATCTGCGTACATAACTCAAAATTTGCGGACATGAGATTTGGTCGTATCATCAACTGTGCGAGACATTAAACCCTCGGGGAACCGCCCAATAGTTTTAATTCTCAATAAAAAAAATCATCAAATCAAGAAATTCAAACACGATCGTCACCGTATATTCATTATTTCTCATGTGAAAATACAAAAATGTGACATTTTTCGCTGCTACAATAAAAGCGAGTTTTTTTTCCTTATGGTTATGGTATGCGAAAGTCCGTATTTGGCGTGTGCGCGTGCGTTCACACTTTTTGTGATATCATCTCCATTTTTTTCGCTTCATTTTCAAATTTTTTTCTCTCTTTTTTGTTTAATATCAAGACAGAATGTGGAAACACGCGCAAAAGTCAAATGCGGATTTCTACTTACAGTACTCCTCAAAAAAAAAAAACCAAAATACGTGCTTATGGTAGCATCTACTTTCTATGTGTAAAAATTATTCCCGATGTTGAAATTCACAAGTTTTTTCGGACTAGATAATATAGATGCCTTCTAACCTCTGTTAACTAATCATTTTACCAACCGCTTAACGCTATTTAACCCTGGAACCCTATAAAAATGGTCATTTTCAAAATTTTTCAAAAAATAATTCAGAAAATAGTTGTTTTCACATACGTTTGAACCATTGAAAAAAATCATTTTTCGAATTTTTCGACCAAATTTTTCAGAATTTCCGTTTTTTGATAGTTTTACCCTCTTTTTGTTGTTTAATATTCTTCGAAACAGTTAGATTCGATTAATAATAAATAATTAAATGTACAGTAACCGACGACGTTTGCTGCGAGGCGTCAATGCCAAGATGGCCTCTGGAAAAGAGTAAGAAAAATCGTGAAATTTATTATTTTTTTGGACGTGTGAATTAATAGCCTCGAAAATTGAGCATTCTGCGCCCCATGGCTAAATTTTGAACCTCTTCCCGGCATTTTCTTGAAAAATATCGAGAAATTTGATTTTTAGCAATGGAGCGCATATTATGAATAGTCTCAAAAAAAGAGGCTCAAAAATTTTTATTTTTTTGTGCTTCATGGCTAATTACAAAATTACATAAGCAGAAATTATTAAGAATGTGAAAATTTTCACATTTTTCAATGACAGAAGGCAAAAGAAAGATCGAAAAATGAAATTAGCCGTGGAGCGCGATTTGATCAACTTTTTCGCGGCTATTTTTTCACACCTCTATTTTTGGTTTTTTTTTTTTGGTTTCTTTTTTTTTTCAATTGCATGGATTATTTGACTTTTCGGTTTCTTTATGTTCATTTTTTAGTTTCTTTAGTTTTTTTCGAATAGTTGGACGTAGAGAATATGATCCGAAAGAAGTTCACAGAACAAAAACCGTCTTTTTCTCTTTCTCGTCCAATATCAAAGATCCTTATCACGTGCGGAAGTGATTTATCGTTTTCTTTGCCCAGTGACAATTTGAAATGACCCTTTTCGGATCGACAAGTGCAACTCGAGGGCAAATCGTGCAAAGAAAACAAGATCACAAAATCGAGAGGAAGTTTATCTTAGAAAGGAGGTCATGCAGAATCTTCATCTGATCTATAAGGATTTAACCAAAAAGTTAAATTACCTTCCTTGTTAATGATAATTGTCCATTTACTGTAAAACATCAATCAATGATAATTTTGAAAATGCGCAATTCAAAAATAAATTGATACAAAAAGACAGTTCGATAAAGGGAAGTAGGATGAGGACAGTTTTCAAACTTTTTTTTTTCAATTAAATGAAAAAATAATTGGATGAAACAGTCGATTTTTGAAGAAAAGAAATAAAGTTTCTGTGGATAAAATTAGGTTCTCATTTTCAACTTTTTTGTCTCGTTTTGTCAAAATTTTCTTAAATGGATAAGTGGCAATAAAATGTTTTTTATTTAAAGACAATATGAAAATTTTGATTACCATATTTAATATCAGAAAGCCTAACAATATTCTATCTAGGATTTCGAAAAGAACAGCCAAATTTTAATTTTTTTAGTTTTTTTGACTTTGATCCTAATAAAATTAAAGAACGACTTTTTGATCTGAATCGACTGGAAAAAAATAAATATATTAAATATATTTTTCAAAAAAAAATTTTTTTCGAGAAAAAAATGACTTTTTTTAACAATTGGTGTTGTCTTCCAACAACAAAAAAAGGCCTCGCTGAGATTTTTAAAAATTTTAGACAAATTTCACAAAGGTCCCGAAGCGAAGAGCAGTTTTTTTTTTAGTGCTCCTGCGCCTTTAAAAACTTCAAAAATAGTTTTCGATCAAACTACACAGTTCTCAGTTACACTTGGATGAAAATCAAGGATTATCAATCATTTTCAACCTTTTTTTTCCCGTTTTTGACGCGTATTCTCGTTCCGGTCGGAATGTCTATCACATGGGACAAATTCCCAGTGCAAAAAAAAAGCCGACGGATTTTATTTCGCTGTGGTTGGAATTTGGACCGGCAAAATGATTAATGAACCCCACTTGTCAAATGAACCGAGTCACCTGTTTTTGGCGGTTTTCTTTGTCCTTTTTCTTATTTTTCTGAAGTTGGAGGGATTGGAGAGAAAAATTTCAATGAGTAGAGGATTTTTTTGAATTTATAGGTTTTGAGAATTTGAAACAGAATTCGTCGAGCGAGTAAAATTCTGAAAAGAAAATGAAAAATTTTTATTTTGTTCTAAATCCTAAAAAAATTCCGATCGATAGAATTTTTTTAAAAGATTTTTTTCAAGAGCTTTCCGTTTTTTTCCGAAGCTACTAGAGTTCGAGGAAAAACGGGAAATTCAGATAAATTTACAAATTTAGTTGGATTTTTTTCAACGGTTTTAGGGCTCAAATGAGGTCGTTTTTGTACAATTAGAAGTTTCCCGTATTTTTTTGAGGATTTTTATTAAAATCCGTAGTGCCTTCAATCAGAAAAAAATGGTTATAAAAAAATAGATCAAATTTTTGAAGTTTTTCCACAGAGTTTTCCTTTTTTTAAAAGGCTACTAGAGTTTGAGAAAACCTAAATTCAGGAGGTTTTTAATTCATTTATTTTTTTGGTAGTTTCAAGGCTCAAGTGTGAACATTTTTTTGAACAATTTTTGGAAATATGGGCATTTTTTTCTCATAGTTTACTCAAAATACTGAAGTCCCCTTGTTCAGAAATTACTCAATATCATAAATAATTCACTCATAAGAGAAAATAAAATATTCTTGAAAAAAATTATTATTTTAAAACTTTTTCGAGCATTTTTGAAAGGGCTCAGAGTATTGAAAAAATATTTTCCCAGACTGATTGCCCAATATTTTCCAAATTTTACCGCTTTTTTCAAGTTTAGTGGCCACTTTAGGGGTCAACGGATCAACATAACTGGTCCAATCTGCTTGTTTTATAGTGATCAAAAATAAAACGGAAAATAGTGGCCACTATAGAGGTGGGTTTAGTGGCCACTTTAGTGTCCTCTCCGAGTATTCTTTGGTGAGCCTCTATAGTAGCCACTAGAAATTTTGCCAAATTGTCTAAAAAAAAACAATGATCCACTAAAATTGAAAAAAAAAAGTTAAAAAATAAATTTAGCTTTTCAAGGAGTTTTTGAGTTTCAGTGTATTCGTTGCCTGAAACGATTTTAAAATTTCGCCGCTTTTTTGAGTTTTTTTTTGTTCCGTTCTGAGAAAATGTGGTGCTGTTTGGTTCGGTTTCAAGTTTTCCTTTGTTCCTAACATTTTTTGATTCAATTTTTGACTTTTTTGCTCTTTTTTCTGATATTTTCTTCCTCATGAAGAACCTTCCAGATTGCTCCGACGAACGGACAACCGTGGCCAGGAGGTTTTCCGGAAGGAAAACGCGACTTCTCCGGTCCTGATCGAGAGTCTGCGGGCCGCCACGCCGTACACGCTTTTCGTGTCCGGCAAGGACGGAACGACGCCTTTCGAGTTCACCGAACATTTCACCACCGAGCAGAAACGTTCGTTTCAATTTTTGAACTTTATTTAAACAGTTCTAGGGATTTTTTTAAATAATAGAAATGGAACTTTAAAAAGCAATAGAAAAAAACTGTCTTTCGTGCTTTCAACAAAAAAAAAAACGAAAAAAAATTTTAAAAAAATTAAATGGATTAAAAAAAATAGATTGATTAACTAGAAGTGGAATATAAAGTGTAGAAGGAAACTCGGAAATGATAGTTGAAAAATTCGGAAAGTTGGAAAAAAAGAAGCTTTCACATGCCAATTTGATTCTAAAATTGGCCTAAATAACTTGTATTTTTATTCCCATGGGATTTAAACGAGAAAATGGGCTTTTAATTTTTTCAACGATTCTATTTGAAGCAATACTTACTTACTTACTTAGATACTTAGATGGTCCATCTTCGCTTTCGGCCTTTTATTGCCTTTTAGTGCCTTTTATTGATCGAAGCGTGGACCACACGTTTTCCAGGAGGTCTTATGCAATCGGTCATCCAATGTTGTCGTCCTGGTTGACTGGTATTCTTGCGAAAAAAATCCATCCGTGGTGTTGAACGTGTTATAGCATAATTGTGGTCTGATTATCCTTTTTGCCTTGCCAGGGCTAAAAAAGACCGCCCATTCTGTTAGCAGAAGCAAGCCGAATTGCGTGACCGGTGTACCGTTAGCCGCCATAAATGGCGTTGCCTCCCCATCACCGCGTAGAGGTGGTACTTGAAGGGGTTGAAGCAATAAATTTGACTTAACCAAAATTTCACTATTTTTGAAGTTCAAATGCCAACAATACCACGGGCCAAGTCCGAAAGGTCTCAAAAAGGACTTTTGAGGGGGGGGGGGGAAGGCTTTTAAAGGCCGGGCGCCTTTTTTTTCGAGACCTTTTTTTGAAAAGGACCTTTTGAAGAGGGGTGTAAAAGAAGATAAAAAAAAGGAGATTTCAAAAAACTTTTGACACATTTTTGGGAACTCAAAAAGGAGCTTTAGGCTCTTCTTTTTAAGGCCTTTTTTGAGGTCGTTCAAGCTTTTTACAAGGCCTTTTTGGAAGATGAAAGTTTTTCTCACAGTCCGAAATACGTCAAAAAAAACGCATCTATATTTTATTCATTGATTTTCAGGACCCCATGCCCCAAAAGAAGAAGACGTCCGGTTACTGAACTCGGGATCTTCTTTGATTTGTGAAGTCGAATGGAAAAGCCCGGCGGAGACGAATGGAAGGATCATTAAGTACTTTGTGAGTTTGCAAAATGGAAAACTAAGAAAAAATAGAAGAAATTCGAATTTTTACGCACGTAATCTTCCTTATTCTACATTTCTACACTTTACAGTTTCGCAGCTTTTTGAAATGAGTGAGATATTAAGTTATGTCAGTTTCATTTTTGCGTATTAACCGATTCAATATTTAAAAATAAGCAAAGCGCAAGGTACCGTAACCACAGTTGTTCATCTTGCTTTCGCTTTGAGAACATTCAAAAAACGGCAAAAATTTTTTGCGACAAAAGTTAAGGTTTTTTTTGGCTAAAAAAATGTGACTAGGACTTGAATTATTTCAGTGAGTCAGTGTTATTTTTAGAGCCTCTATAGAAAAAAGATATATCAATTAGTCCAACTTCCTATTGATTTTTGCAGTTTTTAACTTGATTTTTGTTTTTCTATAGGTTTTTCCGAATTTTTTAAAATTTTTTATTCAGGTTCCAGAAAAAAATTTTTGAAAAAAATATTCGCTCTGTTTTTCTATAAGAAAGATCATTATATTTTTAAGGTTGGGAATTTTTTGAAAATTGATCAGAACAATCCTGATCGATTTCCTGATGTACCAGATAAAGATACGGAAAGTATCAACCTTTAAAATTTCTTAGTTTCCGAGAAAAAGGGTAAAACTCAGAAAAATGGCTCATATTTGAAAGTTTTCTCCCGTTTTGAGGTGAATTCTGGCGAAAATCAGGAATTTTTGCAGTTTCAGGATCTTTTACTGCGAATAGTATTTTCATGAATTTTCTGATAATTTAAAAGTAAAATGTTTCTTTTTTTGGTCAGGATCCATCGTCTGCGAGAAAATATTTCTGTTTTTAAACCCCTCGTGAAACATCAGACTCATATAGTCAATGTTTCCCGACTTAAAAGGTGAGGGAGGTGGGACGCGTAGCGTGTGCGTACGCGGTTCTTGGCGCCAGTTCAATTCAATCGCCGCCGACAAATTAAAAAGCTCGACAGCCGCTATTTTTCAATGTTTTCTACTATTTTTGAACATAATCAATAAATAATTGAAAAAGGAACGAAAAGAGCGAAAAACGGGCTTTTCAAAGAGTCGATGGCGGTTGAATTAAACTCGCGCCAAGAACCGTGAACGCACACGCTACGCGTCCCGCCCCTTTCAAGTCGAGAAACATTGACTATAAATAACGACTTTTCAAGGTGAGCGTGCGCGGAGAGATGCGTCGCGGTCGGCCGGACGGTTCCCTAGTCGCCGACGACTTTCCGGACTCAATGACCACGGATAAACGTTGTGCCAACTGGAACGGAGACGAGTCTTCGATCACCACCTCCGGAATCAATCCCATCGATTTCTCCACGGAGTTCTTCTCCTGCAAGTTCGGCCCCTTGAAGGTAAAATGAGAACGAGAGAGAGTGATCCCTAGAGGGTCAGGGGAAAATAGCTCCTATAAGGGATAAATAGTGCTCCCTGGAGGTGTAGAAGTTCAGGTGGCCCCTATAGGGATTCAGGGTCTGGCCCTTGAGCCCCTGAAATTCAAGTGGTCCCTAGAAGGGCCAGGGGAAAAGTAGATCCCATGGAGGACAAAAAGGGCTCCCTGACCAAGCTCAAGTGATCCCTAGAGAGGTTAAGAAAGAAAAAGCCTTTAGAGGAGACAAAGTAGTACTCTCTGACCCCTCTAGGGACCACTTGGTGTGAGAATTCGAGATGTGTAGAAATATAGGTGACCCCTTGAGGGGTTTAGGATCTGACTTTTGAGACCCCTGAAGCTCAAGTGGTCCTTAGAGGGGTCAAGGGAAAACCAAACCCTATGGAGGACAAAAAAAGTGCCCCTGACCCCTCTAGGGACCACTTGGTGTGAGAATTCGAGATGTTTAGAAATATAGGTGGCCCATTGAGGGGTTTAGGATCTGACTTTTGAGACCCTGAAGCTCAAGTGGTCCTTGGAGGGGTCAAGGGAAAACCAAACCCTATGGAGGACAAAAAAAGTGCCCCTGACCCCTCTAGGGACCACTTGGTGTGAGAATTCGAGATGTGTAGAAATATAGGTGGCCCCTTGAGGGGTTTAGGATCTGACTTTTGAGCCCCTGAAGCTCAAGTGGTCCTTAGAGGGGTCAAGGGAAAACCAAACCCTATGGAGGACAAAAAAAGTGCCCCTGACCCCTCTAGGGACCACTTGGTGTGAGAATTCGAGATGTGTAGAAACTCAAGCAAGTGGCCCTTTGAGGGTTTAGGTTTTGACCCTTGAGTCCCTGGAACTCAAGTGGTTCCTAAAGGGTTCAAGGGAAAAGAGCCCATATATGGTGACAAACAAAGTGCTCCCTAGAGGGGCAGAAGTTCAAGTGGTCTCTATGGGGGCTTAGTATGTGACTTCTGAGTTCCTTAAGCTTGAGTTGTCCCTATAGGGGTCTTTTAGTTTTTTTTTTAGTTGGAAAGACTTGATTGATTATTCCTCTACTGATATTTTTTTCATTAGAAAACTCAAAAATTGCTTTTTGAAACTTCAAATTTCGTGTCCAATAACAACGAGCGAAGTAAAATCAATTTTTAAAATGAAGGGAAAAATATTCAAAGTATTTATTTTCCAGCCCAACCGTAACTACTCGGTGATGGTTTGGGCGGAGAACAACGCCGGGAAATCTCTGCCGGCAGTGTTCAAGAAGAACTGCGTGACGAACTTCGCCCAGCCGGACGTCGTCCAGGAGCCCGCGACGACGATGACCGAGAACCTGACGACGTTCTCCTTGATGTTCAACAACCCGCCCGATGATACCAATGGGCCGATCAGGTAAAATTGGTTGAGAGAGAGAGAGAGAGATTCCTAAATAAAAGCAATGAGAAGGGCTCAGGTAGATCCCTATAGTTTTAGAACTTTGAACTGAGAAATAAATAGAAAATTCAGTTTTGGAATCATAGGCAAAGTCGGAAGGTGGATAAGGGTCCATAGAAATTTTCCTTTTTTGCTGCCTTTTCGCGACCTTTTTGCTGCTTTTTTGCGGCCTTTTTGGCCTTTCTGCGACCTTTTTGCGGCCCTTTTGCGGCCTTTTTGTGGCCATTCTGCGGCCTTTTTTCGACCCTTCTGCGACCTTTTCGCGGCCTTTTTGCTGCCTTTTTTCGGCCCTTCTTGCTGCCTTTTTTCGGTCTTTTTTTCGGCCTTTTTGCTGCTTTTCTGCGGCCTTTTTGGCCTTTCTGTGACCTTTTTTGGCCTTTCTGCGACCTTTTTGCGGCCTTTTTTTGGTCCTTTTTTCGGTCCTTTTTGCGGTCTTTCTGCTGCCTTTTTTGGCCTTTCTGCGACCTTTTTGCGGCCCTTTTGCGGCCATTCTGCGGCCTTTTTCGGCCTTTTTGCGGCCTTTTTTCGGTCCTTTTTGCGGCCTTTCTGCTGCCTCTTTGCGGCTTTTTTTCGGCCTCTCCCTGGACATTATCCACCATGCCGACTTTGCCCGAACTAGTTAGGTTGAAGAAACACTAAAAATTACCTATAACTAACTTTTTAGCTGACAAAGTAGCCGTAAAGTCATGGAGGAAAACAATTAAAAAATAATTTTTGGATCTATCAAAGGCGAAGGTCAAATTTTAATGTGCGGATATCATATAAGGTCCTCAAATATCAAGTCCTAACAAGGAGGTCATTATACTTTTCGGCTGGGAGTTTCTTAAAAATCAGCCAGATCACTCATTGATGTACCAGAAAATGATCATGAAAGCCTCAACTTGCAAAAATTCCGATTTTTTTCAAAAAAAGACACCTCAAATTTGAATGAAACCCGCGAAAAGAATCGAATTAGGCCCTTTTCTTGAACCAAAAAAAATTTCGACTTTCAGGATTTTTTTAGGTATGTTGAAGAGTATAATTACCAAACAGAAATTAATTTGGTCTTTTTTTAACTTTTTCTTTAAAAAAAAGCTCGAGTTTTTTTCTTGAAATCTACGTCTTCTTCTTCATGTCTTTCTTCATTTCTCGGGAATTTTTTTCCGGAATTTACGTATTTTTCCGAATTTCGTCATTTAATGGAAGTTTTACTAATAAAAAAATTTTTATTTTGAGCTTCAAATTCACTTTTTTTGGGTTTGATTGCTTTTTTTCGTTTTTTTCAAGCCGAAAAATTTGTACAGTATGCAAAAAATTTAAAAAAATCGGCCGGAAACTCTATAAAATAATTAAATATTCATAATTTCCAGCTGTTTCTACATCGCCATAGTCCCCCTGCTGGCCAACGTCTCCCTGGACACTCTACCGCCTCCCAGCGAGATCGTCATGGATTCTTTCGTGAAAGTTCGATTTTTCATATATATAAATTGGAAATTTTTGAACCAAATTGAGCCATTTCTAGCATTTTACCGCTTTCAACCAAATTTAAAAGTTTTGGAATCATTTTTGCAATATTCTGTTTAGGAATTTCCATTAAAAGTCGGTCCTTAAGAACGCCAGAGTGGTCCCTAGAGGGGTTACCTTAGACGCCATTGAAGGCTCCCCTCTAGGGACCCCTATAGGGGGCACTGAAGCTTTAAAAAGTGACCACTCTAGGGGGAACATGCTAGCGGCTACTATAGGACCTTCAGGTCAGAAAAAAAAATCCTCAAAAATCACTATAGGGACCACTTAGGAGTCAGATTCTAAATTCTTATAAGGACCATACTCGTTTTAGCTTTCTAGGAAGCACTTTTCTGTCCCCTAAAGTGGCTGTTTTTCCCTAACACCTCTAGGGGCCACTCTGGCTTTTCTAAGGGCTGCAAATTAGCTTGAATTTGTTTTTTTGGCTTTAATCACATTAGGAAATTTTTTAGGAATGTTTTTCCTTTTTATTTTACTTTTTTTGAACGAAAATCAAGGAAAAATTGTTTTTTTTTGCTCTTGAGAAGCCTTAAAAATCAAATTATTCAACTTTTTCAGGATTTTAGTTATTCAAAAAAAGAAAAAATATCAATTTTCTCATTTTTCCAGGCCTTCAGCAACAATATGCACGGTTCGGCGGCGGAAAAACGCCGTTATTTTGCCTATATTGCTGAAAGTTACGGTGGCTATCCCGGGAATACGGTAATTGGCGATGGAGCAACCATTCCCGATATCAGACCCTGCAATGTCCAGTGAGTTTTGCAGCAAAAAAAAACTTTTTGAAGGGAAAATCTGAAAAGTAGTGGGTAACTGTGAAATTGTGCCCATTTTTAATATGAAAAGGTGAATTTTTGGGGTGCTTAAAATCAGAAAAAAATAAGGAGAAAAACTCGAAAAAAATCACGGAAAAAGATAATTTTTGGAAGAGAAATGTTTTTTTAACTGAGAAATTAACTGTGAAATTAGGCATATTGAGTGTTTTTTTAACGAATAATTATTCCTTATTTGGTTTTTTTGAAACAGAAAAAAATGCGAAAAAAAGCGCGAAATTCACAGAAAAAAATAAATGTTTCTCAAATTTCGATGTCATTTTTGAGCGCTTTAAAAAAATCGTCAAATAGGATAATTTTTCAGTAGAAAAAGCTAGAAGTTTTTGAAGAAAAAAATGATTGTAAATTGACTCAAAAAAAATATGTAGTTGAAAGAATAATTGAAAAAAACTAGATTTTTAAACGTTTATTGTATAATTTCTACACTAAATTGGCAATAAATATATGATTTTATATGGCTTATTTGAAACATTAAAATCATCTAAAATATGGGCTGACATTTCAAATTTCAACCTTTTTTTGCAGAAAGTTTTTAAATAAGGTTTCTGAGTACTTAAAATTAGAAAAATCATTAAATTTTTAATTTTTTTAGTTTCTAACTAAACTAAAGCTTGAAAGTTGGTAAAAAAACGAGAATAAAAAAAAAGATCAATTTGCCATAAATTTGTATGTTTTGAATGCAGAAATTAGAGAGAAAATGAAAAAAGAAACGGTTTTAATTTCATGTTTTGGGTATTTTAAGTTCCAAAGAGCTTGGAATCAAACCAGAAAAAAAAATTTGTTGGGTGAAAAACAAGTCGATATTCTTACACGGACAAAGTCCAAAAGGTCTCAAAAGGACTTTCGGAAAAAAGGCCTCAAAATCGCCTTTTTTCTAGACCTTTTTTCTGAAAGGGGCCTTTTAAGGAAGTGTAAAAAAATAAGGCGGAAATAAGGACATTCCGAGAAACTTTTGACACCTTTAGGAACTCAAAAAGGAGCTTTAGACTTTATTTTTTAATTCCTTTGGACTTTTCCTGTGTAGAATAAACCTTCGACTCGAAAAAATCCCTAATTTTCCAGGTACCTGAGCCGGTATACAGCTGAGGACCTGGAACTGCGTCGTGGGATGAAATACACAGGATTCCTGATCGTTCGGGTCGACAAAGAAGAAGATCTGAAGAGCGACGCCGCCTCGGGAAGCCATTTCCTCAAGAATGTGTATGTAGTTTGAACAGAAAAAAGGCGGTTTTAGAAAAAGAATATTTCCGAAACGCGCCTTAGGGCATCTTGGGTCCAACTAGACGGCGATTTTCCCCTTTTTTTGCATTATAGCCAAGTTTTAAAGCTGAAAGAGGGATTTTCGTGACGTTTATGAAAGTCTCACAGGACACTAAACCCAAAGGAAGTCAATTTTTTGCGTTGGATTTTATTTTTGGTGGGTCCAATACACGGCATTTATAATGGGGTGAGGGAAGGTGGCGGCTTCAAAGTTTTTGAATCTACAAAAAAAAGTAAGTGCGCGCTCCGGATAAAATGACGTCATTCTACGTCACAAATTCAACATTAATAACTTGTTGGTTCGATCGCCTTTGGTTGCGTAACTGAGATTTCTTTTCGCGCCAATTTGTTGTTTGACGTCCTCATACTCCGTTTGGGAACGCCGTGAATAGACTATCAACAAAAATTCTATCGAAGACTTTTTTATATGCCAATTTTCGTCGAGTATTAAGGAGATTTGTACCTTGAACGGTAACGAAAAAATGAAAGACATTTTTCAAGACTGGAACGAGATCGGGAAAAGAATTCTTCGAAAACGACGAGCTCCAGAACGCTCCGACAACTTCATTTGAGCGGCCCGGCCTATGGATACAGTGGATATTTCAAACCCGTTTTCTTGCCAACTGAGGATGGTGAGGATTCATTGTTTTGTATTGTATTGGGTACTCAGAAAATGATTAGAACTCGAAAAAAATTCCTAGGAAAAAAATTAGTTATAGCCATCAAAAAAAATAAAAATTTTTTTGAAAAATTTATTTAAACCCCCCTCAATCTAGTAAAAAAATACCAATTTTCAAGTTTTAGTGAAAAAAAATAGCTGTTACGAACCCAAAATTCTAATTTTGGAGCATCAAATTAATTTTTCAAACCCCGGCTTTCAAATTTTTAACATCAAATTTCTCAAATCGAAGTTTGAAATATTTGACTTTGATTGACTTTACTGTTTCAGGAGGAACCGGGTATGGAACGGCTCTGAAGGTTTTCGTCCCGATTTTCGTCTTCCTCGCCATGGTCACAGCCGTCGGAATGTTCATTTTGCAAAGGTTTGTTTCGAAAATAATGTTTTTTCATCCAGAAATCTCAATCTGGCCATGTTTTCGCTCAAGTGGTCCCTATAGGGTCTTTTTAATTTATTTTTGCAGATTTGAAAATTTGAAAGACTAACTTGATCATTTACTTTGAATTTTATCGCTGATAACAAATTTTTACGCAATTTTCAAATTTTATCCTTTTCCCCAAAGTTACGGGAGCGAGAATGTGATCATACGCGGCTTTCAAATCATATTTTTGAAACTGTAAAGTTGAATATTTAAATCCATTTTTTATTTCAGAAGAAACGCGATGATCCGCAGCTGGTGCCTGTCGCGTTTGATGCCGAAGGACGGCGTTGATCGCGCCCTTCTGAAACCCATCTACAACCCGGTCCCCTTGGAAGAACTCCCCACCGAATACATCATCAGACATCGCGACTCGGATTTCCTCTTCGCTCAGGAATACGAGGCATTTTTCGATTTTAAAAAAGTTCAAAAATGAACTTTTTCCAGTCCCTGCCGCATTTCGCCTTGGAATCTTCGGCCAGCACGAAAAAAGAAAATAGCTTGAAGAATCGGTCAGTTTTTTTACATGATACAGAGGAAGTTGTAGGGGTAATTTTTGCAAAATAAGAAAGCCAAGAAATTATTAAAAAAATTTCAGTATTTTTTTCCATGTCAGGTAGCAAAGCGCTGCGGTCGCGACGCGGTTTTGGCGCCAATTTAAAAATTTTCGCTTTTCTCAAGTTTCCTGTTTCAAAAAGCCTTCCAAAGAAGGTCCTTTGGCTCTGTTTCAGTTGAAGGTGAATGTAAGATTAAAAACGAGGATTTGAGTAGTTTCATATTCATGTATGGTTTACTACGGTAGCAAAGCGTTGCGGTCGCCACGCGGTTTTTGGCGCCAATTTGAAAATTTTTGATTTTTCCCGAGTTTCCCGTTTCAAAAAATCCTCTAAACAAGGTCTTTTGGCTCACTTTTAGTTAAAGGCAAATCTCAAATAAAATTGATGATTTCAGTAGTTTCATATTCATGTTCGGTTTACTATGGTAGCAAAGCGCTGCGGTCGTGACGCGTTTTGGCGCAAATTTGAAAATTTTTGATTATTCACAAGTTTCCTGTTTCAAAAAACCCTCTAAACAAGGTCCTTTGGCTCATTCTTAGTTAAAGGCAAATCTCAAATAAAAGCGAGGATTTCAGTAGTTTCATATTCATGTTCGGTTTACCACGGTAGCAAAGCGTTGCGGTCGCGACGCGGTTTTTGGCGCCAATTCAAAAGTTTTTGATTTTATCCAAGTTTCCTGTTTCAAAAAACCTGGTTAAGAAGGCGCTTCGGCTTTTTCTTTATTAGATAAACGCGCAAATCCTAAAAAATTTCAAATGAAATTTATTTCAGTAGTTTCATTTTCATGTTTTCTGGACTATGGTAGCGAAGCGATGCGGTCGCGACGCGGTTTTTGGCGCCAATTTTGAAAATTTTCGATTTTTTACAAGTTTCCTGTTTCAAAAAACCTTGTAAATAAGGCGCTTTGGCTTTTTTTTTTATTATAAGATTAATAACAGCTTATCGAAATCTCTATTCCATAAATGAAAATTTAGAAAAAATCGCAAGAATGCGATATCGCGTCGAGAATCGCATCGCGACCGCGTTTTTTCGAAAACTTGAAAATTACTTGATTATTTTTTTGCTTTTCAGCGGGAATAGCTCCTCTATTGTGATATACTAAAACGTTTCTCCGAAACGGGAATTTTTGTTAAATTATGGCTTTTTGCAGGTACAATGATATCCGGGCTTTCGATGAAACTCGTGTCAAACTGAACAAAATCGAAGGCGATGAAAATTCGGATTATATCAATGCGAATTATGTCAAGGTTTGTGTGGGGTTTGAGAAGCTTCAGAGTGGTCATTTAAGGGTTTAGGGGAAAAGCAGCCCCTATAGGGGATAAAGTAGTGGTTTCTTGAGAACTGTGGCCTTTCTAGGGGTTCAGAGGTTCATTCCTGAGGCCCTGACGCTGAAGTGGTCCCTACAGGAATTTTTTTGTATTATTTTTGTTGTTTTTTGAGTGTTAAAAAGACGTATACTGCTGTCCTAGTGAAAATCATCGGCAACCCCTAGAGTGGTCACTTTTGCGAGCTTTAGTGGCCCCTAGAGGGATATTTTAATTCCTGTCCAGATTGGAATGATGAAAAGAGGTATAGGGATTACTAGAATGCTACCCTAGAGTGATAACTAACTGGAACCCCTAGAGTGGCCACTTTTGCGAGCTTTAGTGGCCCTAGAGGGATTTTTCGATTTTTGTCCAGATTTGAGTGTCAAAAAGACGTGTAGGGACCGCTAGAATGCTGCCCTAGAGCGATAAATAACTTAAACCCCTAGAGTGGTCACTTTTGCGAACTTTAGTGGCTCCTAGAGGAATTTTTTGATTTTTGTCCAGATTGGAATGTTAAATAGACTATTGGGACCACTAGACTGCTGCCTTAGAGTGATAACTAACTGGAACCCCTAGAGTGACCACTTTTGCGAGCTTTAGGGGTCCCTGGAGGGATTTTTCAATTTTTGTCCAGATTTGAATGTTAAAAAGACGTGTAGGGACCACTAGAATATTGCCCTAGAGTGATAACTAACTGGCACCCCTAGAGTGGCTACTTTTGCAAGCTTTAGTGGCCCCTTTAGGTATGGAAAATCTTCATGGGGAGGTGATAAATTTAAAATTCCATTTTAAGTTGATTTCCAAGATTTTTAGTTCAAAATATCGCATTTTTAGAAAGAGATCTAAGAAAAGAAGCAGAAAAATGAGGTTTTTCTCATTAGAGGGAAAATAACTTTTGGTTTTTTTTAAATATGAAGCTTTGAAGGAGATTTTCAGTAGTTTATTTCAAGCGAGTTCTTGAATTTGAACTTTTTTTCAAGCAGAAATTTCGAAAATGTTGGAAAATTCAAAATTTGTAGCACAAAGAACATAGAAAAATCTTTATTTTTGTCTTCAAAATGGACCTTTTTGATAAAGTTTCAGGAATGAATATCAAATTCGAGCATCCTGTGATATTATATATTATATTCTGAAAACAGAAAACTGAAATTTGAAGAGTTGGACGGGCGAGAAGACGTTCATCGCCGCCCAGGCGCCGTTGGACACGACGATCGCCGATTTCTGGCGGATGGTCTGGGAACAGGAATCCTATCTAATCATCATGGTCACCAACTTGAACGAGAAGAATCGACAGAAATGCGCCAAATATTGGCCCGACGACGCCCCCATGGAGTTGGGCCACCGCCCGAGATGTCCCGAATAATGAGATTTATTTGAAGATTCGGCGAAATCCTCGTCCGACCCGTCGAATCGACGTACTTTTCCGATTTCGCCGTTCGCAGTTTCGACGTCACCTACATGAATCTGGGGTCCTTGCTGCCCAGTCGATTCTCCCCGACTCCTAGGTTTTGAAAAGGAAAATTTAAAAGAAAAGAACTTTGAAAAAATATTTTCAATGTTGAATCTTAAAGGCATAGGGGCAGTAAAAAATGAGGTTTCAGGTGAATCCATTATCTTATACAGTTTTTCTTTGCGAATCGAATGGTGCACTCAAAAAAATTACAGATGTGGAAAACTTTAGAAGAAAAACGCGATTTTACTTTCCCGCCTTTAATTTTGAAAAAAGCTTTGGATCGGCCTACGGACAAATGTTTACAGTAGCCATGCACGCGATGTTGCGGACGTCTCATTAGACTCGCATTTTGTGGAAAATAACCGGATATCTGTTTCAAATGAATGGTTTCTCCTTTGAAAAATCGATTAGGAAAACAGAAAACACACATTGATAATAAAGGAAACACAAAATATCGCTATCCCAATCGAAACCTGTGTAAAATCATCCTTTTTCACCAGAAAAGAAGTTTTGCGATCAAAGTTTGCAAGTTATACATGAATAGAAAGTTTTTGTGACGAAAAGAACTTTGGTGACAACAGAAAAAATTGAAAATTGAAAGAAACGAAGAAAAAAGCGAAAATCCGAAAAACGGGGAAGCCTGTTGTCCATAGAGCAACTTTACTGCAAAGGGCTCTTTTCGCAGGAACTCAAACTTTCCTTTCTCCGACTTTGAATTATTTTTTCTCCAAAACTAGGAACTTCTGTACGTTTCTAAGTTCACCGTTCGATTCGCAATGAAAAGCTCTACAAAGTACTGATTTGAACTGAAACACCGTTTTTTACTGCCCCTATACCTACACGCAGTCTCTGTAATTCTCAAAATCAGTGGTCACAAAAAAAATTATTTTTTGATTCTGATGAAACTTCATCCAGTGTGATGAGGACGCAATTTTTTGAGCCATTTCCTCTTACTGTAGCCGGATTCCGGTAGGCTGGTGGGCACCTGCGTGTCTGAGAATCGATTTTCTGTTGAAATTTACAAGGGAGGCCGTGAAATTCGAAAAAAAAAATGGTTTTTCCTCAAATTTTTGCTTTCTACTCGAATTATACCACCTCACAGACAAGGATAATTTCTATAATCTTCAAAAATTGGATTTTTTTCTTATTTTTCTATGTAATACCAGGCGCTGAAATTTCCCCCTTTGTCTTCGAAAAAAATTAGAATTTTTCTGTCTAAAAATACCTATAGATTTTTTCGAAAACCCTCTGGAAAAAGTGGCTTTTTGTAAGAACTTTTAGCTTTGAAGATATGATTTTTGAAAAATACAGATTTTTAGACCTAAATTTTCGTTGAAAAGTGCTTGAAAAAGTGCAATTTTTCGTTGAAACTTACTTACCTTGTGAATTTATAAAAGTTTAAAAAATGACAAGGTTTTGTCGAAAGAGCATAATTGCTCCAAATTCCGGTTTTGGTGGAATTTTCTAACTTTTTGGTTAGATTCCGGTTTCAATTTTTCTTGAAAATAGTGGAGTTTCTGCCATTTTAGTGTTACGTTTAATATGTCGTCAAAAGCTTCGAACAGCGACAATAATGTCCCGAAATAGTTGTTTTATTGGTCTTTTGACTTGGAGAAAAGCAAAAAGGTATTCTTCCAGCAATTGCAACGAGTCGCACGCTTCTTCGGAGTACGCCAACGTTCCGGTGATCCGAAATTCGGCTGCTTTTGCTAGTAATAGTGAGTTTTATCAAACAAAAGTGATTTTTCGTTGTATTTTTTAAAAGTAAAGTTGAATGAAAATTTGAGAATTTTCCTATTTTTTCCAGCTTTTCATGTAAAAATTTTGGGAGTGGAAAGAGCTTGTTTCTGTTTCGCAGTTTTTATAATTTTTTTAAAGTTTTTCCGAATTTTAAAAAATTTCCTATATGAATAATTGATATAGTGTCGATTTTTTAAAAATTCTTTGATTTTTTTTTCCGACCCTTTTCCTCCCTCATTTGACCTTTTTTTCCAGCGAGAAGAGTCTTCCAATACCACTACATGAACTGGAGCGATTACAAGGCGCCGGAAAGTTCCACGGGACTTTTGAGATTCGTCCACGTTTTGAGGCAACTCCCGCAGTTCAATGAGTCACCTGTCGTCATTCATTGCAGGTAGAATCAATATTCACTCGGAATTGACCTGAAAAACGGAAAAAATCCACGAAAAATCATCTTTCGCGATATCGCGCGGGAATCGCGATGTCGCGAATGTCTTGCGCGATGTCGCTCTTAGAAAAAAAATTCGAAAATTTCGAGAATTTTTTTGGTTCTTTTGGTTCATATCATCTTGACAGTCGAGAATAATGCTAAAATTATTTTCAATTCAAAAATTTGAAAGATGATTTTTTAAAAAAACTTGTCCAAACAGCCTCAAATAGAGTAGAATTCAACTCTTCTCCTCATTTTATTTTCTTATTCTCAGCGCCGGAGTCGGTAGAACTGGAACTCTGATGGCGATCGACAGTATGTTAGATCAGTGCGAAGCCGAGGGAAAAGCGGACATTTTCGGATTTGTCGCGAAACTTCGAAGGCAGAGGAATTTCATGGTCCAGTCGCAGGTAAATAATGCATTTTTACGTTATTTCGAACTTTAAAAAGTGTCTCACAATATTATGGACATTTGCGATGCCGCGGGGGAGCTGCGACATCGCAATGTCTCGCGCGATATCGCTTTTTTTATAAATCGCTTCAAACTGCATTCTCACAAATATTTGCAAGTCGACAAGAGTCTGTCGATATTTTGGTCCATGCCGAGAGTAACCCTATGCCGCGGGGGAGCTGCGATATCGCTCAAAAAACTTTCTTTACTCTTTGTTCTTACAAGTTTTCGTACTTCGACAAGAGTCTCTCGATATTATGGTCCATGTCACAGCGAAAGTATTTTTTTTCGATGAAAATATGCTTTTTTTCTTATTTTGAACTGTTTATGATAACCTCAAAAAATCAAAAATTGGAAAATTTTCTACTGAAACTTATTATTTCAGAAATTTTGTCATGTTTTAGGGTGGATCCTCACTTTGAATAGTACAAAAAAATGTGCCTGAAAAAATTGATAAATTGATGAAATTTGTTTCACGAACTTTCCTGTTTCACTTGGTTAATAAAACGTTGAGTCAAACGAATGTTTCAGTCCGTTTTCTGGGTTGTTTTCGACATAAAATTTTGCGAAATTTATTATTTTTTGAATTTTACGTTTTAAAACAAACTTGACTGATCATTTTATGGAAAAGTTTCATGTAATGTTGAAATTTGGGTTTAAGGCCTTCAAAATCAAAAAGAAGTGAATATTTATTGGTTTTTCTCCCCCATTCGGTTTTGATTTTATGAATATATTTTTCCAGGATCAATACGTGTTCATCTACAAAGCCCTGGCCGAATGGCACCTCTACGGATACACGGACATGGACTCGGGACAGTTCCGGGAGCATTTCCGGAACCTGACCCAAAGGAACCGAATCTCCTCCTTCAATGGAATCACCACCAGGGCCATCGCCAAAGACGAACATCTGACGGGGATGGAAGCCGAGTTTAGGGTTGGTTGAAGGGAAAAAAAATGAAAGAAAAAGGGCGGCCTTTTTGGGGCCTTTGTAGAGAAAAACGGGAAGAAGCTGACTTTTTTTTTCGCTTTTTAGATTTTCCTAATGAAGTGGAAGCCGATTTTAGGGTGGTATTAAGGGAAATAATTGGTAAAAAATGGGAGAAAAAGTTGTTTGGGCTTTTTGGGGCACTTGTAGAGAAATAAAAAGAAGCTGACTTTTTTTACGCGTTTAAAATTTTTCTAATGAAATGGAAGCCGATTTTTTTAACTCATTTTAAGGGAAATTATTAGAAAAAAACATAAAAGTGACGAAAAAAAGTCGTGTGGCCTTTTTTGGAGGCTCATGAAAAAAATGGTGGTATGAAAAAAACACCGGCGAAAATTCAAACGGCGACTTTTCCGATTTTTTCATATCGCTAGGGAACTTTCCGACGGCCACCTTTCCGACGAAATTTTTTCCGACTTTTTTTTCTCGATAAACTCTTCGTTTTACATCTTCCTATACAAAGTAGATGGTTGGTTCATGATTAAAACACAAAGAAATAGAAAAAAATGTTAATAGATGTTTATAAACCGAAAAGCATAAGGGAAAAAAGTCGGAAAAAGTTTCGTCGGAAAGGTGGCCGTCGGAAAGTTCCCTAGCGATATGAAAAAATCGGAAAAGCCGCCGTTTGAATTTTCGCTGGTGTTTTTTTCATACCACCTGAAAAAAAATATTAACTTTTTTTCAACGTTTTCAAGATTTTTATATGAAACTACAGCCGATTATTATTAGGTGATTGGAAGAAAAATATTTAGAAATACGAGAAAGTAGTGGAAAAAAATTAAGGGCCTTCGGGGAGACTTCTAAAATAAATAAATTATTTTTTACCCTTTTATGATTTTTTTAGAGGAAAGGAAGAAGTTAAGGGTAGTTTAAAGGAAAGATATTCAAGAAATGACGAAAAAATGGATAAAACATGAAAAATAAAGGTGTGTGACCTTTGGGGTCACTTGTAGAAGAAATTTGGAGAATTGGCCTTTTTTTCTACGATTTTTCACTGAAATGGGAGCCGAGTTTCGGGCCCGTAAAAAAAATATGTTCAAAAAAAAAGACCTGTAAACTTTTTTCTTGCTTCAAGTTTTCCATCTGACTAAAACAACCAATAAATATTGATGATGATGATGAAGTTCAAGTTGTGAGTTCAAAAAAGTTAATAGGATTCATAGAAATAATTAACATTTCTTTCTGATCAATTCTTAAAAAAATTATCAAAGGACGAATTAGAAATCTTATTTGCGTTTGAAGATAATTTCACGAAAAACTAACTTTTATGAGCTTTTTGTGAAAGTTTTTCATAAAAGGACTAAATTCATTGAAAAGTGTGAAAACTACCTTTTCGAATTCTTTGTTCTGTCAATGACTAGTGAATGGAATAAATGTTCTCATTATTATTATAACCATTTTTCAGAAGCTGGACCGATCCCTGGAAACATCACCAAAGTCGACGTTCGCCCACAAAGACGAGAACTTGCTGAAGAATCGGTTCGAGGCCGCCGTTCCTTATGATCGAAACCGGGTTATCCTGAGCCCGGCGATCGGCCAATCCGACGCCACCTACATCAATGCTTCCAATATCAAGGTTTGACAGGAATCATCACTTTTAAAGGCATAGGGGCAGTAAAAACGGTGTTTCAGTTCAAAGCAGTACTTTGTAGAGCTTTTCATTGCGAATCGAACGGTGAATTTGGAAATGTACCAAACTTTCTAGTTTTGGAGAAAAAATAATTCAAAGTCGGAGAGAGGAAAGCTTGAATTCCCGCAAAAAGGGCGCTTTGCAGTAAAGTTGCTCTATGGACAACAGGCTTCGCCATCTTCCGGATTTTCGCTTTTTTCTTCGTTTCTTTTAATTTTCAATTTTTTCTGTTGTCACCAAAGTTCTTTTCGTCACAAAAGCTTTCTATTCATGTATAAATTGCAAACTTTGATTGCAAAAAAGCTTCTCTGGTGAAAAATGATGATTCTACACAAGTTTCGACGGGGATGTCGATTATTTGTGTTTTCTTTATTATCAATGTGTGTTTTCTGTTTTTCTAATCGATTTTTCAGAAAAGAAACCCTTAATTTGAAGCAGATATCCGGTTATTTCTGACAAAATGCGAGTCTAATGAGACGTCCGCAACATCGCGTGCACGACTACTGTAATCAGTTGTCTGAGCACCGATCCCAAGAATTTTTCAAAATTAAACGCGTGAAAGTAAAATCGCGTTTTTCTTCAAAAGTTGTCACATCTGTAATTTTTTTGAGTACACCATTCGATTCGCAGAGAAAAACTGTATAAGATACTGCTTTCACCTGAAACCTCATTTTTTACTGCCCCTATGCCTTTAATTTCAATCAAACAAATTCCTTCCTGCAGGGCTACTTCTACCCCTACATCGCGGCCCAAGATCCGGTCAGCGAAGGGACGGCCTACGACTTCTGGAGGATGATTACCGACCAAGAAGTGGCCACTGTAGTGATGTTGTCCCAGGAGGAGGAGTGGAGCCTTTCCGAGAAGGTTTTGGCAGAAGAAGGAATCCATTTCAATTGGTTGATTTTTCAGTACTGGCCGGAAGAATTGAACCGAACGATGACCCTGAGACAGGGAAGGAATTTGGTCGAAGTCACGATGGTTGAAGAAGAACGATCTCCTTATTTTATCACGAGGAGGCTGGTTTATGACATGAAGGTTGGTTTAGGGCCATTTTTTGGGATGAAAAAAACTTCAAAAACTAGAAAAAATTCCAGGAAAAGCTCTAATATGAGCAATAATCAGCAAAAATGAGGTCTAAAGTACAAATGAAACTGTTTTGTGCCTTGTGACAAACTTTTTTCAAGATTTTTGCCGATTTTTTGCTTTTCACAGTAACCCTTTGAGCTACCGTATCTCGGAAACTACTTTTCCAAAAAATCCTAAAATTTGTGTTCTACAACATAGAAAGGTTATCATAACGCCGTCTTCAAAAAAGACTAGAAAGGTGTTCCGAAACAGTCAAAATAGCCCAATCCGAGCTACAGAACTCTTCCCTTCAAAACGCGCGGCTTGTCTGTGGGCATGCGCCTTTAATAAAATTTTCAAGCTAAGTTAAAGGCGCATCCTTAAAGATAGCGCGCGAGTTTCGGAAGGAAGCCTCCTGGAAGACTTCTGTAGCCTTTTTAGTTTTCAAATTCCCGCCATATTAAAGGCGCATAAACACAGACAAGCAGCGAGTATCGAAGGGAAGCTTACCGGGATCATTTTGAAACCCTTTTACTTACAAATTTCCGTCATATTAAAGGCGCATAAGCAGAGACACGCCGCGGGTCTCGAAGGGAAGCTTTCCGGAAGAGTTCTGTAGCCCTTTTAGCTTACAAATGCCCGTCCTATTAAAGGCGCCTAAGCTTAGACATGCCTCGGGAATCGAAGGGAAGCTTTCCGGGAGAGTTCTGCAGCTTTTTCAGCAAAAAATTTCCATATTATTAAAGGCGCATGCGCAGACACAGGCCGCAAGTATCGAAGGGACGTAAAAATCGGAACGAATTCGCGCAGAATGGGCTATAAAAAACTTTCTGTCAAAACAAGGGCCTTCCAAAAATCCTTCAGAATCGAGCTTTGAACGAGATTTTTGAGGGATGCCTTTAGGGATTAATCAGTCGGATTGACTATCTTGCATATTTTCGAAGCCCGGAAGGATTATTTTAGTTTCAGTTACTCAAAAAAAAATGGAAAGTTTCGGGAAAAATCAATATTACCCATTCTACAGAACCATTCGGACAGTTTCTGTGCATGCGCCTTTAATAGCACGGGAAGTTTCGGGCTAATTTAAAGGCGCATGCGGAGAGACGAGCTGCGAGCTTTGAAGGGAAAGCCTCCGTAGCTCGGCAGTTTATCTATATTGCTTGAAATCAGACATGAATCAACTTTGAAAGGTTGCTGAAACGGAAAATATGGTTGCAGACGGACGGGAGCGTGCCTGCAGAAGTCGTGCAGTTCGCGTTCACGGGCTGGCCGACGGACGAAGTGGTGCCGTCGGACTCGGCGCCGCTGCTGTCGCTGATCGGCCGCGTCCTGGAACAGCAGTCGGGTCTCGCCGCCTGCAGCCCCATCCTGCTCCACTGCCGGAACGGCTCCTCGGAGACCGGCGTCTACTGCTGTCTCTCCCTTCTGCTGCTCAGATGGAAGACCGAACAGCGGATCGACGTCTTCCAGACCGTCCGAGACTTGCAAGTCCAGCGGCCCATGATGTTCAGTCGCATTGTGAGTTGTCCTTTCTAGGAAAATAGATGGTTTTTGGTTTTTTGACACAGAAAACGTTCAAATCAGGGAGGCACGAAACACGATTTCGTCTCGGTCAAAAAAATTGACGGGGGCATTTTTTTGATTTAACCTAGTATCTCTCAATAAAGAGAAGTTTTCGCACACTTTTGAGTTTTTGGTCATTTTCAAGTGTTATTTCGAAACAAAAATTTGAATTTTTTTCATTACTAATTGTCTCGATTTCTTCTAGAGATGAAAAAACCTCGTCTCGGGCATCCCTGGTCCAAACGACTTCAAAAAAGAGCCTAAAGCTCCTTTTTGAGTTCCTAAAAAGTTGTCAAAAGCTTCTCGGAATCACCTTTTCCCACCTTCTTTTTTTTACGCCTCCTTAAAAGGTCCTTCTCAGAAAAAGGTCCTCTTTTTTGAGACTTTCTGGACCTTTTGGACTTTGCCCGTAAATGTGATTTTTAGTGAGAACTTGTTCTTTTTCGAAAAAAAAAGGGATTTATGAGTAATTTTGTATATAATAGGACTAATGAAAAGAATAGGAATTTTTGGTGTCATTTTGTGTCAAAAAAATTATCATTTTTTTATCGCGAAAAAAAGGTGATTTTGAGAGGAAAAGTTAAAAAAATCGACTTTTGATGACAGAGTAGGCTTCTAATTTGACTTGCTCTTTTTGAAAAATTTTTTTGAGGTGTTTTTTTAAAGAAAATCTTTCTTTTTTCTAGTAAAAAGAAGGGGTTTAGGTTTTTTTGGACGAAAAAAATTCTGGAAAAAAATGGGAGGCTCTGATAAAGGGACCCTTTTTCAGGCCTTTTTGCGGCCATTATCCACCCTTCTGACCAAAAAATTCAATCAAACTACCGAACACTAGTTTTAAAATTACTGAATTACCCTTTTTTGTAGCGCAATTTAAAGAAAACTAAAAACTGTATTCTCATTGAAAATTTTCAAAAAATTTTCCAATTTTCAGGAACAGTACGAGTTTTGTTACAAGGCGGTCCACGACTACATCTCGCATCGGTGTTAAAAAAATCCCTCCTTTTTTAAAAAAATGTTAAGCCCTGGGAATGAAAATCGGCGCGAAATTTGAATTTATTTCATTTTTTTGACCTTCTCAAGTAGAATCTGATTTTTATGAGAATTTTCCGAAATTTGCATTATTTTTTAAGAAATTAGACATGCATTTTTTGATTTTTCCCGCGCCGATTTTTTGACCATTTTTGACCCCTTTGGCGCCAATTTTTTTCGCCCATTTTTTGACCCCTTTGGCGCCAATTTTCGTCCCTTGAATCGCACAAATTCGAATCTAGTCACATTTTTCCTCTTTTCTTTTGTTTTGCGGGATATTTTGTTTTTATTTTTTTACTTTGGAAATTAATCGAATATTCAGGTATAATTTCATGTGCATTACTTTGTTTGTATCTAGGTTAATTATTCCCCCCGAAAGTTCTAGTCAAAAATTATAAATAATATAAAATCCCAACGATCCTGAATCTCTTTTTTTGTGTACCCTGATTTTTCCTGTTCTCATTTTTTGACAAAAAAAAGGCTACTACTAATATTTTTTTTTGCGGAGATATCTATTTATTCTCGTTTACCTCAACATTTGAAAGCTTTAAAAATTTCGGTTTTTTTGAATTTTTCAAAATTTTGTTAGTCCACCGATCACACTGAACAAATCGATTACCGGTACAATTTATTGATTTTTTGTCGCGAAACACATGAATTTCTTTTTTGCCGTGCTGCTTGCTCATTTTCTGTGATTTCTTTCGTTTTTTTTTGCTTCCCATAACTTGTATTTATTCGATTATTTTTCCCTTATGATTAAATATTATCATTTTTTTCGGAAATTTTTGCAAGAAAAATGAGGATTTTTTTCAAGTTTTTTTAAAGATCAAAAATTCATTTTTTTAAGCGAAAAAAATCACGAGTAACAACAAAAAAATATATAGATATGTAAAAAAAATCAAATAATCATCCAAACAACAGAAAAAAACGATAAAAAAATTCAGAAAAAAGTTTTTTTATGTTTAAAAAAACGTCAAAATTTGACTCAAAATCTATTTTTTTCCTAGCCTTATTTCATACCAAAAAAAGGAAGAAGGTCAATAGAAAAATTACTTAAAAAATTTTTTTGAAGCTAAAAAAAGGCTGATTTTTGTGCTAGATTCTATGTTTCCTAGCCATTTTTTTCAATAGAAATTCATTTTCCTTTAGAACGAGCTTCCAGAATCGTTCTTCCTTCGTGATTCTCCACGGCGGACTTCATATCCGACCACCAAACCGCGATTTTCCCCTTCAAAATGACTTCCTTGAACGCCCGACAGCCGTAGAAGGAGTTCATGGCACCGAATAGGGCCTAAAATTGAGAAATTTATTATTTATCTTGAAAAAAGTATAACTAAGCTTTAAAATTGATGAAATATTTGTTTTTATTGATTTCCACCTCACTCTGGCTTAGTACAAGGCACTACGGAATAAAAATCGCTGTGAAAATTTTTAGTGGCCCCTATAAGGTTTTGACGTTTTAGTGGCCACTATAGTCGTCAAATTAGTGGCCACTTAGGGGATTGAAAATTAGTGGCCACTATAGAGGTCTAAGCGCTACTACTAGACCACTAAGTGGCCACTTAGGGGTCCGTGGATCAACATAACTGGTCCAATCTATTTGTTTTGAAATTATCAGAGTTACTGGAAGGAAAAATGGATAAAAAACTACTGAAGTGGCCACTAAATAGAGAACCTCTATAGTGGCCCCTAAAACGGAAAATAGTGACCACTATAGAGGTTTAGTGGCCACTTTAGCGTTGTCTGGTAAGCCCGGTTTTGCCCCAGAATCCGATACACGTTGAAGGCACACATTCAGACGTTACAAGTGCTTCATAAACCGTTAAAAAATTTTTTTTGGAAACTACTTTTTGGAAAGAAAAGTTCATTATTCAATTGATCTATGCTCTATTGATAATTTCGAAAAGGCTCTTTCTCTGATGGAAGTGCGCTCTAAGGATAATATCAGATTATTAACATCCTGATCCGCTCCATCACCCTCGGACATTGGTAACGCGAAACGGACGTGCTCCTGACGTTTCTGACCGATTCTAGGGACCACTTGAGAGTGTTGAGGCTACTAAAGTGGTCACTAGAAATGCCCCGACACGTCCGATTCGCGTTACCAAGGTCCAAGCCGTTAATGAAACTATAAGTTCAAAATAAAGTTTAGGACCAGTTTTCAAAAAAAGGTCTTTCCCAGTAGATCTATGCCCTATTGATAACTTCATTTTAATCATTTGAAAAGGCTCTTTTTTTTGATAGAAGTGCGCTCTAAGGACAATCTCAGAAAAGCCTGTTTTTTTCTCAAACCGCTCCATCAACATTATTGAAACGGTAAGTTAAAAAAACTTTGGAACCAGTTTTAAAAAAATCATTTCCTACTAAATCTAAGCTCTATTGACAATTTTGTTTCAATATTTTTTGAAAGGCCCCTTTTCTGATGAAAGTGCGCTCTAAAGATAATCTCAGATTATTAAACGCCTGTTTTTTGCTCGACCACGTTATTGAAACTATAAGTTCAAAAATGAGAGCTTTTCCTTTCAGATAATCGAAAAAATGGCCTAATCTCTTCTGGGAAAGTGCGCCCTACGGATAATCGCTGGGGATTCAAGCTCGAAGATGATACGAAGAGCACAAGGAGGAAGGAAAATTGTCATTTCATCAGAAAAGGTTCATTTTTTTCATTTTTTCACTCTTATTCTTTAAAACTCGATCACTTCGGACGCTTTTTAGTATTGATTTTTTTTTCAATCCATTTTTTATTTCTGATTTTTAAATCAATACAGGCTATTTCTTAAAATTCCTATATACCTGGATTGTGAATTTTTTTGAGAAATTTTGAAAAAGAAAGAAGGAAAAAATAAATTTAGTGGTAGAAATGAGAAGATTTCGCGGTTCAAGGGCTAAAATTGAGTTCAAAATAATTTTTTTCTCGTGAATTGAAATTTATTTTGAGGTCATTTTACGACGAAAAACAGGAAAATCGAAAAAAAGTGAATTTTTTTCAGAAATTTCAAGGGTCAAATTTTATAATGTCAAAAAAACCTTTAAGAAAAATTATAAAAAAAGGGTAAAAAGCTGTCCGAATTTCGGAGAATATCAAAAAAAGGTTATCTTTTTTTATTTTTTTATCTTTTTTTAATAAGTTTTTTTATATGAGACGATCTCACCATCGAATCAAATCAGCCAAATAGACTTATTAGCCTCCCTTGAAACTGGGACTTGATTAATGAATTGATTTTTCAAATCACGCTAATTTTGAATGTTTTAGGTAAGATTTAAGCGTTAAAATCGGATAAACTACCGAAAAAAAAAAATTATTATTACCTCAAAAAAATTGTAAAAAAATAGCATTTAGAAAAAAAGTCCTGAACCGTCCGAATCCTTTCAGAGCGCCAAAAAAAGTATAAAAAGACGAAAAAAATCAAGCTTTTTCTTCAAAAAAATCGGTATCTTTCGACTGTTGAAATCTTTAAAAATGTCAAAAAAGACCTTTCAAAAATCATAAAAAGGGCCCTAACTGTCCAAATTTCTCAGCAAAACTTTGAAAAAAGCAAAATTTCACCGAAAATTCTTTTATTGTTCCATTTTTCGTGAAATTACTGCTTTCAAAACGAATCAAATCATTCAAATTGACTTATTAGCCTCAGCCTCTTTTGAAACGGGGATTTGATCAATGATCAGATTTTCAAATTCAAGCTGATTTTCAAGAACGTTCGGACCGTTAGAAAATCAAAAAACTGTCAAATAAGACTTTTTTAAAATCAAAAAAACGATTTAAATTCGAAAAACCATTGAAAAAGACCTTTAAAAAATCATGAAAAGGGCCCTAACTGTCCAAATTCAAATCTATGAAAAAAGCGAAATTCCACTGAAAAGCTTGTTTTTGTTTCATTTTTCATGTCAACACCTCTTTTTAAACAAACGAAATCAGCCAAATCGACTTATTAGGCACTCTTGAAAAGGGGACTTGATCAATGATCAGATTTTCAAATTCAAGCTGATTTCCAAGAATTTTCGGACCGTTAGAAAATCAAAAAACTGTCGAATAAGCCCTTTTAAAAATCATAAAAATGGTCGGAAATGTCCGATTTTTCCAGCAAATCTTTGAAAAGTGTTCGAATTTTCCGGAGTGCCAAAAAAAAGTCCAAAAGTAATGAAAATTCAAGCTTTTCTTGAAGAAATCTGTATTTTGAAAATTGAAAAGTGTCGAAAAATACCTTCAAAAAATCATGAAAAGGGTCCTAACTATCCCAATTTCATGGTATATCTTTGAAAAAAGCAAAATTTCACTGGAAAGTTTAATTTTTCCATCATCAGACCATCATGAGAACGAACCAAATCGGCCAAATTGGCTTATTAGCCTCCCTTGAAACAGTGAAATTGAAAATGCTCCGATTTTCGTAATTCAAACTGATTTTTGAGTGTTTTTGGATCATTTAAAACTAAAAAAGACCTTTTAATAACAATAAAAAAAGGGTCCTAACTATCCCAATTTCATAGTATATTTTTGAAAAAAGCGAAATTTCACTGGAAAGTTTAATTTTTCTTGCTATTGTCCTTATAAAAACGAACCAAATCGGCCAACTTTGCTTATTAGCCTCCCTTGAAACAGTGAAGTTGTAAATGCTCAGATTTTCGTATTTTAAACTTATTTCCAAGAATTTTTTTGGACCGTTAAAATCTCAAAAAAACTGTCAAAAAAAGACCTTTTTAAAAAAATCATAAATAGGGTCACACCTATCCGAATTTTCAAAAATAACTGTGAAAAAAGCAACGATTAAAATTTGAAAACCGTTAAAAAAGACCTTTAAAACGTCATGAAAAGGGCCCTAACTGTCCAAATTTTGCAGCAAATCTTTGAAAAAAGCGAAATTTCTTTGGAAAGTTCAATTTTTTTTGGTCATCATAAAAACGAACCAAATCGGCCAAATTTGGTTTTGCGCCGCCCATGAAACGGCGACTTGGTCCAATGGCCTGCATCCATTTCTCGCAGGCCTCCTCCAGAGCTTTCCGCTCATCTTCGATCCCATGACTGCAAAAGAGACAACTTGTTGAAAAGTACAACGTTTTTACCGCTTTTTGAGCCTTTTCGAGAGGCCGAACATGGCCAGGGCGCCCACGTAAACAGCCAAGATTCGTTCCCAGGCCGGGAAATTCCGGTCCCATTCTGCTACCTGTTGATGTTTCCATATGAAATTTTGCCAAACTGTTCAATTTTTGTGGAAAATAACTATTCCTGCTTTTTTTTGAAGCTTTTAAGGCCTTTATTGACAAAATTATCGATCGAAAATGGAGAAAAATGATCCATTTCGTTCACCTTTCAAAATTTATGTGTTTTTAATTTTGCTAATTGATGTTTTCTCATGGATTTTCGTCGAACTGTTAAATTTTTGTGTGAAATATATCTTTTCCTGCTCTTTTTCTGAGCTTTTGAGGCTTTAATAGGAAAAAAAAAGTTCTCAAAAATGGAGAAAAATGATCGATTTAGTTCACTTTTTCCATTGAAATTTTTATAATTTCTGTGCAAAAAAATAACCTTTTTCTGCTCTCTTTTTTAGCTTTTTGGGCCTTTTTCTTGGCAAAATAACCTTTAAAATTACAGAAAAAAATGTTCGTATTTGTTCAATTTTTCATCCGAAATAATCAAATTTTTTTGGGTTTTTTTACTTTTTTTCTAGTTGATATTTCTCATGAATTTTTGCCATACTTCTCAATTTTTTTGTCTCGAAAATAACTTTTTCCTGCTTTCTTTTTGAGCTGTTTGAGCCTTTATTGGCGAAAAAAAGTCGATTAAAAAAATGGTGAAAAAAATGACGGATTTTTGTTCAATTTTTTTATGAGAAATTTGAAAAAGTTTTGCGATTTTTTTTAATTTTGAAAATTTGTTTGGTCAACCCATCTTATATTTCTAACGAAAAAAACGCATTATTGACCTTTTTCAAACCAACGGAAAGTCTCCAAAGACTCGTCCCACGTACGGTAGACGTTGGGGGAAATCAGATGGATGAACCAGGAATCCACCCATTCCCTCCATTCTCTTTCTTCCCTCAAAAAAAAATTTGAACATAAAAAATTCTTTTCAACTTTTCTGTAGTGTTTAAAGGCGCAGTAAACCATTAAAAAAACGGCTCTTCGCTTCGAGACCTTTTTCAAAAAAATTTCGCCTATGCGCCTTCAAAGCCTTATTCGTTTTTTTGTGGAAATATTTGTTTGAAAAACCCTTTCTGTAGTTTTTTTAAAGGTATGAAAGTCTTGAATGAACTAAAATCACCCAAGAAAAAAACGACTCTTCGTCTGGAGACCCTTCTAAAAAAACTCCCATGTGCCTTTAAAAAAATTTCATCAAGAATTTTTTTCGAAAAATTTTTTTCGAGAATTTTTTTCGAAAAATTAAATCCATACGCCTTTAAAAAAATCAAAGATTTTTTAAAATTAATGTTGGATTGAATAATTATTCAAAAAAATTCTTTGCTGCAGTTTTTTTAATCACGTGAAAGAATTCAATAAACTGAAATAACCTTATGAAGCGGCTCTTCCGCTCGAGACCGTTTAAAAAAATCTGCCTATGCACCTTTAAAAAAACCTGAGCGAGAATCTCTTTTTAATTTTGTTTTTAAATGAATGACGGTTCAAAAAAACCTTGCTTTTAATTTTTAAAAAGGCATGAAACCCCTAAATAACCTAAAGAAACCTTAAAAATGACCGTTCTTCTCGAGAATTTTTTTAAAAAAATCCTCCTATGCGTCTTTAAAAAAATCTCAAGGAATTTTTTTCATTATTATTACTTCATCAAGGCCATTTCGCTGCTGGTCCCGACCTTTTTCCAACATGACAAAGTACTTGTTGGGGTGAGTCGTGATCTGAAAAAAAGAACATATTTTTAAATTCAAATAGGTTAAAATTCGTAAAATTAACTTTTTAGAAAAAAATTATAAATGTTCCATAATGAATTTGAAGCTCAAGAATTATAGAAATCCTTGAAAAAAATCAAAAACGATTTCTGTATATATATTTTTCACCTTTTTGCCCTTCTCATCCGTTGATTCGACAGTTGGATACATTTCGAGGATTTCTTCGAGAGAACGGTCTGGTCGATGTAAATACGTTGCCAACTGGAAAAAAAATAGAAGAAAATTTCAGTTTTATTGAAAAAAAAATTGAATGAAACTTGCGTTTTCTGCTGAAATTTTGCATGGAAATGAACTAATCACCTCATTTTGACCAGATAAAATTTTATTTTGAAGCTAGAAGTTTAGAAAAAAGCGTGGAAAGTTTGAAAAATATGTCATGTGCTTATTAAAGGCGCATGGGCGGATTTAATGCGGGTCTCGAGAAGAATAGCTCTTCGAAGGGATATTTTTAGAAAATAATAAATTCCTGCGCTTATAAAAAGAGCAGTGAAAGTTCTGAACCAAAAATATTTTTAGGCTTGATTTTTTTAAGAAACTAAAGTGAAGGACTATACATAAAAAAAGAAATAAAAAGAAGAAAAATCAATGAAAAAAATTGAGTTCTGAAGCTTCATTTATCAAAAAAATTTATTTTTAAATTGATCAAAAAAAAATTTTTTTAGTACTAAAAAAAGTCGAAGAAAAAAATTTTTGAAATCAAAAAAATTTAGGAATCTTTTTGAAAAAAAGCAGTGTTTTATTTTTAAAAAAACTCGTAAAACCCCTGTTTCTTACCTGAGAAACTATCAAAGAAGATTCGCTTATTACCCGATCCTTGCATGTTAATATAGGCACCTAAAAAAGTTCGTTTATTTCGTTTTTCCTCATTCTTAAAAGTTCCAACTTTCTTGTAATCTTTGCTGAACTTGATTTGAGTCCTCGTCACCGGATTCACTTCAACAACATCATAGGAGAAACCATAGTAGTCCAAAAAAGCTCGAACCTTAAAATTTATTCTTACTTTTCAAAAAAATAAAAATGAAAAACCTTGCAGCAAAACGGGCAAGTTTCATATTGATAGAGCCGTAATTGCAAGTTGCTGCGGTCCAAGTGATTGACAATCTAAAATATATATCCTTAAAAAACTTGAGCTTTTCAAACTTACCTTTCTACTCAACAAAACGCCGGAATCGGACTGTTCAGGCTTTAGGACTTGGATTGGGCAAGTTCGTTTTGATTCGCTCGTCTTTTCGGTACTTCCACTGGTGAAAAACCCGGCCAATGGAGCCATTCGTAATGTTCGTAGCGTCCACATGGCTGAAATAGATGGAAATAGATGGGAATTTCAACTAAAGAAACGAAAATACGGAAAAAAGAACTGTCGTGGAAAAGCGCATAGCCCGCAAAGTGTAAAGCTGCGTATGATGCGCGTAGAAAATATTTCTTTTTCAATATTTCTGAATTATTTTTTTCTCTAATTTCACTTCTCGACCTCAATGAAGAACCAGAAATCAACCGACGGCAGCTTCAAAGATGAAAACGAAGCGAAACAATTGATCATGGATGCTTTGAAATCCCGAGCAGCTGTCCGTTTTGCGGCCACGGCTCGCAAGTTTTCTTTATATTAATCATTTGGAAAGCCATTTTTTTTTCCTGACAAGTGTATCGTTGAGATTTTTCTTCTAGTTTTCCTTCCGACGAGTGCAATTTGAGTGTAGTTATCGACCCGGCGGGCGCCGTCCACTTTCCGTCTTTTTTGGCGGTTCTCGGGATGACTTCCTCGTTTTTTTTTCTCCTTCTTTTTGTGTCGTTAATCCGTTTGTCTACGCGTATCACACTTATTCATATGTCTGTAATGCTGGAGCTTGCTACGTAGGAAGGGCTGGAAAGAAAAATAGAAAAAACGAGGCCACCTGCGTAAAAGAAAAAAAAATATCGTCGCAGCTGGTGAAGAAAATCTGTTTACTTGTCGCAATCGCGGCCCGTTTTTTTTTGTCATAAAATGGGTTTTTCCGAATTTCTAGTTGAGCCGAATCACGTATTTTTTGAGTTTTGGGTTTGAAATTGATTATTTTGAGTTGAAAACTGACAATTTTGTTTTTTTTTTTTCCTTTTTTTGCTTTTCTAATAATTCAATAAGTTTTAGGCATTTATCTTCACTTCAAAAAAATCATTTCTGGATATTCAAAGGAGCATAAACAGTATTTTTTTAAAGGTCTCGAGGCGAAGAACTATTTAAATTATATTTTTTTAAACTCATGAAAAAAACTTCCCCGCCCTCAAAAAAATCCAAAAAAATATTTTTTTGAACAAACTTTAGCCGAGTCACAAAAAAATACCCTGCAACTCGGCTAATGACTAGGAAATCCGAACTCATCGGAAGTCTCAAGTTTTTTTGAGACAGCCGTGACGTCACCCGACTTGAGCTTTAAACTCGTTTAGCCGAGTCGCAGAGTCGTGCGACTCGGCTGAGAACTCGGAGAAATGATTGAAGCCTGTAATTATTTATAAACATGGGCCGGTTATTTTTTTATTTAGCCGGGTCGTTTTTTTTTTTTAATTTTGCGACTCGGCTGTGACTTGATGACGTCATAATTTCGCTCATATGGATTTCAGAACACTTTTACAGTGATTTTTTTCCTTTAAAAAAAGCATTTTTTTCAATTTTTTTCTTTTTGCTTACGATTTTTGAAAACTCTTCATTTATTATTTTTTTATATTGATTTTTTTATTCAAATTAAATTTTTTTCTTGAAGAAAATTGCAAAAAAATCCGTGTCTCTAAACTATAATTAGGCGCTTTTGAAAAATCAAGCTGAATGAACTATAAATTATCCAAGTTTATTGTTTTCCAGTCTTTTTCCGACATTTCAGAGCTTACTTCTTCAAATTCTTCTCAAGAAAAATACCCGAAGCTCCGCCCTGCGCCTTTAAGAACCCCTCCCAATCTCATCTCTTCTTCCATTTTTCCAAGCCCTCTAGGCAATCTGATCTTTTTGTTTTTCGATCTTTTTAGTTTTCGCCGCTTATCGAAGCCGAAAACGAGCCCCGTGTTGACTTTGGCCAGACCGCCCGTCTTTTTTTTTCTCTTTTCATTGTCAATAGAGCGCGTTTGAAAATAGCGCCTCACGTTTCCAAAAATGGTCACTCCAATGAGAAGCCATTGTTTATTTGTTTTTTTTTTCGATTTCAGGGTGTTCCTTGCTTTTTTTTTAGTAAGATCAGCAGAAAATAGAAGTGGTATGGTGGACTTTGAGGGGAAAAAAATGAAAAAAAAATTTTTTTTTTTGACAGAGAAAAATTCAAAAAAATAACATTTTATTTTTTTCCTGATTGTAATTTTTAGAAAAAGCGCGATTTCAAAACACGCAGGTTTTTTTGGCGAGAATCTGAAATTCAAAAAAATTTATTTGAAAAGTTTTTTTAAAACAAAATCAAAATTTTTCAGAAAAAAAGCTTAACTGGGAATCAGCCGTACATTGAAAAAAATTAGTGAAAAATAGGCTTTTTTTCCTTTTTTTCATAAATTTTGCTTCAAAAAAATGCCAAGGCGTAATTTTTCCAAATCACAGCTCATTTGGAAATTAGGCCTTGATTTGGAAAAAAATTAGGCCTTGAACGGGTTTTTTTCTCAACTGATCATTTTTAATAAAAAAATTTTTGAAGTATAAATCTAAAAAAATCCTTTTTTAGACTTTTTTTGTAGTAAAATGGCCTCTTTGTAGTTAAAAAAATTATATTAATGGAAAGGTCTAATCAAAATTTATGTGAAATAATGAATTTACTAATAATTAACTAAAGTAACCAGAAAACGGACAGAACATTTTTTTTAGAGCTCATGGAAAAGAAAAATTCACAGACTGAATTCCCCAGTTGAGGCTTTTTTGAATCTCAGTTTCCCGCCAGAACTTTTTTGCGAGACCAATAACTTTCTATTGAGAGCATTTTGCCGGCATTTCAATCAGTCAGCTGGCCCAAATAAAATTTATCCGCGGCTTGCAATAACAAAAAAGAAAATTCCCGCTCGGAAGCTTCAAAAACATTTTTTTCCATCCTCTTCTCTTTTTTTTTCACTATTCACGGCATACGGTGTAAAGAGAATATCTTCTTTTTTTTGTCTGTCTGATGGAAAGTGGGATCAATTTACAGCAGGAAATGAAGGGGCGACACAAAAAATGAAAGTAGAACCAATTGAAAGAAAAAAAAAGGAACCAGATTATTACTCACCCGCACTTCTAAGCCTTGCAAATCTTGCCGTTCTTTTCATTTTCTTTTTTTTTGTGAATTTTGGGGTACTGTAGCTTTCTTATTACACTTATAAGTTAAAAATTCAGTAAAAGTGATGACTTAAGTCTAGATGAAGCTCATTGAAAAGGCTTTATAAGAGTTTTTCCGAAGAGCTTCAATTTTTCAAGCGGAAAACTGATGGAAAAAAAGTTTTTCTGATTTTTTTTCAAGATTTTTAAGGCTTTCCTAGATATGAAGCTTCATGATGGCCTTCTTAAGGCTCAATAAAATTTCCAAGGTGCAGCAGACCCAAAACGATTTTCGCGTTTTGGTATTTCAAAGCATTGAAGTAAGCCATAACGCGACTGAAACGGTTTGAGCCATCCCAATTGCGACCGTGACGCTTCAATCCATTCCAAATGCGACCAGGACCTTTTAAATCATTCCAAATGCGACCAAGATGCCTTGAGACATTCCAAATGCGACCAGGACTTTTTGAACCATTCCAAATGCGACCGCTTCAAGATTATCTCAAGTTTTCCAAGAAGCTTCCTGGTGGCACTTTTGAGGCTCAAAACCTTTTTAAAGGTGCAGCAGACCCAAAACGATTTTCGCGTTTTGGTATTTCAAAGCATTGGAGCAAGGCTCCCCAGACAGTTCGAGCCATTCCAAAGGCGACTGAGACGGTTTTAACTATTCCAAATGCGATCAGAACTTTTTGAGCCATTCCAAATGCGACCGCGATGATTTTAACCATTCCAAATGCGACCAAGACGGTTTTAACCGTTCCAAATGCGACCCTGACACTTTGAACCATTCCAAATGCGACCACGACGTTTTTAACCATTCCAAATGCGACCCTGACACTTTGAACCATTCCAAATGCGACCACGATGATTTTAACCATTCCAAATGCGACCAAGACGGTTTTAACCGTTCCAAATGCGACCCTGACACTTTGAACCATTCCAAATGCGACCAAGACGTTTTTAACCATTCCAAATGCGACCCTGACACTTTGAACCATTCCAAATGCGACCACGACGTTTTTAACCATTCCAAATGCGACTGAGACGGTTTTAGCCGTTCCAAATGCGACCGCGATTCTTTGAGCCATTCCAAATGCGGCCAAGACGTTTTTAACGATTCCAAATGCGACCACGATGGTCCAAACCAAGCCGTGAATGATTTATTATCACTTGAAAAATCCTAAAAAAGTCATTTTTTTAAAATTTTCATTTTTATTTTTTTACATAAAGTAATATGTAAGTCTTATTGAAAATAGATCTAAAAAGCTAAATTTCAAAAAAGAGAACTATAAAAAGTGTCCTCTGAACTTCCTGCCCCCCAATTCGACTTTTTTCGAAACGAGGCGAGTCGTCCCTTTGTCTTTTTTTTGTTTGTCGTCAAAAGCAGGACAAGCGATCAGAAACCGACGGGCCGCATTCAAGCTTCTTCTGCTTCCTCGTGCAAACTATCGATTGGATTAGTCCTGTCCCCCAATTTGGATTTTTTTGATCTTTTTTTGTAAGAATTTCTGCCATTTTCCGGTCATTAAAAGTTTCTTTAGAGTTCGTTGATGAATTTTTTTCATTATTTATCATCTGAGAAAACCTCTTTGGTCGCACTGGGAATGGCTCGAGGCGTCGCGTTTGCGGTTCAAAACCTCCTTTAGTCCCTTCCGATAGTTCCTTGCGCAAGTCGTTTTGAGTCGGGCGCAACTCACCGACCTCATTTAAGCTTCTTGTTTTTCATCTGAGAAAACCTCTTTGGTCGCATTTGGAATGGCTCAAAGCGTCGCGGTCGCGTTACGGCTAAATATATTCCTTGAGTTTATTCCGATAGCGCAAGTAGCTTTGAGTCGGGCGCAACTCACAGAACGGAAACCCCATCGCGTTGAGCCATTCCATGTGTGGTAATGATCCTACCTTTTAAGAAAAAATATTTTTTTTTAGAAATATTTTTATTGATAAGATCAAAAATGAGAATAAAATGATTTTTTCAGCTCTCTACAAATTTTGTATTTTTGAGGTCTCAGGAATAAGATTTTTAACGGAAATTTTTCGTTTTCTCGATTTTTCTCATGAAAGTTGTTCGGACTTTAGGTATCAATGTAGTCCTCATACCGTACCGAATCAGGCATGAATTTTTATTTAAAAGCTACCGTAACCCTTCGAGTCATTCCAAGTGCGATCAAGAATGGTTAGGTCGAAAAAACCTGCCTTTTTTCCAATTTTTCTTCAGGATCTCTCACGATTTTCTGTTCAAAAAGACAAAGAAAGTGGGTTTGGAAGAAAAAGGGCGCCAATTTCGCAAAGGACATTTGTTTTCAGCCAATTTCTCCCAAAATGCAATTTCTCCTACGAAGAGACGAAGACTTTCCTTTTTATTTTTAGACGTTTTCCTTCCAATTTCTCAATTCCCCAGAAGCCCAATCGGTCAACGAGCTTTGGGAACCCGAAAAAAGTGTTCCCCGCCTGGCTTTTATTGCCCGTCTCGAGGTCGTTTTCTTCTTCCAACTTCATTCATTTACCCTTCTTTTTTCCGACAGGAAGTGATGAAATGCTGGGCGATCTTTAAAACACGCTGTCTCTGTAATTTTCAGAATTTCTCAAAATCAAAAATCACAAAAAAAAATTTTGTTTTTTGATTTCGATTCATCCAGTATGATAACCCATCATCAGATATGCGAACGCGACTTTTTAAGCCATTCCCTCTTACTGTAACCGGATTACGGTAGGTGTGCCACCTGCGTATCTAAGAATTGATGAGTTTTTTTTTAATAATAATAATTTATTCACAGATCACAGATTTTCAAAAGCTCCCAAACGCAAAAAGTACCGTATCTCGAAAAATTTCTACAGTAACCCAATGTGGTATGTACTGAAAAAGTTTCTAAAATTGTATTACCTATCGACTGATATACAACTTGCCCATAAAAAAACTCATTAATACTTAGATATGCAGGTGGCCCACCTACCGTAACCCGGCTACAGTAAGAGGGAATGGCTTAAAAAGTCGCGTTCGCATTTCTGATGATGGGTGGATGAAGTTTCATCGAAATCAAAAAATAAAATTTTTTTTTGTTTTGAGAATTACAGAGACGTGTTAAAACACGGCCAAAGTACACATAAATTAAATTAACTACCGACTTCCGTTTGATTCTTTTTCGGTATTTCCCTGTCGGGAAACGTTTCTTGATCAAGATTACACTCGGAAAGTTCCGGTACAAAGTAGAATGTTCATGGATTGCTGCGAGAATGATTTTTGAAAAATAGCCACCAGGAAAAATTACTTTCTGATGCTTTCTGATGCCTAGCGCCAAAGTCGTTTCCGGTCGGATGCAAATTAAAAACAGCCTTCCGAGAGCCACCATTTTTTTCCAGTTATAAAAAAACGAATATGAAAATGCGTTTGGCAAAAGTTATTGAAAAAAAGTTCAATTAAAAGACTGTTGATTATCCGTAGAGCGCAGAAGATCCAAACGCCTGGGGCCATTTTTTTCCTGATTACTTCATTTTTTTAAATTATTTAGTAAGTTACATGAAAGTAATGAAAAAAATACTAGGCAAATGAATTCCTTTTTTGGTAAAAATCAGTTAGTTTTTTTCGCATTTGGATAGGTTCAAAGCGTCGCGGTCGCGTTACGGTTTTGTCATTGACTTTTAAAAATTCGGTGTTTTCCTTGTCATCATTTTTGACTAATTTTTTGGTTTCTTCTCTTTCTGAGGTTTCAAGATATTTAGAGTTGTATATAAAAAATTTTCGTTTCGACACCATCCAAAAAATTCATCAATGCTCCTTCAATGACCCCAGTGAAACCTTTTTATTTAGAAAAAAACCAGCTTTCTTCCTGAACTTTTCCCCATGCAAAATAATAACAACAGCTGTAGGGCATCTTTTATTACCCGAAAACCTGGAAAAAGGGCCATTCTTGTTGCTTGCCGACGAGTTGTTATTCCCAGGCAGTTTCCCACCAGCCAACAAACGACTACAAATTTAATGCGTTTCGTCTTGAAATCCACTTTTTTCCCATTTTCCCCCCGCTCCGTCGTGTTCACATGTGACGAAAACTCCTGCAAAGAGAGTCGTTGGGTTTATTTCATAGTTCAGTTCTTCTTTGCTTGTTGACTGCCGCCAAAAAGAATCGCAAAACAAGGAAATGGACCATTCTCATTTTCGTTTTTTGTTCCAATTCTGTTTACGAAGCATCAAACGAATAGATTTCAGTATTTAAAAATAGTTTATTTTCCTTCAAGTGGCAAAAAAAAAATTTAGGCTTACTGTAGCCGAATTAGGAATTATGTGTGTACACCTTTGCGGAAAACACGTTATTTTACGACAGTTTGTCATTTTTTCCTATTTTCGTAGTTTTTCGATTGTTTTTGCGTTAAGAAAAGTTTTGTCTGTTTGAAATTTTTTGCCGAGGTTATTGGAAGCGTAAAAGGCTTGTATGGTTGCAGAAAATCGTTATTTGTGTCGAAGTTTTTCTGATTTTTCTTTAAAAACTTTTGCAAGAGTTTTGCAAGATTACCACTTTTTTTTAAACTTCTCTAATTGATTGGTTACAGTTTAAATGTTGAAAAATGTAAAATTGAAATTTAATAGCCTTTTTTTCTATTCTTCACCTCATCAACTTCATGTTTCTATCGCCAAAAACGACGAAAATGTTCTTCGATCCGTTCTTTTTCTTGCATTTGATTTGTTTACGAACCCGGAAGCATTTCGATTCAGCTTTTGGAGTCTTCTTCTCTTTCCCAGCTTCACGTCGAAGCTTTTCTTTTGTTTTTGTTCGAATTTCGAATAAAAATGAGCATTTTGTCGGGAGAATTATTACTTCATTTTTCAGTTTTGACCGTCGCGAGGGTCATTTCTCTCCACGATGGGACGTCGCTGTTTCGCCCTCATCACGCTTTGAACATTCCTTTGTCCCTCTTTTGCTCTTCTGCCTTTATTACAGGTATTTTTTGATCATTTTTACGAAATACTGCAGATAACTCACCTAATTTAAGGAAGTATCTCGAAAATTCTTTTCGGACTAAAAATTGAAAAATGAAGCTTTTCTCAGCCTATTTGCATAGTGCTTGTTAAGTTTTAAGATAATTGGACCATCAATTTTTATTTTAAGATTAATTGTTATAGGTTTTCTTTTTTTTCCAAAGAAAGTTATTGTAGTTTAAATTTTTTTTTAGAAAGTTGGGCGATTTTTTATATGATTTAGAATAGGTTTTCTGTACAATTTTTCATTTCTTCGAAGAGTTTTAAGTCATTTTTTGTTTCAAAACGGAAGTTTTGATAACTTTTACATGCCTTTAAGTGACAAAAATGATTCTAATTCGAAATTTTCCTCATAAATTGAGAAATATCGTTTTTCGTATGACTTTCTGTGCAGTTTTCACTATTTCAAAGTTTTTTTTTTCCAGCTTTTCTGGAGTTTTTTTTGTGTAAAAACGGGACAATTACATTCTTTTTTGTCACAAAATTACTCTGATCATAATTCAAGTCTTCCCAAAAATTGGGAAAAATAATTTTCCGTATGAAGTTGAACAGCGCTTTTTTTATAATTTTCATCATTTTAAAGCTTTTTTTACTGGTTTTTCCTGGCCATTTTTTTGCTCCTGTGTGAGATGATCAAACCCTTAAGGGATCACTTTATTTATCTTCCCAGCATTATTCAGTTTTTTTGTTTTAAAACAGAAGATTTGATAACTTTTACGTGTCTTTTTGTCGAAAAAAATCAGTTTTAAAATTATTTCAATCCAAAGTTTTTCCTCATAAGTTGAGGAACATCATTTTTTTGTATATTCATTTTTGATTCCTATACAATTTTTTTCCATCGTTTCGAAGCGTTTTTTTAGTGGCTTTTTAAAAATATATTTCATTCCCAGATTCTAGGTTTTTCAACAAATCCTGTGAAAAAAATTCTTTTTCGTATGATCGATTAGCAATTTCTGTAAAAAAATTCCATATTTTTTTGAAGCCTTTTTTTCTTGGTTTTTTTCTAGACATTTATTGCTCCTGTATGAACGGATCAAACCCTTAAGTGATCACTTCCCTTCGTCTCCCAGCATTATTCAGTTTTCCGCTTATTTAGAGTCATTTTTCCTTTTGAAATGGAAGATTTGAACAATTTTACGTGTCTTTTTGTCATAAAACTAGTTTTGGAATGATTCAAATTCAAAAATTTCACCCAAAAGTTGTGAAAAATCGTTTTTAGTATGAAACGAAGTCGATAGTTTAGCAATTTCTGTAGAATTTTCATCATTTCAAGCGTTTTTCTTGGTCTTTCCTGGCCATTTTTCACCCCTGTCGTTGAAAAGACCGAACCCTCAAGTGATCCCTTCCCATCTTCTTCTCCCAGCATTATTCAGTTTTTCGCAATATGTTCAGTAGATACGTTGTGCCATTTATCACGACGATTCGGTCTCTATTTCTGGCCCCAGCTTCTTTTTTCCCCTTCCTCGCCTTTCGTCGCCTCCCAAAACGCCTTTTTATGGCAATTTTACAGTCATTCCAGCCGTTTTCGGTTGTTTATGACCCGTGCGAATCTCTCTCCTTGTCCATATTTCCTGGAAGAATTTTGGGTTTCTTCTCAAATTCCTTTTACCGTACTTTTACGTTTCAGGCGGCCTTTATTATAAGTTCTTGCTTTTTTGAATTTTAATCATTCAATTAGGGTGAGAAACTTTCAAAAATATTATTTCGAAAAAAATCCCCAAGAGGAGAGAGTTTCACTCTGAAATAATAAAAATGGCTGAAATCCTGCCTAAAAAAATTTTTTTAGCCTTATATTTTTTTGATAATCTTGTGCCCGATTTTGAAACTCGAAAAAAAGCTCCTTTTCAAGTTTTAAAATAGTAAAAGTGCTTTTTTTCAAAGTCCATACTGTAATAATAAGCTTAAAAAAATGATCGAAATGAAAAAAATCATTCAGAAAAAGTTCTGTTGTTTTTGTTTTAAGAGGTTTGAAAAAAATATTATATTTTTTTGGGCAAAAAAATCCGCTTTTTCCGGAGTATATACCATAGAAAACGAAAAGAGAGCAAAAATCTTATATTTTTAGACCAAAAAAATGAAGTTTTATGAACCTTGAACATATCATTTTCCACAAAAAAATTTGGATTCCTTCTCAAAACCTTATTACCGTACTTTGACGTTTCTGGCTTCTTTTTATTATAAGTTCTTGTTTTTTTATTTTTCAATGAGAGAGATGCAATATCTAAAAAAATTTTTTTCTAAAAAAACCTTGATCTACCAAAAATGTTTCATATATTTTTATTTTTTTGATAATTATGCTCGAAGTGTTATTCTGAACTTAAATTTCGATTTTTTTATTTTTGAAATAGTTCCGAGAAACCGAAAAAAACTTGGCGATCTTTGACGCTGAAGCTGGATTTTTAGATTTTTTTAAAATTTAAAATTGTGAATTTTTGTTACTTCTTCTAGTTTTTCTTAGTAGGTTCTATAGAAAATGAGAAAACCCTATATTATAGATCAAAAAAATAAACTTTTATGAAGATTGAAAAAAATATTTTGATAAAAACAGTTTTTCCCATTGATCACCTTTTGCACGTAAATACTTTTTCAGAGAAAAACTGAAAAAAAGTGAAAAATTTCGATGCCAGGCAATTAGAAAAAAAGTTCTTTACTTCAAAAATAACTTTTTATGAATTTCAGTTTTAGTTCTATGAAGATAAATGCATGAAAAATCACGTAAGGTTAAAAAAATTTCGGAAATTTTGGCTGAAAAAGTGAATTTCGAAACTTTTCAAGGTGATTTTTATTTTGAAAAACCTTTTTCTTGGGATTCTGACTGCTTTTTGGAACATTCTAGTCTGAAAATTATGAGCTTTGGCCGGTTTTCGAAACACCTGCTCCTTTATTGAGGTAACATGAATAATTCAGGTTAGGGGAAATCTTGGAATATGGCCAAAAATGCGTTTTTGTATGATTTTTGTGTTGAAAAAGCTGTTTTCAAACTTCAATTTGAGCTTTTTTGGATCTTTCTAGACCAAAAATCAACGACTTTCGTAGATTTTCGAAACACCTGCCCCGTAATTAATCTAAAATGTATCATGGCTCAAGCTCAGTAGCTAATGTGTACACAGAAAAGATTTGCCCTTCTCCTCGAAAAATCTTCTTTTTTTTTCCCCCGTCTGCTCGTCTTGATATCCCTGCGTCCTTGGCATGGTTTGCTTGGGAAAAGCCCTCCTCTCGCCGGCCTCCCTCGTCTGCGTCTCCCCCTTTCCCCCACTGTCTCCCCCGCCGCGACTTTTCGACCACGCCTCTCGGAATGGACCCTCCTCGTTTCGCACGCTCTCTCGCCTCGGTGTTGCGCATCGTCGTCGTCGTCTTCGTCACCTCGTCGTCGGCAGACTCCGGGGGTTTTCCCTCCTCTTTTCGATTCGGCTTTGGACCCATTTTTCCCCTCCCAGAGGCTTTTCTTGTATTCTACTGTGATCTTCGGATGTGTCGCTCGACAGGTAGGACGCCGTTTATTTATCGATTTTTGCGATTTTCCTGGATTTTTTGTGCATAGTTTGACCTATCCTGCTTCGAATTTGAGCTAGAAGTCGGTAATTGAAAAATAACTCTACTTTTTATTCCCTTTTCTCAATCCTATCCTTCATTTTAAACGGGATCAAGCCTTTTTAGCCGATTTTCGGGATTTTCCTTGGATTTTCTGTGTGTAGATTGACCTAACCTGGTTCAAATTTGAGCTAGGAGTCGTTGGTTGGAAAATAGTGCTGTTTTCATTGACTTTCCTGGTCTCATTTCATTTATATCCTTCATTTTAAACGAAATTAGATTTTTTTAACCGATTTTTGCGATTTTCTTGGATTTTTTACGGCATAGTTTGACCTAACCTGGTTGAATATCGAGCCAGAAGCTGTTATCTGAAAAATAACGCCCTTTTTATTCATTTTACTCGTTCCTATCCTTCATTTTTAACGTTATCAGGCCTTTTTTAGTCGATTTACGGCATTTTTCTTGGATTTTTCGGCGTCAAATTCGATTTAATGTGACATTTTTGCGTTCACCTTCGCCATGTCGTTTTTTGGAGACTAACGGCTTTTTTTATTGATTTCAGTGGTCTTTTGTTAGAAATATCCGTCATTATTAATTCAATCTAGCCATTTTTGATCGTTTTTCGGGTCCTGCATTTTTTGGCGCGAAAATGAACTAAAAGGACGCTCTTTCGATGAACTTCTACAGTAATTTTGCTGATAGAAATTTCATTGTTTTTTTATAATTTTTTTATTGTCTTTAAATATTTTTAGCTAATGCTTTTTGAACCTTTTGTGGCTTTTTTGGTCTCAATTTCTTCCCGAGAAATTATCATTAATTTCTAGTTGATAATGCTCTTTTTCGAAATAACTATACAGATCTGTATTTGATTCACCTTTTCTGGGCGATTTTTGAACTTCTACCTGTTTCAGAAAGGTTTTTTGAAAAATTTTTTTGAAAATTCATTAATTTCTTGGGTTTTTCTGTTTCAAACGCGTTTCTTAAGTTTTTAAAAGAGCGTGGAAAGATTTTTGTAAACATTTTGAGGTTTTGAGCGTTTTTTCAGTGAGTTTTAGGTCTTTCTAGGTTTCTGGGACTTTGAAATAATTGGTAATTTTTCAAATAGGAATTTCAGTGCGGAATTTCAACTCAAGGATCTTATTATCATCAATTTTGAGTTTCAATCGATTTTTGTAGCCCTTTTCTGGAACTTTAACTTATCTATTCAGTGAATTTTTCCTTTTAGAACGAAGAAAAATGTCTTTTTTTATGTGGAAATTTTTTTTCCGGACCATTTTGGTCGTATCCGTTCTTTGAATATTCCGAAAGACGTTTTTCTCCGTCCACAGCAGACTTTGTTTCATTAAGAATCTCATTGAGGCGTTTTTTTCTTGCAAGGAATCTCATTATCTAATTTGTTGACGTCGGAAATTGCTTATCTTTTTGACTTTTATGACTCTTTTCGGCTCCGGTTTCGGCTTTTTGAACCGATTGTGTTATTTATTAGCTTTCTGAGCGTTTCTTGATTCCAAAAAAGGGCAATTTTCAATTTTAAAAGTTTTATTTTTCAATAATTTTATCACCTGTTGCAGTTTTTTCCCTCAAGTGCTTGGATATTATCATTTTTCAATCAAAAACCCCCTCGAATTTAAAGAAAAAAATCTTATTTTTTTGTGAAAAAAAGAGGTGACAAAATTTCCTCCGAGACGCTTCCCCACAGTGTAAAACATCACTTGAGATATTACAAAAAAATATGACTTCCTCGTGAAATTTTTCGCCTAAAAGAAAATTGTTTTTTTCGAGTCCCCATCACCCTTAAAATAATTGGATAACTTTAAAATTACGACTTGAAAAAAAGAGGATTTTTTTGAAAAAAATACGGAGAGGTCTGAAGCCCAAAAAAATCAAAAATTACGAACCTTTTTTTCTGTAAGAATCATTGAAACACGGAAAAAAATTGATGAGAAAAAAATTTTTTTCTTTTCAAAAAAAATGCACAGAAATGAAGAGTTCAAAAAATCGGACGAGAAGAGAATGAAAAATGTCTGCGTCTCTTCACTTTACACAGTCTCTAGTTTGTATAAACTTTTCCAGCTTTTTTTTGTCAATTTTTACTTGAAAATCGAAGAAAAACTACAGTGTCTAGGTGCCTCCTCATTTTACACAGTCTCTAGCTTTTCTGGTCATTTTCAGCATTTTTTTTCTGTTTTCTTTATGGACTAGACCCAAAAAAGAGCTTCAAATCCAATTCTTCATCCACAAAAGCTTCCTTAAGCTTCAATTTTTATTATCTCTCCTTTTTACCTGACTTTGACGTCATTGGCATCTCTGAGAAGGGGATTCCGTTTCGAAGAATTAATTAATGGGACGGAAATGATTCAGTTCGACTCGAAATGGCTTTTCTTTCTCTCTTTCTGCTCCGTTTTCGTTCCTTCTAGCCTTATATTTATGATTAATTTGCAGTTTGAACGTTTAGAATCTTGTAAGAGTGGGTGTTAATTCGTATTTATTCGAGTTTGAACTCGAGAGACCTTTTTAATGATGATTTTGAGTTGAAAAGTCGCCGAAAAACTTGATTATTGGTTTGAATCCGCATTTGGAATGGCTCATGCTCTTTGCCGTTTGAGATGGACTTTTAAAATTCACGACATAAAATTCCCTATGTCAGTAGTCGCAAGTCGTTTCCGGTCGGGCGCAGTTGGGAATCAAAAATCCACTTCTTAAGTGAAAAAAAAAGAATTTTTTGCGTTTGGAATGGCTTTAGACGATGCGGTCGAGCTGGGACGTGAGATAGATGGTATTTCCATAAGAGAAGGCGGAAATCGGTTCTGGTCGGGTGCAGGTTGAGATGTTCTTTGTGGGGTCTCTTCATCACGTGAACCAGAGAAGTATATTTTCGAGTTCTTAAACTAGAAAAAAGTGATAAATTTGCTGAAAATTGTCGAAAAACCATGTTATGAACGAAAAAAAATCATAGATTGGTCGCGTTTGGAATGGCTTAAGGCAATGCGGTCGTGGGCTTGAGATAAATGAAATTCTCATAACAAAAGTCGCAACTCGTTTCTAGTCGGGCGCACTTTGAGATGTTCTCTGTTTTTTCATTCCTTGATCAAAAATTTGAGTCTATTTTTGAGTGTTAGAACTAGAAAAATGCTCTAAATTCTCTCAAGACTGCCAGGATCCTTTCCTGAGTAGAAAATATTGATTGGTCGCATTTGGAATGGCTTAAGGGGATGCGGTCGCCCTGCGGTTGAGATTTTCATAACAGAAGTCGCAACTCGTTTCTGGTCGGGCGCACTTTAATCTGTTCGCAGAAGGGTCTCTTCATCACGTGATTGTGAAAAGTATATTCTTAGACACTTGGACAAGAAAAAAAAAAACACCTAAGTTTGCGGAAATCTAAAGAGTACGTATGATGAGGAGACGCCCAGAAACTGTAACCCACTTTTTGTTTTCCAGTTTTCTCTTATCACATCTTCCGATCTTTTGTTATTTTTCGGTGCATTCCGAAGAGAAACATTTCTTATCAGTTTTACAGTACTTCGTTTTTTTTCTCTGATGGATCTTTTGATCATGGGGCGTTGGGTTCTTGGTCTTTTTTCCGGTAAAAAAGAGGGGTACTTTGTTCTTTGTATTTTTTGGGAAGGTTTCGGAGACTTTTTAAAGATTTTGGGAAGGTTAGGGATTGTTTTGAGAGGTTAACTTGGAAGGATTTGATTTTCGAAGTTTTTTAATAAAAATTTTTTTCGTGGCTAAAAAAAGACTGGTAAATGTGCTCCACCGCAATGGGTCTATATAATTGGCGGAATATACATTTTTTTGAGGAAGTTTCCAGAGTAAAAAGTTGAGATTCACAGAAATAAAAAAATAGCCTGGAAAAATGCGCTCCATCGAAATATGCCTCTGATTGGCTGGACACGCCCCTTTTTTTCATGCAGTAAATTGTTATTTCAAATGGTCAAAATTCACTTTTTGTTTATTTTCATTGAATTTTGACTGAAATCGACACATGAAGCTGAGTTTTTCTATTGAAAAAATGTGACAGAAAATTAAAAAAAAAAATCTGTTCGCTAGAGCGCACTTGTAAGGATGGATTTATTATCGGAAGTTTTTTTAATTTTGATTTCGGTTCGATTTTTGAAACTTTGAATTTTTATGTTTTTTTTTTCAATGAAGAGTTCATTGTTCGCTGGAGCGCACTTGCACCATCCAGCTTTTTTGCTCGATTTTTCTTCCTTCCCCATTCATTTTTGATTCTTTCGGCCGCCAATAAGCCCTGGCTGAGAGCATTTTCTTTCTTTTCTGTTAGGCTTGTTCTTTGCTTTTTCCGCTGGCGTGTTTAATGAGTCTTTTGCGTCATTTTTTGGACCTCGTTGAATTTTTTCGGGTTGTAGAATGTAGTTGGAGGGAGATTTATGGGACGAAAATATGGATTTTTAGATTTTTAAGCTTTTCCGTGAGAGATAGACGGAGGAAAAAAATCTAGGAAAAATTGAGTTTCTCTGAAAAGAATCAGGAATTTCGAACTGAAAAATGACTCAAAAGTCGGTATTTTTTTGACTTTTTTTCTTCTATATTTAATTCTCGAGACTTTTTTTCAGTTTTTTTCTTACTATCTTCAGTAAATTTTTTTCAAATTTTTCTGTGATTTTTTTGAACTTTTGTCAAGACAAAAAAACAGCTATTTTTTTGGACTTTTTTTCCTTTTTTTCACAGTGATTTTTTTGAAAAAAATATACGTCATTTTTTTCACTATAACTATCTTTATTTCGTCAAAAAAACCATGTGTTAAGGACGATTAATCACATTTTTTTCATCAATTTTTTTCTGGTGCCTAATCCAATAGACGTCAACGTGTGGATACATTATTCACCCCCATTTTTTTCCTGACGATTCTGATGGATTTTCGATGAGTATTTTTGGAATTTAAATGATGCGGGGGCGATTTTTCGATAGTTTTTTTGGTTTTTAGAATGATGTGCCCAACGCAATTTTATCACTAGGAAATTTTTTTATGAAAATCACAAAAATTTTTGGTTTTTTTGGAAAAAAAATAAGCTCATTTTGCCGTTTCAATTCGCCTATATTATGAAAAAAACCGTGTTTTTAATTATATTCAATTAAAAAAATATTTTTTTCAAACCGAACTTTGAAATTATTAAAAAGAAAATGTTAATTGATGAAATTCGTCCAAAAAAATTGAGAAATTCGATGTTTCTTTGAAAAAAAGGCAGAAAAAAACAGCTTCTTTTTTGAATTTTTTTACTGGTTTAAGCGAAAGTCGCTTCTAGTCGGGCGCAAATTGTAGCTTTTTTTCGTTAACCCATTCTAAATTAAAACACAACGAGAAACTGTTTATTAGAGGAGCCAAAAAGTCGAAAAAAACAATAAAAAAACGATGTCATTTTTCCCATAAAATGTTTAAATTCAATAATTTCCATTTTTCTGTGTGAGAATTTGCTTTGGGGGTTTATAAAACTTTTTCTAGAAAATATTTCTTCATTTTTTTCATTTTTCGTCTTTTTTTCCTCCGATTTTTGGAAACTTTATACATTATTTTAACGTTTCAGAAAAAAATTTCTAGAGTGAGTTCAAACACTTGATTATTTGAATGAAAATATACTTTTTAAACGGTTGAAAATTCTTCATTTCATGATTTTTTTATGCGGTAATTCTTTTTGTTTAATAATTTTTTTATTAATTTTTTTGAAAAATTTGGCTGAAACTTGTCATTTTTTTATGGGAAATGAAATGATGAGAATGATCTCTTGGATCATTTTCCGAAAATTTTTGCTTTTTTCTTGATTAATTTCATGTTTCTTAAGTATATTCTGTTAGAATTTCTTCGCTAAAACGACATTTTTGGTTTTTAATTGGTATTTTTGCAAACTTATTCATTTTTCTTGTAGTGAAATTGACATTAGAAAAAAACACATTTTTTTCCCATTTTTTTATCGGTTCGTAACATGTTAATTTTTGAATGGGAATGGTTTTTTTGGCGTTCTATTCATCATTCTGTTTTTCCTGAAGAAATAATTTATTAGAAGAAAAAGTTTCGAAATGACAGAAAACATTCATTAAGCAGTCTTCAGAATTTTTTTAAGTCCAAAAAAATGATTTTTTTGAAAAAAATTATTGCTTTTTCAAAGAGATTTGGCGATTTTTGAAATTGGCGTGAGTTTGTTCGAAATGATGACGCAAAATTGGAATTTCGGAGCTTTTTTTGAAATTTGAAAAAGTTTGAGTCTCACAACGATATGCTGATTTTTTTATGTAAAAAAATTCAAAATTTTCGTTTAAAAAAATGCCCAAGTTACTTCAAAATATAGAGTTCAGTACATAAGAGTTTCTGTAAAACCTAATTTTTCGTCCCGAAATTCCGATTCTGCGCATTTGGTTACGTTATTTTTGAACAAAAAAAGACGTCGATTTCGATTCTGTCACTTTTCATCATTCCCCCCTTTAAATTGATTAAATTTGTTCCCGGTTTCAGTGTGAAAATGGAGGAGAAGAAGTTCCTCATCACGCCCATCACCAACGGCGAACTCGTCGGCGCCCACAATTTGAACTATGCTCAGGTTCTCGATCATTTTCAGTCTCTTTATTACTTATTTTTCCAATGAATATCCAAAAAAAAACAATAAAAACTACATATTCTCTAATATCACCTTTAGAATGCTCAAAAAAGCACATTTTTCCTGTAAAAAATGGTTGATCAAATTTATTTTTTTTTACTTGAAAATGGCTCAGGAATACTAGAGTGGCCCCTACAGGGGTAAGCTAGGGGCCCTTAAGGCTCTCCTCTTTCATTTTTTTTTTTATTTCGTTAAAAATAAATTTTTATAAATTTGATTTCCCCTTAAATAATAATAAAACCTGAAAAAAGTAACCTCGATGAACATAATGCGGCGAAATCCGAACCGGACTCGAAAAATTATTGAAAATCTTTTTTTATTTTCAAGATTTTTTTGAGGGTATTTCAACATTTTTTTAGGTTCGGAATAATGGCGAAAATCTACAATTCAGGAGATTTGAATTGAACTTCTGTCCGTCTTTTCGAGATTTTTGAACTATCTTGGAACTTTTTTTTTTCGATTTTCGAAGTATTTTGCATTATTTTTTAACACTAAATAAGCTTCAAATTGACCTCAGCTTATAGAAATTCAGGATATAGAGGAAAAAAATGCGAGTTATGTTCAAAAAAACTGGATTTCAGTCATTTTTTTCCAATAAAATGTTAAAAAAATGAGTTCAATTTTTCTATGAAATTAACAAAAAAATCATTTTATTAGAAAGAAGCTGGAAAGTTGTATCTAAATACCCTTCTCAGGACGCCAATGGGACCATCTTCCTGTAGCCTTTTTCCTTGTTCTCACGACCATACGTGGGCAAGTTCTGAACAAAAAAAGCTTGCTAAAATTATTTATTTGAAAAAAATTTGGGCTAGAAACTCTTAATTTCTACATTTTTTTAGACATATTTTTCGAGATTTTTTTGATCATTTTATATAGTTATATTGGTTTTTTTCTTGAAATATGCCAGCTTGAAACTGGAAAAATGTGTTTTTTTATTGTGTCGAAATTTATCATTTTCGTGGATGTTTCGGTGAAGCTGGCAGTGAATGGACTATAGCAAAAAAAAAAATGGGCTTTCTAAATTTTTTCTTTTTAATCAATATGTCATTTCCCAATCTGGCCCAAATATCGAAAATTTAACAATTTACTTGCCGAACCGGCTTATAAAAAATCGAAAATTCAAAAATCAGAAATTTAAAAAAAGACCCTCCCCATGTATGGTTGTGTTGGTACGAAGCCCAACTAACAGAAAATCAATTTTCCGGTTGCCTTTGGCCCTGAGAGACGCCCCAGAGACACCCGCACCGCAACATTGATGGTGAGTTCCAGAGCGAGCCGGACGTCGCGACGGTCGACGACAACGCGTCGTCGAAATGCGACGGCGATATCGCCTCGCCGACGGACGACGACGGCGGCGGAGGCGTCGCCAGGTCGCGGACCCCGTCCGTCCCTTCCCAGTTTCCGTATCCCAACATTCCCTTGATCTACAGGTGATTTTTATTAGGGGGAGGGAGAACTCGGTGTTTTTTTGAGTTAATATGGGATAGAAAAGTGAAAAAAACAGTTCTAATATCTCAACATTCCCTTGATCTACAGGTGATTTTTAGTAGGGGGGGAGAATCGTTAGATTTTTTTGATTTGATTTAGAAAAGTGAAAAAAACAGTACTGATATCCCAACATTCCCTTGATCTACGGGTGATCAGGTGATTTGGGTGTGAGAAATAGAAGAAAATAGCTTTTGGAGTTGTGCGCTCCATGGATAAGTTTTAATTTCGCCATTTTTTGTTTGTTTGAATAGGAGAATTGAGCTGTAGAGACTAATGAACAAACTTTTAAAAAAATAATAAATAAATAAACACGAAAAAGCTATACTTGTGCGCTCCAAGGCCAACTTTTAAAAAATAACTCGGACTTTGGTAACGCGAAAGGGACGTTAGTAGCCTCAGAACTTTTAAGTGGTCCCTAGAATCGCCCAAAAACGTCCGGAGCACGTCCGTTTCGCGTTACCAATGTCCGAGAAAAGTGAATACTTGGAAAGACCGAAGAGCTCCCTTGAGGGGCTACCATAGTTGCACTGAAGGTGCCCCTCTAGGGACCGCCCATATAGGTTCTATTAATAAGGCGAAGAGTATTTTTTTTAAAATAAATTTAGAAAATTTGACTTTTCTATTCATTTTTTCAGCGGATTTATCAAAATTTTGCGGCTTTATCTTCTTTTTTACTGCATCAAAATAATATTTCCAATTTTTTTTGCTTCATAGTCCTGGAAATTTTGTTTTTATATCGATTTCTAGGCTTTTTTTCTTGCAGTGAGCCGGCCCTCTTCAGCCTGGGACAATATTCGTCGGCGGCGCCGTTAATTGCAATCAGCGACACGGCCCTGCCAAATGTTCGCCTTTTTACAATTATTTTTCAAAGCTTGCGAAAGGCAAAATTTGAATTTTTTCCTTAGAAATGGTCTCTTCTTCAATTTCTCTGTTTTTTGGAATTATTAGGCTCAAGAAGTTTGAGAATTTAGGACGTTATTCTGATCCTTTTCTTGAAAATGCCTCCAGATAAATTGGATAGTTACTTTAGGAAGTAACCTTCATATAAATTACTCAGGGTTTGTCTTTTCCCAATCAAGAAGTAGTTTAAGATATATTTGAATCGTCGGAACGACTCTGGGATCGCCTCGAGTGCCACCGTCAACGAGGAGGACAAAAATGAGCCGGCGACTCCGAAATCCTCCATGTACATGTCGGACATGTCCTTTGTTGGGTGCGATTTTGAACTTATTTCTACAAAAAAGTTTCGAAAAGAACCTATTTCAGGGGTAATGTGTCTTTTTTTCATATTTTTGAGCGGGAGGGGGTGTATCTTTTTTTATCTTCATTAAGGGGGGGTGGGTTATTTTTCCTTGATTTCATATTTTCAAGAGAGGTGATGTTCCTTATTTTTCATACTTTTTAGAATGGGGGGGTATATTTCTTATTCTCATATTTTTTTAGGGGGGCGGAGGCTATATTTCTTATTCTCATAGTTTAGTTTTTAATGGGGGAGGGGTCGTCATGTTCCTTATTTTTCATACTTTTTAGAGAGGGGGTATGTTTCTAATTTTTCATATTTTTTTAATAGAGGGGGTGGTTATGTTCCCATATTTTTTTAGGGGGTGGGTTTATGCTCTTTTATTTTTTTATATTTTTTTAGATTTTTCGGGGGAGGGGTGAACTGAAAAACTGAGAAATTTAACCTCTTGTGAACAACTTTTTTTAGGCCGGTTAATTTTTTTCTGTCCTTATTTAAATAAAGAAAAGGCGTTTTTCGTGATAATGTTCCTTGATTTTTTCACGTCGATTGTTGCCATTTGCCCCCGTTTTTTGTGTACTTTCTCGGCTTTTCCGCCACGATTTTCCTCTTCGAAAGTGTCGCAAAACGACGGAAATCACGCGACGTGTTGATTTTTTGCATTAGGAGGCTATCGAACCATCCTCTCCTGTTTTTTGGTTCCTTTCTTGTCTGAGCATTGGGGATTCGCAACAGGAAAATTCATCCACGAATTTTGCAGACGACATGGCCACAAGCCGTCATTCTCGACCCGGGAAATCCGCGAACAACACGCACGAATGCAACAGAAGTACAGAGACGACACGAAAAGGGAGCGCAGATTCACGGATCCCGTGGATTTTGAAGGTGTTTCGAGAAGAGAAGAAGAAAAAATGGACCAAATTTTGGTCGCACTTGGAATGGTTCATGTGACCGACTAGAAAAAAATTGATGGGAAAGATTTGAAGCTATTCCAAGGGCAACTAACTTTGGAACGCCTATAGGGGTTAAGGGAAAAGAAGTCCTTATAGAGAACAAAAAAGTGCCCTCATAGAAGGTCAAGATTTAAGTGGTCCTTATAGGGGTAAAAGGAAAAAAAAGGCCCAATGTAGGGGACAAAATAGGGCTTCTTAGAAGGCTAAGATAGAAGTGGTCCTTATAGGGGAGTAGGGTCAGACACTCAAGCCTTTTCAACTCAAGCGGTCCCTATAGGGTCATTTGCGCTATCTCCTGCGGGGAAAGGGGGTCTGAAATTTAAGCCTTTCTAGCTCGAGCGGTCCCTATAGAGGTTATAGGAAAAACACGTCTTGTAGGGGACAAAATAGGGCTTCTTAGAAGGCTGAGATAGAAGTGGTCCCTATAGAGGTGAAGAGTCAGACTATTAATCCTTTCTAACTCAAGCGGTCCCTGTAGGGTCTTTTGCGTGGTCTCTTAAGCGGTCCCTGTAAAATCTATTTTTTAAATTTCTATTCATAACAATAATCGACTAGGATGCCCCTTTTTCAAGCTTCAGCGGCCCCTATAGAAAGGTAAAGTGGTCCCTAGAGGGGAACCTTCAAGAACTCGCCAACTTTGCCCTGTAGGGACCACCTTGGGGTTCATAAGTCAGCTCAGGAATTCAATGATCGTCTACATGTACCTAATCAAAGAGTATTCTAACCTTTTTTTGGAAAAAGCCAGAATATGTAGTAAATTACAATCACTGTGAGGACCGCAAGCTTTATGTTAAATTTTCCTCACAAAAACTCATTCTTTCCACAGGAATCCTGAACATCATCGGCGGCTGTTCGTTCTGGCAAATTTGGGTCTATTCTCTGATCGCCTTCCAACAAATTCCTCACGCCATGTTCAACCTGAACGTCGTCTACATGATGTACGACCCGGAACATCATTGCCAAGTTGGTATCCTGTCAAATTGAAACGAAGAATTGTAGGAACAGTAATTTTGATGAAAAGGGTCACGAAGTTTGAGATTTTTTATTTGAGCGATGCATTCCTTTGCATGCATCAAAAGGCTTGGATGACGAAAAAATAGTGATTTTTTGAAAAATAGGCTCTTTCTAATAAGGATTCTGGGTTGATATTTCGATCAAACTTGGCTTTTTGGTACTTTAAGACGCCCTGATCCCAAATAAGTTGAGAAAAACTGCGCCTTTAGCTTTTTAGTAGAGTTATGACCCCTCGAAGACGCCAGAAATCCTCTTTTTCTCTACTGAAAAATACTTTGAGGCGTCATAGCTGAACTAAAAATTGTCAGAAATGCATAAAATATGGCTCATTGGTTCTTAGGTAGCAGTAAATGATGCTTTTCGTTTTTTAGCAGGATTATGACGCTTCAAAGACGTCAAGAACTTTTTTTTTCTTCACTGAAAAAATTTTTTAATGATATAATTTTATTAAAAAGGATAAAAATGGAATGAAAAATTGGCTGAATTGAACTTTAGAACATTCTGATTCAATGTAAGTTGAGAAAAACTGCGCTTTTTGCCTTCTAGCAGAGTTATAACACATCCAAAGTTTTGCAGGAAAGAAAGATAAGGATTTTTGATGTCTTTGAGCGTTCATAACTCTACTACAAGGCAAAAGGCGCAATTTTTTCTTTACTTGTAGAAAATCAGGGGCTTGGACAGCCATCTAACGGAATTTTATTGGATTCTGACACCTTTACCTTGATCGATAATATGATTATTTTGCCCAAGAAAACGACCAGATATGAAGATGAGGCTGGAGAACTTCTGAAATTTAATCAATTGATGGAATAATAAAATAAAATCTGATTCTTTGGGAACCCAATAAGGGGACAAATCTTTGTTAATTAAAAAAGCGATCATTTTCAATTTTGAAGGTCCCTGGCTTCAACGACACGAACATCACTGTGGACCCTTCGGCGCCGTTCCTCTGGGGCTATGAAGACGTCAAAAACTTCAGTTTTGTCTTCCCCAGCAAGGACGACGCTTCACCGTATTCTATGGACACGGTAGATATCCCCTCCGGCAAAAAAAAGAATATTGGAATGATTGCAGTGTAAATACTACCAAAGAAGCGAAGAGAGGTACCGGGAACTGCGACGGATGCCGCTGGAGAAGGCCAGGGACGAAGCCTGGAAGGACACGGCCCACAAGGCCGAGTGCACCAGTTATATCTACTCGAGTGATGTGAGTTTGGGGGGGCGGGGGGTCTTTTATTGTTGAAGCTTTTTGGAAATACAGTACTGGCCATAAAGGTATTTCAAAGGGGTTATTTGAGCATAACTTCTCTGAAAGTGGCTCAAATGACTTCAAACTTCGCACAGATTTCAAACAGTTATGCAGTTATTCATCTTCAAAGATAAAACTGATTAGCTCGAGTCAGATCAGATTTGTGAGCAAAAAACCGAAAATCGTAAAAATAGAAATTTTTCTCTTGAGATTCGAAAAATCATATTTCCAAAGAAACGTCGAGTCTCAATCAGAAACTTTTTTTTGCTAGTAAAACAAGTCTTCGGATTTTCAAAAAACCTAACCAGCCCCTTACAAACCCGAGAGTAAAAGCCTAGTGACTTTTTCTTCGGAAGACCCTCGCTTTTTGACGCCTCGTCATTCAAATGGACTTGACAAGGCAGGGTTGCGCGGAAGATTTGCGGAACTGCAGTTGAATCGAAATTTTTGAAAGAGAAGGTTTTTTTCGTCGGAGAAAAGTTGTTAATAGTGAAGTTATGTGCATTTTGAAGATAAATATCGAAAAGTTATTTTTAAAAAGGGTACCATTATTTAGAAAAAGTCTAAAAACAGTTTTACGGAAGACGGAAGGAAGTGCCATTTTCGGATGTTTCTAAACGATGAGTGCTTAATTAAAATAATTTTTTTGATTTTTATCTTCCAAACACTCCTAGATTCACTATCATCAACTTTTTTTACGATGAAAAAATTTTACACCGCTGAAATTTCAGTTCAAGTTCTCTTCCGCAAATTTCTTCCGTGCAACCCTGATACAACGTCAATTTTGTTTGAGCACACCCCGTTTAATGTTGAAAAACTTTGAAACACCCTCATAAATAGTTTTACACTGTTTCCCTCAGATTTCTCACTTTATCCGCTCTCCAGAATTCACTAACTTCACTAGGACCGATTTTGAAACCTCTGATTCGCACAGTTTTTCTAAAAATTCGAGAAAATTTTTTAAGGACGGAAAATTTCACAGTGGTTGCCCCGTCAATTTTTATGTTATTGTCAATAATTTGGAAGACTTCTCAGAAATCGCATTATAATCCTCTCCAGAAGCTTAAAATTAAGTCCGATATCATGTTATCGTAAGTGGCGCTCCAAAAAAAGGACTTTTTAAACCTAACTAGGAAAATTTTTAGTGGCCACTATAGGGTTTTGACGTTTTAGTAGTCACTATAGTAGTCAAATTAATGGCCACTTGAAGGGTTAAAAATTAGTGGTCACTATAGAGGTCTCAGTGCTACTACTAGACCACTAAAAATTTTAGTGGCCACTTTAGGGGTCAATGGATCAACATAACTGATCCAATCTGTTTGTTTTAAAATTATCAGAGTTACTGGAAGGAATACTCGATGAAAAACTACTGAAGTGGCCACTAAATAAAGAACCTCTATAGTTTCCACCAAAACGGAAAACAGTAGCCACTATAGAGGTGGGTTTAGTGGCCACTATAGTGTCCTATCCAAGTAGTCCTTGGCGAGCCTCTATAGTGGTCACTAAAAATTTTCCCAGTAAGCTTAAATTTATTCATGCCAACCCGATACATTTTTAAATTTTGAAGATCATGCGGGAGACCCTTGTGACGGACTATCACCTGGTCTGCAAGGATTACCTGCGAAAAGGCCACGCCCACTTGTTCTACTCGTTCGGTTACCTGGTCGGCTGCATGGTCGGAGGCGTGGCCAGCGACTCGTGAGTCATCAGAAGAACTCGCAAAAACCCCGGAAATTTCTCCAGATTCGGCCGTAAACCAACCATCATTGGGTTCGGAATCTTGTCGTCGCTCTTGGGGATGTTCCTGCCCTTCGTCGAGTACTATCCGATGTTCTTGTTCCTCCGATTCTTGTCCGCCATCTGCAACGAGGCGGCCGACCTCGCCGCCTACACCCTCTGCATGGAGATCACGGGTGAGACATTCTTAGGGCTGGAATCTCGAAAAATCCCTATAGTGATCACTCGTAAAACTTTGTTCTCCTCCGCGCTCTAAGACCCCTCCATGCGCCTTTAATATGAGGGGAATTTCAAAAAGCTACATAACCGAGTCATGTCTCTATGCATGTGCCTTTAATTTAGCTGTTTGTCTTATTAAAGGCGCATACTCAGAGACAGGTCACGAGTTTTGCAAGGAAGCTTCCCGGAAGGGTTTTTGAGTAAAAGGACTACAGTACCCTTCCAAAAAGATTCCCTTCGAAACTCACAAATTGTCTCTGCGCATGCGCCTTTAATTTAGCTTAAAAATCGCAGTCATATCAAAGGCGCATGCTCAGAGACAACCACGAGTTTCGAGAGGAAGCTTCCTGGAAGAATTCTTGAGATGAAAGGGCTACAGTACCCTTCCAAAAAAATTCCCTTTGAAACTCACAAATTTCCTCTGCGCATGCGCCTTTAACATGGCGGGGACTTTCAAGCTAATAAAGGTACAGTACCCTTCCAAAAAGATTCCCTTTGAAACTCACGGCCTGTCTATGTGTATGCGCCTTTAAAATGACAAGACTTTTGAGCTAAGAGCTTCAAAACCCTTCAATGCTCGCGGCTTGTCTCAGGGCTTGCGCCTTTTATATGAGGGGAATATTTGAGCTATATAAGCTACAGTACCCTTCCACAAAGATTCTTATCTTTGAAAAGTCAACGAAAGATTGTCCACTCATTTTTGAGTTTTTTTCCCAGAAATTATATGGTTAAAATGAAATTTTAAAATCAAAAAAAGGTTCTTTGTGCAGGAACTCGGTACCGGGCGATGGTCGGAAGTATGCTCCAAGTGCCTTGGGCCGTCGGATACGCTCTCTTGGCCCTCATCGCTTATTTGACGAAAAGCTGGAAGACTATCCAGGTCTGAATCCTTTCAAAAATTGAATTTTTTTGTGATAAATTCTTTCTTTATCGATTTTTTTCATAGAGTTATGGAGCTTCAGAAATCTTCAAATAATTTTTTTAATGGTTTTTTTGTAGTTTGAAGGCTTTATAGGATCAAAAATTCGTGATATTTAAAAGAAAAATAATAAATTACGGCTTCAAGTTGGTTTTTAATGCGAGAAACTAGCTTATTTTTTTGAGTATTTTCGCTTGAAAAATTTGTTTTTTTACAGCGAAAAAAGTTCTAGTTTTTTTCTGTAGCCCTGGAAAACTGTTCTATTACTTCCTATTAAAAAAATTTCATGCGTTCTTCCATTTTTTTCTCTGAGAGCTTCCAAAATCACTTTAAAACAGAAGAATGCGAAAAAAACCGGCTTCTTTTTTTGAATAATTTCAGTTGAAAAATTGGTTTTTTTATTGAAAAAAAATCACCCGGTCTTTTTATAATTGTTTAATTGATTAAATTTTAAAAATCATGGAAGGGCTCTTTTTTCTCCTTGTGATCTTGCTTTTCAAGGTGATCGCCGGCGGGTTTCATTTCCTGGCAGTTCTTCTGATTTGTTCGATTCCTGAATCCCCACGATGGCTCATCGTTAAAGAGCGCGTCAGCGAAGCTGAGGAGGTCATTCGGAGGGCTTGCAGGTCAGATTTTGAAAGAGAATGATTTTTTTTTAAATTTTGTGTGCATTTCCTCAAAGATTTTACCGGGGATATTCTCTAACTTCTTGTTTTTTTGACCAAAAACACTTTTCTAACGCTCCAGGGCTCTTTTTTCCTATTTTTCTTTCAAAATGACGTTCCAGAGACCCTCCCTTCCCATTCAATATGTGCCGAACAAAATGCGGAAATCTGCCGTCAGATCTCGAATTGGTTTGCCATCGAGAGAAGAAAATCAATACCAAGGTTTCTATTCGATTTCAGAAAAGTTTGGAAAAAATAATGATAACTTTAGGGAAAAATCACGATCATGGAACTTTTCACGATGAAAGAATTGCGTTTCCGAACGATGGCCGTGTGTGTCGTTTTCATGGCGACCGCCTTGGTTTACTACGGACTTGTCATGGGTTTGCACTTTATTGCTCATACTACAGAAAATGCCGGATGTTTAAAAAAAAGAGAGAGAGAATTTGGGTTGAAAATGAGTCGAAAATGAGTCGAAAAATGAAGATTTTTGCTCAAAAATGGGTGACCCGTTTTTTCAGCTCTTTCCGACCAATCGGCACCGGGACGAGTCCTTTTCACGGGTTATTATCATTTGAACAACGGAATCGCCGGTTTCATCGAAATCCCGACACTGTTTTTCTGCGTCTACCTCATGAAGTTGGGTCGGAAAAAGTGAGTTTTCGGGAGAAAACTTCCCAAAATGGAGGAAAAATCGTATTATTCTCAAAATTTTGATAATGGCGAACTTTATCTTTTATCTACAAGTTGAAAGAATGACTGCTCGGATTGGAATATAATTTTAATCATCAGAAAGTTATTTTTAACCTGAAAATTCAACATAAATGAGGTCAATTGCATCCAAAAGTGGTGAAAACCTTGAATCCAAGTCTAAAAAAAACTCAAAATCATGTGAAATTTCCCAAATTTGAGAGCCCTGATGCTGACGCTGTTGGCCGCCGGCATCGTGATCCTCATCGGAATGTTCGCCGTCATCAGCAAACACTACATGATCGCCCTGTCCCTCATGCTCCTCGGCAAAATCTGCGTTCAGGTAAAAGAACCCGGAAAAATGAGACAAGCTTAAAAAATCACTCTAAATGTCGATTTTCGAACAAAAACCATTATTTCAAAATCAGCAAAAAAAGTTCGTCCTCGTGAGGATCCGAACCTGCGGCCTTTTAAATGGGTTATACTTGGTCTTTCCTCAAAAATTCTTCACAGGATTTTTGTGTGGTTCATCCGCTTGAATACTATGACATGTCTGCGCTCTCTTTTTTTTTCGCTGGCGCAGAAACTCCCTTTCCCCATGATGGGGGTTGAGAGAGCGCAGAGAAGTCAGACAGGTTCAATTTTTTTCAATATTAGAGAAAAGAAAATTTTAGTTGAGAGAAAAGAGAGCCCAGAGAAACCAGGCTATTTTAACTTTATTCAAAATTTGAAAAAAATGGCTCAGTTTGAATTAAGAATTGGCCAAAAATTTAATGTCTCTGACCTGTCTGCGCCCTCTTGTCTCTCTCCAGCGCAGAAACTCTCTCTTCTCATAGTGAGGGCTGAGAGAGCGCAGAGAAATCAGACAGATTCAATTTTTTCGAATTTCGAAAAAATGAAAAGCTTAATTTGAAAATAACTCTAGCCACAACTTGGAGCTCTCTTTTTTCTCTGCGCTCTCTCTTGTTCACACTCTTTTCAAGTTTCTTTGGCCTCCACGGGGAGAGAGAAAAGACGCAAAGAAAACAGATTGTGCCAAGTTTCAGCGAATGATTTAAATATTCCAATTTTTTTCGTTTTCCAGGGAGCCTTCAACATTTTGTACATTTTCACCTCGGAACTGTACCCGACCGTATGCAGAAACACGGCCGTCGGCGTCACTTCCATGGTTTGCCGCATTTGGAATGGCTTTTTCTCAATATTTCACATCTTCAGGTGGCTCGTTTCGGGTCAGGAATATCCTCCTACATCGCCCTCCTCTCCAACATCTCGCTTCCCATCGTTCCAATGATCATTTTTGCCATTTTTTCGCTCTTCGCCAGCATTTTGGTGCTGGTTTTGCCAGAGACCGGCGAAAAACCACTTCCTGAGACGTTGGATGTTCGTTTTTCTAGTGTTATCTTGCAGTTAGAGAACTGATAATGGAAAAATTGAGTGAAAAACAGGGAGATTCTAGCAAAAATCAGGAAATTTTGAGCTTTTTTAAACTTCTCATAAAAATGGCAAAAAATAACAAAAATGCGAGTTCACTCGGCCTTATTTTGAATTTTTAAACTAAAATTGAGAACGATTTTTGAGCAAAAAAATTAGGGAGATTCCATCAAAAAAATCGTTCATAATAGGTCTCATAAAACAAGAAAAAAAGTCAGGAGCACAGAATTCAGGAATACTCGGCACCATTTTTGAATATTAAAAAAATAAAAAAAGGTGATTTTGAAAAAATTAAGAAAAATTGGAACCTTTTTCATATAATATAGCTCATACAAAAACAAGAATTGGGTCTAATTTTTTCCACTTTTCAGGACGCGATAACGCAACCAGAGACGCGTGTCCATTGTATGTATGGATTCATGTTCCGCGGCGTCGGCCGGTTGACCCGAAGCATCTCGTTGACCGAAAATCCGACCAGCGACTTTGATAACGAGTTTGTCGATTTTTTTCATTCCTAAAATATTGGAAGCCTTTGAGCCACGATCTGGGCAGAAAAATAAAATATTTGATGTTAACTTGTTAGACTTTTGTGAGTTTTTAAAAAGCGTTAGATGTTTTTTTGAGTACTGACAAAGATTTTGGACTCTTTTTTGTATTTCTAAGAGAAATTCCCGTTTCAAGTTTCTACTAAAATGTTCCTTTTACCTCATTTTCTTCGTTTTGTTTTCGTACAAGAGTTTTGAAACTTTGGATACAGGTAGATAATTTTTATTATTTATTTAAAATTCAAGACAGACTTTTTGAAATCTTACTTTTCTCGAGCTTCATGGTTAAAATTTCAGAAAAAAAAATTCGCATCATTTTCAAGATTTTTGAGCGGAAACTTTGAAAATTTAATTTTCCAGTAAAAATGGTCAAAAAAGGGAAAATTTTTAGAGGATCGCGCCGTCCCTCAAGCGCCATTAGAAGGAACGTCATGTCGCCGGTTCCACCAGTTGTTTATTCGCGAAATGTTCGTTTTTTACAGACTTACGTGACTTGAAACGCTAAAAATTGCTTTGAAAGCGCTGAGAAATGTAGTAGAATTTTGGATGATTTGCCTAAAGCTGCGCCCGACCTTGAGCGGCTTCTCTCTGAGCTAGAGGATGCCCCCCAAGCGCGAGTTGTTTTTCGTCGGGTGCAAAAAATAAAATAAAATGGATTATTCGAATATTTCAAGGGACTTTGAGCCATTCTCCATGACACCACAGCGTTTGAAAAAATCGAAAATATTATGAAAAAAATTGAATTTTTGCAGACAAGTCGAGCCGATTCGATTTTCGCCGAACTGGCCGACCTCCAGTTGCCCGAGAAGCTCCCGGAAGCCTTTGACGAATAATTTCGTCCCATTTTTTGTTCCCTCCACTTCAATCAGTTATATATCGAAATTCCGCCTTTACTCGACTCCTTATACGGCTTTTTCTTATCATTTTCATCAAGCTTGGCTTTCATTATTCAGTTTTGAACCTTTTTTTGTTGTTATTAATACTCGTATTTCCTTTTTTTTTCCGATTGATGTGCTTTAAATATGAGTATCATATCGATTACGGACCGCTTTTTTTCTTTTGGGTCTTTAAAGGGAACGCTTTTTAGCTCGATTTGTTGTTTATTTCCCATCTTTTTCATGGTTCGATGCAATCAGGCTCAAGTAGTTTCTGGTCGGACGCAAGCTTCAGTTATTCGATTAAGAATCGCAGAAGTGGTGAAAAACTGCGCTTTCACCCTATTTTGGCCAAATTTGGAATGTCTGCCTGCGTCGCGGTTGCGCAACGTTTTGAAAAAATTTTTTTTTTGAAGAACCGCTAACGAAGCCATTCCAAATGCGACCAGCAGATCAGAAAGCGTCGCCTCATGATATAACATAATGGTGAGAAAACACACGAAAATCGTATACTTTGATGATTTTTCGGGTCCCATTTCGCTTACAAACAATTTTAGTCTTGAATTGATACTGGGGATTTCTTCATCCATACCTCATTTCCTACATTTTTATTTAGGCCTCTACTACTATTTTTCTGGGTCGTTTCGTGCTTTTCTACACTTTTTATGTACTGTATTGCTTCTCTGAACGATGTTTTTTTGTATATAACTGCAGTCTTTGAACTATTTCAAGTGTTTTTTTCTTCTCCGAGGGGCTGGCCTCTTTTTGTTTCGTGTGTTTTCTCACTATTTGATTATGTATTGGAAGCTTTTTAGTTCAAAAAAGCAACTTTTTTTTTTACTTTTTTTCTTTTTTCCTACGGTTCCTTCTCCTCTTGTTCAATTTCAAAACAAAGAATGAATTATTAGTACATTGATTCGAAGTTTGATCAGTGAAAGCGAAGAAAAAAAATAGAGTTCAAATTAAATTTTAGAAACCTTTAGAAAAAATGGGTCCCACAACGACATATAATAAAATATGAATTTTTACGGGTTTATGGCGTGTTCATCGGACAAAACGAAAATTGCTTCGAAACGCAAAAATTACTCCAAAACAACTCGGACTTTGGTAACGCGAACGGGACGCGAAACGGGCGTGTCGGGGCATTTCTAGTGACCACTTTAGTAGCCTTAACGCTCTTAAGTGATCCCTTGGATCGCCCAGAAACGTCCGGAGCACGTCCGTTTCGCGTTACCAATGTCCGAGAAAAATTAGTACTGTTTTGGAGCAACTTTGGCGCGCCGATGAACATGATTTTTCGTTTTGAAGAGTAAGACATCGGAAGATCTCTTGGCTCTTTTGCTTAGGCCGGAAGCCGATGACGCAACGGACCGTCATCCTTCAGACGCTCTTAAGGGCAATTAGAGCAGCCAAAACATAGGCGTCTGGCGCGAGGCAACCGCGCGGGCGGATTGATAAAGCCTGCGCCTTCGCGGTTTAGCACAGTCCCTCGCCAGACGCCTCCACTTTATAAAGGCAAGAATAACTTTGCTCTTCCAGAAGAGGCGGAGCCGACCGACCGCCGACGATCCAGCCAGCACCATCGCCAGTCGAGCCCGGAGCGGACGCCGTCCCGCTCCCTCGCCTCCAACCATCCCTCCCACTTTTTGCGCACCCCTTCAGCTATATATAATAATATATGAATTTTTACGGGCTTATAAACTCAAAAACTTTTAAAAATCAATCTTGTTCTCCGTTACACATCCAAAAGAAAGAGCATTTTTATGCCGTGTTCAAAGTGATTCCGCGAAATTCAAAATAGCCGTCAGAGAAAGAGAAAGATAACTAAATTTTGGAGGGTCAGAGACAATTTCGCATTTCGCGGAAATTACTTTGAACACGGCATTAGTACATCTTTTTTTTTGTTGACCTTTTGAGGTGAAATGTTAAAGGCGCATGTTGAGCAAATGATATTCATCCTATGACGACGAACACGTGCGACGCGTGGTCACAAGAATGACGAGTCAGCTTTCGATAAATAATTTTATCATTTCATAATTTCATTCTTTTTAAAATCTATCTTTTAGTCTTGTAGTCGTGCTGCGTCCCTCAAAGGTGCATAGACAAGATCTCGAAACGAAAAGACTTACATTGAAAGCATTTTTTCGCTTCGACCTCTTTCTATGCTCAGTGGAAAGCAACAGATGAACTGATTGTGTTATCCGCGCCAGCTTGTCACGATTTTCGTTTAGCTCCGAGCTAGAGAATCATGTTTGAAGCGCGCGCGCGATTTTTCTTGGCCTGCGTCTTCTGTTTGGCCTATAGTTCCTGATATATTAAAGGCGCAGGCTCCAAAATACCCCGCGCGCATCGAACCGAATGATTCTCTAGCTCGGAGGCAAACGAAAATCGAGACAGGCTGCACCCAATATTGTGGACTATATGTCAAATATTTCTCGTAATTAGTATACCTGATTCACGGCTAGCTTGAGCCAGCGAAAAAGTGGTCCTGACACGATAATGCACGAGGTAGCGCCTGGCTTGTGGAGAGCGCAGACAGGACACGCCCCCTTGGCGTCCCAAGCTGGCCGTGAATCAGCTATACTAGACCCACGATTAGGGAAAAATGTAGTGATTCATGCTCATTTATGTAAAATTTGGAAAACGTTTGTATAAATTCGTTCAAAAGTTCTGTGATTCGTGTTTCTCATGTTCATTTTCGCAAGCTTGGAGGGTCGGAATCTTGATTTCGAGAAGTTTGTAAGATTCGTAGATTTTTTCAAAATACTCAAATATTTTTTTATCACTCTGGGTTTTTTAAGAAAGCCATGGAATCTGTTCGTGGGCGAGGACGTGGAAGCGGAGGATCTGGCTCTGGAAGTGGCCTACGAGACGAAAGGTCGTTTTTATTGAATAAAATGTTGAAATAGTTAGTGTCGTTCCAGTCGCAAACTTCTCGGAACTATCCACGGCGATCTCTTCACCCGACCTGCCATGACCGACAAACGAGGTCTTCAAAAACCCCTTTTCAGATAAATTTTCATTTTTTCAGGTTCCTCCGGAACTGTGGAACAGTGTATGGTGAACTTCATCCCCATTGAGACCAAGTCTGACTACGTCATCTACCAGTACCATGTCATGTTCAAGCCTGCTGTCGACTCCAAGTCTGTCAGGTTGAAATCGAATCGACTTCTTGTAAAACTAGAAATGATTATTTTAGACAGAATTTGTTGAAAAGCGCCAACATCATCAATGAGATTGGTGAGCATTTCGTCTTCGACGGAATGATTCTCTATCTTACCAGCGAATGGGAGAATCACGTGAGTGCATCAATTTGTTTTTTGACTTGTTCATTGGCTCGGGAAATTTTTTGCAGTAGTGTTGTTTAAAATATAAGCTCAAATAGAGTTTAATCTTGATTAAAATCCCTGAAAAAAAACAGCCCAAAGAAGTTTTTGCACCTTTTTTTTCTTTGGGCCATCAATGTTCCCTGAAACTTTCCAGAGGTTTTATGCCCATGTGCAAATAGTTTTCCCCTCTAATTTTTGCCTTTTTGTTCAAGATTATGAATCCCGCTTTTTTTCATCTTTAAGCGTTTGCTCTCCTCATAATGCTAAAGTTGAAATAACTTATAAATAAAACTCAACCATACCCATTTTCCTTTTAAATATGGTTCTTCAAAAACTTGAAAATGCTCGGAACTGGTTTAAAAAGAGCGTGCGTACTGATAATTATCATAAAAAAATACCAATAGATTCATTTTTCAACATCTTTTTTTCCCCTTCTTTGTAATGAAATTACTAAATGATTATTTTCAGCAAACGATTGAGTGTCCGCATCCGGTGACCAACGAGTCGATCGCTGTCGATTTTAAATTGACGTCGAGATTCGGTCTGAACGATGCACAGACCATCAATTGCTTCAACATTGTTATCAGAAGGTGAGATTCGCGACTCCAACTCTCAAAAAAACGATAAATTCAGATGTTTCGACGAGATTGGTTTCACCCAACTCGGAAGAAATTACTTCGACCCCAACGCGGGCAAAACTGTCAGCTCTTACAATATGGATGTCCTCCCAGGTTATGAAACTGCGATCAGGATGTACGAAGATCAGCTGATGCTCTGCGTAGAAAATCGTTTTAAAATGGTTCGAAAGGAGAGCATGCTTGAAATTGTGAGTTTTCTGAAGAAAAAAAAACGTTCAATGGGGACTTTTCAGATACAACGCGAAATACAAAATTGCCGTGGAGACTTGGAGAGGGCCATTCAAAAGATCAATGAAGTTTTCCAAGGATCAACGATTCTGACATTGTTTGGCTTTCAAATATTTTACCATGAAGTTTACGCCTAAAATCTTGAAATTTCAATGATCAAGATAAGCATTGAAAAAAGATGCTGATTTCAGAAAATACATAGAAGAAAATTTGGTAAAAATTCTTTCAGGTACAATAACAAACTGCATCGTTTCACCCGCCTCGACACGAATCTGACCCCGGAGTCCCAGTTCAAGAAGGACGACAGGACGATCTCGTTGAGAGAGTACTACGCGACCCAGTACCAAAAGACTGTGCACAACGTCCAGCAACCCATCATCGTACTCTTCTGAAATTCAATCGAGCATCCATCATTCTCATTCAGATCAGCGAAGGAAAGCCGAAGCAGCCGGGAGAGCCTCCACAGGTCAACTACCTCATCCCGGAACTTTGTTTCCCGACTGGTTTGACGGATGAAATGCGAAAGGACATGAAGGTAGTTATAAGAAAATTCAGCATAATTTCCCTAATAGAAAATTTTCGAGCGCCAAGAATTTATCTTTAACAAACTTTGGAAATTGCTCAGTTGACTGACAAAACGCGAAGTATTTTCATTTGATCATAGAAACATCGGAATTAAAATCAGTTAATTCTCAGAAAAAATGCGAAAGACATCAGACACACAAAAAGGGAACATGTTGTTTCAGATCATGCGAGGTGTGGCGTCTCACACTCGCCTCAGCCCAGAAATGCGTCGCAGGAACACGGAGCTGTTGCTGCACAAGATGCACAACAACACTAAGGTTCGCGATCAACTCGCAGCATGGAATATCCAACTTGGAAGCGAGTTGGCTCGAATGGACGCCCGCGTTCTTCCGCCAGAAGCTGTAAGGAAGAATCGCCAAATGAACCAGTTGATATTTATTCACAGCTCGTTGGTGGCAACGGCCGGTCGATCATTGGAAGCCAAGCCGAGTGGTCCAAGAACGTCAAGTCTTGTGGCGTCTTCGCTGGCAGAAGCATGACAAACTGGATCGTCGTCTCTCCTGGAGAACAGTTTGGCCCGTTGGCTCGGAAATTCGTTGGTAAATTTTGCGAAGAAATTTACAAAAAGTTTGAAAAAAATTCCCTTTTTTTCCTTAAATGAGCGAAAAAAATCAATCATTCAGTTATCAAGTCGATAAAAGGCAAAAAAATTCGAAAAAAAGCTGCAGTAATTTGAAGCTTTTTTTCGAAATTCAGACTTAGCTCTTTTTTTTTTTTGAATTTCTATTCCAGAAAAAAAAACTATTAATTTTATTGTTTGTTCTCAAACTTTCCCTCTCATATAACTGATTATGAGAAAACCCAATCTTAAATTAATTAGCGCCGCTAAATCCAGACGTGGGGGCTTGCCTCACGCGCGCGCCAATTCAAAAAAGTGCGCTGGCGCACAGAACCCAACATCCCCCATTAATGTATATCTTTTTTTTCAGTCAATCTTTCCGTTTATATTTTTTTGTCGAAAGATTGTTTTTCGGTTAATTTCGCCATAAAAGTGAATCGATAAAAAAATATTTGAAATAAAAATAGTCAGTGGGGTTCTTTTTTTCTTTTTCGCAATTTAGTACTTTATGTCACGTTTTGACTATAAATGTAGTTCACGTTTACATTTAAAAGGCCACTCGAGGTATCCATATAATCAGTAAATGTATAGAATAAACGGTGCGATAGCTATCGGAGTGCTATTCGACAGCATACAAAGTGCCCATAAAAAAATTTCAAAAAAATTTCAAATTACTGCTGTTCATTTTTTTCAGATTAATGTTCTCTGTAATTTTTTTCGCATAAACTGTTTTTCACTATAAAATATTCAGTGTAATTGTGACGTAATTTTATCCGTAGCGCGCACTAATTTTTTTCTGTAAATTCAGAAACTTTGACGCCTCGCTCACCTTCCCTCACCCCCATTAGGAATGCCGTTTCCTCAGTACCCTATGGCGCTTAGCTGATATTTCTTTTCATTTTTGAGTACTAATCTAATCAGTGGTCGTTTATTTAGATCAATTTTTTGTTATAGCCTATTCCGCGCCAGCTTGTCACGTTTTTCTTTCCGCCAAAAAGACCGTATACCAAATGAAATCAAATTTCTGCTTTTTTAACGGCAAGAAACAAAGGTCTTGAAACGAAGTTGGTCAAATTTGGCCTTTTGGCGGAAAGAAAAACGTGACAAGCTGGCGCGGAATGGCCTATAACCGTGCTAAGACCTGCTCAGCTAGTTAAAAAAGGTAGCTACTCGGTAACTATTTGTATCTCTATCACGATTGACCAGTGGAAAAAAATTTGCGAAAAAAAACTATTTTCATTTTAAAAAAACTCGATTATTTTTTTATTGAATCACTTTTTATGGCGAAATTAACCGAAAACAATCTTTCGACAAAAATATAAACGGAAAGATTGACTGAAAAAAAGGATATACATTAATGGGGGATATTGGGTTCTGAGCGCCAGCGCACTTTTTTGAATTGGCGCGCGCGTGAGGCAAGCCCCCACGTCTGGATTTAGCGGCGCTATAAATTAATTTCTTTTCGATTTCCTTCCCTTTCAATTTTTTTACAGACGAAGTGACTGGACTTTCTCGTACTCTGGGAATCGAAGTCGGAAGTCCGATGTGTCAAATGCTCACGGGATTCCAAGCAAATGACTATCTAACAGGAATCAAAGAGGCTCTGCGAAAGGTTCGTAAGTTTTTTGTTAGAAAAGTTCGATTTTCGGCAAAAAGTTCCATGGCCTTTTTTATAGAGGCTATCCATTGTACAGTTTGAAAAAATAAAATTTTTAAATTCGAACTGAAAATTACTCCATGCACTCCAAAAAAATGAGATTTCTCTTCAGGTTGAAGGCCACGAAGTCCACATGATGGTCATCCTTCTGAAGGACGACAACAAGACCCGATACGATCTCGTCAAGAAGTTCCTCTGCACCCAAACCAACAGTAATAATTTATCCTTCAAAATATAATAATATATCGTATTTTTTCAGTACCATCACAGTGCGTAAACTTGAAAACGTTGGCTGGTCGACCAGGCGACGGCGGTCAGAACAAGAATTTCGGCTCCATCGTTCTCAAAATAATGTTGCAAATGGTTTGCAAGATGGGTGGTGCGCTCTGGAAAGTCAGCATTCCGGTAAGAAATCCAAAGAGTGCGCTTGCAATGACGAGTTCCCACTTGCAGCTGAAGAATACTATGATTGTCGGATACGATCTTTACCACGACTCGACGCTCCGCGGCAAGACGATCGGCGCCTGTGTCTCCACTGTCGACTCAACCTACACCCAGTTCTACTCGCAGACACGCCCCCACGAAAATCCGACCCAGCTCGGCTCCAACCTTTCCTATTTCATCAGAAGTAATCATTTTTTCCCCTAATTTGAAAATAATATATTTTTCCAGAGGCTCTGAGAAAGTACTACGAGTGTAACAACAACTCTCTCCCCGAACGTATCATCTTGTACAGAGATGGCGCCGGAGACGGTCAGATTCCGCTCATCAAGAACACGGAGGTCACTGAAAACCCAAATCAACTCAACTATTAATATTCTTTAGGTCAAATTGGTGCGCGACGCTTGCGAGTTCGTGTGCAAAAAGGCGGCTGATGGCGAAGCGCCTGCCGAGATCAAATTGGCCTTCATCATCGTCACCAAACGCGTCAACATGCGTGTTTTGAAGCGAGTTTTGATACCTTGGAAAAAAAAAAACAGTTAACAGTTTCAAAATAATAAAAATATTTTCTCTTTTCTCTTCATCTTTTGCAACTTCAAAACTTCTTTCAGAATCGGAACCAAGGAAGTGACGAACCCCAATCCGGGAACCGTCGTTGATTCTGTGGTGACTCGTCCGGAGCGCTACGATTTCTACATGGTACCGCAGTACGTAAACCAAGGAACTGTGACCCCCGTCTCCTACAACATCATCTACGATGACACCGACATGACTGCTGATCGCCATCATAAGGTAATCTTTGAATAATAGTAAAAAAATTCAAAAAAACATTTTTTGACAGCGTCCACGGAAAAATTTGTTGAGGACTGACTTTTTGATCCCTTGTTCCGCTTTCTGAGATTTTTAAATGATGATTTTGAAAAAAAGTTCTAATAGCAAGTTTAGTGCTCTTAACTCTTTATGCCGTGTTCAAAGTACTTTTAGCGATTCCAAAATTGACGCGTTGTTTTTTTATTAAATTATTCCGCAAAAATAATTTTTATGTTTTCAGCTCGCCTTCAAGCTCTGCCACTTGTACTACAATTGGCAGGGAACGGTCCGTGTCCCAGCTCCGTGCCAGTACGCACATAAAATGGCGTTCCTTGTCGCCCAGTCGATCCACGAAGAGGCTCACGAAGGACTTCGTGACAAATTGTATTTCTTGTAATTTTTTTTCTTGTTCACTCACCCCTTTACACATTTGTTTAATCCCTTTTTTAAGTTCATTGGTTACGCGATGCTTTAAAAAGCATTTAAATATTTATTTGCAATGCTATGTAATAAATAGTTTACGGCACAAATCAGAGAATTTTTTGAGGCATTCGACTTTATTCTTCTTCTATCTTTTTTCACCGATTGGTTTTGAAATACGTTTTGTTCCAATTTAAGGGAATCTTGAGTCGAAATTTCAGTAAAAGTTTTTTTCCCTCAATCCGGAAGAAATTATAATCAATCGACAGAGCGTCTCCGGACGGATGCAATGATACATCTCAATCCCTTATAACTTGTCAAAAAGTCGATTGCAAGCTGGATGAAGCTTGATCTCGTGATAACTTACATCAATCGAAAGCTGACATCGAGGCGAATCGAATGCTATAATCAGATAAGCTGTAGCTGCTATGAGAGCCGAGATATGAGCCGTCGAAGTTTGACATAAAAAATAAATTTGCGCGTCAGATCAAACATGTTGTGTGAAGTTGCGCGTTGGGTCAAGTGTCAGTCTGAAGCCCTCATCGGTGTGGTTTCCTCGCAAAAAGGAAAAGCTCAGAAAAAAGTTGGTCTTTTTCAAGTTTTTTCTAGTGTATTCGATAGAGCAGCTTCTATATAGTACTGTTATCATATCAGTTTGAAATGAAAAGCTCAAAAATTGGGTGAAAAATGGGTCCGAAAAAATGACACTTTTTGAACTTTCAAGCTTCATAACTTCGTTCATTTTTCAGTTATAGAAAATTTGATTATATCGATCGATTAGTCTCGATATCAGCTTGCGAATGATATAGTTCATGACAAGATCAAGCTTCAACCAGAAGCTTCAGACTCGTCTCAGCTTGTAACTCGACTTTTTGAAGAGATATCAGTGATTGAGATGTATCATTGGATCCGTCTAAAGATGCTTTATCGATTGATAATAATTTTTCGGATTGAGGAAAAAGCTGAGATGTAAGCTGGGAAAGTTGATGACGTCATTCAATTTGATCAAAACTCTTGAAGATCTGAATCACTGGAAAGCTTATGATAAGACGAATCGATTGATAGGATCAGTTCCTCTGAATCTTCAAAATGAACGGAGTTATGAAGCTTGAAAGTCCAAAGAGTGCTATTTTTGCGGACTCATTTTTAACCTCATTTTTGAGCTTCTCCCCAAACTGATATGATAACAGTACTATATAGAAGCTGCTCTATCGATTACACCAGAAAAAACTTGAAAAAGACTAACTTTTTTTTGAGCTTTTCCTTTTTCGCGAAGAAACCACACCGATGAGAGGCTCAGACGAGCACTTGACCCTCCGCGCAATTTCACACAACTTATTTGATCTGACGCGCAAATTTATTTTTTATGTCAAACTTTGACGGCTCATATCTCGGCTCTCAGAGCAGATACAGCTTATCTGGTTAAATCAGTCGATTCGTCTTGATGTCAGCTTTCGAATGATATAGTTCACAAGATCAAGCTTCATCCAGAAGCTTCGGAATCGTTTCAGCTCGTAAAATACCGGTGAAGGAGATCAGCGAAAAATAGGTCTGTAAGTTCCTGATCTCCGAGAAACTGAGTAACAATTTTCCAAAAAAACTGAAAACTTTGAAAAAAATCATAACTTTATTACTAGGCGTCTGAGAACTATCTGACCTGGATTTTCGGACCTCTGACGTCATTTCCTAACGATTGATGTAAAAATCTCGGAAACTTTGGTTTTCGGGAAAATCGAAAAAAGTACAGTCCCCTTCAGTTTTTTTTGAGCCCCTTCAGTTTTTTTTCGAGCTTCTGAGGTCATGGAAGCCGATCCGGACGAAACCTATATCAATCGATAGATCTCGACGAAAAAATAACCGGAGGCCAGGTTTGACCTCCGTAGGTCAACTAGGAACGTAGTTAGAGGCGATCAAACTTGGAGATCGAAAGTTCCGGAACTGTTCGAAATGGGTATAAATCGATAGGGGAGGTTAAGCAGGACAGGAAAAACTGGGTTTCTAAGTTCTCAACCTCCTAGAAATCGAGTTATGATTTTTTGAAAACTTTGAAAAATCATAACTTTATTTCTAGACGTCTGAGAACTTTTTGACCTGGATTTCCGGACTTCTGACGTCATTTCCTATCGATTTATGTAAAAATCTCGGAAACTTTGGATTTCGGGAAAATCGGTGTCGTCATACATGCTGGTCAAAACTCTTGAAGTCGTGTTCCATTGGAAAGCTGATAATGAGACAAATCGATTGATATAATCAGTTTCGCTGTAACTTCAAAATGAACAGAGTTATGAAGCTTGAAACCTCAAAAAGTGTCATTTTTTCGGACCCATTTTTCACCCAATTTTCGAGCTTTTCATTTCAAACTGATATGATAATAGTACCATATAGTAGCTGATCTGTCGATCACGCTAGAAAAAACTTGAAAAAGACCAACTTTTTTCTGAGCTTTTCGTTTTTCGCGAAGAAACCACACCGATGAGAGGCTCAGACGAGCACTTGACCCTCCGCGCAATTTCACACAACTTATTTGATCTGACGCGCAAATTTATTTTTTATGTCAAACTTTGACGGCTCATATCTCGGCTCTCAGAGCAGATAAAGCTTATCTGAGCATATCAGTCGGTTCGTCTCAATGTCAGCTTTCGAATGGTATGGGTCATCAAACGATTAAGCTTCATTCAGAAGCTTCGTAATTGTTTCAGCTCGTGACTTTTTGACATGCTGTCCGCAATTTTCTTCTTTTATTCGCCTAAATTATGAAAAAATATTATAATGATATTTTAAATGCAGAATGAAACACAAGCGAAAAAAAGCATCAATTTCTCAACATAAAAAATCGACATCAAAAATACTATTTGAAGAAAAGGAAAATGAAAGATTTTAAAGCTATGAAGTAAGGGAATGGAAGGACTTTTGGCTGTAAAATCATGGAATTTGTTGGATTATTAACTAAAATTTCGTTGTGAACTTTTAAAAATGAAAATATTTGAAGTGTAAAATAAGATACTGGAAAAAAAGAAGAAAAAAACGGGAATTAAAATGAGAAATTGCGGATGAGAACGGGCCAGCAGCGTCGTCGAAGTGCCCGTCGTCGAGCTTGATATTCCTCGCAGGCCACTTTAGGGAAATCCGTCAGCCATCTAAAATTCGAATCTTAAATTCTATAAAAAAAAATTTAACCTCATCTCGTCGTCGATCATCGTCATCAACGTCTTGTACTTCGTGCCGTCGATTTTTCCCTGAAATTTGAAATTTTTCAGTGAATTCAAGGTTTACCATAGCACTACCTTTTTCATTATAAATATTTTTTTAAAAAAAAAGTTTAAAATTTTTAAATGACGCCTTCAAAGTACAAATTCATTTTTTTACTCATTACAAGGAAAATTTTTAGTGACAACTATAGGGTTTTGACGTTTTAGTGGCCAATTAAGGGGTTAAAAGTTAGTGTCCACTATAGAAGTCTAAGTGCTACTACTAGACCACTAAACGTTTTAGTGGCCACTTTAGGGGTCAATGGATTAAAATAACTGGTCCAATCTGTTTGTTTTTAAATTATCAGAGTTACTGGAAGGAATACGGGATGAAAAACTACTGAAGTGACCACTAAAACGGAAAATAGTGGCCACTTTAGTGTCCTCTCCAAGTAGTTCTTGGCGAGCCTCTACAGTGGCCACTGAAAATTTTTCTCAGTATAAGCCTTTTTTCAAAATTTCAAAAGCCCTGGAAAATCCCGTAAAACTTAAAAATGCACTGAGAGCGGCTTTTCGCTGTGAGACCTTCATGAAGTTTTATAAATGCTCCTTTAAAAAGGATTTTCGAACAATAAATGATTCCGCGAAGCTCATTATAGACGTCAGAGAATGAAAAAGATAACTAAAATTCAAATTTCTCGATTTCACCCACCTGAATCTTCTCCATTCGATACTTCAAATCATATACATTATCTTCCGATTTCTGCAATTGTTTGTAGAGCTTCCGGAACGTCTCATCGGCTTTTCGGACTTCTTCCGAGTTGTTCACGATTTCCTCGACTTCTTCCTGAGAAATCATGAAAGTTCAAAATTTTTGATAGTCAGAAAAAAACAATAATCAAGGAAAAATTCCAAAAAGTTTTATTAGATAAAATTGAACATACAGTAAAGCTAATTAGGGAACGTTTATGCTCAATTTGCATAGTTTGAAAGCTTCATAAATAAAAATATATTCAAAGCGAAACTTTTTTTCCTTTTACTGAAAATCGAGAGGTCTTAAAGTACACTTCAGCGAAGTTTAATCTAAAAAAATTTAACCCTGGGGGTGGGTTCCTTAGTAAAGTTAAGGTCTTCATATCGAAAAAAAGGTTTTCATGTACTTTCTAACCAATTTATATTAATTTATACCGTTTCAGAAGTTTTTTTGCTCCATTATAAATTGATATGATTTTTCACGCTCATCCAAAACTTCCGAACCCTAAAGTCACCCCTATAGGGGCCACTCTGAAGTTCCTAAGTACTTCTACTTCACTTTGCAGATTCAAGAATCAAATAATGTCAAAAATATTATTGGTTATTGAGTAGGCTCTACTAATTGACTAACGAACTTTCAAAAATCAACTTTCCTTCAAAAAAAAAAAACATTATAAATAAAAATTCTTGACTGTGCTCCGAAGGGTCACATGTTCAGTCCCACTCGCCGCGGGGAAAAATGGCAAAAAATCCCAAGATTTCTGTATATTCAAGCGCTAATGACGTCACGCCAACCAAAAATGACGTCACCAAGACGTGAAAGGTATAAAAAACGTGAAAAATCCATTTCATTCAACAAGGCGTCAACTGGAATGTCGCGAAGTGCGGTCCGACTTTTCCAGGAAAAGCCGTCGCCCGAACAGGTCCCGCGACGGAAAACCCGGCCCAGGTCGGCTGCAACTAGCCCGAGCGCCGTCAGAACTCCCTCAGTGGTGAGGTTTCAGATATGATGCCTTTTTTCGGACTTTGGAAGCGTGCTCTAACGTACTAGGGTCCAGAAAATTCCTTGAAGTACTTAGGAACTCCAGAGTGGTCTCTATAGGGGCAACCTTAGAAGCCTTTGGAGGTCCCCTATAGGGACCACTAAAGTATTCAAAAGTGGACCCTATAAGGGTTTTACTTCGTGGCCACTATAGAGGTCTTGTTAGTGGTCCCTATAGGGGGTGTTTTGTTTCCTAACACCTATAGGGACCACTTGAGTTTTAGGGGCTGAGGTGTCAAACCCTGAACCCCTTTAGGGACCACTTTTCCTCCTAATCACTGTAAGGACCACTTATAGTCCCCAGAAGAAGATCTTTGCAGTCTCAACCTTCAAAACTGTATAGTTTTCGAGAAATAAGGACTCAAATTTTTGCGGATTGAATCTTTCTGTATGCTTTTCTGGTACACCAAGGATTATTTTAGTCGGTTTTCAGAAAATTCCAAGTAAAAATGACCCTCCTTGTAGGTCTTAACTTTCTCCTTCAGATCTACGTTCTGCCTGCGGCCGACCGCCCCTACAACGAGTCGCCGACGTACCGCAACATTTCGCCACGGACCCTTGCGGATCAGCTGCGGCGAAATTCTTTCCGAGAACTATTCGTTCTCATCGATTGCCGCTATCCCTACGAGTACGCCGGCGGACATATTCGAGTCAATTTTCGATATTTATTCGAGTTCATATTTGGCTTGAGCCATGGAAAAAGAGTCTTGATACGATAACAGAAGAAATAGTGCCTGATTGATGGAGAGCGCAGACAGGACACGCCTCTTTTCTAGCCGTGAAAATGTTATAGTTCATTGACCCCGAATTGAATCCGTCTGACATGTCTGCGCTCTCTTCTCTCTATCCAGGCGAGGGAAAAGAGAGCGCAGAGAAGTCAGACTTCATCGAGTAGTGGTCAGAAGGCCATCAGAATCCGAAGAAAGAAAAAAAAAGAATAAAGTAGCCATTTTCACACAGTTTTATGCGCTCCAAGGATAAAAATAGAAAAAAAAAGCCTTATGAATATTTAAAGACAGATTTTGGAAAAAAATGACCATTTTCACACAGTTTTATGCGCTCCAAGGATAAAAATTGAAAAAAACCTTATGAATATTTAAAAACAGTTTGTGGAAAAAATAGCCGTTTTGATACAGTTTTTGCGCTCCAAGGATAAAAATCGGGAAAAAAACAATCTTCAGCCTCGAAAAATGACTTAAAAAAATTGAAGGCTTCTGCGCTCTATGGCTAATTCGCTAATAAAGAACCTTTCATGTCATTAAATTTATAAATCAAAAAAATTTTTCTATCTTGTGTCCTTGATTATCAATGGAGCGAAAAAGGTCCTTGAAAAAAAGAGCTGTTTTTCTCCATTTTTCTGCCTCTTTTTTTTCGAAAGATTTTTCTATCCATTCCAGAATGCGATAAACATTCACGACGAGAAGCAACTCGAAGAAAAATTCTACAAAAAAGGTGTCCTTGAAGCGAATTTCCATCAAAAATTGCCCATTTTTCTACTGCGAATACAGCCAAATGCGTGGGCCAACTTTGTTAGTGAGAAAAAAAGTTTGAAAAAATGCAATTTTTTTTTCAGAGCCAAATCACTCAGAAAACTCGACAGTACTTACAGTAACAAAAATCGACAGGCCGGATTGAGATTTCCGCAAATTTATTTATTGGACCGCGGTTACCGCAACTTTTGGAAGTACCTACAGTTTCGAGTGAGATTTTGTCTTTTGTTTTTTTTTAATTTTTGGTCGCATTTGGAATGGCTCAACGTGTTGCTGTCTTTTTTATATTGCAAGTTCAAGGTTTTCAAGTCTTGAGAGCGAAAGTCGTTTCTGGTCGGGCGCACTTCCAAAGTAAGCGCTTTGGAGCGGCAACGCGTTGAGCCATTCCCCATGAGACCAACCATTTGTAAAATCATCATTTTCTATAGTTCTTCGGACAGATTTCTGAGGGTGAAAAAGATGAGAAATTAGTAGAATGGATTTCGAGCTTTTGCGCTCCATGGCTATTAAAAGACTAGTTTTACGGTTTTTAAAGCTTTTCTTATTTTTTTTCAACATCATAAAATGATAAAAATTCAATTCTCTCATGAATTTTACCCGTTTTTCGTAAGATTCGCTCATAAAAAAAATTCCGGGCTTGTGCGCTCTATGGCTAATTTAGAGTTAAAACTCAATTTGAGCTTTTTTTTTCTTCTTATTTGAACTGAATATGACTGATTGAATGATTGAAAACCATATTTATAGATCAAACATGAATAATACATAGATTTCCGGGAATAAATTTCAAAAATTTTTTTCCAAGTGCTACGACAAGAAAAGTTGGTTTGAAGGACCTCTGCGAGCCGTGTGGCTACACCCCGATGGACTCGCCCTACCACAAACGGGAGCTGGCCTCGTACCGACAACACCGTCGGTCCAGGTCCACCTCGGTCAGGCCCGCCCGAAGCGTCTTTGATCGAGCCCGCAGAGAGGTTTTTTTCTTTTTCTTATTCTTTTATTTTTTTCAATTTGAGATCACGTTGAAGGCTCAAATACAAAAAAAATAGTCTAACTATATTATTTCAAGCTTGAAAATGAGCTCAAAAGATGAAAATTTGAAAGAAAAAAAGTCAAAAATAAGCTCGAAATTAGTTTTTTTCGGAAGAAATGACATACCAAGATCATCTACATAATCTCAAATCCTCCCAGGAAAAATTCAAAAAATCCTTTTAAAATTATTTTCGAGCCGACAGAGGTGCTATTATTCATACTAAAATCCTCTACATAAATGAAAATCCCAGAAAAATCCAAAAAAAGTTTTTCCAGCCGACCGAGGTGATAATCAACCGGGTGAAGCTGGTGAGCATCGAAGAGGTCCAGACTCCGGGATTTTTCGACCGCAAGTCGAAAAATGCCCACCACGGCGACTTTGCCCACTCCCCCAACCACGCCGCTCGAACCCCTTGGGCCGAAACGCCGCGAGTTCGGCTCCATTTCGGCGACGAGGAGAGCGCCGTTTCTCCGTTTCATTGACCTTTATCGGTCATTTCTCTTTTGAAATACATTCTTGTATATACTAAAAACTTGGTGGCCAATTGAATTGAAGAACTTGGTAGAATTATAGTGAATTTTTCAAGTCTTCGCTCGTATCTTTGATAGATAGAGAGCACTGTGAAACAAGATAGCGTTTAGAGAACAACGGAAAGGCAAACCCGGGTGTAGGTGCAGTGATCGTAGAGGATCGGGGCGCTGATGGCGGCTTTCGTGTTGACGTCGACCGCCGTCACTTGCAGGATTCCGTTGTGGTCGACTTCCAGAGTCACCTTCGAATCGAAGAGTAATTATTTCGCAAATCAAATTCATATGGTTACAGTACTCTTCGTCTGAAATATAAGAATCCAAACATGGAAAAAAACCGATTTTTTTAAAATTTCATTATTTATGCAGCTGAAATGTGAATACGATGAACAAAAAATGATCAAAAAATTTTTTGACTGAATTTTTTTTCCCGCCAAAAAAAAACTGAGCTTTTTTTAAAAACTTTTCTAGACATCTTCATGTCCTTTAGTTAGTTAAAAACCTTAAATCTCCAAATTCTTCGAGTTTTCAGAGAGTCAAAACGATTTTCTCACCTCAATAATCGTTTCCCCACGTCTTCTCGGCTCAATCGACATAGAAATGTTGCCGAGGTGATTGTTGGCCGCGCAAAGGGCCCGTTCTCCTGGAAATTTGGAGAAAATTTACCCGGAGAAAGAGAAAATTGACTTTTTGAACTTTTTCAAAAGCCTGTATGTGAAAAATAATTTTTCAAAGATGTTCTAGATTAAAAAAATTTAAGAACGGGGTGATAAAAAATAATTGAAAGGGAAGGAAAACCGCCAGTGATGAAAAAAAAAAATCAATATATCAGATAAAAAAATATAAAAATTATATTTTTCAAATCTCAGCTTTTTTTCGACCTTATTTCATGAAAATTCCGGTGATTTTTAAAGGAGCATGGTAAGATTTTTCAAAAAAAGGTCTTGGGGAGAAAAATTTTCATTATAGAGATATATAATTATGATATTTATCTGTAAATCTGAAAAAAATTGACTCGATTGAAAAAACAGAGTTTCCTGGATACTTGTTTTTTTATCCTCAAATAGAAAATCAAAAAAAGAAAGAAACGTTGAAAAAAATAGAAAAAAAGGCTCTAAAAAGAGCGGATTTTTCTGATTAGAGTTTTTTTCGTGACAAAGTTTATCCAAATCAAAAAATAAATAAATAGAGGGACATATATATAGCTCATGAAACGTAGGACTTCCTGGATACTTTTTTTCATTTTTTTAACTAAAATATCGACCTTCGGAAAAAAACGTGAACTTGCAAAAAAATATTCTTTTTTTGAACTAAAAAAATATCGACAAAATTACAGACCCATTTGAAACTAGATACAAAAAAATCGAAGAAAAAAATGACAAAATATATAAATCATTATGACAAAACGTTTCATAGGCAAAGTCGGAAGGACCCTCCGGTCCATAAAATTTTTCTTTTAGGGTGATGAAGGGCCCTTTTTGCTGCCATTTTGAGCCATTTTCTCAGCCCTTATGCACCATTTTTGCTGTCTCTCCCTTTCTCCACCATTTCTCGACCCTTTAAAATCCTAGAAAAATGGAAGGCTCGATAAAGGGATTCTTTCTGCGGAATTTTTGTGACCTTTTTGCTGCTATTTTGCGACCTTTTTGCTGTCTTTCTGCGGCCTTTTTGAGGCCTTTCTGCGGCCTTTTTTGTACCTTTTTTCTGTCTTTCTGCGGCCTTTCTGCAACCCTTTTGCTGCCTTTTTGCTGCCTTTTTGCGGCCTTTTTGCGGCCTTTTTGCGGCCTTTCTGCAACCCTTTTGCTGCCTTTTTGCTGCCTTTTTGCGGCCTTTTTGCTTTTTGAAGCTTTTCTGCGACCTTTCTGCGGCCTTTTTTGTACCTTTTTGCTTCCTTTCTGCGGCCTTTTTGCTGCTTTTTTGCTGCCTTTTTGCTGCCTTTTCGGTGCCTTTTTGAGGCCTTTCTGCGGCCTTTTTGCTGCCTTTTTGCTGCCTTTTTGCGGCTTTTCTGCGGCCTTTTTGCGACCTTTTTGCTGCCTTTTTTGAGCCTCTCCTCCCTTTTGGCGGCCATTACCACCATGCCCGAATTCTGGGTTTTTTGATTTTTTTTTCAGCTCATTCTTTTTCAAACTCTAGAAATCTCCAAAAACCTATTTCCTTATAAACTATACCTTCATAAATCGAAATATCAATGACGGTTTGAAAATCGTGCGTGTTCTGGTAGACCATAGTGTGTTTGCAGGGGAAATAAGTCCCTGAATTTCTCATTTTTTTTTGAAAATATCATTTCTGTTCAAAAATCTTTGCTAAGGTGTTGAATGTTCAGGAATAAAGAAAAAAATGGCTTTTCGCTTCGAGACCCTTTTTTTGTAATGTGCCCGTGCTCCTTTAAACACCTCGGCAATGATTTTTGATTGATTAAAATCACCTCTTTTGATCATGACGCTCATATAATTCCTCTTGCATTCGATTCCGATCGAGAGAGGGATCATGTCGTTCATTCGCATGTCCTGCACCTCTTCCACTCCTGAGGGATCACTTGAGTGGTTTTATGGAATTTTTAAATTATTTTTTTAGAAAGTTCTTTATTTTTAATAGGAACACTCTTTGAAAAAAACACAAAAAAAGCAAGATTTGATTTTTTTGCGTGATCAAACCTCTCCGGCACCTCTTCCAATCCTAAGTGATCACTTGAGTGATTTGGGGTTAAAAAAATTTTTTTAAATTCTCCATTTTAACAGAAGCAGGGTCAGTAGAAAAAAATGCTAGAAAAAAATAATGAACAATTTTTTTGATTGATTAAACCGCTCATGCACCTCTTCCATTCCTAAGTGATCACTTGAGTGATTCGAGGAAATTAAAAAAATGTCAGAACTTTCTTCATTTCCATATGAAAGCAAGATCTGTGGAAAAGCCCTCGAAAAACAGTAAATAAAGGTTTTTTTGTTTAATCAAACTTTTGCTGCACCTTTTCCACTCCTGAGTGACCACTTTAGTAATTCGGGCGACTTCGAAAAAAATGTATGAATTTACTCATTTCACCAGAACCTTACTTCATGAATAGGTACACGGAAAAAAACAGATGGATTATTTTTTTGCAAAATAAAGTTTTTTTGACAGTTTTCGCCAAGTCTTCACTGAAAATCCATTAAAAAAAATCAGTAATCTATAAAATCTTCGGAAAAAAATTCCTTTTTTTAACTTGAAAAAAATGCTTTTGCTTTTATTATGAATATAGAAACACCTGGAATTTTTTTCAAGTTTACCCTTAGAAAATCAGTTTTTAGTTCAGAAATATCTCCTGGGACACTTGGAAGCTCCTTTTAGACATTCGGCTCTTGGAAAAAAAGGTTATTTTTTTGACATTTTTTTCGCCAAGTCCTTACTGAAAATCCATTTGAAAATCAATAATCTATGAAATCTTCCGAAAAAAATTCATTTTTTTAACGTGAAAAATGCTTTTGCTTCATTATGAATCAAAGACCTGGAATTTTTTTCAAACTTCCTATTAAAAAAATTCATTTTTTTGTTCAGAAATATCTATCGGAAGCTCCTATTTTTCAAAGTTTTGGTTCTCAGAAACTTTTGAAGAGTAAAAAAAACCTGTCAAGACGGCGGAAATAACCGCGGCCCCGTAGGCCACGGCCTCATCCGGATGGATGGTTTCGCAGATTTTGGTCCCGCTGGGAAAAGCCTCGCGGAGGATCTCCTTGAGCCTCGGGATCCGGGTCGACCCGCCGACGAGCACGATCTCATCGATTTGTCCTTTTCTCATGTGGGCTTCTCGGATCTTGATTTTCATTTTTATTTCGGAATCTAGAAATGAAAAACCGCTCTTTCCACATGAACCATGGTATCGAGGAGAATACTCTCGATGAGTTGCTCAAATTCGACCCGATTGATTTTCAAACGCAAGTCGAGTGACTCGTGGATACAGTCGAGCTAAAATATTTAATTTTTTCGTTTGAAATCTCAAAAATTCATCGGAAATTAACATTTGTCTTGGTCAAATTTTTTTAAACTACAGTACCGCTCAAAAGTCTATTAACTTTTGGTTTTTTGAGGATATCTCAGCGAGTACTCATCCGATTTATATGTAACTTTCAGGGATAATGTAAAAATATACTTTGAAAAAAATATACGGTATACAAAGACATGTCCGCAATGACTGTGACGCGTTTTAGGCATTTTTTTATTGAATTCCATTTTTTTGTTTTTTTATGCTTTTTATTTTTTTATTTATTTTTTTATTAAATTTTTTTAAAATTAATAATGTTGCCATATGATTTTTTTCATGTTTTTCAGACATGGGAAGAACCTTTGGAAATAAGAATTTGACTGATAACGACAAAAGAGCCATCGTTGTGGGTCGTCAAAATGGACTGACCATGATGACGTTGGCAGGAATGTTCGGCGTGACAAAGGCGGGCATTTCTCAGTTCCTAAAGCGTCAGAAAGCTCAAGATGGCTCTACTAACAGCCAACGCACTGGAAGACCACGTGTCACTGATCGTAATGACGATAGGAACATTTTGAAGACGTCTAGAACCAATCCAAGACTCACCGCCCCTGCGATCAGACGGGAAGTTTTCTCGAATTCGCCATCTCCGCCATCCGTCTCGACCGTGAAACGACGTCTCAATGCTGCTGGAATCATGGGAAGACGTCCAGTGAAAAAACCGCTGATTTCTGAAAAGAATCGAGTCGCCAGGGTGAAGTGGGCGAAGGAGCATCTCAACTGGACCCGTCAAGACTGGAACAAGATTCTGTGATTCGACGAAACGGTCCTCCACCATGTTTCACAAAGGGTAATTGGTATTTCGGATGATATCTGGACCCAATTGGTCTACGAACTCATTGAATTCCGTCACTTCCGAAGAGGAGGAACTTGATTTCGTCGGACGACAGAATCTTGTTCCAGTCTTGACGGGTCCAGTTGAGATGCTCCTTCGCCCACTTCACCCTGGCGGCTCGATTCTTTTCAGAAATCAGCGGTTTCTTCACTGGACGTCTTCCCATGATTCCAGCAGCATTCAGACGTCGTTTCACGGTCGAGACGGATGGCGGAGATGGCGAATTCAAGAAAAACTTCCCGTCTGATCGCAGGGGCGGTGAGTCTTGATTGGTTCTAGACGTCTTCAAAAATGTTCCTATCGTCATTACGATCAGTGACACGTGGTCTTCCAGTGCGTTGGCTGTTAGTAGAGCCATCTTGAGCTTTCTGACGCTTTAGGAACTGAGAAATGCCCGCCTTTGTCACGCCGAACATTCCTGCCAACGTCATCATGGTCAGTCCATTTTGACGACCCACAACGATGGCTCTTTTGTCGTTATCAGTCAAATTCTTATTTCCAAAGGTTCTTCCCATGTCTGAAAACATGAAAAAAATCATATGGCAACATTATTAATTTTTAAAAAAATTTAATAAAAAAATAAATAAAAAAATAAAAAGCATAAAAACAAAAATGGAATTCAATAAAAAAATGCCTAAAACGCGTCACAGTCATTGCGGACATGTCTTTGTATACCGTATATGTTTAAAAGTATATTTTTACATTATCCCTGAAAGTTACATATAAATCGGATAAGTACTCGCTGAGATATCCCCAAAAAAACCAAAAGTTAATAGACTTTTGAGCGGTACTGTATATTTTTTTGAAGATAAGTGAAAAATATTTCTTATTTCCATTTAAAAATTCAAAAATGCGGTGGTATGAAAAAAAGACCAGCGAAAGTTCAAACGGCGACTTTTCCGATTTTTTTCATATCGCTAAGGAACTTTCCGACGGCCACCTTTCTGCCGAATCTTTTTCCGACTTTTTTTCTCGATAAAATCTTTATTTTAAATCTTCCTATATGAAGTAGGTAGTTGGTTCATGATTAAAACACAAAGAAATAAGAAAAAAAAAATGTTCATATAGTCGATGTGCCACAAGTTGAAATTTCATGGAACAACACTCCGCTGTTTTGATTTGTGCGGTAGCGCGCATTTTGCGAGTTTGCCAACCCCGGCCACGCTAATTTTTTTTTTGGTTTTCATTCTAATTTCGATCGTTTTTTAATTGTCTTCAAAATGTATTATTATCGTTGAAAAGGATTGCGTTGTACAAATGTAAACAAAAGAACACAGTAAATTTCATGATCTTTCTCGAAAAAAGCGATTAAAAACAAGTTTGAAAAACTTCATGTATTCGTCAATCGCTTTAATATTGTTTTTCTCGTTTCTCAAAAAAGGTTTCAAAGGTTTACCAAAAAGATTTGCGGGTGAAATAGGCCGTAAACACCACAATATTCTACAAAAGTTTCCGTGTTTTTTTTCATGGCCATGTTTTAATGTTTTCATCGTTTTTTTTTTCTGTTTGCAGTCGTTAATGGTTTTTTTCAGAAATTGAGTGTCTTATAAAATGAAGACGTTTACTTCCATGAGCACATGCACCATAATTTGAAGAAAGGTTTTCGTTCCTTTTTTTTAAATGGAGCTTTAGATAAATCGTATTGCTGAACTTTGCGTCAGAAATGGGGCGTGAACAGGGAGCAATTGGAACAGTGGAAACGATGTGCTGAACGAAATTTCCAGCAAACTAATAATTTTTTTCTTTAAACTTATGTATCTGTTTTTAAATAAAATTCGTCGATGTAGAAACATTCAATTTTTTTAAAAATCATTCACTGTGTATTTTTATTTCTGATTGGGATATTTTTTTACATTATTTGAAATGAAAAAAACAAATGTCGATAAAGGCTCAATGAAGGTTAAATAACGGAATATATTGAACAAAAACCAAAGACCATCTCATGAAAACTTTCAAACATTATAAACGCATTTTCTCTTAAAATTCGAAAATTACTCTACTTTATTTTTATCAATGAAACAGTCTATCCACTAGAAAAGATAATTATGAATTTGGCACAAAGAAAACTATTAAAACATAATTAAAATGATGAAAATTTCAAATAAAAGAAAAAAAAAATGGAAAGCGCGACCGAAATTCGCAAAGGCAAGGCGCTTTCACGGCCACGGCCACCCAACGGAGTGTCGTTCCATGAAATTTCAAGTCGTGGCACATCGACTATATATGTTTTATAAACCGAAAAAAACATAAGGGAAAAAAAAGTCGGAAAGGGATCCGTCGAAAAGTTCCCTAGCGATACGAAAAAAATCGGAAAAAGTCGCCGTTTGAATTTTTCGCTGGTATTTTTTTGATACCACCAAAAAAATGCATCGAAAATTAACATTTTTTTCCGACAAAAAAATTTTTTTCTGGTCAAGGTTTTTTTCAGCAATATCATTGAAAATAAATGATAAATATTCGATTTTTTTCCTTTTGAAATCTCGAAAATTCATCAAAAAAATTAACATTTTTTTCGACTAAAAAAAATTTTTTTGGTCTTTATAGGACATAGGGACCACTTCGGCCTCCCAAAAAAAGTCTATATTTTTCCTCATTTTCTATCGTCTTTCTGTATATCTAAGCTTCAAAGCTATAAAAAAAGCTGAAAACTCAAAATATTATAATAAAATTTAAAACTTTAACTTCAAAAATTACTGATTTCGCGACCATTTCAGCATATAAAAAAATATTTATTTTGTCCCGAATTTCTGGATTTTTCAAAAAAAATTGGGAGGTTATTCAAGTTAAAATCAGCTGAAATTCAGTAAAATCGCGTTTTGACGCGAAAAATTCATTTTTTTCAAAGACACTAATTTTGTACAATTCCAAGTGATGAGGCGAGAAAAAAAAATTTTTGCGAAATTTAGAACAGGAGTCAGAGACTGGAAAAGATAACTGGATTTTTGGAGAGTCAGAGACAATTTTGAATTTCGCGGAAATCACTTTGGACACGGGATCAGAGCCAAAAAATACGCCTTTAAAGCTGAAAAATCGAAAAATGCTTGCAAAAAATGATTGAAATCAGAATTTTCAAGCAGTTTCGGACAAAATATGATAAAAGCGTCTCAACCTCAATCCTCGCATTATTGCTCGAAGAAAGGGTGATTTTGGCGTTTTCGGCGGCTTTCCGGAGTCGTTTCATGGCGCGGAACGACTTCATCAGGTCGATTCCATGTTCGGCTTGGAATCGGTCGGCCAACGCCCGGATCAGGCGATTGTCGATGTCTTCGCCGCCCAAATGAGTGTCCCCTCCCTTGGCTTTCACCTTGAATATTCTGATACGAGAACGAGAAAAAAAATAATTCGAGCAAGTATCAATTAAAGCAGAAAAAAAGACCCGAAATTGTTGGAAAATTAAAAAATTGCATAATTTTGAGGGTACTGAGAATCTCTTAAGGGGTCCCTACAGAGGCCCTGAAACAACAAACCCCTATAGGGACCCCTCAGAAATTGTTTAGTAAAAAAATTCCAAATAATATTTTTCACAAGTTCCGAAAGGTTCGCGCTCTGGAGACAAATCAGCTCGAAAAAGTGGTTGGCTCGAATTTTTTTCAGAAAACTTAATGTATCTCCTATTTCGGGGGTTTTTTTGAAGACAACTTTAAGCTCCTTAGTGATCACTTAAGCGATGTAAGCCCTTTTTCATTTGTCTCGCAAGTGTCTCTAGCTTATTAACAAGGATCACAAATTTTTTCTTCAATGGAGCGCGATTGCTAGTTAATTACCTTTTTGATATATTGAGAATTTTTTTCCCTGAAAAGCACCAAAACAAACCGTGATTCTCGGCCCATCGATGCTGACGACAGCCACATCGAAAGTCCCGCCCCCAAGGTCATAAATGAGGATATTTCTCTTGGAAAGCCTCTGACCGCCGTGGAGACTGTAGGCGATCGCCGCCGCCGTCGGTTCGTTCAAAATGCGGAGGACGTTGAGTCCGGCCAGGGATCCCGCCTGGAATTTCCTTATTTTGTGTGCTCGGACGTGCTTCCGGGCGATTCTAGGGATCACTTAAGAGTGCTGACCCTACTAAAGTGGTCACTAGAAACGCTCGAACCCGTCCGGTTCGCATTACCAAGTCCGAATTATAGTCAAGTTTTTCCGGAAGAGTTGGGTTAATTTTTCTCTTTTTTTGATAAATTTTCAATCGTTTTAACTATTTATGGTTTTGAAATAATGTAGTAGAACGAATAAAAAGTACAAAAAAATTAAAAAAATATTTTTTAATTTTTTTATGGTTGCGTTTGACCTCGAAGTCCCAAAAAAATGACCTCGAAATCCCAAAAAAATTAATTCTTTTTTCTTTCTTATCATTTCTGTTAGAAGCAATATTTTTTTATTTTTTTGTTGGTTAAAAAGTTGAAAAAAATTTGGATTTCTGAGAATTTTTCCCTTTCGATAAATGAATATAAAGGAGCAATACACAGTTTTTTTCCACTTTTTCAGTTTCAGTTTCTAAAAATTCATGTTATGTTCATAAAAAAAGTTTAAAAAAATTTCGCAAGTATGTTAAATTTTGTCTAGGAGCATGCACAAGAAACATCTCATTTAACGACTTTTTCTGGACTTGACGAATATTCTGGAAACGCCGTGATTCATTTTCTGTTCTTCAAAAAGTTCAAAGAAATTTTGGAAGTATGTTGAAATTCGTCTTGGTGCATGCACAAGAAGCATCATACTTGACGACTTTTTTTGTGAGCAGGACGAAACTCTGGAAACCCCGTGATTAATTTTCGTTCATCAAAAAAGTTTGAAAAATTTCGGTAGTATGTTAATCTTCGTCTTGGTGTGTGCATAAGAAACATCATATCTGACGACTTTTTGCGGGCGAGACGAAGCTCTGGAAACGCTGTGATTCATTTTTTGTTCCTCAAAAAAGTTGAAAAATTTCGAAAGTATGTAAAATTTCGTCCGGCGTGCATGCACAAGAAACGTCATATCTGACGCGCGGACAACCTTTTCATCAATGAAAATTGTGAAATTTTTAAAAAAATTTTTTCTTCTTTCTTTATTTCTCCAAATGGACCCGCTTCACATTTTAGCGATGAACTATTTTTTTTTTAATAATATTTTTTAAAATTCTGCATGTGAAAAACCTCCTGAGTGGCTCTCCGTTGAGAAGCGTTAAAATAGGCCGGGACCGTGATCACGGCTTCCTGGAAATAGAAAAAATAATATTTGAGTTTTCAAAGTTCTTCACACCTTCACCGGAATCCCCAACTTTCTCTCGGCATTCTCCTTGAGTTTCCGCAAAATGTGAGCCGAAATACTGACCGGCGAAAATTTGTGGGTTTTCGACCCGCTTCTCAGAACTAATACTGGGTCAACCCCGTCTTTTTCAATCTAAATTCTTCAAAAATAAGGGGAAATCGGAAAAAAAATCGACTCGAAAAGGCCAGAGAAGCATGTCCTTCTGCAGCAGGACGTCATTGAAGCGACGGCCGATTATCCGTTTGACGTCTAGAATTTTTGAAAAATTACTTTTTTTGAAAGTAAAGGTTATTGAAACCGAAAACGCAGTTATCCGGATTGGTGACAAAGTCCTTGGCATGCTGCCCAATGAGCCATTCTCCGTCTTCGTCGATCGCTAAAACTGAAGGAGTTGTTCGACATCCTGAAATTAACTAATAAAACAATATATGAAGAAAAAAAGTAGAAGAATCTTTGGATTTTTGCAAAAAAATGAATGTAAAAAAATAAAGCTGAAAATAACCATGAAATCTATTTGTCCGAAAAAAATGTCGTTACAAAGTAAAAAAATCAATAATTTCACTGAATTTCCATTGGTTATTGTACGAATTTGTAAAGAAAATGTTCAAAAAAACCAATGAAGAAATAACTGAGATTCATTATTTGATTTAAATAACATTATTATTATTATTCTCTATATCAAGAAGAAACATTTAAAAAAATTCAGGATTCAAAATGAAAGGGATTTATGTAAAAATAAAATTGAAGAATAAATCGAGAAAATATTTCCAACAGGGACAGGTAAACAAAAAAATGAAAAAGATTATGAAACTAAAATTAAAAACAGATTCACATTCGCCTCTAAAATGCGCCCCATCGCCAATTTTTTTCAAGTGACTTCTTTAGCGGCGGCGGAAAAAAATTCTTTATTTTTCACAGAATTTTTCAAATTTTTAGCTCATTTTTTTCTCGATTTTTAATCCATTTGACATATTGCTCAAGCTGTCAAAACAGAAAAGATTCCCAAAAAAAGATTCCGGAATATTTAAAAAAACAACGAAACTTGTAAAAAAAGACAGAATTTTTGGCAATAAAATTTTTTTCCAATTTTCAGCCAAAAAAATGTTAATTTTTTTAATGAAAATTGGAGATTTTCATAATTTCAAGCACGTGTTTTCTATTAATTCATGTTCAAGGAATTATTTAAAACGCTCAGAAAGCTTTTAAAAAAATCGAAAAAAAGTTCAATAAAACTTGTAGAAAAGAGAGAAATTTGAAAAAGTATTTTTCTTCCAACTTTGACCCAAAAAAATGAAGATTTTTCAAAGGGTGAAAACGGTTTCCTCTCGTCACTTTTTTTCACGTGAAGCTGCTAAAAATGGTCAGGTAGCTTGGAGAATCGCTGAAGTTCTACATAAAAAAATGGAAAAAGGTACCGTTCTCGTTCTCCAAAATCTTCACGACGCCGTTCTCATAGTGACCGACGCAGGAAAATGTCGTTCCCAAGTCGATTCCGATGCTCATTTTTCTCTGACTTCCTTCTTAGGATGTTGAAAATCGAGCCAGCTTTTACCCTGAAACATCAGAAAATTGAAAAAAATTGAAAAAAATTTTTGGCACAAAAAAATTTCATTTTTTTCGTTTCTTACTATAATAAATAGTTAATAGGCTTCTGAATATTTAGAACTAAATTTATTAAGCTCCGCCCATTTTAAGACTTACTGTAGAAGAATTACAGTACCAGTAAAAAAAGACTTTTCTTTAAAAAAATTATATTTTTTTACTGGGTAAAGCTGGACTAAGCCCAGAGTAAAAAAACGCCCCCTGCGAAAAAAAGCCCCCATTCTGCGAATGGTCCTTGAGGGCCCACTATAGGGATTTTTCCAAAAATGGCTATTCGGAAAAAGAGAATTTTCGTTTCTTCAGCATTTCAAACTTAACTTGTCAAATCGTGATTTAAAAAAAAATCCATTAAGGGGGCCTTATTTCACTCCCTATAGGGCCCACTGAATCTCAAAATCCCTTAAGGACCCACTTCAGCTTATCCCAGTGTGAAAAATTATCAAAACCAGAAAATCGTTGCAAAAAAAGGGGGGACCCCGGACGTGTGGGGGCATTTCTAGTGACCACTTCAGTAGCTTCAAAAACTCTTAAGTGATCTCTAGAAGTGAAAACCATGAATCGATAAAACGGAACAAAAAGAAAGGGGAAACGGAGGAAAAGGCGAAGAAAAGTGTGAACTGGGCAGATCGTATCAATCCATCATTTTCGATGTTTATTTTCGGCCCCAACCACTCAGACAAATCAATTATTTCCCGTGTTTTCTCGCGCAAAAAGCTGCAAAAAGTGTGTTTCGAAAGAGCTTTGATGTCATGGAAAAATGGTCAGAGGATTGATGAGTCAGAAACAGAAACCTTGGGAGATTTTTATCAAGAATCACGGTTTTTCTAGAAAATGTGAAACTTGAAAAAAAAAAATCAAACTTGATCTAAAAAAAAAGGTGCATCATACTCATTTTCCTGTTTCTAGAAATATTCAAATTGAATTAAAATGTGAAAGAAAAAGTTTTTAAGAAAGTTAAATAAAAAAATAAATAATAAGCGAAAATGAAAAAAATTAATAAAAAAAATAAAAAAAATAAGCGAAAATGAAAAAAATTACGAAATTTTTGAAAAAGTCAACTTTAATCAATGGAAACTTAAAGTTAAAGGGCAATTTCAATAAAAAAATAAAAATTGAAAATTTTTAAAAAAAAAAAATTGAAAGAAAAAAATATTTAGAAAATTGTGGGGAATTCTCCGAAACGGCTTTGAAAAAAACTTTGTCACAATTCTAGAAAAAAATTTAAAGAAAAAAACCGAATTTCCTGGGAAATGTTCCGAAATGGTTTGAAAAAAACTTATTTTTTTGAAGCATACAAAAAAATCGATATCTGCGAAAAAAATGTTCGAGAATGGACTGATAGACATTACGTCTTTGAAGAAAAAAATTCATAAAGACTTGAAAAAAACTTATCACAGTGATTTGAAAAAGTTCAGGAAAAATGCTTCAAAATGACTTGAAAAGCTTTTATTTTATTTTTTTAAAAAAAGATGAAAAAAATCTGAGAATCGGAGGAAATGGTTTGAAAAAGCTTAAAATAATTCATAGAAAAGCCAAAAAAAAGGAAAATTCGGTAAATTTTTAAAAATGGCTTGAAAAACCTGACCGTGAGAAATGGCATGGAAAACTTCATAGAATTAAAAAAAAATCCAAAAAAACTGCGAAATTTTCGAGAAAGCTGGAAAAACTTGATATCCTTTTTTGGAAAATGGATAAAATGTTCCAGAAAGGGTTGAAATAGCGAAAATATGAAATAACGAAAAACCTGATACTTAGACCTCTATAGTGGCTACTAAAACGTCAAGACCCTATAGTGGCCACTAAAAAAAACCAAAAATTCGGGAAAATGTTCCAGAATGGCTTGAAACAATGAAAATATGAAACATGAAAAAAATTATGGAATAATAAAAAAATCTCATATCCGGAAAAAAACAAAAATAATAGAAATATCCAGAAAATGTTCCAGAAAGGTTTGAAAAGGAAAATGAAAAACAAAAAAAAATATGAAATAATGAAAAATCTCATATCTAAATAATAAAATGATAGAAAATTTCAGAGAATTCTCCAGGAAGGCTCAAAAAGCCAGCCCAAAGATCGATTCTGATTCGAGATCCATCGACGACGCGAGAAAAGGTGAGTCAGCCGACGGAAAAGAGAATGAAGACCCGTCAAAGTGTTGTTTTAGTTCTTTCTTCGGCCACCGCAAAAAGTCCATTTCCCTTTTTATGAACTTGAGAAAGATGCGAGATGAAAAGATGAAGAATTCCGATCGAAATGATCAATTTGGTCAACGAAGCATGATATATACAGGGCTCAGGTATTCCCAAGCAGTTTTTTGGGTGTAAATTCTCTGAAAATGGCGCGAATGTCTTTAAACTTCGCACAGATTTTGAATAGCTATATGAAAAACCTATTTTTTTAGAAGAAAAAAACTTTTTTTGCTCAACACAAAATTTTTTTGAATAAAAAAATCGAAAAATTTTTTTAAAATTAAAAATTTTTTTGAAAAAAATCATATATTCCAAGAAACTTTGAGCCAGAAAATTTTCCAGAAAACTTCTCTGCACCCTCTCATTTTTACGCACTATTTTTCTTTACCTTATGACCTCGAAGACGAGAGAAAAGAGAGCGCAGACATGTTAGACTGTTAGAAGTTTTGGTGAATGAAATTCTCAAATTTTTCTCGGATAACCCCTTTGTAGACCCTCTCTTTTTTACGTGCTATTTCCATGCGTTACGACCCCGTAGGTTAGAGAAAAGAGAGCGCAGACAGGTCAGATTGTTTGAAGTCGTGGTGAGTGGACTATTTTTCATTTTTCGGCCGTTTTTGATTCAAAGTCAGTTCAAGTCTTGGTGAATGGAATATACTCCATTTTTTGGCCTTTTTCCAAAAAATCTTCGAATATACTCACAATTTCCGTCCAGTACACTTTTTCCGATAAAACTCAACTTTTTAATCGGTTTACGATAAGAAACTGCAGACTCGACGAAAAATGTTTATCACGCTTTTCTTTGATCTTAGTGCTCTCAAAGTCGAGTTTGATTATCTTTGTTTCAGACATCTTATCAGCTTTTCCGCTTTTTTCTGGTTCCAGTGGCCGATTCTGTCTCGAAATGTTGCGAAAAAGGAAAAGAACGAAAATTCATAGGAAAAGCTGAGAAAAGGGTGATTTTCTTGTGATTTTCTTATGATTTTTCAGATCAAATTATGAAGTTTTCAATTTTTTTCAAAGTCCATAGGACCTTTTTTTATTTATTAAAATCTCTAAATTTCGATTTTTTTGAGGTCAAATCCAATACGTTTGTTCCATAAACTTTGATATTTTTCCTTAAATTTTTTTAAAAAAATTTTTTTCCCGAAAAAATTTTTTTCCTCCATTTCTATGAAGTTTTATCCCCATTGTCAACTTTTTTTAACTTTTTTTCTTGACTTTTTTTATTTATTTTTTTCGATCCTTCAAGTTATTTCGTGACACTTTCCTTCCATCAAATCGAAAGTTGCGAATGAAAAACTGTGATAAGAAACTGTCTAGTTTTTGATTGACGGGCCTTTTCTGGGCCTTTAAAAAGAAGGTTTCGGGTTCAAAAAAACATTATTTTTTTGCAGAATTTTTGAAAAAAATCATTTTTCCCAAAAATTCCAAAATTTCAAATATTCCAAAAAAATTCCAAAATTCAAAAATTTCCAAAATCTTTCCCTTCAATGAGAAAGAGCCTAAAGAAATGAGCCTAAAAAATTGATTTTCAGACATTTTTTTCAATATTTATTGAGAGGTGCTTAAAAAGTGCTGATTTTTTTCGTTAAAATATTAATTTTGCCCTTCAAGTACCACCTCTACGCGGTGATGGGGAGGCAACGCCATTTATGGCGGCTAACGGTACACCGGTCACGCAGTTCGGCTTGCTTCTGCTAACAGAATGGGCGGTCTTTTTTAGCCCTGGCAAGGCAAAAAGGATAATCAGACCAAAATTATGCTATAACACGTTCAACACCACGGATGGAACTTTTTCGCAAGAATACCAGTCAACCAGGACGACAACACTGGATGACCGATTGCATAAGACCTCCTGGAAAACGTGTGGTCCACGCTTCGATCAATAAAAGGCAATAAAAGATCGAAAGCGAAGATGGACCATCTAAGTATCTAAGTAAGTAAGTAAGTAAGTATTAATTTTGAACTTTATTTTCATAATAGTGAATAGTGAACAGGTTTATGCTGTTCTATTTTTTTTTCCTTTCCAATTTTGGACTCAAAATATAATTCCAAGCCTACTCATAAATCGCAAAAATATCGAGTTTTCACTTTTTTTTTCTCAGCACATTGATCCGTTTAAAAGCAATACTCTTCTCAATTTTTCAATTTTTTCCTAATTTGCTCTTTTTTTTCCTGTTTCAAAATGAAGTTCCAAGCTTCATCTCATTCAAAAATCGGAAAAATACCGACTTTTTCGCTTTTTCCGGTATATCACTCTTCTGTAGAGCTATTCTCCTTGTGAATTCGTTTTCATTCTTTTTTATGGATAGTTTTTTTCCTTTTTAGGTATGTCTCGACACACAAATTCAAAGAAAAATGAAAAAAAAACCGACTTTTTTGCATAATTTTCCAGTACATTACTTTGCTGAAACACTCCCTCTTTAAATATTCGATTTTTTCATAACTTGATATTAGTTTTCTAGTAATTAATCCTTCGAAGCATTCTTCTGAAAAAAACGTTGGGTTTTCATATTTTATATTTATTTCTTATTTCTCTGTTTAAAAAAATCTTCACGTTTCAAAAATGCGCGGAATTCATGATTATGGTTGATTTGAAGTTCTCAAAAAAATCAAGTATTAGTGACTAAAAATGAGATTCTGAGTTTTTTTGCGAGTATATTTTTTAGAAAAAAACGTTTGTTTGACCTGAAAAACAAGGCATGTTGTGCGCAAATTAAAGTTTTTAGAACATTTTTTTCGAGGAAAATAGAAAATTTTTTTAGAAAAATAGCTAATTTTGGAAATTTAATGACCAGATTTTTAAAAAAATGACTTCAAAACTGGTCATATTATGAAGATATATGTACTTCAAACCCGTAAATCTTCAAAAACACCTCAAAAAATAAAAAAATAGCCCTCACAAAAAAATCGACCGATTTTCCCAATTTGTTCTTCTCCGACAAGGAGGTCATTCTACCACTTTACGATTGTGAATTATTTAAAAATCGGTCGGCCAGAACACTTTTTGATGTACCAGATAAGATTCTTGAAAGTTTCAGCCTTCAAAATTTCTTAGTTATTGAGAAAGGACGCCTCAAAGTCAAAGAAAACACTAAAAATCCGTTGAAATAGGCCATTTTTGGGCTTTGAGTCTTCGTTTCTCGAAAACTAGGAAGTTTTGAATGTTGAGACTTTCAGAATCTTCTTTTAGTACACCAAGGAGTGTTCTGACCAATTTTCAGCCAAATCCCAACCGCAAAGTAAAATGCCCTCCCTAGTGGGCATTAAATTTTGAGCTTCACCTCACCTCATTCATAAAAAAAAGGCGAGACTTCCACCATAACCCCGGCTTCTTATCTTGTCTGTAATATTACACTCTTTATCAGACAAAAAGATGTCTCGTTATCATCAAAAAACTTTTTTTTTTTTCGAAAAATGGCAACATTTTGAGCGGTTTAGTTATCGTAATGGTATCAAAGCTTTTTCAAATGAAAGATTTTTGCAGGAAAAAAGATGCTAACTTGGAATTTGATCTATACGATCGTGGGCTTTTCCCTGCTGGGCAACTTTTCCGTGTTTCAAATCACGATTTTCGCCCTGGTTCCGGTGCCTTTGACCCAAATGTTCAACCAGAGCTTCAGCCAACGTTATGGCGTCGAGTTGAGCGAGTTGGGGTGAGCTTTCTTTTATTTCAAAATTGAAATTTGAATGATAATCATTACCAGAAAAGTTTCAAAAAAAATCAGGTGCGGGAGAAAAGCGATCGTCCGCGACATCGCATTTCTCTCGCTGTCTCACGCACTCGAAAAAAAAACCATATAAAAATGCGATATCGCGCCAAGGAAAACGCAAGACTTTCGCGATAACGCTAGCGACATCGCGTTCGATGTAGTCGGCGACAAATGAATCACTTCGTCGACATCGCGTTTCTCTCGTTTTCTTACGCCCTTGGAAAATGCTTGATAAAACGCGACATCGCATCAAGGAAAACGCCAGACAGGCGCGGCCAATTTTGCGATACCGCCAGCAACATCGCGCCGGATGTTCTCGGCGACAAATTAATCACTTTGTTGACGCGACATCGCCTTTTTCTCACTTTCTCTCGCCCTCGAAAAAAAACCCCTAAAAATGCGACATCGCGTCAAGGAAATCGCAAGACTGGCGCAGTCAAGAAGCAGAACTTTTGCGATACCGCTAGCGACATCGCGTTCGATTTAGTCGGCGACAAATGAATCAATTTGTCGACTCGACATCGCATTTCTCTCACTTTCTCACGCCCTTGAAAAAAGCTCGATAAAACGCGACATCGCGTCAAGGAAAATGCAAGACTGGCGCAGTCAGGCAGGACTTTTGCGATACCGCTCGCGACATCGCGTTCAGTTATTCAGCAATGAAACAGAAATTTAGAATCCCATTAAAATTGTAAAATTTTTGAAACATTAATATCAGGTTCAAAAAAGAATTTTCCCAGGGTTTCCACCATCTTCTCTGCAATCACCCTGACGTCATGTATCGCCCAAGTTTTGGGCATTTTTTTCCTTTTGCCGTTTTTCGACAAACGGGGCCGGAAATTCGCTGTGGTGTACTTAAGGTTAGGCATATTTGGTGAAGAAAAAAAAAGAAAATTTCAGATTTTTCATGGGGATGGCCGCGGGACTGTGCCAGGCGGCTTCTGGATATTTCGTATCCGCCGAACTTTTCCTTCTGTCGATTTTTATCGCTTCTTTGGCTTTGACTTTGAAAACGGCCGCTACGGTTTTGTTCATTTCGGAATGTGCACCGAACTCGAAAAGGGGTTAGTAAAATTTGAAGTATTTTTTTTTTCGAATAGTTGAATTTTCTCCTCAATACCTTCATTAATTTTGTTCACGCCCGTTTTAAAAAAATCAACAAGCTTGATATAAAAAGTCTGTTGTCGCATTTGGAATGGCTAACTGCTCCTTCTAGTTATTTCATATGCTTTCTCGCGCATCCCGTTTCTGGTCGGACGAGAAAAAAACTAAAAAGCAACATTTTTTTATAACAAGCAATCTTACTTAAAATTTTTTTGAATAGTCATTCGCCAAGACTTGCCTGCGCTCTCCATTCTCTAACCAAAACTCTCATAATTTTTTTGGTGAGAAAGATCAAATATTCTTTGAACATCGTGAACTTTTTTTGTAAAAAAAACTATATGGTGCTTTTTTGAGCTTGTTTAATTTTGCATGGATGTTTTATAAACAGGAACTTTGAAACCTCATTAAAAAGATGAAACTGCTTTTTTAACCCAAAAAAAAAAATATTTTTCAGGATTTGCCACGACGATCGTCGCTATTGGCGACACTCTCATGTGGTGCACTGTGTTTGTTTTTTTTCTTTTATTTTCGAACTGTTTTCTTCAAATTTGCCATATTTAGTTTACCTTAAACTACTCAATGATTTTTTTTTTTCGCAGAACAATTTTCTCCTATATCTATTAAGCTATTGGGAAAATTTTCAGAGTCCACTATAGAGGCTCGTCAAGGACTACTTGGAGAGGACACTAAAGTGGCCACTATTTTCCGTTTTAGTGACCACTTCAGTAGTTTATCATCCAGTATTTCTTCCAGTATATGTTAAAAAACAAACAAATTGGACCAGTTATGTTGATCCATTGACTCCTAAAGTGGCCACTAAAATTTTTAGTGGTCTAGTAGTAGCGCTTTGATCTCTTTAGTGGCCACTAATTTTCAACCCCTTTAGTGGCCAGTAATTTGACTGCTATAGTGGTCACTAAGACGTCAAAACCCTATAATGGCCACTAAAAATTTTCCCGCTTCCCAGTCATTTTTTTTCCGATAGTTTTCTCCTGAAACTATTTCTTGATTTTCCAGCCAAACGCTCAGCTACCCGGCCATTTTCGGGAACATCGAACGTTGGTACTACATCCCGATATTCTCAATCTTCCTCTGTCTCCTATTTCTCACATTCCTGTCCAGAATCCCGGAATCGCCGAAAAAATTGGCCCTGAGTGGGAAATACGACGAAGCTA